>VDFB02000015.1:204668379-204828467 GCA_007258455.2 Sequoia sempervirens | reverse complement strand
TAAACTAGTTTTTGAACTTCATTGATGATTACTCTAGAAAGACATGGATCTATTGCTTAGAAAAACCATTAGAAGTATTTGATAAGTTTTAGGAATTTAAGAGGTTGTAAAGCAAAGTGGTCATTACATCAAATCTATGAAGTCAGATAATGCAGGTGGGTACACGTCTAATGCATTTTGTGATTTTTATAAAAATCATGGAGTCAAGAGAGAGTTCATTACTTCTACTCTCCACAACAAACTAGACTTTTTGAAAGAATAATAGGACCATTATTGAAATGACAAGGGATATGATGAAAATAAAGAATTTGGATAAATTTTGGGTTGATACAATGTATAAAATAATGTACACACTACATAAAAGTCCACTAAAAGGAATGAATCCTAAACAAGTGTGGTTTCAAATCAAGCCAAGTGTTGATCTCTTGAGAATATTTAGATGTGTTGCATAAGCATACATTCTTAAGGAAAAAGGTTTAAGTTTGATGATAAAGGTCTAAAATGCATCTTCATTGGTTATACTTCTAAACATAAGGCATCCAAGTTGTATGATATAGTTAAAAGAAGTTGGTATATGTGACATTTGATGGAAAAGAAAAATACACCTAAGGAAATAGAAGCAAAGGAAAAGCTAGTTATGATTGATGAATTTGAAAACTAAGAATTTGAATCTTCTACTATGTGAGAAATAAAATATTAGAAGAAAAAGATCATTCTCATAGTCAAAATTCAGACACAAATTTTGAGAAGAAAACAATAAGATGACTAACAAGCAAGAGTCAACCTATCATCAATGACTCAAGAAATGGAGAAGCCAATTGTTTTTGAAGAAGCTCAAGTAAAGGAAGAGTGGATTGAAGTAAGGAACAATAAGATAGAATCTATAGTTGAGGGAAATGATACTTGAGAATTGGTAAAATTACCTTAGGGTAAATAAATTATTAGTACAAAGTGGGTGTACAAAGCTTAGTACAAATCACATGGCAACATTGTTAATTATTAAGCCAAATTGATAGTGAAAGGATACACTCAACATGAGGGTATTGATACACTAACATTTGCACTTTAGCACAAATAGATACCAACAAACTAAACTTGGCTTTGGTAGTATAGCCAAACTAGATAGTCTATAAGATAGATATAAAAAGTGCTTTTTGAATTGATATATAATAAGGAAATGCATTTGACAAAACTTAGAGGCTTTGAAGTAGATTCTAAGGAAGATCATGTTTATGGTATGAAGAAGGCCTTGTATGGTTTCAAATAAACACTTAGAGCATGGTACTTCATAATGAATTCATAGCTACAATATAAATATTTTGTGAAGAATCATTCAGATCGTAATCTTCAAACTAGAAGCTCAATACCTGCCATATTTATCTTGGCTCATTATCTAGATGATCTTGTCTACATTGAGAATAATACAACTTTGTTTTTAAATTTTAAAGCAACTATGGTTATAGAGTTTGAGATGGCATATTTGGGACATATGCATTTCTTTCTTGGTATAAACATGTGGTAGAATGAAAATAATTTTTTGATATCTTACTAAAAGTATGCTTCTAAATATCCTATAGAGATTTTAGTTGAAGGGTTGCAACCAGTTACAATAGTTGTTAAGGTTGGACTTAGGTTGTTCAAAGTAGATGAGTCAAATATAGTGGACCCTGCTCTTTAAAAATGGTTGATTGAAAATTTTATTTACTTGAATAATATTCAATCAAATATCACGTGTTGTGAGTTTGGTATGTGTATTCATGATATAATATAAGGAAACACATTGAAGAGCAGCTATGCCAAATTTTACATTGAGTGATTTAATATTTCACATTCAAAACATGTTAAATTGATTGGCTACATATTCAAATTGGGGTAAGTTCCATAAATGACTAAAAATCTACTTTTGATTGTATTGTAGTCTTGATTCAATAGTACTTTCTTGGAAATCTAATAAATAATTGATAATTTCACTATCTACATAGAGGCAGAGCATAAAGATGCCACATTAGTATATTGTCAATTATGAAGACAAAAATCTCAAAAACTCTCTCCTTTCTCTCACATAATCAATTTCAATTACAAAACACACAGGCAATACTCCCCTTCTAACTAATTCAATTACAAACTTCACAACTTATTACACGTCTCATTGCCACATAAAACGACTTTTCACAATTTCATTTGTCAATTGAAACAATTTAAAAGTTTTGCAAATAAAATTGACATGGAAACTCAATTTATTTAAATCAAAATGCTAGTCACACAATTATTTGCAATTCCATTTGATCGTTGGTTTCCTCTGTTCATAAATTCCGTGTCATCTCAGGCAATTCTACTCCCTATGGCATACTCGCTTCTCATTTCTACAGCTGCACAACGTCCTTCACCTACTCATGGCGGCCTCTACTCCTCTGTTCCCTCTATCCTATCCTTGTTGCGTCCATTTCTCCTACCTTCTTCCAGCTGTGCACTGTTATTTGTCTCATGCAATGACTTTTGTTTGTCTTATGGTCTCCACTAACCTATCGCCCATCTCTTCTTTACCACATATCACGACCTGTGCATGTTCTATCCATTGCAAATTAATTCAGCCACTTGAAATTGGTGCAACCCTCACTCATAACAGCTGCTGCCCCTTTGCAAACTCTCCCTCAAGCTACTGCGCTTCCTCTTCTCTCTGCAATTTCCACTCACAATCACATGCGCAACCCCTTATTTCTTTTGGCTCTGCATCAATTAAAATTTCTTTAAATCTGAAATCTCCAGTTTATAATCTACGCAGCCCCCCCTTTCCTCTATGCTGCGCACCATCTCTTCTCCTTACCTTGGCACTAGCTTTCTTTTTCTCTCATGGCGCTAACTCTTCCCATTTCATATGGGCGATTCCTCTCCTTTTTACCTGAAGCCCGCCGGCTCAACATCTAGAGGAGAGGACCCAGTACCTACCTAGCATGTTTCAATAGTTGTGATAGTAGTTGTTTATATAATGCCCAATATTTTTATCAATATTGGACCAATAGTTGTGACTTTAAAGTTGTTAGTGTTGATGATGACTACCCATAATTAAACAAAATGTATTCCTTTGATCTAAAAGGCAACCAATCATGTGATTCCACATCAGCGCTCAATAAAACATGTTGTGAATGCACAAGTATTGGTCTCACTTTTTTTTTGGGCCTTTTTGGACACCTTGACAAAAAACATGCTGATGTGGTATCATATTTGATGATGTGGCCTTGAAACCTTAGTTATAAGCAGGGGACTTGCCAAGTAAGCTGCTGTAAAAAATTGGGAGTGATTTGAAAATTCCAAGTAGGATAATTAGAAGTGCAAAGTTAGGGTGCACAATTACTGGGTCCTCTCCTCTATATCTCATTTTTTCTTTAGTTAATTATATCAATTTTTTAACATAGCAGGTTCGACCCCCCCTTCATTCTGAAATCTGCATATTTTAATTTCTTTAGATGAGGTGCCTCTTCCTCTAATGCCTTCGCTTTCTTTTCTTTTCTTTTCTGTATGAATTTCCCTTTTAATTCTTTCTAAAGCTCTCACGCCCATTGATTTTTTTGCATTTATTAATTTATCAAAGTGATGCACTATTTCAACTTGTCTTTTAAACTTCTCAAGCCCATTTTATCTCTCTTGTTTCTCATAAAACCATTGGCACCAATGGTACCAAACAATGCAAGATGGAGTTTGCATCACTTCAATTCAAAGGGAGTCAAAATCATATGCAAAGAACTCACAAAAATACATTATTTGTACCTTAAGAATATTGCTAGTGTATACCATGAGCGACCGTGAGGCGAAGACTAAAAAACCAAAACTAAATCAACAGAAACCAAACAAAGCTAAAATTTGTTTTGTGTGATGCTCATTACATGTTCCATTGGGACACTCTTGCATCAGACACGCAAGTAGGAAATTTGTGAGCATAGGCTCACAAAGGTGGAGTTGATTAATCGAACTACTCTTCCAAGTTGAATGCAACCTACAACAAACTCCATCATTGTCCAAAATGCACATGTTATCACTTCTTCCTCTTCTTCCAATAGTTCATTGGAACAAGCTTCACACTCCTCTCACAACTCCACTCACCTTTCTTCTCTCTTCTCATGGATCCACATCCAACTTGTATCATCCTCCTTCGCCAAATTATTCCTCCTCTTTGTTCCTCATTCATGAGATCTATCACACCATCACCAACCACCTCCACCAAAATCCCTCACCATCCATACCACCACCTGCAACATCCTCCCCAAAGTCTACATCTACTACTCCATGGAAATTAAGTATTTCCATGCACTCTTCTCCATTCTCTTCAATAGAAAACGAAAAGAAATCAACATCATCACAAAATACAATACTATTTACCTCATCCTTCTCTTCGATTGCAACATCACCCTTCGTTGCGACATCTCTCGCATCATCATCAACTGCAACATCTTCATCCTTTGTTACTATCTTCTCTTCATTGCTCACTTCTTCATTCTCCTTCATCTTCTTTTCTTCTTCTTTCTCCATGCCTTCCTCATGGCATGTCTTCATTGCAACTTCTTCATTTGCATCAGTAGGGGCCGCTCTCACATCTTTCTCCTTCCATCTTGGGCTGCAACATTCATTCTTTCCACTCTTATTTACATTGTCCTTGTTCTTCTTCTCGCTTCTCTTTACCAATCTCCTCTCATCCTTTTCCATATTCTTCTCCAATTTCTCCATCTTGGCCTAGATCTTCCCCACTTGTTCATGGACTATCTTTTCCATCTCTTCAAACTTTTTATTTTCCACTTCTTCCCAATATTGTTCTTGGAACAAAATTCACACAAGTCTCCTTATGAACCATCTCATCTTCTTCCTCTCACTCGTTCCCATCTCACATATCGTACTTTGTATCTTCATGACTTCTTCATTGTGCTTCCTCTATAGGCTGTCCCACATTCGACACTTTGCCTATCTTCACTCTCCACTCGCAGGTCTTGGCATAGGCTGCCTCATGTTTGACGCTTTTCCTATGCACTTAGAACCTTTGGCTCTAATACCATTTGATGAAGACAAAAATCTCATAAAATCTCTCCTTTCTCTCACATAATCAATTTCAATTACAAGACACAAGTACTCTCCTAACTAATTCAATTACAAACTTCACAACTTATTACACATCTTATTGCCACATAAAATGATTTTTGACAATTCCATTTGTCAATTGAGACAATTTAAAAGTTTTACAAATAAAATCGATAGGAAACTCAATTTATTTAAATCAAAATGCTCCAGACATAGAATTATATGTAATTATATTTGATCATTGGTTTCCTTTGTTCGTAAATTATGTGTCATCTCAAGTAATTCTACTCCCTATGGCATACTCACTTCTCATTTCTATAGTTGCACAACCTCCTTCACCCACTCATGGCAGCCTCTACTCCTTTGTTCCCTCTATCCTATCCTTGTTGCATCCATTTCTCCTACTTTCCAGCTATGAACTATTATTTGTCTTATGTGATGACTTTTGTTTTTCTTATGGTCTCCACTAACCTATCGCGCATCTCTTCTTTACCACATATCACAACCTGTGCATTTTTTATCTATTGCAAATTAATTCAACCACTTGAAATTGGTGCAACCCTCACTCATAACAACTGCCACCCCTTTGCAAACTCTCTCTCAAGCTCCTGCACTACCTCTTCTCTCTGTAATTTCCACTCACAAGCTCCTGCACTACCTCTTCTCTCTATAATTTCCACTCACAATCACATGCACTGCTCCTTATTTCTTTTGACTTTGCATCAATTAAAATTTATTTAAATATGAAATCTCTAGTTTATAATCTATGCAACCCCCTCTTTCCTCTATGCTGTGCACCATCTCTTCTCCCTACCTTGGCACTAGCTTTCTTTTCCCCTCATGACGCTAACTCTTCCCATTTCATATAGGCGATTCCTCTCCTTTTTACCTGAAGCCAACCCCTCTCAACATCTATATCCCATTTTTTCTTTTGTTAATTATATCAAATTTTTAACATAGCAAGTTCAACCCCCCCTTCATTCTGAAATCTGCATATTTTAATTTCTCTAGATGAGGTGCCTCTTCCTCTAACGCGTTACCTTTTTTTTCTTTTCTTTTTTCTCTATGAAATTCCCTTTTAATTCTTTCTAAAGCTCTCATGCCCCTTGGTTTTTCTGTATTTATTAATTTATCCAAGTGATGCACTATTTCAACTTGTCTTTTAAACTTCTCACACTCATTTTATCTCTCTTGTTTCTCATAAAACCATTGACGCCAATGGTACCTTTTGGTGATCAAGTTATAAGCAAAACAATGGAAGATGGAGTCTACATCACTTCAATTCAAAGAGAGTCAAAATCATATGCAAAGAACTCGCCAAAATACATTATATGTACCTTAAGAACATTGCCAGTGTATGTTGGAACCGATCGTGAAGCGAAGATTGAAAAACCAAAACTTAATAAACGGAAGCCAAACAAAGATGAAAATGCTTTTGTGTGATGTTGATTACGTGTTCTCCCTGGATGCTCCTGCATCAAGTATGGTGAGACATGTATTAAAGGATTTGTAATAATTAGTTGATCAATCGATCCTATTGTATTGTGAGAACAAGAGTGATATACAAACAATGAAGATTCTAGTGTTTTATGATAGAACTAAGCACATAAAGATCCAATGTCACTATATCAAAGAGTTGGGTAGGAAGGGATATATTAAGTTTGTGTACTAGATAATATATTAGATTGATACTAGATATCATCATGATGCCTCATATGGATGTGTAATAGTTGGTATTCCATAATTGGTTAGAATGTTATGTCAATTGGGATTCCAAGCTAATGACTTAGACACATCTGGTTTGTGATATTTATGGAATATGTTGATGTAGAGGTTGTGCCCCATGATGTGATGATGTTGTGAAGCATGCTTTATAAGGTTGTACATTAAAGTCTTCCTATTGAGGAAGGAGTAAGTGTCTTATTGTTTTATACTTTGTATTTACAAATTAATACATTGTTCTCTCTTTATTGGTGGGTTTTCTTGAAAGGGTTTTCCATGTAAATCTGTGTCTCATGTATATGCTTTTATGTCTTTCATTATATTTTCTAATTGAATTGCAACAACAACTATCATTTGGATTATATAGCTTTTATTGTGATTAGTTATCAATTATATTGTGATCAAATTCCCAACACTAAATATATTCCAAGCAATCCCCAAAGTACCCTACCCCCACATACCACACTAGAGGTTCAAAAATACAAAAAAGACAAAAAAATGATATTTATAACCATAAAATACCCATTTTCTCCAAATACCAAATTCATAGTAAATAGGGAAGCAAGCACTTAGGAATTACAAAAATACATTCTCAACCAATATAATAAATATGTGCACAAGGGGTTAACACTTAATTGATTAAAAATGGTTAGGAAAAAATCCTAGCCACCCATGACCATTTCTATTTGTTGTCACTAATTCACACATAATAAATGTCTTGTTGCTCCAAGAATTAGAGTTAGACAATGAATTAGTTCTTGGAATTTTTTTTTTTCTCTTATTGGCTAACCTATAGTCATGTACACCCAATTCACATATTAAATGCGTTAGTGGTCATATATAACCAAAGAACTATCCTAAACATACATAAATCAATCACATACACATGAACACATTGTACATAGCATTATACTCCAAGACAATTGCATTCACAAGAACACCTTGTTAACAATCATACATATTTAAAATTGAATTTATAATCCATATAAAATGAACCATATAATCACAATCCACACCTCAATCAATATACACTTATCATAATCAATACTAAATTCTTCATCATACTTAGTATCAAAATTAGCATTCAATATAATATCTAAAATACATTTAATTAAATATCATCACTAGCATCCAATTCAATATTATAATTAACATTTAAGTAAATGTAATTTAAATGAATTAAATAAATTGCATATAATAGTTTATTAAATCAACTATTTAACATGCAAATAAATTCTGAATCATAATATAACACCTTTGAGTGTCACATGGAAACTAGAAGAAATCAACTAGAATAATCTAACCAAGTTACACCATAGAACCAAAATGGACATCAAATAATGGATCACTAGGTATAATGAGCGTGAGAGGTGTCACAAAATAAATGGGCCTTGCGAATATAGATGACAAAAAATACACTTTAATTTAGCACAATTGTAACAAGAAGTACAATAAATTAGAGAGATCATCATCATCATAGAGTAGACTCATATTTACCTTAGAGAAAACCACATATGGTTGAAAACTCAAGTAAATGTGAGCAAATTCCCACTTAAATCTATCCCAAATGAAATACAAAGGTCTAAGCCTCTAGGGTTTGATGAACAACCATGAACCACTTTGGTTTTAATTTTATGACCCCTAAGAACTCTCATAACCCACTTCCCTAATACTTGCTCTAGAAATAGTAACTTTTGGAATAGAGGATTTCTTAGAATGCTATCTAAATCCATTTAAATACCTCATAAATATATACAAATTCTCACTTTATTTTTATAATGGATGGGCATATCTTTACAATATAGTAAAAGCTAAAAATATGGACAATGAATATATAATAAAAAAAAATCGGATGCCATAAGATGCTTGTTTTTCGTAGTGTAAACTTACTATACAAACAATGATATTTTGATGTCCTATAAATCATTAAACGAGGTCAAGAAGAAGGATTCCTTTGAGGACATGTCTAAAAATAAGGCTAAGAACAACAAAATGCTTGTTGTGAAGAGGTGGCAAAGGATGTGGGCCTGATTTTATATTAGGGTGTTAGAGGAAATTTTTTAGAAAGTCCATCAGAAGCTTGAGAAGGTGGTGCAGGTTAGTCAATCTGCTCTTTAGAATAGTGTTGAGGGGCTTCACATCTTGAATGAGAAAGTTAAAAATTTGAGAGATGAGGACTTGGTGGAGCTATTGAAGGATTCTGACGATGCTGATGATGAGATGGTTAAAGGTAAACATGGATCTCAATCTACTAGAGTGGGTCCAAGTACTCGTACTCCAGTCACTCAAAGAAACCCTTGGATGTTTAGAAGAAATAGTTGTTGGAGGTGGCCGACCTTCATAACCATTTGTACAAGTAGGAATTAGAAACAACCAAGATTCTCAAGGACTTATAGTAGGTTGTTTTGTTTTTGTTTGTGTTTGTTTTTTTTATGGTTAGCTGATTTCTAGCTAGCAGTTGGTTCTAATTTTTTCTTTAGCAGCATCTCTTTTGTAAATGGTTTTGGGTTCCTTCAAAACCTTTTTTACCTTTAATAAAAAAAAAATTAATATTAGATAACTAAATTGATTGAATGATTTATTTTGTTAATTATATAATACAAATACATAGAGAGTAAGGTGAAGATAATCAATATGTGATAGGTGGAAGCTAGAAAAAATTGAAATAGAATAATAACAAGAAGTTAACTAAAGATAATCTAAGATGATAGGTGTAAGCTAACTAAAGTTGAGATAACTCAACCTAAACTAGCTAAGTTTCAACTAGGTGCACAACGTAGGCATATGATTGGATGACACAACTACTTAAGTTTCACTTAAGAGTGGGTGCTAGAATGTTTACATTAGGCTTGGAATTCACGTCATTTAAATAGGCTAGTGTTATTGTTATTTTTTATTTTTTTAATCTAATCTATTTTATTAAACACACTCAGGTGGTTGTACCATTGAGTCATGTTCCCATGTCTTATGCATGTAATTGACACTTAGGAAGTATATGCCGAGTTATCTCCTATCTATCATGCTATTTCAACTTTATTTCTAGCTTCCACCTATCATGCTAGAATACCTTTAGTTAATGACCATCTATTATGCTAGTTCAACTTTAATTAAATCCCTTCTCATACATTGGTTAGCTTCATCCTTACTCTATATAAGAAGGATCTCACTTGTACTATGTAATTATATAAAAAATCATTCAATCAACTTGGCTATCTAATATTACTTTCTACCATTTATTTATGTTTCTAATTATTTGTGCATATATTTGAGAGGAATGTTATATTAGTTTAATGGTTTTTGGGTCAAATAATTTTTTTCATTATTTCCATAGTTTCCACTTTGAATTGTTAATAAGAAGCCTTCCTCTCTTATCCCATTAATATTTTGCCTTCTAGGAATTAAACACTTATCTTCTACCTTGTGTGCTAAGATAAAATACTCAAATAAGAGTTAGGACTAAACATGCATATCTTATGTTGGGTGTGATCCTTGAGACCCCCAAAAATAATTCATTTGAGTTCTCCTCTATAAGTGTATCCACCGTTAAGGATAGATTTTGGGATTTTGAATGTAGTCCTTCACTGATCTTGTTTGTTGAAGTTTAGCTAGCTGACTAAAGAAGTTTTCGGCCATACTATTGCTATATTGTCATTGTAAATGCTCTATAAAGACTAGACATGAGATAGTGAGACCTCTTTTTATAGTTGAGCACATAGCCATCAATACCAAATACATTGAACTAGTTTTAGATATAGGAAAGCCATTTTCACCTTTTTTCACTTGGAATTTGACGCATATAAAAAAAATCTCCATTTGATTTATCCAAGTTAGTAGATCTTTGTCATCAAACTTATGCATATCCATCTTTTGACAACAAGTTCCTAGATCACATATGAATATTAGCATTTGGAACTAGATTAGTTGGCCTAGATGATCCACCTTGATTTCTTGAGACCTCCATGTGTGATCTTGATTTTTTTTTTTATAAAAACATTTATATTATCCAACATGCTTTACATTTTGAAATATCTCATGTTAGGCTATGCATATCCTCCTTCATTGATGGAATTTATTCTTTAATCTTGTCGATATCATCATTGGGAGTAATATGATCAATTATTACATCATCCTTATTTGGAGATTTCCCAAGTGTGACAACATTTTTTTGTTTCTTTTTGAAAGCCTAGTCATGATGGAGAAAAATAATGTTACAATAAATCACACAAATAAAATCCAAATAATTTGAAATTTTTACTATAACTTTACCAAGGTGTTCTCACTTCCTAAGAAAAATCACCAAGAAACAAGTTGATTTCCAACCTTTAGAGTTGATTTTTTGGAAACCCTAATTCTACAATTTAATTTGCTCAATTCTACTCTAATTTCTTTGAAATTTGGACTATGGATGCTCCAATAGGTTCTTGAGTAGCCCTCCATATTTTATGATAAAAGTCACCAAAATTTAAGAGATATGTACTTCCCAAAAAATGGTGGAACCCTAATTTTGTAATAAATCACTTAATTCTACAACATTTCCTTTGAAATTTGAATTGTAGACAACTTATATATGTCCTTGAAAAACTCAAAAAATCAATTAAAAAATGCCAAGATTTGAAAGATATATGATTCCTAAAATGACCTCCAAAATTGAAAAAAGTGCCTTGCCTTCACGGTGCCAAGATCTTGCTCTAATATCACTTGTAATAAAATAACTTGCACAAAAGAGGAATATGGTATGAAATATTCTATAAATACTTGATAACAATTGAGAATTTAACAAGCCGCTTTGAGGAAACCTCCAATTATCTTCAACAAGAATATAATTCACAATTTGATGATCAAATAAGGCACACTACCTCCTATATATACCCTACTTATGCCTAAGATATCACCCAAATTGAATTAGATAACAACATATAAGCCCTAGGTCAACCTAAATAACTAAATAAGAATATTATAATAATGATAAAATGACTAAATTAAGGGTTAAGATAGTCACAATATGATTACTCACAAACCTATTTATTGTTAGAATTGTGAAAAACATGAACCACAGGATCAAACAACGAACAAAGACACCTTCTATGCAAGAAAGCTACAAACAATAATATGCAATATTGCTCAACAAAAAAAAGCTACAAAATAAACCTCAAGAATCTTCAAGGAAAACAAGATTCCTCAAAGGTTGAGAGTTTTGTATGATAATACAATGAGGGTTGAGTGCTATATAGTAGAAAACCTAAATGATAAATGGATTAGATCATGACAAGTGTCAACATCTCATGTAATGAGATAGAATGATCTAATAATAGCTCTTTAGTTAACATAGAAAATCACTCCTAAGTTTAGCTTAAGTGCACATGAGAATAAATTCGACTAATAATCAATTAAAGATTAATTAATTATTAGCTAATGCATGATTACTCTAACACCCCCTCTTAAGATGAACTTAGAGAGTAGCTAATAACCCTAAAAAGAGAATGCATGATGGGTCCCAACAAACAAGGCCTAGTGAGGTACCCATGTACAAACAATCTAATCTCTCACAACTAGAGAAAAGGAGAAAACCTTGTGGGAAAAACTCCTCTCCAAAAGAGAGAAAGGCGAATGAAGGACTAGAAAAGCCTCCAAAATCAAGGTGAAGGACTAAGAAGCCTCCAACCAAAATAATGTCCCAAAAAAAAGGAACATGTAGAACATCACTAAAACACAAAGAAGTTGTAGACAAGTATCGAAAGATGATTGATATAGTGTTGAAATGAATAACCTTGAAAAACAAGAAGCAAGAGTGTCCATATGGTACAAATGCTCCATCTCATCGAAATGTATTGGTAACCCAGTTGTTGATGTATGTTGCATTCACCTAGTACATAGGAAAAAGAACTAGATACATAGATCACTCCAAAAAAAAAAACCAAGGAAGCATTAGCACCAACAGTAGAACCCCCCCCCATAATGTTGAAAAGGGAGAGCCAAGATAGGTACACTGAAATTGTGTAAAACCAAGAAGTGCATGTAGGAGAATATTTGAATGTGCAACTGAAGAGTACCTGCAAATAAAAGGGTTTGCAAACTAAGATACACACACATGAGACAAGAATCACCAAGATTCATTATTGTTGTGGAAGAGACACTCACTTGACAAAGGTGTGATGGAAAACCAAAGGCAAACATCAATCATAGTGCTAGTAAAAAGGGCACAATAGGATGTGCAAAATCCCCAAAAAGAATACACTAGAATGGCACTTTATCTCAATGTGTACAAAAAATAAATTACATGCAAAAGATGTCTACAATGCTCATATATGAAAAAATACTAGAAATACATGTAGAATAGCAAAAAACAAGTCATCCCATGCAAACAAAAATTTTCCAAGAGCTAAGATGTTCAAGTAATTCACTGTTCAAGTAATTCACCAGAATGTGAAAACACAAAAACCTGAATAAAATGTACCTAGAGAGAAATCTAGAAGAATTGCATGAATGGTTGTAAAAAGCTTTGAAAGACCATCCCAACGTCACTACAATCATGAAAAACGGAGAAACAGGTCAAAAGTTATGAGCTCGGGAGTGAAAACAACACCTTTGACTTCAACAGGCTATAAAATACACCAATAACAAAAAATGGTGATGAGACCCACACCATTGAAAAGTTGACAAAACTAGCTTTTTGATGATATCTCATTTTCCCAATTTCGATATCGCACACCCAAGTTATGGCTAATAGAAAAACAATTGCTCCTTTAGGACCAAAGGGGGCTAGAAGGGGCCTTGCTTTGTTGACTGTACTGTTGACATCAATGAAATATATCGATGAATATTCCTTTTGTTAGAAAAAAATCTGGCCCCCTATAAGAAAAATCAACAAATGAAATATTCCAAAAAATGAACTGGAATATTCTTTCACGACTCGGGAAGACCCCTGTTGAGAAAAAATTGTATTCATCTGAAAAAAATTGTTCTACCGCCAAAAAAAATAGCAGTCACTAGGGAAAAATTTTGGCAGGCTGAAAAGCAACCGATGGGCTTAACCTATGTAGGTGGCCTGGAAAGTATGCCTATGCAAGTCGTCCCTACATAGGTATTTAAACCTTCAAATATTTTTGTGGTTTGAATTTTTTTAATATTTTTATTAATAAAAAACTTTAAATTTTTTTTTTTCAAAATTGTTTTTTTTTAATTTTTTAATTTATTTAAAAAATTGTCGTACTATGGCAGTATAGGGTCATACAATCCTTGTACCAAAAAAAATTGCCTCAGAAGCTTCTGACAAGGAATATGGAAAAAAATATAGTCAAAATTCATTGAACCGGCCTCTTGAATCCAACAGTGAGGTCCTTTTCATGTCAAAATACACCTAAAAATTGCCCACCTCCAAAAATTGCAAAAAAAATGATATGAGATTCTAGATTTGAAGCTTGCAACCCTAGTTGAAGAAAAACCTTCATAAATCGAGAAAGGGTTTACTAAATCCATGCTATGATACCATGTTAGAATTGTGAAAAACATGAGGCACAAGATCAAACAATGAACAAAGACACCTTCCACGCAAGAGAGTTGCAAACAATAATATACAATATTCCTCAACAAGAAAAAGCTACATAATGAACCTCAAGAATCTTCGAGGAAAACAAGAGTCCTCAAAGGTTGAGAGTCCTATCAAAGGCATCAAAAGGTATGGGATTGAGTGTTATATAGGAGCAACCCTAAATGATAAAGGGATTAGATCATGAAAAGTTTCAACATCTCATGTAATGAGACATAATGATCTAATAATAGCTCTCTAGTTAACATAGAAAAACACTCATAAGTTTAGCTTAAGTGCATGAGAATAAATTAGAGTAATAATCAATTATTAGTTGATGAATGATTACTCTAACACCCCCCCTTAAGATGAACTTAGGGAGTAGCTAAAAACCCTAAAAAGAGAATGCATGATGAGTCTCAACAAACAAGGCCTGGTGAGGTACACATGTACAAACAATCTAATCTCTCACAACTGGAGAAAAGGAGAAAATCTCATGGGAAAAACTCCTCTCCAAATGAGAGAAATACGAATGAAGAACTAGAAAAGCCTCCAAATCAAGGTGAAAGACTAATAAACCTCCAACCAAAACAATGATCCAAAAAAGAGGAACATGTAGGGGTGTGTGCAAGAAGTTGAGTCCACTCTTTGGCCAAAAAGTGGAAGTGTTTTCCCTAATTTTCAAATTTTGTTACATTGACCTTAAAATTTGAAACACTTAGAGATGGAATTTGAAAAAAAGTCACTGATCATAAAATGTAGTACTCAGAGTCTAGTTTCCAAATATGTAATTTATTTCAATACCCAGATGATACAAATTGATTTTCAATAGGCGTTTCTAAAAACAACTGTTTAAAAGACTTTTTTTTATCATACCATGCATGTGTACGTGATCCATATTTTGACCTAAATAATCTTATTTTTCTAAATCCTTTTGGGAAAATATTTGTAGCTCACCGAAGCACGTTTTCGATATTTTTTGTAATTTTTTATTAATTTTTTTTGTTAATTTTTTATTGGTCATATTTGTTGTTTTGAAAAATCATCGTGTATGTAACGCATAAGATGACCTAAACTTATTATTTTTTGATTTTTTTTCAAATTGAAAAGAATTTTCTGTAGTACATTTTTCGACAATTCATTTTTCAAAAAAAAAAAGTTATCAAAATATTTTAAAACCCGATATTTCAAGTTTATGGACCAATTTCATTATAAATTAATAGAAAAATAGAAAAAATTATCCAATTGTAATAAAAATTACATATTTGGAATCTACACTATCTCATCTATAATGGGTTTTAATTTCATCAAAAAATTTACAAAAAAGATCTTCAGACATATGTCCAAAGTCATTATTTTCTTGTGATGTTGACATGACCTTCAAGTTGCAGGTCAAATCAGGTCCAAAGCTTAGGTTTGGATCCCCAAGCCTTTTCTCGAACTAAAAAACAAAGAAAAAACTTAACCAAAAATTCAAATTTTAAAAAACAAAATCATGTTCTAAAACAAGATCCTGTTTCATAAAAAAAAAAAATTATGCTTTTATGAAACGGGATCCTGTTTTAAATGGTATCCCATTTTTTAAAATCGGGATCCTGTTTTCAAAATGGGATCCCATTTTTTAAAAAACGGGATCCGTTTCTTAAAAGCATTAACAACTCTTTTTTTTTTAAGGATCCCATTTTGTAAATGGGATCTTGTTTCAAAAAAATAAAAAAATAATTTTTTTTATGAAACGGGATCTTGTTTCAAAAAAAATAAAAAATTATTTTTTTAATGAAACAAAATCCCATTTTAAAACAACGAGATCCCGTTTTAATGAAGTCGATTTTGAGTTTTTTGCTAAGGCAAAAACTACCATGTTTCGTGGACTCGTCTTCTTGCATTTACTTGTAGAACATCACTGAAGCACGAAGTTGTAGATAATTGTTGAAAGATGACTGATATAGTGTTGAAATCAATAACCTCCAGAAACAGGAATGTAAGAGTGTCCATATGGTAAATGCCTTATCTCATCAAAATGGATGGGTAACCGATCGTTGATGTATGTTACATCTTCCTAGTACATAGGAACGATAACTAAATACATAAATCACTCCAAAATAATAAAACAAAGGAAACATTAACACCAATAATAGAAAGCCCCCCTAATGCTGAAAAGGGAGAGCCAAGACAGGTACACTAAAATTGTGTAAAACCAAGAAGTGCATGTAGGAGAATATTTGAATGTGCAATTGAAGAGTACCTATAAATAAAAGGGTGTGCAAACTAAGACACATGCATGAGGCAAGAATCAACAGGATTCACTACTATCATGGAAGGGACACTCACTTGACAAAGGTGGGTTGGAAAACCAAAGTCAAACATCAATCCCCCCATGGCACTTTATATCATAGTATGAGTAGAAAAGACACAAAAGGATGTGCAAAATCCCCAAAAAGAACACACTGAAATGGCACTTTATCTCAATGTGTATAAAAAATAGATTACATGCAAAAGATGTCTACACTGCCCAAATAGGGCAAAATATTAGAAATATATGTAGAACAACCAAAAATGAGTCATCCCACACAAACAAAGAGTTTTTAAGAGCTAAGACGTCCAAGTAATTCACTAGAATTTGAAAACACTAAACACTAAATAAAATGTACCTGGATATAAATCTAGAAAAATTGCATAGATGGCTATAAAGAGCTCTGAAAGACCGTCCCAACATCACTACAATCGTGAAAAACAAAAAAACAAGTCAAAAGTTATGAGCTCGGGAGTGAAAACAACACCTTTGACTTCAACAGGCTATAGAATACACCAGCAATAGAAAATGGTGATGACACCTACACCACTGGAAAGTTGACGGAACTAGATTTTTGACAATATCTCGTTTGCCCAATTTTGATAGTGTATGCCCAAGTTATGGATAATAGAAAAAACTACTCCTTTAGGGAAAAAGCGGGCTAGAAGGGGCCTTGCTCTGTTGATCGTATTGTTAATGTCAACGAAATATACCAAGAAATATTCCTTTTGTCAAAAAAAATCCAACCCCTTGCAAGAAAAACCAACAAATAAAATATGCCAAAAAATGAACCAAAATATTCTTTCGCGACTCGGGAAGATCCCTGTTGGAAAAAAAATGCATTCACGAAGAAAAAATTGTTTTTCCATTGGAAAAAACAAAGATTGCCAGGGAAAATTTTCAGCGAGTTCCCTTTATGGGGTCGCTAGTGGGCCTGCCTTGTTCAAGCGGCCTAGCATGTACCCTACGCAGGTCGTCCCTTCTCACGTATTTATACCTACAAATATTTTGTGATTTGACTTTATTTTTTATTTTTTATTAATAAAAAGCTTTTTAAAAACATATTTTTTTCAATTTTTTTAATAAAAAACCATCATACTACGACAGTACAGGGGTCATACGACCCTTGTACCAAAAAATTTTGTCTTTGAAGCTTTTGACAAGGAATATGGGAAAATTCATTGAATTGACCTCCTGAATCCAATAGTGAGTTCCTTTTCGTGACAAAATGCACCTAAAAATCGTCCACCTCCAAAAATTGCAAAAAAAAAAAAAAGATTCTAGATGTGAAGCTTGTAACCCTAGTTGAAGAAAAACCCTCATAAATTGAGAAGAGGTTTGTTGAATCCATGCTCTGATACTAGGTTAAAATTGTGAAAAACATGAGCTATGGGATCAAACAACAAACAAAGACACCTTCCACGAAAGAGAGCTACAAACAACAATATTCCTCAACAAGAAAAAACTACATAATGAACCTCAAGAATCTTCAAGGAAAACAAGAGTCCTCAAAAGTTGAGTTATATCAAAGGCATCAAAAGGTATGATAATACAATGAGGGTTGAGTGCTATATAAGAGCAAACTCTAAATGATAAAGAGATTAGATCATGAAAAATGTCAACATCTCATGCAATGAGACAAAATGATCTAATAATAGCTCTCTAGTTGACATAGAAAATCACTCCTAAGTTTAGCTTAAGTGCATAAGAATAAATTAGAGTAATAATCAATTAAAAATTAATTAATTATTATTTAATGTATGATTACTCTAACATTTATACTCTTAAGGCCAAAGTAATCACATGAAATCGCTTTAAGTGTGATGCAAAAATCAATGCCACAAATAATATAATAATTTGGGTTTAATCCCACAAGGTTCAAAATAGAAAAAGAATAATAAGGAGACTTATTTTCTCTCATTCCAATACATTCACAAATTCATCATGCCAATCACTATTAAGTGTGCATTAAAACCAATACAACAATAATAAATATCATTAATTTTTTACATATATTCAAAAGATTTTAAATTGAAAATACTAAAGAGAATAATCTTCCCACAAAATAATTCACATTTATAGTCTATTTTTTTTTCATTCTAAAAATTAAGAAAAAAAAATAGAAACCCCAAATCCACCATGAATAAAATTGAAAAAAACTCATAAATATTTAGATTAAAAAATACAATAAATTTTATATTTTTCACTTAATTTTTTTGAAATTTGAGAAATATATATATTTTTAATTGCCCTAACTTTTGACTTTCAAAATGATCTTAAAAATAAAAATAAAAAAATAAACTACCATTTCAAACCCATTCATTCATTTAGAGTGATGTCATATAACTCCACTTAATAAACTAAATTAAGGAAATTATCTTTCTCTCAAACTCACAAAAAGGAAAACCTCCTCTTTACCTACACACATCTAGGTAGCTAAGATCCATTTCAAGTATATCCATTCTAAACATAGAGCAATTCAAATCTAACAATTTTATCCATAAAAAATAAAGAAATAGAATGAAAACATAAAATATCTCTTTTTATTTTGTATTCATTTATTTCATTTTTTAATTTTTTTTTAATATATATATGTAATAAAATCAATAATCAAATCAATGAAGTTGATTTAACAAAATTATATTAAATCAATTCTAATTGAGACTCTCCACTAACTAAGAAATTAAATCAATTAAATTAAATTAAATTACATTTTAATTAACAATATTATTTCAGTTTTATGTTAAATATTTTATTTCAAAAGAATAATTAAATATATTTAATTTTCTTCTACGAAAATATAATAATGTTACTAAAAAATTCCACTAGGACATAAATATTATATTTATACTCATTTCTAATAAGGTATATGACTCAATCACACTTTACCTCAATCCTTCAAGACAACATTGAGAGTTACTCATTTCAAACATGGAAAATGACTCAATTACACAATACCTCAATCCTTCATAACAATGTTGAGAGCTACTCATTTCCTATACTATTTGGATGCTACATAATACCTCAATCCTTGGTTTATCATGCAAAATCACTATTTGGATGTAACACAAAAATCAATGCAACAATTAATATAACAATTTGGGCTTAATCTAGCAAGGTTCAAAATAAAATAATAATGATGAGACTTGTTTTCTCCCATTCCACTACATTCATATTCATTCACAAAATCATCACGTGAATCACTATTAAGTATGCATGAAAATCAATGCAACAACAACAATAATAATAATAATTGCATATATTAAAAAGATTCTAAATCAAAAAAATATTAAAGAGACTAATCTTCCCACAAAATATTTAATTCAATTAAAAGACATAAATTCAAATTTTCTATTTCTAAAATTGAGAAAAAAACCATAGAAGCCCCAAATCTACCATGGATGAAATTGGACAAAAACTTATAATTTTTCATCTTTAAAAATACAATTGTATACGTCTAAAAATGGTCATGATTAAGCTTGTTAATTAAGTAAATATGAATTATTTAATTAATTCCCCTAAAGTCATCCACATATAAATAAATTTAATTATTTATTTATATTGTTCATTTTCTAATTCTTCTACCTTAATTAAATAAATAATTTTATTTAATTGTTGACATTTCCCACATTCCTCTTAATTAAATTAAATAAATACGATTATTTATTTTAATTATCATATCATTCTAAAGTTTGAATATTTGAATATTCAAATAATGGAATATTCTCTTCATCCCATAATCAAATTAAATATTAAATATTTAATTTAATATTTTCCTCTCACTCTAAATTCATTTCGAAAATATAATTGAATACAATTTATTTAATTATGTGAGTTTCTATATCCGTCTTCACTTACAAATTAAATAAATTTATTTTATTTAATTCTAACTCATTCTAAACTCACTCTTCGAAATGGCAATTTCCCTTCGGAACTCAATGACGGAAATTGAAGGAAAAAGGAAACATTCTATCTCCCTCTCCACTTTCGAAAATCTTCCACCGTCCATTCGAACAAGCTTAATTCGGGCCGTTAATCAAATCAGCCAATCAAATCCTTTCTAAGACTCTATAAATGCCGATACAAATCCAAGCTTTGGTTACCTACGCATACATACGAAAACGCACGAACATACATGCAATCAGCTTATGCAAATCACAGCCTTTTAGCATCACAACAATACTTTCATCTTAGCATAGCCTTGCATTTAGCATAGTGTGCATTTTAAAATCTCGTTCCTCAGCTGTTCATTTTGTTGAGCTTGATCTGCTAATCTAAGAGCCATTGAAAACAACAAAACGCTGGAGTTAGAGAGAGATAAGACGATTTCGGGGAAGCTGCAGTCACAGTTTGCTTATTCTGTTTTCTTTTTTTAGTTTTCTTGATTTAATGTCTTATCGATATGTGTTTGAATTTCATTTAGATTGATACATTTTTCACACACATAAAATGGCACCCACCGTGGGGCTCAAACCCACGAATTTAACATTCTTTGCAAGTTTTTTTTAACAGTTTCCGCGTTCTGGAGTCAACTTTCGAAAAAAAAAAATTGGTGTTTAAGCGCATTTGACATTTTATGCGGCGCATATGGGGTTTTTGACTCTTTTGTTTTGCAGGATTCTGGGGCGCATATAGTAACTGTTTCGGCTCATATAGTAACTGTTTTAGCGCATATAGAATCTTTTCTTTGGCACATATAGTAACTATTTTAAGAGCATATAGAATCTTTCTTGCGGCGCATATACCTTCTGTTTTGGCACATATACCTTCTGTTCTAGCGCATATACCTTCTGTTCTGGTGCATATACTTTCTATTCTGGTGCATATACCGTCTATTCTGGCGCATATGGATTGTAACAAAAATACAGAATTCTGAGTCTGACGCCTTCCGCAAACATAATTCTTTTTCTTTTTCTGGATTTTAAAATGAAGCAATCCTAGGGTAGCCACATCTGGATAAAATGAAGCAATCTAGGATAATCACCACACAATGATCTTGCAATTAAAATTGAATAACCTATTTTTGTGAAGCAATATATTCACTTAGATTAGATCATTGTGATTTGGGTTTTAAATGAACATTTGTTTGCTTTGTCTATGGCAATAGGTCTATGCTCTCCCCTTAACTAGGTGATCAAAATACCAGACTTGCCTTTTCAATTTCATGAATTTTTACTGCTTTAATTACATCCTTTAGAGACTTGTCGTAGTGGGAAAAAATACTCACCCTATGGGAACGACTCAAGTGGGTTCAAGCCAAAGCCAGGCTATTCCGCCCCACTATAAAATTTAAAGCAAATCTGGGGAAACCGTCTTTTGCCGGTAGTGTGCAAGATAACCATCCCCAAAACCTTTGTTCTAAAGGTTGGGAGGTCTCCTGAGGGAGTTTATTATTGCCGCACCGAACGAAAATCCTTACTACGAACCTAGTGTAGTGGCCAGCCGAAGTCAGTTTCTGAACATTCTAATAATCATAGTGCAAGGGGAGGGAAGAATTTTCCCCCAAGACACTCACCATATAACTGCCAAGGACCGTTTGCTCAGGGGATCCGGTATCCACTTCCGTAACTCTGAGTACGCGCCTAGAAAAGACAAAAACACGGGCGCCCCTTCGGGGGTGACATGGCTGTGTGAGTCGACACAGTTCTAAGATGTGGGCTGTTGATTACTAGAATGACCTACTTGAGCATTAAGAGTGAGTCTGTCTGAATTGTCTTTCATGTGCAAAACCTGTGAAAACATTTGTTGAAAACATTTTCTTGATCAAACACTTCATGTTAGTGTAGGGCCTTTAAAAAAACTATTTTTCAAAATGTTTGTTGTGACTTCCATCACATTAAATCAGATAAAAGATCATCCGAAATGAACATGAAGAACAACAACTGAAATCACTCAAAAAGTTTTTCATACCATTGGTCCGATAAACATTCCCAATACTTTTCCCATGCTTAGAGATTGGAAATCAACAAAATTTCCCAAGAAATCAGCTTCCAAAAGGATCAGAAAACCCAAGAAAACATTAGGATACGAGAAAACATTGCAAAAGAGAAAAAAATTATGCAAAAGTCGACACGTGTTGCTTCATTTTTGTGGATTTCTTCATAGATATCAAAGCTTTGTTAGGGGATTCACTGATGAGTATGTTGTAGATCCTTTAGATTCTTGAGCTTATTATCAGAGATTAGCTCTATCACAATGGCATAATCATAACCAACCTCTTGAGTTCGATAACATACCACAACCTGCTATTGAATATCCTTCCCACCCCAGTCATATTCTTCAAAGATCTTGAAAGAATTTCTTTAAAAACAAATATCAAAATCTTTTAGAGTGCACTTTTCAAAACAACTTTCTAATTTTTGGTTCAACTTCCCCAACATGATTCTGACATCCTTCATCATTGGAAGCCACAATCAAAAATTTGAGCATCCTTGATCATATCATAAGATTCCACATCTTATCAGATCAAAATATCATTCCCATTGCACTTGTCAAAAACTGTGATCTAAGTCCAGAGGAACTTTTCGAAATCATATGCCTATCTCCACAAGATCTCAACACAATAAATTGAAGGATACAATCCAAAAAGAAAGTCATATTCAAAACACTCAAGAAGAAGGAGAAAGCAGTAATCCTCTTTTCAGCATAAATCAAAATCCACTTTTCAACAACATGGACAACAGAGAAGAAAATCCATTTCATAACTATAGAGATAAAATCCATGTGGATAGTGATGAGGAACAAGATGAAGAACGTCTTAGAGAGGCTGAGCAAGATCCCAAATTTCATAAAGCCATAGAAAAGATCTTGCAACAAGATGAAGAAAAATATTTTCTCTACCTAGCTGACCAAGGAGTTAAATTGCCTCATGACTTTAATACTGAAAACTTGAAAAATAAACCTGAAGAAACAACCCTTTCTGATCTTAGTGCTTTGACCCAACAAATTAAGGCACTACAGGGACAAATTAAAGAACTACAAGGGGGAACAACCACAAAGAAATATAATCTAGAGGACATTTGTCCTTATCCTTTCGATTGAAGTCTTAACATGATTCCTTTTCCCACGCATTGTGAAATGCCAAAATTTGATCGCTATAATGGGAAATTGGATCCAATCGATCATGTTAGAGACTTCTGAAACATGACATTGGAATTCGCTCACGAAGACACTTACTTGATGCGACTGTTTCCTAGAAGTCTTGGAGTTCACTCTATGGAATGGCTATCTAAGATTACACCTCCCGTCAAGACATTTGAAGAATTAATCAACTTATTCATATCACAATATACCTACAACATACAACACCAGATCACCATGATAGATCTTTGCAAAGTTGCACAAAAACCTGGCGAATCTTTCATTACGTTTCTTCAGAGATGGAGAAGAATGTTCACCAGATACCCATGTCCTGTCCCTGAAAAGGAAAAGATGGTTACCTTCATTAACAATTTAAATTCATAAATGAGCTATCATTTGAACTTACATTGTCCTCCTTCTTTTGAGAAAATGATTGAAGATGCCATAACCATTGAAAATGCTTTGGTCAAAAGAGGAATAATAAAACATGACAAAGACAATCCTAGCTCATCCAACCATCAAAATAATCAGGACAAGTCCAAATTCTGGACTCGCAACAAAAATATGGTGAATGATGGTGTTGTTGATGTGAATCATGCCTCGACCAAGCCATTTGTCCTCAGTACTCCAAACATTTGCAACAAAAATGTCAACTTGATTGCAAATCACAGAAATAATCCTCCTCCTCCGAGGAACAATATAAATCAACACTCTACTCCCAATCAAGGGACTTCCAACAACCAAGGTTACCGAGGAATCAATAACAATCACAATTCCTTAGGGAACATCTCGAATACAAATCAACAAAGATTTTCATTCTTCTCTAATAGAAGAACTTTCACTTCATTGGGTCAATCTTTAGAATCTGCATTCAAAGAGTTGATGGCCAAAAATGGCATTACTTTGCCACCTCAACAAAACTATGAACCCAGTGTAAAGCCTCCATCATGGAATGAGGCATACTATTGTGATTATCATCGGTGCAAAGGTCATCGCACAAATAACTGCCAATCCTTGAAAAATGCCATTCAAGACTTAATCGACAATGACATCATTACAATAGAAGGACATCAACAATCCAACGCAGACCACCAAGCATTTCGCAACCCTTTGCCCAACTATCAAAAGGGTGAGTCTTTTGAAAAAAATGTGAATCATATCAATGATGATCATATAATCAATCATCTCTACATAGACGACGAGTGGGTAAATGTCATTAAAGTCAACAAAAAGGTGGAATATAGAGAAGTCAACGCAACAACAAGAGCGCAAGCTAAAGTTGTCTTAAAGGGCGCCTCTTCAAAATCCACTGAACCTCCACCTCAACATCAATATGATTTGGTCAATCAACTTCGGAAAACCCACGCTCAAATTTCTATTCTGGAACTATTGAAGATTTCCCTAGCCCATAAAGAAATTCTCGAAAAAGCCCTCGTTGAAACTAATGTATCCACTGACTTGGATGTGAACCAATTTCAAGCCATGGTAGGACACTTGTCTTCACCCACTTGCCTTTCATTCTCTGAAAAAGATGGTGTTTCCATAACTCATCCCCATAATTCATCATTGTACTTAGAAGTCATGGTTCACAAGTTTCGTATCAGACGAGTTCTAATAGATGGAGGTGCTAGTTTGAACATCTGTACCATGAAGTTGGTTAAGGCTTTAGGATTTTCTGAGGACTCCATTGATTTCAGAAGAAAGATTACCATAAAATCTTATGATGATGAAGAAAGAGCATCCAAGGGTCTAATCATGCTGCCAATCAGAGTGGGCCCTGTTATAAAGAATACTTTCTGTCAAGTACTAGACCATGATCTTGCATATAACATCTTGTTGGATCGTCCTTGGATCCACGAAATGCAAGCTGTCCCATCAACCTATCATCAATGTCTTAAGTTTCCTTATGATGGACAGGAAATCACGATACCAGCTAATAATTTCAATATTCAAACTTGTGCCAACATAAAAGCCAGTCAAGATACTTTGGTCCCTAACAATCGAGAAGCTCATGCTAGGACTTCTCTAAAGATTGACACACAAATCAGTCAATTGACCAATAGTTTTGACAAAAAAATGAAATTCAAGGATCATGGAGTTGGAGAATACTCTCTTTGTCTTACCAATTTACCTACATCACCTCGATCACATGGACAACCGTCTATCAAGGAACATCAAATATCAGCAGCATCAACATCAAAGCAACCACCAATAGAGCCAATCACAAAATTTAATGGACAATTCATCAAAGAAAAATTCCCCATGGAAAATCCTAAGGATACAGAAATTCTAAACTGGCTCTATAAAGATGAAGATGAAGCAGTCTTTAATGTCAAATTACCCACGGACAAATATGGAAAAGGGTATTCAATCATGCAAAAGATGGGCTATGATAAGGGTCCTATCAAAAAAAGGAAGGAAGGAGTAGTTGAACCTATTCACCTCCGTAGAATCGCAGCAAAAGAGAAAACTGGATTGGGCTATGATACTCACTCCAAAGAAAGCACATCCAAACAACTACATGGCACTGTCTTCGCATTGCAAGAAGGCTCAGATTCACGAGAAGCATGTTTGACAATAGTTCAGAACTTCTTGGATAACAATTCTGACATAGACTCTACTGAATATGAATGGGACACCATTTACAATAATGAGTTCTGGAGGGACAAAGAGGTTGATGTAATACACTAGTACACCCCAACTCTAATTGAAGATCAAGGTTCAGAGACCCAAACATGCGAATTCGAACTACAAAGTCACCATGATTCTAGTGATGTTGAGTTGGATCTAAATGAACAAGACTATCATGAGGACAGTATCATCATTGACCCACCTCATACCTTGGATCCTATGGACCACTCCGTTATGACTATAACCATAGCCAATTTCACACAACCTGATGATCCACTATCTTTAATTTATCATGATCTCATTGATTGGGATTCAACCGAACCTATCGATATACCTATGTTTGCAAGTGATGAAGCTATCATAAACTTTCTTTCTGCAGAGGATATAAATGATTGTTCCACCAGCGATTTTTGATATAGAGTTTTTGATCAGGAGAGTGTCAAGCCTCCTAGCTGCAAAAGTAAAAACAAAAAAGAAAGATCTAATGGTGAAAACCAGAATCTGGCAGTATTAGATAAAACAAAAAATAAAATAAAGAGCGTATCAGATGGTGAAAACCTCTTTGAGGCACCAGATGATGGGAATCTTGACACTCTCCCGGAGCACTACCATGAGTGATCGCCTATATTGATTGAGCCTACAAATGCTGTCAATCTTGAGAATTCCGAAAAACTAAAAATTTTACAGTTAGCTGCATCAATGATAGAGAAAGAAATACCAGAGTTCATGGAATTTCTGAAAGCAAATCAAGTAAATTTTGCGTGGTCTTACGCTGACATGCCTGGTCTTGATCCTGATCTTATCATGCATCACTTGTCTATCAAACCAGGGGCCAAGCCGGTGAAACAAAAACTCAAAAAGATGCACCCTCATGTTGCATTATTGGTTAAGGAAGAACTGAGAAAACTCCTTGATGTGGGCTTCATAAGACCAATCGACTATGCAGAATGGATCTCCAACATTGTTCCTGTATCCAAGTCAGATAAAACTGTAAGAATATGCACAGATTTCAGAGATTTTAATAAAGCATGTCCTAAGGATGACTTCCCACTGCCAAACATCGACACTATAGTTGATCTGACAGCTGGCCATGCCATGTATTCATTAATGGATGGTTTTTCTGGCTACAACCAAATCAAAATAGCACCTGAAGACCAAGAGAAAACAACTTTTACATGTCCATGGGGAACTTATTGTTGGAATGTCATGCCTTTTGGTCTAAAGAATGCTGGGGCTACTTACCAAAGAGCCATAACTACAATCTTTCATGACATGATGCATATCTTCATGGAATATTATGTAGATGACATATTGGAAAAATCATACACCAGAGAAGGACATCTTGAAATATTGTCCAAAATATTTATAAGATTAGAGAAATTCAAAGTTCGCCTCAACCCCAAGAAACGTGTTTTTGGGGTCAAATTTGGAAAACTCTTGGGGTACATTGTTTTAGAAAAAGGAATTGAAGTAGATCCCATGAAAGTACAAGCAATTATGGAAATTCCTCCACCAAAGAACATCAGTCAGTTGAGATCACTACAGGGATGACTGCAGTCTATACGAAGGTTCATTGCACAATTGGCCGACAAAAGTTTACCTTTCACACATCTACTGCATAAGAATGTTCCTTTCAAGTGGGATGACAAATGTGAATTGGCTTTTCAACAAATCAAACAGTATTTAATGACTCCACCAGTTCTCGTACCACCAAATCCAGACAAACCACTAATCTTATACATTGCCGCAACAGAGACATCTCTGAGGGCACTGCTAGCGCAAGAAGACTCTACAGGAAAGGAACGTGCAATTTATTACATCAGTAGAACACTGACAAGTCATGAGCTCAACTACACTTCTATTGAGAAGGCTTGTATGGCAATAGTTTTTGCTTCACAGAAGTTTCGGCATTACATGTTAACCCATACAATCAATCTGATTTCAAAGATTGATCCACTCAAGTATTTATTAAGCAAAGCATCATTGACAGGAAGGTTAGCAAAGTGGGTAATGATTCTGAGTGAGTTTGACATCCATTATGTTGATCGCAAGGCAATCAAAGGACAAGTTATCGCTGATCAATTAGCTGAAGCACCACTACAAGCAGATCATCCCCTGCACATTGAATTTCCAGATGCTAATGTCTTTACTGTAGAATCTAAACAACCATGCTCCTTATATTTTGATGGTTTTTTCACTCAACATGGATCAGGGGTAGACATACTTTTTGTCACCCCTCAAGGACACACTATTCCTCGATCATATAGGCTCATGTTTCCATGCACCAACAACATAGCCGAATATGAAGCATTGATCACTGGGCTTAAAATAGCGTTGGAATGGAGGATTACAGAACTACAAGTATATGGCAACTCACAGCTAGTCATTTATCATATCAATGACGATTATCAGACCAAAGATGACAAATTGTTACCATATAAAAAGATGGTTGATGACTTCAAGAAGTACTTTGTGGACATCAAATTCACACAAATTCCAAGGCTTGATAACAAGGCAGCTGATGCCATGGCTATGATTGCATCATTGCTACAACTCCTATAAACTCATACTCGTTATGAATTTTTGGTGGAACAATCATTTACACCTGCTTATAATACCCCTAAAAGTCAAATCATTTTCCATTTGGTCGGATCCGATTCACCTTGGTACGAAAAAATTTATCCCGTAACCAAAAACGCAATTTTATCTGCCAATCCGCTCGCTACACTCTTATCACCGACACCCTTTATCGCCGTGGTCTTGATGGTACTCTACTTCGATGTCTTGAACGTGAGGAATCTGACAAAGCTTTACAAGAAGTTCATGGTGGCATCTGTGGTACTCATTCGAGTGGACTGACCTTATCCAAGAAATTGATTAGAATGGGTTACTATTGGCCTACAATGGAGAGGGAATCATTCACTTTTGTGAAAACATGCTCAAAATGTCAGATTCATGGGAATCTCATTCATGCTCCCGCACAAGAACTTCAACCATTCATGCCAACCTGGCCATTTTCTCAATGGGGGTTAGATCTAGTGGGCAAGATTCATCCTTCTTCATCGAATGGGCATAAGTTCATCATCACAGCTACAGAGTATTTTACCAAGTGGATTGAGGCAATCCCTCTTACTAAAGTTACTGGCAAACAAATATCATCATTCGTACTTAACTATATTATTTGTCAATATGGCATTCCCAACTCCATTATTACAGATAATGGACGTCCATTCAAAAATCAGGATGTTGATGAACTTTGTGAGAGATTTCACATTTAGCATAGATATTCAACACCTTACTATCCACAAGGGAATAGCCAAGCAGAGGCCTCAAATAAAACAATATTAAATTTTTTGAAGAAGACTATGAATGATTCAGGGAAGGATTGGCACGTTCAACTCAATCCCGCTCTATGGGCCTACAGAACCAGTATCTGCACACCAACAGGAGCAACACCATTCGCCCTTGTCTATGGAGCGAAAGCCATACTACCTTTAGAAGTTGAGATTCCCTCACTTAGAGTATCATTGAAAGGTCTTACAATGGATGATGAATATAGAGTCTCTCGACTCCAAGAACTGGAACTCCTAGATGAAAAGAGACAAAGAGCAGCTGATCATTTAAAAGCATATCAATAGATGATGTCTCGTAGCTATAATCACAAAGTAAAGCCACGTACCTTTCAGATGGGTGATCTTGTTCTGAAAAAGAACCCACGCAATCAGCAAGACAAAGAGAAGAAAGGAAAATTTGAACCAAATTGGCTAGGTCCTTATGTGGTTATCGCAGTCTATGGTTCAAGAGCCTACAAGCTATCAACGCTAGAAGGGGACTTGTTTGGTGAACCTATCAACAAAATTCACCTGAAAAAGTTTTATGTCTAAAGCGGTTATCATCATCAGAAAAAGTTCAATCAGAAATACAAAAAATCAGAAAAAGTCCTGAAGAAATACAAAAAAATCAGAAAAAGTCCTAAAGAAATACAAAAAAAAAAAAGTCATAGGGTGAAAACCTGGCAACAGGCAGTCTATTGACAAGAAAAATGCAATAAAAATAAATAGTGAAAATCTGGCAAACAGACACTATTTGTAGGTCTCCATCTATTAGTTCATGTTCTGCACTTAACTTGTTAGCATTCCTTACATACATCTTTTTCATCATCTTAAGGCCACACCAGCACCATGCTATCATCATTTACCTCGGTCAATAACATCTTATCATGGCTTGATTATTGTACATATTCATTTCAGCAAGTTGTGTCAATACCAAGGGCAAACATGGGCATACTGGGGGCAATCAACTTTCAAGTTTTACCAAAACAGTGAGACAATGACATCGAAGCCAATCATACAAAAACAAAACAACCAAATCAAACCAAAACATCCAATCATTGATCCATATCACAGTAGATTTCAGTTGTGTACCTTATCATGACTCATATCTGGATGATCTATAATCTGAATAATGTTTGGAATAACAATATTTCATTTTTGAACAATGGTTGTTTAATTTTCGATATCATTTCTCTGGAGCACACTCGATGATGTACTGAACTAGAGTGGCAAGGAAAGAGGATGATTTTTCTGTCTGTTGTATTGAGGTTAATTATCCATCTGTTGCAAGTATGTCGCGAGATATGATTTCCAAATTTTATCATTGATGACATCTCCAAATTTGTATCAGATGGTGGTTAGTCTTTGTCTGTTCACACAAGAAATGCTCAAGTCATCTCAGTTCAATTATACCTAGATGCTTGTGCTCACTTGCTATATCAAAAATCATGAAAGTTGTACTCAGGTCATCATTGGTGCTAATTTCCCCTCTGATGCTTGTACACACTTCCAACATTTTCAAACGCTCTATGATGATTTAAGTAGGCTAGCCAAAAGGCTCAACAAAATGGTCGGTTTCATTTAGTTGCATTTCATTTTAGGTCATGGTACATAACTGCATATTAGATTTGCATCAAGAGTTTTGAAAGGTCAATGGTTGTCATGTTTCTATGGACTATTTGTAGAGGACAATGCGGACATTTGGTTCATTATCATTATCATTTATCGCATCATCATTCATTTCCTTTATATCATACATTTCATCATTTCATTCATTATCACTCATATTATAGTCATTTCATTCATTTTCATTATCATTATCATTCATATTAGTTTCATTGACATTTCATCATTTCATTCATTACCATTCATATTAGTTTTATCATTTCATCATTTCATTCATTATCATTCATATTAGTTTCATTGACATTTCATCATTTCATTCATTATCATTTATATTATTTTCATTATCATTTCATCATCGCATTACCATTATCATATTATAGTCATTTCATTCATTTTCATTATCATTATCATTCATATTAGTTTCATTATCATCTCATCATTTCATTATCATTGTCATTTCCTTGTTTCATTATCATTATCATTATCATTTCATCATCTTCTTATTGTTACCATTATCATTATTTATCACATCATTATCATTCATTTCATGGTCATCATCATTTCATCATTTCATTATCATTATCAGTTGCATTATTTTCATTTTCATATCATATCATTATCATTATAACTCCATTATTATTCATTTATCTGTTCATTCTAATTATAAATCATTATAATTTCATCACATATCATTTTATCATACATCTCCTCACTATTTACTCATATCATTTTACATCATATCATATCATTTTATCATACACAATTCATAATGCATATCATGAACACAACATTCATTTTTCATCATATTATCATCTTTTACCTGCATTGAAAAATCCAAAAGAAAAAAACATTCCATACATACATTTCCATATACACATCATACGTCATCCACCTACATGACATCATTGGTACACATTATCAAATCATCATCATCATAATAAAAACATTATAATTGAATCATCCTGCATATCATGTTAGTCATCAGATCATTCAAATGCATACCAAAATCCATAAACACATGAAAATAAATGCATATCACATTATCATCTCAAAAATGCACATCACATCATCAAAAATAATCATCGTCACTGCATATCATCACTCATAAAAAATGATAAAAATGTCCAAATGTCCAATGAAACTAAAATGTCCAAAGTGAAATACATCAGATATGATCAAAAATCAGTATACATGCTCCAAAATGGTACACATATGTGCACTATATCTGCTAACTGGTCGATGCCCTTGATGGAGCTGGTCCGGAAGGAGGTGGCCTTCCACTAGTGCCTACGTCTGGGTCCTGCCGAGGCCCAGTCACTCCCATGCTCTGTGTATGTGTCTGTGATCTACTCCTAGTCCTGCTACGAGATCGGGGAAATGGCTCCTTGCCCTCGGGAGGACACAGCTCCTCGTACCTGACTCTGTAATACTCGGCCTCCCTTGCCATCTCCATGCCCTCTGCAATGGCATCCCGCAATGATGCACTCTCTACAGTGCCCATCAGCCTCTGGGCAATGCCCTCAGCCTCTACTGCCCTCTGTTTAAATGCATCTCTCTCTGTCATCACCTGGGCTAACTGTGGGTCTGGGGCAGGTGCCTATGCCTGTGCCTATGCCTGTGCTAGCTGTGCCTGTAGTTGTACAATAAATCCTTGTGCCTACACCAGCTGACTCTGTAATTGTCCCTGTTGTCCTTGTAGTGTCTGCACCTGGGCCTGAAGCGTGGCTATCTGCCCCTGCTGGGATGAGGATCCCATCCGGATCACTGACCGTCGCCCAATCCTTGTCCTTGGCCGCCGCATGATCTAGACACCCCTCAGAATATCCAGCCTCAACCTCCCCAGCACTTGCTCCCCATCCCCGCCATCATCCCCATCATCCCCATCGAAACTCTCCTCCTCATCTCCGCTCTCCACCTCCTCTCCTCCAACTGCTCCCTACTCACCACCGGCCACATCCTCCTATCTCATTGCCCTTAGCTGTGGTACTACCAGAATGGGTGCTGGCTCATCGAGACTGGTAAACCATGGAAAAGGATGTGTGTGGTAATAAAGAGAGTACTCATCAGACATGCCGGCATCAATAATGTCTCGCTTGTCATCCCATGCCTCGAGCGCTAATGACCTGAACTCTGTATATGCTATCTGATAGGAAATACATGGCCCCCATCCGGCCTCATCTCTACTCTGGGCATAGTGTGTGACCCCCTGTGGCATCCCCTGCGTAAATCCAAACTGTCTCTGCACCCGCAATGCTAGAAACCTCTCAAGAATGAAAGGAGTCCTCCCTATCAGAAACCGAGGAATGCATACAAATGGCATCTCTACATCATCTGTATCCCATGGCTCGCAATCAAGATATGGTCGCCATACCACTGCATCCATATCATCTAGAAGTCGTCTCCAGTAATCCACCTTGCCCAACTTGGGCTGGGTAAGGAACATAGCATACATATATATATAGGGCCTATCTGGTGGCCTAACTCTGGGGCACGCTGGTCTCGTCACAGCAAGATGCTCCCATGCCTAGATCTACAACAATGTCACACCACACGACAAACTCGAAGAACCCCTGTACACCACCTGATGCAAATCATGATATAGATGCGCTAACATGCAACTCCCCCGTGCATATCTCCGCAGCTGTAGCAATATCTACTCCAAAATCCTGCCCCATCCCACTGATAATCCCTTTGCCCGGCGATCTGGACAAAGGAGACCTCCAATGAACGCACCCAAAACTGCAGACAAGGCTGGATATCCTCGAAAGTCAGCCCATGGTACCCAGTACCCAGCTATCTGCCCATCACCATACACCCTCCTCAAGGCATCTATACCCCCGAGCTCCTTGTGATCATAGTACACAAGGGCACCAACCACTGGGATGCCTAATATCTTGTATACATCCTCCGGCATCACCGTCACCTCACCAGTCAGCATATGAAAGGTGTTGTGCTTCGAATGCCATCACTCTGCCAGTGCCGTCAACAATCCTCTGTTGACCCGAATCGGCGGCATAGCCAACAAGGATCTCAAACCACATGTATCTATCAAAGCTACGTCAGCAGGTGTCAACTCAGGTATTCTATCCCATCTTGCCGAGTGCCGCTCTCTAATCTGGAGGTTTTTGAAAACCTCATATTTTCATCACAAGGATAATTAATCAAAATCATACCAATCATTCAACCAAAATCAATTAGACTCATATCTATCAGTGACCTATATCAAGTGACCTATATCAGTGAACTATATCAGACCCATCTCAATGACTCATATCAATGACCCATGTCACACAATCAATCTTATCAGGCAAACCAATACACAATCTATCTAGCTGGATATCATATCAATTTGTTCTACCATCAATTACTATTTGTTTTCTATCGTAAAAAGCAAATTTATCATAAGTCATATCAATCATTTATCCGACAATTACTCTTTGTTTTCTACTATGGGAAGCAAAGTTCTGAGTTCAATCTACTCTTTGTTTTTGAAATAAAGTTATCAAACAATTACTCTTTGTTTTCTACTCTAGGAAATAAAGTTATCAATCAATCATCAGATTATTCTATCATTTCTATCCATATCAGCATGATGACATGACAATTTACCTATCTGTTGACTAAGGAAGCAATATTCATCATCATTTTCACTTTCCTATCATCAAATTTTCAATTCGACCTATTTTTACTATATGCGCTACTCTGTGGACTCTATGCGCGAAAACCCATATGCGCTGTTCTTTTCACGGGATGTGCTAAAACCCGTATGCGCCATTCTTTTCGCTCGATGCACTCAAACAGATCCCCTATGTGTGTTTTCCCTATATGCGCTATTCTAATCAACCTAAGTGCCACTGTTTTTGCTCGATGCACTTTTTTTCCTATTTGCACCACTATTTCCCTATATGCGCTTTACTCCTAAATTTTCCTATCATACCCTATATGCACTTTAGTTTTCATCGAATGCGCTAAACTGGTTTTTTCCTAAATCTTCAACATCTAGCCTGTATGCGCTATTGTTTTTACCCTAAGTGTTGGAAAAATCATCGAAAGCGCTCAAACTATCCTAAAAGCGCTCAAACGTCATTTTCATATTCAAAATCTGCGGGAAAACGGTAAATTTTGATTCAAACGCGAAATTTTTTGAAAGCATAGGTGGTTAGATTGACTCACCGGTGGTCCATATGCTGCTGGCCTCTGGTATTGGCGAGATCTCTCAAATCGGTGGCGATGATAAGGAATCTCCATGTCGCAAGGTCACTCTCAGAGCTACAGTATTCACAAAGTCAAAAGTGTAAATGATTTGTCTCTTTCTCCTTTTTCACCTTTTAAAGGTCAAACAAGGGTAAGTTTGCTGCCTTTTGACTTTATTTTCAAAATGGGACATTTCTTTTCCATCATTTGTCGAGAGCTAAATCACTCTCTCTCTCATCCGTGATTTACCTCCCGAGGAGGCATCATCAGCAGAAACATCGAAAGCATATCAAGGGCAAAAAAAATATTTTCTTTGAAGCAATGTGTAAATGGTCATGATTAAGCTTGTTAATTAATTAAATATGAATTATTTAATTAATTCCCCTAAAGTCATCCACATATAAATAAATTTAATTATTTATTTATATTGTTCATTTTCTAATTCTTCTACCTTAATTAAATAAATAATTTTATTTAATTATTGACATTTCCCACATTCCTCTTAATTAAATTAAATAAATACGATTATTTATTTTAATTATCATATCATTCTAAAGTTTGAAGATTTGAATATTCAAATAATGGAATATTCTCTTCATCCCATAATCAATATTTTCCTCACTCTAAATTCATTTCTAAAATATAATTAAATACAATTTATTTAATTATGTGAGTTTCTATATCCGTCTTCACTTACAAATTAAATAAATTTATTTTATTTAATTCTAACTCATTCTAAACTCACTCTTTGAAATGGCAATTTCCCTTCGGATCTCAATGACGAAAATTGAAAGAAAAGGGAAACCTTCTATCTCCCTCTCCACTTTCGAAAATCTTCCACCGTCCATTCAAACAAGCTTAATCCGGGTCATTAATCAAATCAGCCAATCAAATCATTTCTAAGACTCTATAAATGCCGATACAAATCCAAGCTTTGGTTACCTACGCATACATATGAAAACGCACGAACATACATGCAATCACAGCCTTTTAGCATCACAACAATACTTTCATCTTAGCATAGCCTTGCATTTAGCATAGTGTGCATTTTAAAATCTCATTCTTCAGCTGTTCATTTTGTTGAGCTTGATCTGCTGATCTGAGAGCCATTGGAAACAACAAAACGCTGGAGTTAGAGAGAGATAAGACGATTTCGGGGAAGCTGCAGTCACAGTTTGCTTATTCTATTTTTTTTTTTTAGTTTTCTTGATTTAATGTCTTATCGATAAGTGTTTGAATTTCATTTAGATTGATACATTTTTCACACACACAACAATAAATTTTAAAAATTCAAGAGTGCTCTTTTGCTCCAAATATGTACAACATACTTTTCACTTGCATTTTTATAAATTTGAAAAATGTCATTTTTGAATTTTTTTTCTATAATTTAGTATCAAAATAAAAGTTTTCTCAAAAAATCTAAAAACAAAATTTAACTACAAATTCAAACCTAGATCACTCCTATAGAATAATGTCATATGACCACTTAATCTAGACATGACTAAAAATAATATTTCATTTCAAATGCAAACTAAATTAAAGAAAATACCTTTCTCTCAAACCTCTTCTTTAGCAGCATACACATACCTAAGTAGCTAAGATTCAACCAAAGCATCCCCATTTCAAACATGAGTCACTCAAATCTAACATCAACAATTTCATTCATTCTTTCTCTCCAAATTCATCTTTTTTTTCAAAAAGAGAGGAAGAGGATTTTTTATCATGAAAAAGCAAAAAGATAGAATAAAATACATAAAAAATTGTTTTTTTCTTTTTCTTTTATTTATTTATTTTAAATAGAAAAGGAAAATTAAAAAATGAATAAAGAATAAAAATATTTTATACATTTACTCTATATTTTTGCGTTTTCATGTTACAAAATACTTCCTCCTTTTAAAACAATATGAATTTGGAGAAAAAATGAATGAAATTGATGGATGTTAAATTTGAATCACTCTTGTTTGGAGTGGGGTATATATATATATATATATATTAGTTAAAAAATTAAATCAATTAAATTAAATTACATTTTATCTAGTAATATTATTTCACTTATTCTAAATATTTCATTTGGAATGAACAATTAAATCTATTTAACTTTATTCTACTTTTGCAATAAATAAATAAATAATCTTACTAAAACTTAAATATTATATTTTTAATGCAAGCATTAAATATTCACAAAGAAGGTACACTTCGAGGTAAATTTAAATGCAATACAAAAATAATTTTTAAAATGCATAAATGACTCAACCACAATGTATAAGCTTTCACAACATACAGATTTCAAAATTGCTACTGATTTAGTTTTGAGTTAACACAAAAATTTCACTAAGGCTAAGAAGTGTGAGATGGCTAAACAAAATCTATGTCAATTTCTCCACATACCAACCATTGGTCTAACACCTACAAATTTCCTACATACTCGAGTCAAACATCAAGAGTACCTACTCCACGTAATAAATAATTGAAGCAACATAATTCAACCAACATCGTGTAGAGGAGGAAATTTGCTACCCTTGAGTCTCAAGACAAGTAGTCTTCAAGGAGCAAATGGTCCTCAACTACCTCAAGGAACAAAGCTCAGGTGACATGACAAGATGATGAGTTCCAAAAAGAGAGAGTACGGAATAGAGGCCTTCTAGATAGATTAACAAGCTCCCGACTAGTCACTCTAACTTTCCATGTTCAATCTCAAGTATACGATAATAAAAAGGGTATACGATAAGAGAGAACCAATTCTAAATTGTTTGGGTTGGTCCTCTCTTAAGGTTGATTTCATAGGCACAATCTCCAAGTCCCCACTATCTAAATACTACCCTAAATTCTTTGTGACATTATTTGGTCAATCTCAAGTTGAAGAAAAGTGCATACTTTGCTCCTTTCTCCACTAGTTCCACTCACTTTTGCCTCACTTTTAAACATGTTATTCAAGTTCTCAATTCATCCTATTTGTGCATAAACTAATAAAATTCACCAAACTTCAATCATTTTAACCCTTAAGATACAAACCCACCCTAATTCATACTAGTTCACCCATCCTAAATTTAACCATGGGTATGCTTCCATCCAAATATCCCATTAAGCCAATCTCATTTTCTACTCATCCCAAATTAAGACTTCCACCAAATTAAAATGTTATTTGTCAACTTTGAACCCCAAAATATTCGAATTTTGCACCTAAGATATAATATGAAATACATGCCCTAGAACACTAGAACATCATTTCAAGATCCTAGATCATCGAATCATATCTTGCAATATTATTTGAAAAGCATAGCAAATCACATAGTAAATCATACTCTAGCAATTTGTGTTGCATCAACATTTTGTTATAAGATGCACTTTTTGCTATAAGATGGACACTTTTTGCCTTTGGCATTCATGTGCCTTTTATGCCTTTCACTCTTACAAGAGAGCAAGAAAAAAATTGATTAAAGATTAAAGAAGTTCTAGAAATCTCCCAAATAAGTATTTAATAACACCACATTGGCTTAAAGTACAAGGTTTGTAAGTGCATAAAACTTGGAGATAGAATTGCATGTGGTCATGTCTATCTAGATAGACAAAAACTAAAACTATTAAAACGACAAATCAACAGAATTTCCAACCCATTCTAATACCAAAATTCTAAATGTGTCCATAGAATATAGATAGACAAAAACTAAAACTATTAAAAAGACAAATCAACAACAGAATTTCCAACCCATAACTAATACCAAAGTTCCAAATGTGTCCATAGAATATATCTAGAAGACCAAATCACATGGTTGAAGATTCTCTACTAGGCTAGTATTGAGATCCTAGGCATCTCTTGCTGAAAACAATTGTGTTTCCAAACATTAAAGTGTTTGCATATTTAGAATATCTTAAAATTAACTAGATTTTCTAATAAATAAATATTAAATAAAAATAATTGAAGCAAGTAAACAAATATTTCCACATTCTTATTTGAGTAGGGGAGAGGGGTCAGCAGTTGTGCGAGCTAACTTTGTCAACATGTAACGATTGATTGGTATATTGTAGGGCCGATTGACCTCTTATCTATATATAACTAAGGTTTGAAGGTGTGACTCATCATACAACTTGCCACATCAAGATATCTACTAAAAAGTGTCCAATATTTGACTTTTTAAAAATTTGACTGAAACTTAATCATGGTACCCCTAGTAGTTGAAAAAAAATGTTATTTGTTACTTGTAGAATATCATATTTTTATTTAAAATAAAACTTATATGCAACCTAAATGGACCAAATACCTATTGGTAACCATAAATCTTTGTTATCTCTAACTTTTATATTCAACACAAATAGACCAATAGTTGAACACATAAAAACTATTTGTTGTTATAAAAACAACACATAATTATTTAAAATACAACTTATATCAAACAAAAATGGACCAATAGTTGAACACTAAAACTTTTTTAAAATCCTTCATATTTATTATAGAAAAACTATTAATATGAAATAGTCCAATGCTTGTACGTTGCTACCCCAAAGTTATACACATTAACAATATTTTTTCACTATGATAACAATACTTGTTTAAATGAGTGTGTTAATTTATTAAATGAGCATTTAATTTTATAAATAACATATTTATAGTGGATAGTTATGATATTTTATTTGAGACAATAAAATATTTATTTCTCTTGTTGATAAATGTATTTATGTTTTTTCTACTTGAAGATTATAAGTTTTGAAGTGAACAACTATTGATCCCATAACGTCACATATTTGATAATATTTTGATTAATATGTGAAATGAATATATACAAGATATAATATTAATTCATTCTAGTTCTAATATGAATAATCACAATTGACTGCCCCACTATTGGACCCTTGCACAACTACTAACCCCTCTCCCCTATCTATTTTTTTTCACTTTTATGGAAATAATGAACTATTCCTTCTACTTTCCTGGGAAAATATCGTACCCTAACATGGTCCTTGATCTTCCATGTATATTCCTTAACCACTAGACAGACTACGAGTTTAGGTTAACAAATTTAATATCCCTATACAACATATCCCACAAAGGAGGAACTAAAAGAGAGGTCCTTATAAGGTTGTTCAGATTAGCAGAAACAAACTCTGCACATGTTTTTTCTTGGTCCCTTTCTAGTTTCTGTATGCATTAATACTCTGTCCCGTTTGTCTAAGAAAATAGAATGAAACTCATCGAAGAAAATGTATCACTCTGAGTTGCTACAATTTCCTTTCTTTCGGACAAACCTTCAAATTCAGCTTCCCCGAGGTGTGTGTGCATCATCAAAACCACTTGGTAACTGTACAATTTGAATGTTACACATGTACAATTTGAACAACAGTCATTTTCTTGATAATCAGAAAAGAGGCAGGCATGCAACTCTTAATCAGAGCAGCCCAACAATAGATAGGGAATAAATGGTGAAGAATAACATAAAGTCTCAGCCTCCAACAAACTGACAAAAATACATGTTTCTAAGATAACATATCCTTTTATGTTGATATGCAGGCATTGCAAGGCAACTGTGCTGATGCTTGCTCCAACAAGGAGTTTTCAGTACCAGCACCTTTCCCCACTCCACGAAAGATCCATTTAAGCTCAATTAGTTCTGCAGCCTCATTTTTTGCCCGGCCTCACCATTTTGCTATCCACTCCTCTAGCTCCAGGAACTTTTTCCTTGCTCTCTTCTTCCTCTGTGAGAGAAAATGTGCAATCTTCATTCCAAGAATTCTGCACATAGTCCTATTGATCATTCCCAACTTTATTCCCAAACAACTCATAATTGACCATTCCAGTTATGCACGTTTTTTCTTGGCCTCTTTCTAGTTTTTGTATGCATTAATACTATGTCCCTTTTGTCTCAGAAAATACGATTAAACTAATCGAAGAGAATTTATCGCCCAGTTGCTACAATTCCCTTTCTTTCAGACAAACCTTTGAATTCAGCTTCACCCTGAGGTATGTGTGCATGATAAATATCGGATGTGCTTTTCACATAATATGAGGATCCTGCAGAATTTTCACCATTGTGCACTCTGCACTCTCCAGGCATCATCCTTCATGATTCCCTTACGGCACCCTGTTTGATGATACTCTATACTGGCTTCCATTGTCATCTCTAGGTGCTCCCCCAGCAGCTCCAAACCTACCTTGTTGCTCTCTCAATTGCTCAAGGAACATTCTTTCAGATACGTCAAACCTGGGATTTTGTCTAGTGCTGTCAGAATCATGTGCAACATCTCTGCCATAGCTGTTAACAATAGTTTGTCCCCTTCCACCATAATCGTCTCAATTAGGCAATTCCCTTGATGTTCCGCCTTGCCTGAAAGGCCCATGTTCTCTGTTAGATTCATATGCATTATGAATATTTCCGTTTCGTCCATCTGCATAACCAGTTAAAGAGTTTGTTTCCCGCCTCTGATAGTTTTGCCTGCCATTAAAAGAGGAACCTCTGTATGGTTCCCTACCATCTATCCAACCATTACCTGCCATACCGGGTCGACTTGATCGAGTGTATTTGTTGTCCCCTGAACCTGGCCTCAACACCACTTCACTTTCATAGCTTCTTCCTCCAGAATTTGGAGGTACATAATCATTGCCTCCATTAAAGCCAGGTTGAGTACAATAAACACTCACTGATTCTGGCAAGATTAATTCTTCTCTTCCATACCCATTACCACCTCCAGAAGGTGCTCGAGAAATAACTTCCCTCTCATAACTGTATTCACTGGAGCAAGGGTGGGGAATTGCCAAAGCTTCCCTTTCATGCATGCCTCCAACTGAACTAGGGTGACCAAATGTTTCCTTTTCAAACCTGCTACCACCTGACCCAGGTCGAGGAAATGCTCCCCTTTCATAGCTGGTCCTACTTGAACCAGGCCGGGGTAATGCTTCCCTTTCATACCTGCTTCCACCTGATACAGGACGAGGCAATGCTTCTTGATTGAACCTGCTACCACCTGACCCAGGTCGGGGTGGCGCTTCCCTTGCATTCCTGCTTGCACCTGATATAGGTTGGGGCAATGTTTCCTGATTAAACCTGCTACCATCCAACCCAGATTGGGGCAATGCTTCCCTTTCATACCTGCTTCCACCTAATACAGTTTGAGGTAATGCTTCCTGATTGAACCTGCTACCATCTGACCCAGGCTGGGGCAATGCTTCCCTTTCATACCTGCCCCCACCTGACCCAGGGCGGGGCAATACTTCCGTTTTGTACCTGCTCCCACCTGACCCAGGTCGAGGGAACACTTCCCTTTCATACCTGCTCCCACCTGATCCAGGGCGGGGCAATGCTTCTCTTTCATACCTGCTCCCACCTGACCCAGGATGGGGCAATGCTTCTCTTTCATATCTGCTCCCACCTGACCCAGGACGGGGCAGTGCTTCCTGATTGAACCTGCTCCCACCTGACCCAGGTCGGGGCTCGTACCTGCTCCCACCTGACCAAGGTCGAGGCAATGCTTCCCTTTCATACCTGCTCCCACCTGAACCAGGCCGAGGAAATGCTTCCCTTTCATGATACCTGCTCCCGCCTGAACCAGGCCGAGTGAAAGCTTCCCTTTCATAATACCTGCTCCCACCCAAACCAGGCTGGGGAAGCGTTTCCCTTTCATAATACCTACTTTCACCCAAACCAGGCTGAGGAAATTCTTCCCTCTCATACCTGCCTCCTTTGGATGGAGGAGAATACATTGATTTGTTACCGCACAAGACTTCCGTCTCTGCTTGCTCCTCTCTCTCAATAACACCACAGTCTGACTGTGCCAACTGTGGAGGACAAATGAAACCATGGCTAGAATTTTCTTTGCTTAAAGCATCACTTTGATAAATTTGATGTTTATAACTACCACTACCTGGCCTCTTAATACCATCAGCACTACCCAGCCTGTTCCCAAAACTATTTGCTCTCTCATCATCACCAGCGAGATGAGGATTTCTGGACAGATAGCCATCAGATTTTTCAGTCACTGTCTCAGGCTTCTCCAAAGTAGCTTGTTCATTCCCTCTCAAACGTGACGGCCTAAAGAACTGTGGTCTCTGGGGTTGAAAACAATTCAAACCAGGTTCAGTAGCATCATTCAAACAGCTTTTGGATTGTGCTTGCAAAGAGAGATGTTGTAACTTTTCAAGCTGTTCTTTTGAATCCAGCTGATTGTCTTTTGCTTGTTGCTGTTGCCCATTTGTGTTTGCTGGAGCAAGTGAAGCTTGCAAAGAAGGAAACTCCTCCCCAGAAAGAACTGCAGTCTTTTCCACAGAAACAGGTTCCAGCTTCACAGATACAGATGACACAGAAGTGGAATGCACTCCTCGAAGACTAGGAGGAACATAAGCATCAGGCTTATCAGTGGTATAAACAGGCTTAGGATTATCCTTAACAAGACCTACGTTTGCCGATTCTATCTGTGAAGTATTGGACCACCCACTTGTATCAGTTGCTGTTGGCTTCAAGGATTCACTGGTTTCCTTCTTTAAATTCCCGGTGCTTCCAGATCCAATCTTTATGGGCTGCTTCACAGGACGGGTTAGAACAAGCATCCCATGGCTGGCTCCTTTGGGTCGTGCTCCAGATCCTGATGCATTCACTGCAGTCTTCACAGCTGGCTCTTTTTTTCCAAACAAATCATTCAAATTGACAGAAGCAAACTTGTTGATACGAGCCATTCAATGCCAGACGCAACTATCTCCAGTTGCAATCCAGATGAAACAAATGAATATCACAAGTTCTTTAATAAAAGTCAAAAAAATAAGAACTTCAAAAGTCTATTGAAACAAATGCAGATTTTTTAAAAACTTATTTGATAATTTAGGAGAGCAATCTGAAGAAAATTGCAGATAATCTTCATAACTATCTAGCAAACGGAGTTGGAAAGATAATTGAGAAAAATATTTTGACTTGAGTACATATTAGCAAAACGTAAAGAACATTAACAGAAAACTTCATATTTAAAACATTCTAGATTTTGACTTGAGTACAGATTAGCAAAATGAAAAGAGCATTAACAGAAAATCTCATACTTAAAACATTTTGACTTCAAAATCTATACGATCCACTCTCACTACAAAAGATCTATAAACAAATGCATTGTAGCTTGTGATGTGAGGTAGACAAAGGCAAACTCTGTGCAGCCAAGGAGCCTAGTTGAGTTCAGTCGAAATTAAAACCCAATGTACACAGCAAAGGCAAGAAAAAGAAACCTCAACCGTCAACATGCATCACCAAAGAAAAATAAGTGCTTAGAAATACAGAGTTTAGGCAAAAAACAGTCACACAATGAATATTTATCACGCAAACCCTTCAACTTAATTTTTTAGGGATTGGATATTTGATAGTGGATTCTAGCAGAATTAGAGAATGTTGAACAGCACAGACAAACACCAAAAGAATAAGAGCTTAAAAAAACAGAGATTGAGCAAAGAACACATTCACAAAATGAATGTTCAAAATTTAGTTGTCTAATTACAGTTTGAACGTTTAACGGTGAATTCTAGAAGAATTAGAGAATGTTGAAAGAAGAAACATGCAAACAGCACAGGCAAAACTCAATATGAAAAATCTAGGAGTAAACATACTGTAAACTTGCAATGTAATTCCTGACAAAGTCAGACGCCTGCAACCAGAAATCTAATGGGTTCAGGTTTAAATCTTTAAGTTCAATCATATTAACAGTGTTTATTCTGTAAAAAAACTTTTAAAGCCCTTAAAAAAAGGCAAAAAGATAATACAACATACGAGGTTAATTCTCTCTCTTAAACAAATGACATCCTAAAATTGAAAATCACTACTCCTTTAAATGAATTCCCTAAAGCACTTAAAAGCCTCAAGATTTCACAGTGAAAGTTGCAAAAATACACTACAGTATGAAGCATATTAAAACTGAAGCAAGATAAGCAAGCACATTAAAAAAAGACTTGGGAATCCACATGATTGAAATTCAGAAAACTCACACTATAGCACACTGCAAATTCACTCAAAATAGAATATCGGGGCTTCCAAAGCAGAGCCAGGGGTCAAAATCCCAGGAGGCAGAATAAAATGTTGAAACATCAAATCCTCTGGATCTATCATACCCCAATGAATGAGCTCAGGTGCATATTCGAGGGTGCATTTGACTGAAGAAATACCCCTACAAACACCCTATACCTTTGGTCATGGTATTTATGCCAAAGGCCATCTCGCAAAAGTTATTTTTACCAATCAAAAAAATGCATGAAAATTAATTCAAATTGCAATTGAGATAAAGTACATTTTGACAACAAAGTTTACAAGCCTTAATTGTGTAAAGAATTAATGGAAAAGTACACGCAAGACAAATTTTATGACTTTGGAAGTAAAATCTAGCATAACTGCGAGATTCTCAGCAGAAAAACCACAGAACCTCCAAAACTGTCAAAAGCTTTCAATGATGAAACAAAAACTTGCTACAAAAAGTGTGCAAGCAAACAATATATACTTGTAAGTTGTAAAGCAATCCAAACAAAGCTAGTGTAGCTACAACAACAATTGTAGGGGATCAACTCAGAAAACTTAAACCCAATCATGAAAACAACTAGCACACAAAATAAATGAGAAAAACTCAAACTTTAAAAACCAATTGTGATTAACAAACAAAAAACTCAAATCCAGAAAGGCCTTCAAAAGAAGCAAGAAAAGTATTTTAAAAGGGCAAAAGAACAGAAGCAATCATTGCCTTCAAGTATTACCTCGCCTCCTAATTTACAGCAAACCTAAAATGAAAATTATATTACATAAAATGAATTAAATACACAAATTCTCCTAATCTTACTAGTGAAAGCTCAATTTCCAAAGGAATATCTCAAAAACTGGAAAAACCTGTAAAAGTTGCCCATCATAGCAAGATCAACTCAAAATCTTCAAATGTAGCTATGCATTATAAAGAAAATAACCATGATCAAACAAACAAAGAAAAAAAACCTTGACACAAATTAAGCACTTCATACAAAAAAAAAAAGGAATACTAAAGTGCAAATCAAAATATTACTGCCATAAAATTTTATTTACCTTCTCAAAAAGAGAGCTTAAACTAAAAGTGCTTGAAAAACTGTAATGATTGTAAATAATAAATATGCATTAAACCTCCCAGAACACCTGGAAACACCAATTTTCACCAGCAATCTTATAATGAACCTAATCACATACTTCTGCCTAAAACACTAGAGAAGCCTTATTCCAAAGTGAAATGAGATCTTACTAAAAGAAAAAAAGGAGAAAATACAAAAAAATAAAAAATATTAGATCTTTCAATGATTATGTTACCTCTAAAATGCGGAGGAAACCTCAATTTCAACACGGAAAGCCACAAATATATAATGTGATCCAGAGCAGTTTTCGATCCAGGAAAATTAAGCACTTTAGAAAAGAAACCAAGAAAAGTAAATAGTCTAAAATTCAAGAACTAAAATAACTCAATGCCCTTCTTTAGAGTGGGTTGCATAAAGAATTCGTAAAAGAAAAAGGGGTAAAACTACAAAGCAAATATACTCCCATCTTCAAGAATTAGTTTTCATCACCAACAAAACAGAGCATAAAATGTAAAATGAATGAAAATCCCTAAAGCATCCAATTTTCTCGAAGAAAAAAGATAACAAACAACACAATTGAAGAAACAAACCAAACGTTGACTGCCTCAAATAAACAAAAATGCCCAGGAATTCTCCTTAAAAGACACTAAGGACCCCAATTTTCATAATGAAAACAAAACTATAGACAAGATCAAACTCCCAAGATAAAAAATTCTAGAAACCTCAACTGATTGATGACTCACTTAACTGCAAAATGTAAGTGTAAAATTTTAATATGAACAACACAAACCTAAAATAATTAGAGGGCGCTGGAATCTTCCCAACAACACTAACACTCCAAATTTTCACAGGGAAAACAACAAAGACACCACAAAATCTTCAAATTTCGAGAAAACAATTTTCTAAAACCTTGAATATCTTCAAATTTCGAGAAAACAATTTCTAAAACCCTGAATTAACCATCCCACATAAGAAAAAAATAATCTGGAAGACCAAAACGTTAAAAACTGAAACAAGCCCAAAAAACTATCTCGTCAAATCAATGTAAATACACAGGAATTCTCTTCAGCACATAATGGCTCTTATGAGAAAAAAACCAAGAACAGAAAAGTCTAAGAAACCCCATTTGTGGAAAGAATCAATTATCTGCATTCTGCACAACACAGAGAAAAATGATCTTACACAGACAAAAAAAATTGACAGCTTCAAATGGAAAAAAATGTAAAAGCGCTAATTTTGCGGAAGTCCACAATGATACAACAAGCCCTCGGAATTTGGAGGCAACAACTTCTATATTTTTTAAGTGCGTAAGGATTCATTTAACTTTTCAATAATATGGAGAAATTTTTAATCTACAAAAGCCAAAAAACGTCTAAAACAAACACAAAAGAAATGCCTCAAATGAATGATTTTGCAACGGAACTCTTGCTGAAAACAATGAAATTTTCAGAAAGAAAACTACAAAGTGCCAGAGTATGAAAACCATTTCTTTTAAAAACCCGAGTCCATAATTATTTTTATCGATGTTAAAAAAAAATTGTCCTAAATACAAAGTTAAATGTAATAAACCAAAAAATGACTGCCTCGAATGAATGTAAAAGTGCTCAGGAATTTTATGTTAAAATTTCCTTAGTGTGAGGACTCCGCAAAGGCAAGTACTTGACTAATCATGAGCCGAGAGAGTTTCCGAGAGTGCTTGGCCGAGTCTACATAAAAATTTAAAATACAATAAAATATAAAAAAATCCTTAAAAATAGTTCCTACATGTTATGATTGATATTAAATCTGAGTTTTGGCTGAGTTTTTTTGCCGAGTCCCGTACTCGCCAAGGCCAGGTCTCGACCAGTTGGCCAATTCAAAATACTAAAAGCATGCACAGATTCACTCGGGCGTTGATGCGGATCGTGTATCGTTTGATAGAGAATTCTGGTGGCCTTGATGATGATAATTATTATAACCGCAATGAAATCTAAAAATTTACGGACGATATGATCTCGGAATTTCGAAATATCATTTTTTAAGGAAATGGCGAATCATTTGAAGATTTATTAACAGCTCAAGACAATCAAACACTTTAGGCAGAAAGAAACAAACACCTGAAACAAACCAAAATGACTATCATCAAATGATTAAATAGGCATAAGAATTCTCCCTCAGAACTCTAAAAACCTAAATTTCCACAAACCAAACGACAAAGCTGCAGCAACATATCAGACTTTTGAAAATAAATTCTCTAAAACGCTCAATTGTGTAAAGATAAGATCATCTCTGAATAAAGATCAAAATAATCAGTCAAAAACCTAAAACAAACCAAAAAGAACGCTCGAAATTTAACCCGGCAAAACTGTACCTTAACAATCCGATCAGCCGATTGCTGCGACACAACTCCGCAGATTTGGTAAGCTTCGCAGGAATCGAAACCTTCCCTGAACAGACCTGAAGATAATAATAATCGAAAATATTGATGTGATTCTCCGCAACACGAATAATTTACAGCAACTGTTTTTTAATGTATAGGAGCGCAGTATCTGAGTTTGATTTCTTTATTATTAATATTATGAATTTGTGGCAGACGCGGTGCCGTCCAGCTGGCTTGCAACGGACGGCCGAGATTCAATCGGTTTCTTTAAGGGAGAAGATCGGATTTGATTAGGATTTATAGATTGTAGTTTGATATTTTGTCGGTGTCGCCGTTTTAGTTGAAACTCGCTAGTTTTAAGTTGAGTTTGATAGGTAATGGGCATGAAAATATAACGTTAGTGGTGGGCCACCTAGTGATGATATTACCGTTGGAGTGTAATGAGAGAATGCGTTTTTGGCCATTGGATTGTAATGGCTTAACAAGATGGGGGCTCCCCCTACCAGATGTTTTAAGTGTGAGAGGTTATGGGTTTGTAATGGTGGACCATTCGATATCATGAGAGATGGGTTCTTGTTGAACCACTACTCATGAAACATGGGTCAATGAGTTTGACTTGAAACTACACGGTTGAATCCTGATAGCAATATCATATTTTGACACGCTGTGGAAAAATACCTCCTACTTATCAATTGTATATCAAGTATACTATATAGTATTTGTTTTGTGATTTATTATATGAATTATGATAAAGTGAACTTAAAGATTATATGTTAATGATTTGAAAAAAAAATAGAGAGTGATTTAGAATCAAATTATTTTAAATTGAAAGTTCGATGATTTTATTGGGCTAGTAAAGATTATAGTTAATAGCATGTAGTTTTTATAGTTCATGATAATGATGTTGAGATTTTTGACTTGTAATTGTGTGATTTTTAACATCGACGTTTTGGATCAAACTCCATGATTCATCATCAGGATAATGCAATTAGAGAAAAAAGTGATCTGAAACGTCGATGTTAAAAATCACACATAGTTACAAGCCTAAAATCTCATCATCAAAGATTATAATTATTGGGACTGAGCTCGACTCCAAGTTTAGTTCACAATTGTGAATGGTTGAAGCTAAGTTTATTCCTTAGAATAAATATTTGTTAAATATTGATGAGCAAGTGATTCTTAGTAAAAATATTATGTAGATTGATTAGTTGGTTTTGAATTTGATAGTCAAATCCTTAGTAGCATAGTTGAAGTTGAGTTTGTTCCTTAGAATAACTAGTTGGTAAATATTGATGACCAAATGATTTCTTAGTATAGTAGACTCGTAGATTGATTAGTTGATTTTTGAATAGGTGAAAGTATAGTCTAAAGTAATTAGTTAAAGACAAACAATTATTGATTGTTGTAATTGCTTTACAACATGGTTGAAAGTATAGTTGGCAATAACCACTTAAAACGCTAGCAAACATGAATTGTTGTGGTCATCAAAGATGTTGATGATGGTAACATAAGGAGTTATGTCACTCATATAAGTGATGCAAGATATCTAAGCTAATTAAATTATATTTATATTAATTATTATAATTAATATTAATATAAATATTAAATTATTGATTATAATAATTAGTGTATTAATTGTATTATTAGTATTTGTTATATTAATTAATATATTAATATAAATATTAAATTATTGATTATGTAGATTGATTAGTTGATTTTGAATTTGATAGTCAAATCCCTAATAGCATAGTTGAAGTTAAGTTTTTTCATTAGAATAAATAGTTATTAAATATTGATGACCAAGAGATTTCTCAATATAGTAGTCACAAAGATTATTTAGTTGATTTTTCAATGGTTGGAAATTAGTTAAAGACAAACAAATATTGATTGTTGCCATTGTTTTACAACATGGTTGAAAGTATAGTTTATGATAACCACTTAAAGTACTAGCAAATATAAATTGTTGTGGTCATCTAGGATGATGTTGATGATGGTAACATAAAGAGTGATGGTACTCCTATAAGCTATGCAAGATATTTATACTAATTAATTTATATTTATATTAATTATTATAATTAATATATTAATATAACTATTAAATTATTGATTATGTAGATTGATTAGTTGATTTTGAATTTGATAGTCAAATCCCTAATAGCATAGTAGAAGTTAAGTGTGTTCAATAGAATAAATTGTTGTTAGATATTGATGACCAAGAGATTTCTTAGTATAGTAGCCTTGTAGATTGATTAGTTAATTTTTTGAATGGTTGAAAATTAGTTAAAGATAAACAAATATTAATTGTTGTAATTGCTTTATAACATGGTTGAAAGTATAGTTTATAATAACCACTTAAAGCACTAGCAAATATAAATTATTGTGGTCATCTAGGATGATGTTGATGATGGTAACATAAAGAGTGGTGTCACTCCTATAAGTGATGCAAGATATCTATATTAATTGTATTATATTTATATTAATTATTATAATCAATATATTAATACAAATATTAAAGTATTGATTATAATATTTAATATATTAATTAGAATTAATATTTTTATAATACCTATCAATATATTGTACAAATGACTAAGATCAATTATTGTTTCAAATAATAATGCTATAATTGTGTGCAACCTAATATACTTTTAGTTACTTCACACAATGATCATGATAACCATCTCCTAAAGAATGGCGTTTTCATGCTTTGATGGTCGAGCTAGGGCGTATGAGCCCTAGCTCGTTCTCGGTGTCTACCTGTTGGTGCGATGAGGGGGGATCTTACTGCATTCAGGGTGTTGTTCATGTTGTGTCTACCTTCCTTCATTGTTGGCTATCCTTGGCTCACAGTGGTGAATGTTTAGCTCGCGCCAACTAGTTTGGGCCGACTTTTGTCCTGTGAGTGGTGGTGACCAAGTGGATTTTGGTGTGTTGCTGCTTGGTGAAGCTCAATCAGCCTGTTAGGCCCGCGTGGGGCTGCGTTTGTTGGGTGTGGTGTGGGCGTTTGGTGTGGGAAGTGGTCATTTTCCTGGGGCTATGTGTTGCCCTGATTGGGTGTAGGGCGTTTCCTCTTGAAGTTGAAGTTGAAACTTTTGAGTTTTAGTGGGCTATGGGTGGAGCCAGAGGGGTATCGTGTTAACCCTTGTGTGGGAGTTTTCCTATGTTCTCTCTACTTGGGGGTTTGCATGCCCACTTAGGGTCTCGTTCTAGGTTCATGTCTCGAGGGGAATCATTTGGGGTTAACCCCAAGATGGATTTTCGATCAACTTTTGGTTCAAAATCTAACACAGGGTGTGAAGGTTTTCAATAATAATTTGTTTGTGCAAGATCAAGAGAAGATTGGCTCTGGGTCGTCTGGGGTATCTAAGATTATGAAGATTACTGGTTGCTTGGAAAGATGTAAGGAGAGACCGAAATTGGTTATCCCGATGGAGTTGCTGGCAGATGATATTGAATATTATTTGAAGCACTCCTTTTATTGCAAGTTTATGGGTTAAGAGTCTCATTACAATTTTTGGAATCTTGGGCTCAGAGGACCTAGATGTCAGAAGGAGAGATGGAGATTAGACTCCTAGCAAATAACTACTTTATGGTCTCCTTTGATTGCATGGTGGATCGAAATAGGATTTTTGAGGGAGGTCCCTACTTCTATAACCAAGTGGGCATGTTTATGAAGTCGTGGCATGCAGGCTTCAATCTAACTGAGGAGCTCCCGAATAGGGTTCCAGTTTGGGTTCGGTTGCCGTGGTTTCCAGTCGAATGTTGGCGAGAGGATGTTTTACATTTGGTGGCTTCAATGCTTGGTAAACCAGTTGGATCATCACTGCAGACACAGTTTAAAAAGGTAATAACTTTTGCCCGTATCTATGTAGAAATTGATTTAAGCATGCCATTGTCGGATTTTGTGGAAGTAAGTGCAGGATCATATACATGGGTGCAGCATTTAGATTATGAAACTCTACCTTTTAGGTGCTGAATTTTTCATGAATATGGACACTTGCAATGCAGATGCCCTAGGGCTAAGTCGGTGGTGACCCAATCTGCCCAACCTCCTCACAATCCTCCTAGGGTTGATAAGGGGAAGGGGCCTATTCTGGGTGATGGTACTGAAGAGGATGGATATATCCCTATCAAAACTCGTAATAGAAATCAAGGGAAGAAGAGGACTATGGGGGAGAGGCAGGATGATGATACTTTTAACAGGTTTGAGGTGTTGGATGACCTCAGCTAACAGAAAGTGAATTCGGGTTTGATGAACTTGGATCAGGGAATTTTGTTTGCAGGAAAGGATGGCCCTCCTACGGAGGCTATGCAGGAGGTGCAAGATACAGGTGTTGGGCAGATGGATATAGATCAACAGTTGATTGTCCAAGTTGGGTCAAATCTTGTTATTGGAGTTTTGAAGAATGGGGGAGAGGGTTCTCCTTTTCCCATAAAGATTGGTGCGGAAGTTGGAAAGAACTCTTTGTCCTCTTCTCGCATGGGTATTCTGCAAAAGGACCCAAAGAAAGGGGTTGGTGAGAAGAATCCCAAGTTGGGTAGAAAAAAGGATATGGAAAAGATTAAATCAACTAGGGAAACTCTGGTGGAGTCAAGGGCAGTCAAGACCCTGGATTCACACTTCTTGTGTAACCATAAATGATTGTTCTATCATGGAATGTTAGGGGCTTGAACAGTGGCCCTTGACAAAAATTTGTTCATGATTTGGTTAGGAATCAATCTCCGGATATTCTTTTTCTTTAGGAAACTAAATTATCTGTGGAGAGTATGTTGAATATGGTACCTAAGTTGTGGAAGTTTGGCGAGTGTCAGTGTGTTGAAGCTCACGGTGCGTCTAGGGGGGTGGCTTGCTTATGGAACCCCCGGAGGATTTTCCCCCTCTAGTGGATGTCTTCTAGATCTTCTATTTCCTTGGTGGCCTCATGCTTCATGACAGGAGACTGTATTCTCCTCTCTAATGTGTATGCACCTGTTGATTATCAGAGTAATCAACTTCTGTTGTCCCACCTTCATTTTGTTCGCAGCCTGGCTCCTCTCCACCCGTGGATTCTGGCTAGGGATTTCAACGCTATTGTGGAGTTTTCTGAGAAAAGGGGTGGAATTGCTAGATTGGAACCTTCTGTGTTGCTTCTGAGGGATAGCATTGTTGATCTAAATCTTATTGATGTTCAGCCCAGTAATGGTCGTTTTACTTGGAATAATAGGAGGACTGGTGAGGACTGTGTTGTTGAGAGGCTAGATCGGTTCTTGGTCTCTTGTTATTGGGTTTGTGACTTGTGGTCTACTTCCTCTAAAATTTTGGATTGGAGGGGTTCAAACCATTGGCCTATCAAGCTTAGCATCATCTCTGTATGGGTGTCTCATTCTCCTTCCTTCAAATTTCAGCTTATGTGGTTACGAGATCCTACTCTTTATGACCAAGTGGATGTGTGGTGGAGGATAGGTAGACCTTATTTTGGTACGGAAATGTATACCTTTGCCAAGATTCTTCAGTTCATCAAGTATTAGCTTAAAAGGTGGAATCGATGATGTTTTGGTAATATTTTTCATGATAAAGCCGCTGCTCAGGAAGAGTTAAATAATATTATGAGATTGATTTGGGAGAATGGGGTTTCTGAGGATCTTCTGAAAGAAGAGGCTAGGACTCTGAAGGTGGTGGAGGAATGTGAATTACAGGAAGAGGTTTATTGGAAGCAAAAGGCACGTGTTGAATGGCTGCAGGAAGGGGACAAAAATACTACCTTTTTATTTAATTATGTGAAGGCTAGGAGGCATGGTAATTCCATCTCTATGCTGGTTAATGATAGGGGGGATCGTGTTGTCTCATTTCAAGAAATCGCGGTTGAGGCATCACAGTATTTTGCTACTCTCTTTAGAGAGGATTATCAAGGGGGTTCAGTCGAGGAGGAACAGATTCTTTCTTGTATCCCTCAGTTGGTTCCCAGGGAGACGAATGAGTATCTGATGAGGGAGATTTCTCTAGAGGAGTTGGAGGAGATTGTGTTCCAAATTAAGCATGGAAAGGCTCATGGCCCTGATGGTTTCCCAATAGAGTTCTTTCAAGATTTATGGGATATCATAAAGTTGGATCTTCTGGCAATTGTTCAAGAGTCCTAGAGGAACAAGAAGATGTTGCGTGCTCTTAATTCCACTTTCATTGCTCTTATTCCCAAGTGTGAAGGGGTGGATAGGTTAACATAGTTTAGGCCTATTTCCCTCTGCAATGTGGTTTATAAAATTATTTCCAAGTTAATGGTTGAGAGATTGAAGAAGTGGCTTAAAGTGTTGATTTCGGAGGAACAGAGTGGCTTTGTTGTGGGTCGACAGATTTTGAACGGGGTTGTTATTGCTATAGAGACCATCCACTCCATGGCCAGTTCCCATAAGAAGACAATGTTCATTAAACTAGATATGGCTAAGGCCTATGACAGGGTTAGATGGTCCTTCTTGCGGAAGATCCTTGTTGCTTTTGGTTTTTGTGAAGAATGGATCCAATGGGTCATGAGTTGTGTTACGTCAGTATCCTTCTCAGTACTAATAAATGGAGATCATTCTAAATTTTTTGGGGCTTCTAGGGGTTTGTGCCAAGGGGACCCTATCTCCCCGTACCTATTTCTTCTTCTTGTTGAAGGTCTTGGGTATATGTTGAAAAGAAATGTCAGATTAGGTATCATTCAGGGTTGGCACTGGGGTGGAGATTTGCCTCCACAGTCTCATTTGCAGTTTGTTGATGATACTGCCTTGATGGGGATGGCTACTGTTAAGGAAGCTAATTTTCTGAGGTAGTTGTTAGATGTTTACCTTGTGGCATCGAGGCTGCTAATTAATGAGAATAAATCTTCCATCTTCTTCTTCAATATGCCCACCTCCATTCAGAGAAGAATTGCTAATATATTGCGATTTCAGATAGGGGTTCTCCCTTTTACGTATTTGGGCATTCCAATTTCTGTAGGTCGGCTTCCCAAGGGCTCTTGGAAAAATATTATTGATAAGTTCCAGGTGAAAGTCAATCATTGGACACATAGATGGTTGTCTTTGGTTGGGCGGGTTCAGCTTCTTAAGTCAGTTGTGCAAGCACTCCCTACTTACAAATGTATGCTTCAGGTGGCTCCGATAGGGTTTCTGAAGGAGTTGGATTCTCTTGAAAGGAAATTTTTATGGGTTGGATGCTTGTCGTCCTCCAAGTGGAGCTTGGTCAAGTGGGAAGATGTGTGTAGTCCAAATCAGTATAGTTGTCTGGGTTTACGACAGTCAACATTGTTCAGTGAGGTTGTGGTTGCTAAGCTTTTATGGAGATGGTGTGTGGAACAGGATCAGTTGTGGGCCAGGATATTATCTCATAAGTATTTCCCTGGAGTCCCTTGATATGATCTCCTTATGTATCCTCTTGGGGGGAAAGGTTCGGTGATTTGGAGTACTCTTCAGAAGGGTGTGAGGCTCATCAAGGAAGGTTTATTTTGGATCTGCAGACAGGGTTCATAAGCTCTTTTTTGGTTAGATTCTTGGGATGGTTTCCCTCCACTTATCTCCCAGTTTCCTCACCTACTTCCTTTAAGCCAGAGATTTCTTGTGGTTGGTTGGTCTAGGGTGAGTGATTTAAAGTCCTCTTTTTATGGTCAGTTGGAGAGGGCTTGTTGGAAGGATACCACTCAGTGGCCGGATTTGGGGGAGGAGGAAGGTGGTGCTGAGCTTAACATGATTCCTTGCAATAGGCACTGTAGCTCTCTACTAGAAGAGGATATTCTTGCTTGGGCACACAATCCTAAGGGGATTTACTCTGTTGCTTGTGGTTATCAGGTGTTAATGGCTCAGAAGTTGGTTAGGGTGGAGATTCCTTGGTGGAAGAGGGTGTGGAGTAAGTTATCATGGCTAAAATACAATTGCTTTGTATGGACTTTAGCATGGAATAGGTGCTTGACCTGGGATAACATTCGTAAACGTGGTTTTTAGGGGCCTTCAATTTGTGTGCTCTGTGGGACAGAGGAAGAGGATTCCTCGCACTTGTTCTTCCACTGCCCCTTTGTTGTGCAACTTTGGCATTGGTGGTGGGAGGCTTGGAAGCATCCTTGTGTTCATGCTTCCTCTTTGGTGGAATTCTGGGATAGTATGGGAAGACCCCCCTCGTTGGCTTCCTTTTTACAGGAAGTTTGGTATGTTGGACCTACTTTTCTTCTTTGGTAGGTTTGGCTATAGCAGAATCGCAGGATATTCCGCAATGTGAAATTGGTGGGTCAGCAGGTGTGGATGTGTATCTTAGTTATGATACAAGAGTTGGTTGAGGCTAATAGTGAAGTGTTTTTCCCCCTAGGGAAAGTTGATGCTGAGTTGGTGGATAGATTAAGACTGCAGGGGATACATTCTTCTTCTGGTGGTTCCAGGAGAGGCAGGCAAGGGAACATGAGAGTGCAATAGATGGGTAGGTGGTTACCTCCTCCAGCTATAGTTTTGAAGATCAATACTGATGGCTCTTCTAGAGGAAATCTTGGGCCTGCTGGGATTGGTGGGGTCGACATGGATTCAAGGGGATCAGTGATATTTATTTTCTCTATTCATGAGGGGGAGAAGACTGTTAATCTCATGGAGGGCTTGGCGATTCTTTATGCTGTGGAGCGGGCCCTTGCTTTGGGTTGGCAAAAGATTATTTGTGAATCAGATTCACAGATCTTGGTTAATATTTTGAATGAAAGAAAGATGTCTGATATTAATTTGTAGTTAGCTTCGGTTGTTCAGCGGATTCTTCAGGTTAGTTCCAGGATGGAGGTGGTTTCTTTTGTTCATATCTCAAGGGAGTGGAATTGGGTTGCTGACTGCTTGGCTAAATGGGCTTCTGAGCATGGTAATGGTTGGAAGATTGAGGACTGGGTGCAGGTTTCACCTGAGTTACGTCAGGATTTGGATGGGTTCCTTAAGGAGGATAGAAGGATACTGGAAGATAGATGATTTTGTTTTTGTGCTTGTTGTGTTGCTTCTTTTGGTTCTAGGCTTGTTCCCTTGGTTTTGGCTGTAATGCTCTTTTTTGATATTCAATAAAGTTTTTACCCCTTTATAAAATATATATATATATATACTTTTAGTTTAATTGGCAAGGATGAAGGTATTCCTTGATTACAATATTCATCAAGGTTCAAATTCTTTGGAGATGCAACTAAGGTGGTCCAATTCTTTGGTGACTTTGATAGACTACATCCCAACCAAAAATAATCTATGATTTAGATATGTGCTCCCTCATATTATTTAATTCATTATATATAAATTGAAATGACAATATCTATATAATTTAATTATTTATATTAAACAATTATTGAATTTATTAGGATATTGAAATAAACTCATCCTAAAATTATAAAGGTTATCATTTATTCTTGTAAGCTTACTATTTAAATAAAAATAAAACATTCAAATATAAACAAGAAGTGTATGGAATGATTTTAAAACAACTCAAAATGAATTTACACCATAATGTAGTGAATGCCAATAAAATCGTTATTAATCACATAACAAAATTATTACTATAATCACTAAAGATGGATAGCAATCTAATAAGTTCACATTTTCTAGTGTATAAATGGGAGTTCATTTGAAATCCATTCCAATGTGTATTTGTTTAAATACTCTATGTTATAATAAGTATAACCTTTTATATTAACTACAACATGCAAAATTCAACCAATAATCAATCTTCTTAACCATCACCTAAAATTGTCCACTATGCATTATGATATCACTAGCTACCACCCTAACTGGTAGTGATTAATTTACATCCAATGGTTGAATTAAATGGTGTTTTCTTCTTTAGTGTTTTTTGTGCTCCACCATTGATCTGAGAGTCATTTATTACTTTTTTGTTGCATTAATTTTGCATACATTTTATGTTATGAAATTCCCACTACTCCTCGCATTCAAAGATGAAGAGTCTCACATATACCACGACACATGTGAAAATATTTATTATCATCTCAAAATAGGGGGAAATACCCTAAAATGACTCATACAAGCAACAAAATTCCATCATGCAAGACCAAGCATAAAAACTTTAAGCTTTGGTGCACATTGATGACCTCTATATAATGAAGCCCTAAGACCAAGAGCACTACACATAGCACAAAGGGAAATGGATTGCATTTTAGATTGGCCATGAGAATACGTACTAACTACAAGCAACCACCACCAACATATAGAACAAATCCAACCATCCATCCCTCCCTTTAGCCACTAGCCTCAAATGGGTCTTCATCTTTGTTATAATCAATTTTCATATGTTAAAACAATGATAAAAGATGTAAAACATGACCAATCAAAGAGCTAACATAAGATAAAGTGCATAGTCATTGAAATGGTAGGCAATAACATTTTAATATTAATGGCAAGTAATATAATATGCGTGATCAAGAAAATATAGAACATAAAATAATTACTCAAATTGTGAAATCTAAATTCTAATTCTATATTTAACTATCACATCATATTAAGCTAATGAATTTAACTAAAAGATGAAAGAAACGTGATCTCTCTCACCCATAACTCATTGTTTCAATGTGTGTTATGGTTGTGCTCCAATAAATTTTTGAATGAGAGATGATGATGTGTTGTTGCTCAAATTGATAACATGACTATGCACTTCATGAGCTTATGAAAATAGCCTAAAAGAGGTGTTATGTATAGGTTGGATGGATGATTGATAAAGGATTGAGATTGATTTGAAGGATCAAGAGTTGAGATTGGTTGAGGGGATTGGGAGAAGGAGAATCCTCCAAGTGTCACTTTGTGATTGGTGCACTTGAAGAGGTCCAAGATTAAATAGATTTGGATGGTAAAGCTTATCCTATAAAATATTGAAAGGTGAAGATAAAAAATGACCTTTTTGAAAGTGCAAAAAATTATTTTTTAAATAAATGTGAAAGGGTTAGGATTTTCCTAAAAAATGGATGGATGAGATTTTATGAGAGGATTTTGTGGAGAAGTGGGAGGCATTGGATATGCACATGCATGACATGTGCAAGTTTGATCATGGTTAATGATTCTTAGGAATGTGCAAGTGGATTTATTAGTTAACTAAGGGGAATTTTAAGATAATTAAATAAATAAGTTGTATTTATTTATTTATTTTAAATATTAAGATATAAAATGTGAACATAATCAAATAAATTTTGAATTTATTTAATTAAGACTAGACTATAAAGGAAAGTGGGGATAAGGGATTAACTAATTAAATAAATGGTATGAATTTATTTAATTGATGTTAGGAAGATGGTTGGAAATGTTAATTAAATAATTGATTTTATTTAATTAACACTAGAAAGGCATAAATCGGGTGATATTAAAGTGTGGATGAATTTAGGTGTCTACATTTTTCCCCTCTTTGAGATGGCATTGTAACTAAAAAAAGCAATGTCATTTTAAATAAGATAAGTATATACATTTGGAAGAGATAAGACTAGTGGTTGAGTGTCCCAATTGTTGGAAGGAGGGGAGTGACGAGGAGAAACAAGGTAGGCATTGCCCCCTTGAGAGTATAGGAGGGTTTGAAGAACATGAGTGTGCTCTCAAAATGGATGAAGAGTTTAGAGTATAACAAATAAAAGGAGATAAAAATATGGAAATATTAGGATAAGAAGCTTGATTGAGAGATGGAGGGGTGAGGTGCAAATGGATGGGGGTAATAGTCATGTTGAGTCAATTGAGCAACCTTTTACTTTATGTGGAACTTGATGTTATGCACCAAGGTAAAAGCACCAAGGTGACAATGGTCAAGTGTATAAAGGATTGACTTAAAAGAGAAGGTTGCAATCAAGCATATATCATGTGATGCCATGATATGCAATACCATGCTATCATTGTGGCAATATGTTGTGAGGATCATGATAAATACAAGAAAAATATAAAACACGCAAGCAAACAAGAAATAATGCACAAATAATACAAAGATAAATAAATATTTTCCCCTAACTTAGCTAAAAAACAATTGTTGTTATTGTTGATGATGATTATGATAGTGTTATTGATGGTGAGAATAGTGTGATGATCATTAAAAATATGTCTTGATGATGATAATTTGAGTAAAATGGATCAATGTTTGCAACAAGGTTAGGAACAAAACTTATAGATACTTCAGAGGATGCATGAGATGGCTTGGTTAGATTTGCATGGATGAGGATTGTGTGCACTGAGAGAGAATTCTTTGAGATTCCATAGGAGGTGGAGGCTTGGAATTAATGACAAGGGAGAACCAAGTCTAGATAAAAATATGAAATGATGGAGGGATTATTTAGATAAGGGATGGGAGCGATGGATTGGTAGATGAAGGGGTCGAGGATGGATTCTTGAAGGAAGCATGAGTATAGAAAGTAAATATGAATCAAATTTTTATTACATGGATAAAGAAGATGGGAGGGATTGGTAGTAGTTGTAGGGGGTTCAAGATGTGATATCCAAGGACCATGTCGTATAGGAATAACATTTACCTCTCTATATATGTTTTTCATGACGTGATAAAATAATTGTATTATCCAAATACTATATATGACTTAGATGGTTGGAGAAATGGGAGGAGGTAAAGGGTTGCAAGTTTTTTATATAGAGCAAGGCTAAGTTGCATTAGAGAGTAGTTGATATATTCAAATCATGGTGATAATTTTTCAATAGTCATGTTAGGAAATAGGTAAGAGTGCGAATAGAATGAAGAAGTTAGTTTGATGGCTTAAGGTAGTAGAGGTTTATTGCAAAGAAAGTAAGGCTTGTATTGTCCAAATCATGTCTCAAGGGTATGCCCCTATCCATATCAAGGCCGAAATGAGGTTGGATGGATTGGATACAATGAGAGAGATATGTAGATAGAATGAAGAGGTATGGATAGGATAGGGTAGATTAGGATGGTATATACTTTCCCCAAGGTGTAAGGTGCTAGCAAATAGTATATTTATGCATGACACATGTTTGTTAGGTTTTCATCATGGTACCTATCCAAGGTGCCATAGAGATGTTTTCACCATTGGATGATTTTTCTCCTTACTTTTTTTTCAATAATTATTTGATTTTATTGGGATGCTTGGATGAGATGGATATATTTGAATGGAGGAGAGGTATGTGGATTGATGGATGGTTAGACTCAAGCATTTTTTCCATGGTGAGGGATACTATCCCTTGCTAAGAGAATTGCTTCAAAAAAATCATGTCAATTATCATTGTGTTTCTAGATGGTGGTAGATACCTTATTGATTGCTAAGTTGGTGTATCCAATATGTTAACATGGAACCATGGTCTAGCTTGGGTTTTGTCAAGATATTGCTAAGGTAAAATGGAAGGCAAGGTGGTTGGAGGAGGATGGGGATTAGGTGAGAGTTGAGATTAAAGGGGTGTGATATGTTGGATAATGGAAATTAGGTGGGTGGAAGGATGGGGTGATGGAAGCATGAGGAAATTTTATGAGATTAAGGAGAACTAGGACCCATAGGTGCACACACCACGATGGATGTTGAAGCTTTGAATTAGGATGTGGGGTTTTGGGTGTGGCAAATTTGGGATGTTGGGATGGGGATGAGGTATTTTTATATTGTTGATTTTGGGATCTAGGGGTTTTGGTGTTATAATAAAACTGGTTGGATTTAGATAGATGGTTTTGGGATTGGGATGGGTGATGGGGGTTTCTAGATTTGGAGATGTATTTAGCTTATGCAATTGTAGATTTAGATGCACTATGTGGACTCATTAATTCTTTGTTCTTTCAGACCCACCTATTTTTTGTGATTCACTTTTATTGGTGGACCTATTTGGCCTTTTAATTTTGGATTTGATTTTAATTTACTATTATATGTCAATGTGTTGTGACACGGTGAACTATAAATTTTGTGGATTATTTATTTTATATGTCCATGCATCCAAATTGCTTCCAAATCCAATGCTATGGTCTCGTGGTGAGAGATTATTTTGAAATCCCACAAATTTTGTGATAGCTTCACCATTTTGGAACAAGTCTAATGATGTGTATGTGTTGATCCTAATTGGAGATTTTAGGTGATGGATGTCTAAGGTTAATGATAAGGTTAGTGGTGGGGATGATTGGGGTGATAGGTTCAATAAATATATTAGTGATAGAAAATTCTTGATAGGAGTAACCAAATGTACCTATTTGAATGTTGAAAGAAGTTTACTTATAATGTGCAGAGGTCTTACCAAAATATTTGTCATGAAATTTGTATTTGAGGCCTTAAAATCTTTGATTTATATGGTTTCCAAGATGCCTTGCTCATGAAGATCTAGTCCTTGACTTGATAGTTCATGTTATAAATCCAATTGGTGATGAGATACTTGTTTATTTGTAAATAATATGTGAAGCCATTTCTAGATGGGTAAGGAGTGGTAGAGGTTATAGCTTCCTCGAAAATGAGAAAACTGAATTGGATAAAGGTGGAGGAATTGAGGTAATATGATTGTGATTTTGGGGATGGGCTTGACATGGATGATCGAATATTGAGATAGTATGTGATAATGAAAGGGATTCATTAGATGCTTAGATTTTTATGTAAGGTTTTGCACATGGTTTGGAATAAGATCTTTACATAGCCAATTTTGTTTGGATGATATTGTATAGGAACGAATTTGCACCCCTTACGCAAATTCCCCTTTCACATACCCTCACCTTAGAAATTCAAATCCGAAGGAAAAATTCCACATCACCCAACTTCCTTCCATCCACTTGGCATCTATCCTTTGTGTCAATGAGAGAATATTTGTCGGGGATGAATGCGCAGTGCACTGCCGTCCCTGAGGGATTCCTACAAATGGAGTTGGTAGAGTCATTACACACCTGATTGGGGCCGAATTGTAATGTCCCTCTTTGACCAACTGACCTAAAAATGGTAGATTCTTCCTCATTCTTCCTTCAAATCCATCCATTCTCACTTCATTTGACTCTCTAGCAATTCTCTTGAGCATTCTAAGCATTCACTTCACTCTAAAGCAACATTTCAGCACTCCATTGTAGCAACAACACTCCATCAACTCCACATTGCAAGTGTAAAGTCATTACAGACGTTGCAAGCTTGGAGTCTTGCGAGACCTCCCTTCACCACAGTTGTGGCGGTGGTGACTTTTCCAAGTTTGTAGCTTACTTCCTCCTTCCATTGGCTAGTGAGCTTTTGGGTGGAGGTGGTAACACTTCACTCCTCTCCTTTGTGATTTGGTTGAGTAACACTGTATTGTTTTGTTGTGTGTATTGCTCTTTTTTCTTTCCTTTATCACGTATTCCACTTTGTTGCTTTATGGCTATCAGTGGAGGTGGAAACACCAAAATGAGGGTCTGACTAAGGCAGGCCCCTATATAGTCCCAACAATTTTCCCTCTTTCTTGTGTGTAGGAGGACGTATGTGTGGGGCTAGTTGGTGATGATCTCATTAAGGATCTAGGATGATTGTGTACAAAATGCTTAACGTTTAAATACAACCAATTCAAAGCTCAAACGAATGAATTAACATAACATAATTAGTTAAACAAGGTTAGCATGATAAGATGATGAAAGAAAGAAAGAGAGAAATGAGACAGGAGATTGAATGTAGTTTGTTAATGGAGTTCACCAAAAGGCTACGTCTTTGGGTCCCTCTCCAACATAGTGACTGATCCGATTACTTTGCTCCAAAATCAGAAATTAAAAATGCACCATCAAACCATCCCCTTTCAACACGACCACATGACATTCCTCCGTCGTACAATAATGGCTTCAATAGATCTCCAAACATTCCCTCCTTTGCATTCCCTAATTAGCTTCTAAGAGCCTACACCCCTCCTTTTATACATAAAATAAGCCTAAATAGGCTTAACCATCAAATAAATGACTAACCTCCTAGAAACCTCCCTATCTTCGTTATCAACCCCTTTTGGCATTTTTTATTTGGGTTTATTTGATTAGGGTTTGTTGTTTTAACTATAGAGAGCCTATTTGGTTATGCCTTGGTTCAAATTACACAACAAAACAAAACACCGATGAGCTTATACTTGAATGCATCAGTGGCATGGCGGTAATAAATATTTTTGGTGGTCGGTGGGTCGGTGGTTTGACCCCCACTGACCATGTTTTAATCACAAACCAACAGTTAAAGTTCATTAAAATAAATCGCTAACACATATATGCTAGGTGCAAGCGCGTGGCACAATGGCCACCGGAGGTTGCGGAGTCTGGTTGGTCATGGGGTCCAGTCCCCCTACAATTTTTTTGAACCATTCAAACAACTCGCCATCTACCGATAGAGGAAGGGTGCCACGTGGTAGAATGAGAAGGTGCCATGTGGCACAATGTGATTCGCTCGTCCAACAGTCATTGCCACATTGTCAAAGACACGTCATCAAACTTGCCACGCATGCACGCCATGTCACCTGTACGGACTGTACGACCATATGCCATGTGTCATCTGTTGATTGGACCACCTCAGCATCCGTACCGTATGGCCTGTTGAGTCATCGTGTTGATGTCATCGATTGTACCACTGGTCCACCCTAGTCAACTATAACTTTGACTTGCGATATCTCAGGCGTACGAACTCAGATTTTCATGAAACAAATGTCATTGGGTTCATGTTGTCGAGCTCTTCAATTTGATGCCACTTCTGATGAATTTTGAGATGACCATTTTTTTCACTTTTTTGACAGCCTCAGTTACTAGTTTGACTGAAGTTTGACTTGCCATAACTTGAGCAAATGGACTCCTTTCGACTTCGTTCAAGTTGCATTGGAATTAGGATTCTAAGATCTTTTTTATGGTGTTGAATTTTGGAGCATTGGGATACTTCAATTTTCAGTGAAAAATATCCCCCAGATCAGGCCTCCCCACTAGAGAGCTTTTGGACCTCCGAAAGCTTGATTACTCAGAAAGTAAGTGAGGGTAAATTTCCCTCACTTTACCAATCTCCATCCATTTTTCCTTGTATGTATACATCCCCTTCAATCCCACTCTGAGGTATTCAACTGCTCCTCTTCATGAAGTCCTAACATTCCTGTTGAGAATGACATCCTCTGGCAACTCTGACTTGTATTCTAGAAAAAGATCATCAACTGATGGAACCTCAATGTTCATGTCTTCATCCATTATCATTGGAGGCTCATACAAACTTTAGATTCTCAACATTGCCAACCAAATAGATATGCATGTATGGAGGAAGATTAAGGTGGAAGGCATTGGTGCTGATCTTTTCCAGAATCTCGAAAGGACCATATCTGATCAACTTGAGTTTTCTTCCTTCACCATGCATCCTTTCCTTTCTGATATGTAACCAAACTCGGTCTCCAACCTGAAAATGGTGATCACTGCGATGCTTATCATGGCAAGCCTAGTACTTTGCTTGGCTCTGCTCCAACTGTGCTTCCACTACCTAATGAATTGCTTGGAATTTTTGGATGAACTTCAAATCCCTCTCTGCATCACGACGTCCATCTTCAACATCATATTTCCCAAAATCAAAATCCATCAGTGTTTTAGGCACATAACTGAAGCATGTCTCAAAAGGAGACCTCTTTGTAGAAGAGTGTGTCGCATGGTTGTAAGCATGCTACACATAATGAAGACTCTCATCCCACAACTTAGGATGTGTGTTGCAGTATCCTCTAAGCAGACGCACAACTGTCCTATTTACTACCTTTGTCTTTTTTTTAGTCTGTGGATGGAGGGTTGTACTCTTCTTCAATCTGGTGTCCATGAGTCCCCACAAAGCTGACCAAAATTCCCCTAGGAATCAATAATCTTGATCTGATATAATAGAAGTAGGCAACCCAAAATGTACCCATACAAATTGGAACTACATCTTAGCTATCAGTTCAATAGTGACTTGTTTCTTACAAGGCATTAAAATACACATTTTGTTGACCCAATCAACTACTACATACAGATAATCATGTCCCTTCCTATACATAGGTAACCCCCTGACAAAATCCATTAACACACTTTCCCATGGACAGGAAGGTATAGGTAGAGGCGTGTACAACCTTAATTTCCTATTACTAGGTTTACTAGTTGCACACATAACACAACCTCTAATATACTTGGATATAGTTTCCTACATACGAGGCCAGTAACAATACGTCTACAACTGAGTGATTGTCTTACTTACCCCAAAATGTCTTGCAATCAATGAGGTGTGTGCTTCTATGATACCTGTACTTGTTCATCCCTTGGAACACATAATTTTCCCAAGTGATACGACAGTTTGTCTTGCACATAATAATCTTTCTCTTCTACATGTTTACCTTGATTCAAAGCTGCATAGATATCCTTAAAGTTCTCATCATTAGCATATTGTTCCTAAAAACTTTCATGAACCATAGAACTATTCTAAAGGATTATCAAAGCATTCATAACAAGAGGCCTAGAAAAAATGTCTACTACTTTGTTATGGGTACCTTTCTTACACTTAATTACCAAATGAAACTGTTGCAAAAAACCCATCCATTGAAAGTGCCTACTTTGTTGCAGTTTAGACTGTGAGTGTAAATACTGAAGTGGCTAGTGATTAGTGTGGATTACAGTTTCTTTCCCCATTATGCAATGTTTCCATTTTTTAACACTCTAAATTAAAGCATAAAGTTCCTTATCATAAGTGGGATAGTTACTTACTACTCCTGAAAAAGTTTCAGAGTCATAGCAGATTGGTTTACCTCCTTGCATGAGAACGGATCCCATGGAAAATTTGCTTGTGTTTGTCTCAATCTCGAACGGTTGATGTAGATCTGGTAAAGCCAAAAATGGTGCGGTGCTCAACTTTTCCTTCATAGTGTTGAAAGCCTTCTGTTGTGGACTTCCCCACTGAAAAGTTTCCCTCATACTGGTTAATGCGTGCAATGGTGAAGAAATATAAGAGAAGTTTGCAATGAACTTCCTCCAGTACTGAACTACACCTAGGAAACTTCTGACTTCTTTTACTGTACTTGGCTTAGGCCAATTTACAATAGCTTCGACCTTCGCAGGGTCTACTTTCAATTGACCACTCCCTACGACATAGCCTAAGTACACTAAGGATGTCTTAGAAAATTTTCATTTAGGAATCTTTACATAAAGTTTTTCTTTTCTCAATACATCAAAAACTTTCTTTACATGACTTACACGATCTTCCCAAGTTTGATTGAAGATAAGAATATCATCTAGATAGACTATGACAAAATCATCAATGAAAGGATGAAATACATCATTCATGACTCTCATAAAGGTAGTTGGTGCATTACAAATCCCAAAGGGCATGACCATCCACGCAAACAATCCCTGTTTTGTCTTAAATGCAATTTTCCAAATGTCATCTTCTACAATTCTTATCTGATGATAACCACTTCACAAATCTAGCTTAGTGAAACAAAATGCATGCTTTAACTGATCAAGCAAATAATCAATTCTAGGAAGAGGATACCTATTCTTTACCATTATTTTGTTCAGGGCATGATAGTCGATGCACATTCTCCAAGTTCCATCTTTCTTTGGAACCAACACAATTGGAGAACCACAAGATGTACTAGGATTGATGACTCCTTTCTCCACCAACTCCTGAACCTACCTTTTAATTTCCTCATTTTGCATAATGGATAAATGGTACATGTTGATGTTAGGAAGTGGCACATCTTGTTGTAACTAGATTTCATGTTGTATCTCTCTCTTGGGTGGCAACCCCTTCGGTTTCTGAAACAAGTTATCATAAGCAAAAACAATTTTGACCATTCCAACCTTATGTTTTGGGTCACACCCCTTGAATGCCTCAGATTTATCATCTTATTTGGCTTTTATAAGCATTAATACAAAGTTCTTACTAGAATTGACCAACCTTTTCATTTGACCAACATTAACTAGTATAAGATTAGTCTTCACCTTATGTGCATGTACAATGTACTCTATCCCATATTTAATAAGATGATACTTGTTCTCCCCCCTATAAAATATTATTTTCCTATCATACAAACAAGGAATCCCTAACACAAGCCCACAAATATCCAAAGGAACTACATCTACCTCTACCTCATCAACAAAGTTTGCAGTGATAGCAAATCTCATTTTACATTGTTTCGTTACCCGTAGTTTAGCATCATTGCAAACCCATCCAAGTGGATATGGATTTGGATGAGGTGTTGTAGCAAGATTAAGCTTCTTTACCACTTCTTCAGATATTAAGTTGACTTGAGAACCCGTATCAAACAATGTATCAACCTTAGTACGCTTTGTTACAACTCGAATGTGAAACAATTTATTTCTTTGCATATCAACCTTGGGAGAAGATTCTTTACTTTTACTTGCACTTGCATTGGAGAAACTTGTATTAGAAGAAAGAGATATAACTTTCCCTTTACCTTGGATCCTGAGAAACAATCTTTGTCTCATCTCTGGAGTCAGATCCAAGATCCTGTTGAATCACTACATCAGTCTTTTGTTTTCCTTTATTGCCTCCATATCTTTTTGTCCTTAGTTTTGGATGCAACTTCCCGCACTTTGAATCACCATGCCCCTCTTTCTTGCAATGGGAGCATGTGGGTTTATCACGCTCTTTCTTAACTGTAGTTGTCTTCTTCCCTTTGCCTTTATCTTTGTCTTTGTCTTTACCCTTAGGCTTAGATGGCTTCTTATCAAACTTATCAATGAAAGAACCCTTACCTCATGACTCTAAGTGTGTGGCTTGGACACAAACTTCATCCAAATTATTGGGATTCAAAACCAAAATGGAATGCCTTAGGTAAGAGTGAAGACCACCTATGTACTTCAACAATATATCCTGGGTGTACAATGGAACATTCAATGTAATATCCTGTTTACGAAACTCATGGGTGTAATCTTGAACAGACTGACCTTTCCCTTGCCTAAAAAATTGCCAATTCATCATTAACTATTGCATATGGCCTAAGGGATAGAATTGTTTTTTAAGAGCATTAAATTTTTTTGTCCAAGTTAAATTGTCTCTACTATGTTGTGAAATTTTTTCCTGAGTCCTACTCTCCAACCAGGTGAGAGTTGAACCTCCCAACCAAAGAGTAGCTAACTGGATTCTATTAACATCATTTAAGAGATTTTGGACTCTACAATAGACTTCAACTTGTTGAACCCAATCATCTAGTTTTTTAGCATTCAATTCCCCACAATACTTTGGTAAGTCAAAGTTTACATCCAATTTGATTCTAGGCTTATGTGCACCCTTGAAAGGATTAGAAGACATAAAATGAGTAGAAGAAGGAGAATATGGAGAAGAAGGAGAAGATGGAGAAGAAGGAGGAGTTGGGGGAATTTTCAGAGGCTCGCGATCACCTCTCGATCTTTTCCCTTTGTCCTCATGAGTTTCATGTCTCCACATTCATTCTTGCCTCTCCTAGAATAGAACTTCTACTATGGCCTTCATGTCCAAAAAATCCTTCTAGAAACTCTTCCCATCAAGCTCCGAACTTTGTCCACCACCTATTTCTTCCATTTGTGACGGTGGATCATCTCTTCATCTTTTGATCTCAGGATTATATTCTTCAAGCTTGCCTTCACCTCGCCGAATCCTGGATCTCGTTAGCATTCACTTCTACAATACTAGTCACACAAAGATCTGATACCAAAATTGATTTGATTAAGGATCTAGGACAATTGTGTAAAAAATGCTTAACATTTAAATATAGCTAATTCAAAGCTCAAACTGACGAATTAACATAACATGATTACTTAAACAAGCTTAGCATGATAAAATGATGAAATAAAGAAAGAGAGAAATGAGATAGGATATCAAACATAGTTTGTTAACAGAGTTCGCCAAAAGGTTGTCTCTGGGTCCCTCTCCAACAGACTGACCAATTAGATTACTTTGCTCCAAAATCAGAAATTACAAATGTACCATCAAACCATTCCCTTTCAGCACGATGACATGACGTTCCTCCATCATACAAGAATGGATTCAATATATCTCGAAACGTTCCCTCCTCTACATTCCCTGATTAGCTTCTAAGAGCCTACACCCCTCCTTTTATACATAAAATAAGCCTAAATACGCTTAACCATCAAATAAATGACTAACCTCCTAGAAACCTCCCTATCTTCATTATCAACCCCTTTTGGAATTTTGTATTTGTGTTTATTTGATTAGGGGTTGTTGTTTTAACTATAGAGAGCCTATTTGGTTAGGCCTCAGTTCAAATTACACAACAAAACAAAACACCGCCGAGCTTATACTTGAATGCATCGGTGGCGTGGCAGTAATAAAGATTTTTGGTGGTCGGTGGTTCGACCCCCTCCGGCCATGTTTTAATCACAAACCGAAAGTTAAAGTTCACTAAAACAAAATGCTAACACATATATGCTAGGTGTGAGTGCATGGCGCAATGACCATCGGAGGTTGCAGAGTTTGGCTGGTCACGAGGTCGAGTCCCCCTACAATTTTGTTGAACCATTCAAACAACTCACCATCTGTCGATAGAGGAAGGGTGCCACATGGAGGAACAAGGAGGTTCCATGTGGCACAACATGTTTCACTCATCCAACCCAGTCATCACCATGCTATCAAAGACACGTCATCAAACCTGCCACACATGCACACCACGTCACATGTACAGACTGTACTGCCAAATGTCATGTGTTATCTGTTGATTGGACCACCTTGGCATTAGTAACGTAGGGCCTACTGAGTCATCGTGCTGACATCATGCTGACATCATTGGTTGTACCACTAGTCCACCCTAGTCAACTACAACTTTGACTCACAATATCTCAAGCGTACGAACTCGGATTTTGACAAAATGAACATCGTTGGGTTTGTGTCGTCGAGCTCTTTGATTTGACACCACTTCCAATGAATTTTGAGATGACTATTTTTTTCACTTTTGTGACAGCCTTAGGTACCAGTTTGGCTGAAGTTTGACCGACCATAACTTGAGCATACAGACTCCTTTCGACTTCATTCAAGTTGCATTGGAATCAAGATTTTGAGCTCTTTCTGATGGTGCTGAGTTTTGGAGCGTTGGGGACACTTCAATTTTTAGTGAAAAATATCCCTCGAATTAGGCGAACTGGTGCTTCTGTGAGATCATCTTCATCACCCTAGTTCTTATTTACTTACTTTATCATTTTAGTATCTATTTCCTATACTTTCTCATTATGTTTTTACCACCTAGATTAGCTAGCTAGGTCATTAGTAGATCTTTCGATAGTTTCTATTGTGTTTACTATTTTCTGACCGTATGGACACCATCACGCTTGAGAGACTCCAGCATGTCATGTTGTCATCCTTGGATAGAGAGTTGTCTGAGACACAATACCGACTCCAAAAACTAGCTCGCCTAGCCTAAACTTGAACTCAGGTTTGAAGAGTGACAAAATTACTACATAGTGCTCTTCATTCTCGATGCTTGTCCTTTTAGAGTGAGGTAAGTTAGGGAATCCCTCCACTCTCGGCTCTTCGTGACCTGGAGCCTTGGTGTGGTTGGTCCCCCTCTCTTACATTTTTGGTGAACCCGAAGTGAAACATTTTGGTTCCATTTGGCAGTATTGAAGGGTCCTTTCCTCGTGTTCTAGGAGTGTTGTAGGTGTGAGTGTTGTGAGGCATTTCACCTTACAACCCAACCTATGACCCCTAATAGGCATAGTTGGAAGGTTCTGTAGGTGTTGCAGAATGAAGCCTTAACTGGGTCAATGTCCTATTTTAGACCTTTAGGGGGCTTTGTGAGAGTATTTTTTAGTGTGCTTGATGGCCTCTTTCCTGCATCTGCCTATCCCCTCTATATAGCCTATGAGTAGTAGCTCAGGTATAACCTTCACCTCGTAGGACCTATCGATGGGCTTTAATAGAGAACCATCTCCTCTTTATATCCCTGCACGAATCAACAGGAACATGGTAGCAGGTGTTCTTGTCGACCCAACGTCGCAAGTGAACATTATAACCTAGGAGATTATGCTAATTAACTTCTTGCATAAATATGGGTATGACCCACCTGTGAGCACCATTTGTACACATAACAGACTTTCAGTAACTCCCCTTGGTAGTAGTTTTTTATCAGTGCTTGTTGGACCTAAATCTGTAAACCTGTTGTTTGACATAATCCTGAGGTCTGAACTCTTCAGAGTGAAGTTGGGCATCCCCTGGTTAGTAGCTATGTATGTATTTCCCTTAGTTGTGCACAAATGTTTGAAATTTATTCATGAGGGTTTCGTGCATGTGATCCATGACACCAATTATAGAACACCAGTTGTGTGTGGTTGTTATTCTTTAGATCACTTTTGGCTTGTGCCCATTGGTCCTCTCTCACCTAGAAAGGACCTCTTGTACCAAGCTTATCAAAAGTACAAGAAAGGGTGCTTAGCGCCTAAAGTGAGGTGCCCTCCATCACCTTATGTTGTTTCACATAGGGCATGCCTAAAAGCTAACATGGATGCTACTAAGGCCCATAGAAGAGAAGAAGAAAAGCCCTCTCAAGGTCCCTCTTCTTCTTCTTTCGTTGTTCAACCTAATGCTTCCTCTCGCCCCATTGTGGCGCCATCAAATTTTGTTATGTGTTTGTAATAGAATCCTAACGTGCCCACTTGGTGAAAGCCCAAGCGTCCTACGTTCGAGCTTCCTGTTCTACCCACAGAGCCTAGGCCCATTCAATATGGTAGAAGAAAGGGTCCCCGTGGGAATCCTCTATGTCTCAACCTTCGTGGCCTCTTACTACTCCTGCCCCTAAAGTAGAGAATGGGAAGAGGCCCACTGCTAAGGCACTAGAGCCGGTTCCCCCTAATATTTCTCAACCTTCTCCTGTTGCTCCCATCCAGGAGCTTGTCCCTCTTCCATAAATGACTATGATTGACACCCCTATGGCCAAGAAAGGGCCTTCTGTCCCTTTGCAGCTCTCGGCCTCTAGCTTGAAGAGTTGTAGAAACCGCCCTATGCGTGAGTGCAAGTGTCAACAAAAGGATTTGGTAGTTGAGCAAGCCGATTTGCAAAAGAAGGAAGAGGAAACAACCACCCATGTATCAGGGTCTCCTGTTGTGTCCTCCTCTCTCCTCCCTATGCTTTTGTTCAATCGAATTTAGTTTCACTTTTGGCTCCTGTTGTGAGTGTGAGTGTGCATGACCATAAAAAGGTGTAGGTGTTTATCGCTCCCTCAGCTAAGCCACCCTTGTTGATGTCCCTTCTGGACATCCTGTCATTCCCTTAACCTGTGGATATTCTAAATACCTCGATGGTATCTGTCATTATTTTCTCCTCCTCCTCTTATGTACCTCTTGCATCATCTGTGGGGAGTTCACATCCCTTGACGAAGCCAAAAGTAGAGGTTGGCTCCTCCAGTAATGGAGGGTGTAAGAGGAGCCCACCTTCTCCAAAGGGTGGTCAAGTGCTAGCTTGTTTTGTCCTAGTAATAGAACAAGCCCCAACTTCCCTTAAGTTTGTCACCACTCTCGAGTCACTTGGTGAGCCTAGCGGTGAATCTCAGGCATCATCCTCCCCGTATGTTGAGGTACGACACGGAACTCCTATGAAATGCATGTTCAAATCTCTAGACAAGGTCTTGGCCTTGTCAGTGATCTTCACAAAATCGTTGACCATAGCTCCACAAGAGCCTAGCAAAGAAGACCTTACAGGGCCTTCTTGAAGGTCTACGGGCTTGTAAGGCGCTTACTTCACAGGGCTTCCTTCATGTGAGAGATCTTGGGGGTCACCTTCTTATAGGTCTATGGGCCTATAAGGTGGTTACTTCACAAGGCTTCCTTCATGTGAGAGATCTTGGGGGTTTCCTCCTTGTAAGTGTGTGGGCCTATGAGACACTTTCATCCTATGGGATTTGTCCACCATTGGTCTGAGGGCATTTGATGTACTTTGTGCAGCTTCATAGTTCTATAGGGCTATGGAGTCTTTTGTTCAAAACTCCTCAGGGAGAGTACCTATGGAGTCCTTTTCCTGTCCTGTGCTTTTGAGTTTTCTAGATCGTGGTCTGCTTCCTCAACGGTTCAGGTATAAAATTCTAACCCTACTAACTCTTCAATCTACTTTACTAGCACTCATTAGTACTCATGCTCACTAAAGTGAGGGAAAAATGTATAGGAGTGAATTTTCACACCTTACGCAAATTCCCCTTTCACGTATCCTCACCTTATAAAATCAAATCTGAAGGAAAAATTCCACATCACCCAACTACCTTCCGTCCACTTGGCATTTTTCCTTTGTGTCAGTGAGAGAATCATTGTCAGGGATGAATGCACAGTGCGTGAACATATGCACGATGCATTGTCATCCTTGACAGATTCCTACATCTGGAGTTGGCAGATTCGTTACACACCCGATTGGGGCCGAATTGTAACATCCCTCTTTGACCAACCAACTCAAAAATGACAGATTCTTCCTCATTCTTCCTTCAAATTCATCCATTCTCACTTCATTTGACTCTCTAGCAATTCTCTTGAGCATTCTAAGCATTCACTTCACTCTCAAGCAACATTTCAACACTCCATTATAGCAATAATACTCCATCAACTCCACATTGCAAGTGTGAAGCCATTACAGATGTTACAAGCTTGGAGTCTTGTGAGACCTCCCTTCACCACAGTTGTGGCAGTGGTGACTTTTCCAAGTTTGTAGCTTGCTTTCTCCTTCCATTGGCTAGTGAGTGTTAGTTTTAGGATCGGAAATGTAAGCAATAAAAAATTCAACATAGTGAACAATGAACACAACAAGATACCCTGGGAAAACCCTCCTCGAGGGAGAAAAACCCAGCCAAAATATATCCCTTATAAATTGAATAAAAAGAGTAGAAATCTACTTTACAACTTGGCTAAACACAAGGCCGATTTGATGTAATGGATGATAGCACATCTCCTAGATGCGAATATACAAACACATATGATTTCTCGTTGATATCGATATGCTTGAAGCAATATTATGATCTACTCCAAATGTGTGAACTCCCTCTTGAAGTGTGAATTGTTTCTTGAAAAATTGAATGATCATTGCTTGGTATATATACAAATCAAAGGTGTCTTTTCATTAGAGTCAACCTCTTTCACAAAACAAGGTGACTTTTTGTTTGAGTCGGCCCATAAAAAAAATCAATATTTATAGCAAGTCCGACTTGCTTTTATTTATTCATCATTTATTATTTAAATTCAAGAGAAAGATATCTCCCTCAGCTATAACATCAACACTCCCTCTTAACTAGGGAGGTATCTTTCTAGATATCCATGTCATGGAGTCTCTCAACATGACACCCACAATGGCTACACCCATTTGTGGAAAAGAGTTCATCACAGAGTCTCTCAAAGTGATATCGTCATGGAGTCACTCAACATGACGTCCACCATGGCTACTCCCATGTGTGGAAAGAAACATGTGCACAAGTGCCCATCATGGAGTCTCTCAACATGATGTCATCATGGAGTCTCTCAACATGATGTCCACCATGGCTACTCCCATGTGTGGAAAAACACAAGTACAAAGGGTTCATCACGGAGTCTCTCAATGTGATGTTGTCATGGATTTTCTCAGCATGACGTCTCATCTCAGTCTTAGAGATGAACAAGGGCTCACACCTCATATTTATCTATCTCAGAGAAATATACACTACAAGGGCTTTCACCTCATATTCCTCCATCTTGGAGAAATATACACTACAAGGGCTTTCACCTCATATTTCTTCATTTCAGAGAAATATACACTACAAGGGCTTTCACCTCATATTTCTTTGTCTCAGAGAAATATACATTACAACAAGTCTTCATGATAATGTGACTCCCTCTAAAGCTCCAAGTACTGGCATCAACCTCCTAACCTCCTCATCCAAGGTTGCCTCTGTTGGTATGTTAGAATCTCTCTGAATATTATTTCCTCCTCTTCGAAGAAACTGATTGACTTTAGAATAAGAAACCTTTTGAATTGACTTTAGAACTTGGCTCCTTCTAAGATGTCCCTATGTCAATTTCCGTAGTAGAAACATGTTGACTAGACCTTAATTTGCAATCTCGAGCAAAGTGACCATACTTGTCACACCTGCAACATTGAATGTGAGAGAGATCCTTCTTCTTCTTCGGTTCTGGGGCAAAATCTGGTTCTCTGTCTCTATTCCTCTTTCTTCCTTTGCCTCTTTAGAAGTATGTGTAGCAAGAACTTGATTTTCTACATCATGATAGTTTCACCCAATTCCTCTTGCTGCCAACCTGGACTCTTCTTGAATACAATAAGCTCGAAGACGATCAAACTTGGGCAACTTAGATCTCCCATTGATGCTTTGAATAAAGGGTTCCCAAGATTGAGGAAGACCATTTAGTGCCAACATAACAAGATCTTTGTCTACAATTATATTCCCAATAGTGCTCAATTGATCTCTCAAATCAACAATCTTCATAAAGAATGAGATGGCTAAATCATCTTTAGCCATTTTTACATAGTGAAGTTGTCTCAAAGCAAGGGATTTGCTGGTGTTGTTGATCTCATACAATCCTTTTAGAGTATCAAACATTTCTTTAGCTGTCTTCAAATTGGAGATGATCAGTACTAGGTGATTCATCACAAAGTCTATCATGATCTTTCTAGCCTTTGTGCTATTTTTCTTCCATTGTATTTTCTTAGTATCATTGAAAGGCTCAAGCATATCACTTTCCATGAAATTAAGAAGATCATTCTCCTCTAATGCAATGAGTACCATGGGTTTCCAAGAGTTGAAGTTTGAGGCTCCATCAAGCCTATCTTCTACCTTAACACCATTCACCATTTTATTTTTCCATACAAATTCACCTTCAAAGATTTTCCCTTAGGTCTGAATAAACTGCAACCTTAGATCAAGAATACTTTGCCTTCAAGATCTTCCCTAGATGAGAAGTTGACTTGACTGCCTAAACAAATATGATTAGATCTTTTCTTAGACCCACTCTGATACCATGTTAGTTTTAGGATAAAAAATGTAAGCAATAAAAAATGCAACACAGTGAACAATGAACATAATAAGATACCCTAGGAAAATCCTCCTTCTCGAGGGAGAAAAACCCAGCCAAAATATATCCCTTATATATTGAATAAAAAGAGAAGAAATTTGCTTTACAACTTGGCCAAACACAAGGCCAATTTGATGTAATGGATGATAGCACCTCTCCTAGATGTGAATATACAAACACATATGATTTCTCCTTGATATCGATCTGCTTGAAGCAATATTATGATTTGCTGCAAAAGTGAAAACTCCCTCTTGAAGTGAGAATTGTTTCTTGAAAAATTGAATGATCAAATGAATGATCATTGCTTGGTATATATACAAATCAAAGGCGTCTTTTCATTAGATTCAGCCTCTTTCACAAAACAAGGCAACTTTTTGTTTGAATCATCCCATAAAAAATAAATCAATATTTATAGCAAGTCCGACTTGCTTTTATTTATTCATCATTTATTATTTAAATTCGAGAGAAAGATATCTCCCGCAACTATAACATCAACAGTGAGCTTTTGGGTGGAGGTGGTAACACTTCACTCCTTTCCTTTGTGATTTGGTTGAGTAGTACTGTATTGTTTTGTAGTGTGTATTGATGTCTTTTCTTTCCTTTATCACATATTCTACTTTGTTGCTTTTTGGTTGTCTGTGGAGGTGGAAACACCAAAACGGGGGTCTGACTAAGGTAGGCCCCTATACAGCCCCAACAATTTTCCCCCTTTCTTGTGTGTAGGAGGACGTATGTGTGGAAATAGCTCATGAATTGGCACTTATGTGAGATCATCTTCATCACCCTAGTTCTTATTTACTTTCTTTATCATTTTAGTATGTATTTCCTATACTTTCTTTTTCTCTTTTTACCACCTAGATTATATAGCTAGGATGTTAGTAGGTTTTTTGGTAGTTTATGTTGTGTATACTATTTTATGACTACGGAAGCCAACATGCCTGAGAGACGCTAGCATGTCGTGTTGTCATTCCAGAACTGCACTATCATCCTCGAACAGAGAGTTGTTTGAGACATAATACCGACTCCAAAAACTAGCTCGCCTAGCCTAAACTTGAACTTGGGTCTGAAGAGTGATAGAAGTACTACATAGTGCTCTTCATTCTCAATCCTTGTCCTTTTAGAGTGAGGTATGTTAGGGTATCCCTCCACTCTCGGCTCTTCGTGACATGGAGCCTTGGTGTGGTTGGTCCCCCTCTCTTACATATATAATGGAGGGATGGTGATGGGTTGTGATGGACCCTCTAGTGATTAAAACATGGATAGAATATTTGATTTTTACACATAGATGGGGAAGCATATGAATTTTTTTTATGGATTTTGGATTTTATGGATTGGATGGACTTGAGGTTGAAAATCACATTATTGATAACATACTTAGATGGCATGGGATTAGCAATGTTACAAGATTGTATAACTTTGTTTTTTTAATTTTTGGCTTATGATCCTTTATAAATAGTCCTTGGAGAAAATATATGAAGGTGGTGTTGTTTAATTGGTGTTTGGATTTGGATGGTTTTGATTACAAAGGTTTTGAGGATGAAAGATTGGCATGGGAGGTGGAGGCTACAAGGTTCTTAGGTGAGAGGGGGGTGGATGTCTGATGAAGACCTTAGGCTAAACATGGATTTCTCTTATCAAAAGTGCCATAAGTATAACCATTGGATGTGAATTTAGGATTGGCAAGACATCTTGTGCTAGCAATTTCTTGGTATATGGGTTCTTGATAATTTAGCTCTAATGACTAGAGCTTGTGGCAAGCTCATCTAAAGATTTAAGAGTGAATTCTTCTTGATCCACAAGACTCTCATCATTATCATTATGTTCAAAGAGATCATATTCTTCTTGATTGATAAATTTATCACCATCATCATCATCAAGTAAAGGAACTCATCAAAATAGAATGGGTTCATGATTTTGGTTTGGATTCAAGTGACTTTTAGATTTTGATTTGGATTTAGTTTTGATGTTAGAAGAATTGGACCTTAAGATTTTCTTTGATATCAAAATATCTTGGGGTTTGGATTTGATTTTCTAAATCTTATGTTTTGGATAAGTTTACAATTCAAGATTGGATTAGAGGTGATTAGGTTTGTTTTAGGTTTGATTTTGTGTGGATGATCAAGGATCAAGACCTTACAATTATTTTATTTGAATGATTTATATACTTAGGGTAGGATGGGTTTCTAAGCAAGCTTTGATTTTGATTTTGATGAAGGAGAGAGCATAAATGACTTAATTTTCTTATGTTATAAACTACAAATTTTTTGATGAAATGATATTTTTAATCTCTAAGATCAAATTTCAATGTGAAGAGAGAATACACAAGTATCCCCACAAGCATGGAAAATAATGTCCTTCCCCTTAGAAAACTTATGTTTTCAACCTTAATAGAGGAAAAAGATAGGTCCTTGGATGATTTAACCTACAATAAACATGATAGTAGTTTCATAATGGTCTTGGAAAAATGATTTAGCTACAAAAACAAATTAGTACGTCAGTAAGTTGCACCAAAGGTTAGCACAAAAACCAAGGAAAATGAACAAATTTTGTTTAAGATTGGATTCATTAATAGAGATGTAAAAATGATAAAAATACAATAAATTTCTAAATTGAGATAGCTATGTCAAAAAGGAGGGTTTTATCTTTACCGATTTTTACATGTACATATATTTTTTGATGCAAGAAAAAAATATTGGTGTAGGAATGCACATGCCAAAGTAGGAAAAAAGTATGTGAAATAAAAGACTTGCACAAAAAAATGATAAAGGTAAGGAAATTTTCTTAAAAATAGAAAAAAATAGCAATGGTGGAAAATTAGGTTAATGTGTTAAGGATCCATTAAATCTATAAAACCAAAATTTCAAAGGCCTAAAATGATATAAACTATGAATCTAGTGTTAATATGTAGATGCATTGAATTGCAAAATACAAACATGTGATGATTGAAATGTTGATGCAAAAATGTATGTGTTAAATTATAACTAGATCTAGTAGAATGTGATTATATATAAAAAATTAAGACTTAACCTACACTTAAAATTCCCAAGTGATTCTATAGATAGGTTAGCAAAGATAGGGACCACAATTAGATAAAAAAATACACAAAACATAATTCCCACAATAATAAAAAAATCTGACATCTTGTGTTAAAATTATGTTTTGTGAAACAAATACCCCTTCAAGGAATTAAAAAATTTCCAATACCATTGGGGTGGCACTCAACCTGTGTCACCTAGTTAGGAAAAACTAGAGTGGCACTAGGTTGGTCCTTGGGTAGTGCAAAGGCTAGTGGAAATAGGTTGGCACATGGGCCATGTTGGCAATGTAGATGGTGGATATAAATGGTGGTGACTTCAATCATTTTAAGTCCTTGTGAGGCTATGTGTGACTACCTTCTCTCATACACACATTAATCCTATTTTATTGGTATGAATAGAGATGTTTCTCTAATTAATTCCTTTCTAGGACCTATTCACACCTAGGTTGTTAATTTTAATCAGGGCACACTTGACATAGTTATCATTTTTTGTCTCAATAATCATGTGTTATCCTAGCTCTCACACCTTACCTTTATAAGCAAGGCTTCATTTGTACATTACACATCTTGTATCTTGCATCTTGTATCATTATTGGTAGTGTAAAATTTGTTGTTTCTTCTCTCTTATGTGTGGAAGGTTATTTGATTTTGTAGAATATCGTTGCTCCTTGACTTCAACCTGATATTATATATTTTATTCTTGTCAGCCCCTTCTCAATTTTAGATAATTCTACCATAATTTTTTGTGGTTGTATCTTAGTTTACATTTGACCCCATGATTTAGTTTAGAAGGCCTAAATATTTTAAGGGTGATGGTAAACATGATATACTTTGTTTATAGGTTGATCTCATCTTTTTTCAGCCCCTACCTTAACTATGTGACATCCATAAAATATGTGTAGGTATTAATATTCTCTATTAGTAGATAAAACATTTTATAGTGAAAAAGTGATTTTTGAAAGTTTAATTTTTAATTTAAAAAAATGTTTTTGTGTGTGGTCCACAAACTCCTATATCCTTGTTAAAGCCATAAAAAAAATTGCAATTGTAAAATTTGATTATGTGGTAGGTAGTAACTACACTGATTATTTTCGTTTTGATGGTTTTTATTTTGGTGCCCAACACCTATGTGTAAGTGTTAAGTGTTAGGAATCATTTGCATCTAAGAAATAAGTGTAAGTAATTTTCCTTGCACTACTCAAATAGTGATCTACCCTTACAATTTTTTCCATATATAGATCAAGCCTACACTACCCAAATCAAGCGATTATCACTATAGTGGGCTCTACCACCCTTGAAAACTAGCACAATGTTCTTCCTAGTACTATCACCCATGAGCCATTTGAATAGTGGCCAAGTGTATTTGTTTTTCCTTCCAAGAGAATTTTTATGAGGCATAAATTTTTCCCATTTTTGTGTTTTTCTACATTCAAATCTAGCTATTAGAAAGTTGGTTTTATGCACTTCACAGTGGTGCAAGTGATTTTTTCAATTGTGCTCCAAATAATTTGCATACAAAGTCAAATTTTAGTATTTTTTTTGAAATTGCTCAAAAAATCACAAGGAATCTAACTGTAACCTTTATTTTCCTTTTTGGATTTTTTTTTAATTATAAAAACTACCATGCATTATAAATAATTGATTTAAGCTTGTTGATTATATAAATTGCAAAAAATGGTCATTATAGTTTATTAGGGGAGGTTGCAATTACATACTCGATACATTTTGGAGGGTTGTAAGGCACAATTTAAGTTATATTTTTTCTTTTCTTAAGGCATAATTTAAGGCACAATGCAAGTCCAAAATCCTACAATTTCTTCTTACTTCAAGGCTAAGAATTTGTCATTAAGAAGGAAAAGAAGGTTCATCAATAGATTGTGGATGGTTTAATCCCTACTTTGAGCTTAACTTAAACTAGGGAGGGTATTACTAAAGGTATAAAAAAATTTAAAAGGGGGTAAATGCTTTTGACCCGAAGCTATGAATCAATGAGGTCACAAATAAGGAACCTCATCCCTAATATAAACATTCAACAATAACACCCCAATGGGGTTTGAACCTTGATGGCAGGAACAACACCACAACAATTTAACCATCACACTCTATTGATAGGTTGTCATTAGGTCCTATCACTTTAGTTGATAAATATATTAATATATCGACCGTGTAGTATTTGAAGGCTATATGCAATAGAAGGAATCTTGACTAGCTCTCTCATGCTTTCTAAATGTTGGAACAACTGAAATGAAACTCTAAACTAAGAGTCCACTAAACTTAGAAAGCTTGAAATAATTAGACTAGAAAGCAGAAAATTATGAACCTTAAAAGCATAACGATTAAACTAGAAAGCATGGAAATGTGTAAATTGTTGAAGAAGAAAATATTTTAAAGAAACTATGAAGCATCTATCTAACAAAAGATAAAAATCCTAACAATTAACAAAAAACAATTTAAAGTTTGAAACTAACAACTGAAAGGAGGTGCTCCAGAACTTCAGACAATAGAACTTAAAGATTACAGACTCAACTACAACCTGTAGGATTAATCTTGATAGAACTACACACATGAAAATAAACTCCACTCCCAATTATAATTTACTAAATGAAAGTAACAAAATTAAAAGTGGAATACTTATCTATCTAATCTAGAGTCCCTCAAGTGGCAAGCTCTTGGGTGCTCCTATGCCTAGCTTAGATCGCATACACTGATAACTCCAAAATTACTTCATTCAAAATAATTCCATTCACATTACTCAGTAACTCCAAAGGTGATGGGAAAAACCCATTTTATTCATATTAAGAGTGTAACTCAAAAAACATAGTGACATCATAATGATACTTTTTGTATCCCATTGCTTCTAATAGTTACATATTTATATAAGAACAACTAACAAAATCATGTATTTCATTTGGTAAATTCTTCAACTGATTTTTAACAAAGTAATGTACTTTAAATCCCATGACATAAAACATTAAAGGGTTTGAAACGAGCCATAAAGTCTTCAAACTAAAAAATACCAGAAACTACAAAAACTCGGTCCATCATGCATTCTCCTAAAATTTTAGCACCCATTCTTTCAACGCTTGTCTTCAATGATGTTGAGGTTTGTGTTGAATCTCTTTGACCAGCATGATAACCGCATGTGGTAATTGACCTATACAATGCTTAAAAACTAAACCATTAAGTTAGCATGGGTTTTAGCTTATTTCAATTAATTTCAAGAAATAAAGATTGTACACCTTTTCACAAAAATAAAGAAATTACTTATCCTAAAGACAATTAATTGGTAGTGTAAAGATGGTTGGAAGATGTGAGGTTAAGTATTTAGTTCATTATATTAATGAGGTTAATTTTTACCTCATCATTTCCTCCCCTTCCTAAGCTCGAGCAGGTCCTCCTGCTCTTTGTTGTGCTCCATGCCCTTCATTTCCCCAATTCTTGTTCAACTCCTCATATCTAGCACTAAGATCATAAAAATCATCTGCCTCTATATCTAGATCCTCAGGTTCCCTTAGAAATCCCTAATGAAAAGTAACCCTTTCTACCCATCTCTCAAAATTGTCATCACTCTGATCTGCGTTGATATATACTACATGGGGCAGTGAAAGAAGTAAAGGATGTCTATACCTCATGCCAATCCAGTTAATCTTTAATTGCTCAAGGATATCGATCAAGGCTACTACCCTTCTATAAGACCATCTAATATTAAGAGGCGAAATTACCTCTCTTCTTTTAAGATACATATGAAGAGTATACCTTTCTTCACATGCATGCCAACCTTTCCCTATCAACTTTGGTCCTTGATCTTGAAAATGATTATAGCACAGCTGAAGGTTATTGTTATATCTGCTTTGTACATTCTCTTTAAGTTGAACGCCCAGGAGCTGTACCTTGAAATAGAAGGGCTTCTTGTGGGGGTATCTCATTTGTAATCCAACAGTTTTCTCTGCATGTGAATACTCCCTTGATTGATCCTACCATTGAATTTGATTATACATCATGGACAAGAATGATCTCAACTGAACTTCACCCACAAAGAAGTTAACATAATTTTTTTTTATAATCTTCCAAGAGAAAATTATGGACAAAGAATTCACATAATAAATCATGTTGATCAGGATTTGACTCAACAAATATCTTGACAAATTATTTATCATCAGGATCATGTGGCTGGTTATTGTGAATTCTAAGTAACTTCCATCTTAGGAGTTGTTCATTAAGGAACATAGAATACAACCTAGATGGTCTTCTACAAGCCAACAATAACTCACTTATTTAACAAGCATCCTGTTTAGCTCTATACACTTTGTGACATGATTCTTTTAACACTACTAACTCCTTTTTCATCCTATCATTTTCAAATTCTACATCCCTCAGGAAGTAGCATTTCTCCATCCATTTCATCAATAATGGATGGATATGTACCTCGAACCATTCTAAAACAGTTGGTTTGGTTTGTGTTCCTTTAGATTCCATTATTGGCTTGGTGTCACTTTCCTACAAGTCTTGTTCTAACTCCACAATTCTACTCACAGAAGCATTACGTTCAATTCTTTGCTTGTTCCTTTCTTCTTCAAAAGCATTAAAAATTTGCATAAAGTTATTTTTCAAACCTTGGATGTGCTTGTCTTCTCAGACAAATCAACCATATGTTGCTTACTTTCTTGATTCCATTGTTGTATTTGATATTGCAATTGCTCAATGACCTTTTCTTTTTTCTCCATCTGCATTGTCAATTTTGTAATCTCTTGATCCCTTTTACTTATAATTGCAACATGTGCCTCTATTTCCTCTCACTGCTGGGTGATTTGTTCTTCATTTCTCTATAACTGGAATTTTAACTAAGCAATTTCTGCTTCCAATTTTTCTTATTCTTCTCCTTTTTTACCAGATTCTTCATCCCTTGTATTAATAGAAAAAGATGGATTTGGGATTTCCATATCAATATGAAGTACATTTTCCTCAGTACTAGGTACATTCTCAACTTTGTCAAGAAAAGGGGAGAATCGTCCCACAGGTTCACCTTCAATATCCACAAAATGCAGCAATTGTACTCTTCCCTCTTCATGTTCCATTGGAGATGGTGTTCTCTTCTCTTTAGCCTTGGGAGATTGATCAACTTGTTTCTCTATTTCACTTATTTCCTCATCACCAGGCTGATTTTCAATTTCCAATATTCTTGCTCGAGTCCTAGGCTTTTTCTTTTTAGAGGTATTTCCTGTATCATAGGTCGCAGTTTCACTAGACTTAGCAGATAATCTCTTGCTTCTGTGTAGAGGAGGGGTTGTTTGGAAAGTGACTTTAGTATGCCTCTTCCTCTTATGAGGAGGTTCTTCTCCTTCTCCAAAATGCACAATTTCTACATCCCCTAACTGTCCTGGAGTTTTTAACACATTAGGCAAAGTTTCTAGTGCATCACCACTAGGAGCCATTGAAGTCTGTTGGGATTCAGGAGCACCTAATGCTTCAGAGGAGGTTTCTTCTAAATATTGGTCTCCTTGTTTAGATGACTTTCCCTCCTCAAGAGGTCTTTTAGAATCCACTTTTTCAAATTTTTGCAGAAATTTTTGCCACTTCTTTTCTGGCTTTTTACAAAAATGGTACTTGCATATCAATTGTACAAGGCCATGGTGTTTGAGTGGTCTTGTTCCAACTTTATACCTTTCCATCATGGTGGTAACTAAATGACACAAAAATGTTGGTAAATTAACCCTAAGAGAAGGGTCTTTAGCGCCATGGTGCAAATGAATAAGCAGACGAAAAGGGGGTCCTACTACCGTGGCTATTTTTCCTTCACAGGTAAAATATTTTATTATCCAGGCTACGACAGTTCTCCAGTGTTTTGGGATAGACATTTTATGAAAACCTTTGTTTTGTCCCCTAGTACTTATGGTGATTATAGGTTGAGGTTCCCCCTCCCTATGAAACAATTCTACCATTCTGTTATAGGTAATGTTGGTAGTTTCAATCAAGTCAATGCATCTATTCTCAAGACTAGAGAGAAGAGCAATAATTTTTGGACTGACCTGGAAACGCTTGCTACGCACCACAGTTTGTCCATTTGAAAAGTTTTCTGTGAATTCTCTTACCAGCTGCTTGGTATATCCCTCAATTTTTTTCATAAATTCAAGTCACCCAACTTTTTGAAATAGGTCTGCAATGTTACTCAATGCCAACAATTGAGTTACTGAGGTTGGTTTGGACTTTTTCTTGGCTCCTCCCATTTCATCTTCCCTTGTTGCTCTGCTAAATTCTACAAAAATTCTGTAATGCTCAACTTGTTTCAATCAACTGAATTGCAGATGAAAGGGACACAATTTCAATATAACCAATGGAGGAGGAATTAAATACCTTACTTGAGTCCTTACTGAGTAATCATGACAATTCTGCATGGGAAAATGCACAACTATTGTTGTAGCTCAAGCTATCGCGCAATGGCACAATTTTCAAAATTGAGAGAGGGAATGGTTCATGCCAATTAATTAATTTGTATTCAAAATAATTACTAACTTTGAGCAAAGAAAACCATACACACCTTACATATTGTCATTAAATCAAACATCACTCACCTTTTGTTGACATAATAGGATACTTACATAATTTGACGAGGGTGGCGGCAGATAATTATGACATGGATGGGACAGTTTAAATAATGGTGAAGATTATTATGACAAAAAGGTTGTCATAATAATTTCATTTATTATGAAAGGATTTGATATGATATGGAGAAATGAAAATTAAGGAGTGGATCTCAAGGTGGTAACAAAATTTGAATAATGGTCATGTGTAGAACTTTAAAAAAGAAATCAAAATACTGAAAAAGGAAAGAGTTTACAAAAATCTGGGGCATTTCCAAACAATACAGCCAGGGTGAAAGATGAAAAAGTTCCAGAACATCGCTGAGAGATGTCATCGGAACACAGCAATGAAATTGAAGATTTCGTAGCATCGTCGAAAGATGCAGCCAAAGCAGCAACCAAAAAATTTTGGAGCATCATCGAAAGATACAATTGGAGTAGCAACCAAAAATTTCTGGAGCATTGTCGAAAGATGCAACTGGAGCAGCAACCAAAATTTTTTGGAGCATCGTCGAAAGATGCAGCCAGAAAAAGGAAGAAGAATGTGAAATTTTGGTCTTTGACTTCCTGAAGCATCGTTGAGTGATGCATCAAAATGCAGGATCAAAACGAGGAACAACACAAGTTAGTTGTACAAGTTATGGAGCATGGCAACAAAAAGTTTCGAAGCACCGTAGCAACCAAGCCAACAGAGCACCGTAGCAAGGTGCGTCAAAATTTATGTTTACTAAAAAAATGAAGTCTTGCAAAATATACACAAAATTTAGCCAAATCCAAATGATAAAGTTGATGAAGAATTTGAAAGAAACATTCTGAAATGAAGTCAATTCATACACATGCTCTTTTTTTTCTTTTTTATGGGAAAAACTATATTGACTCTATTGTAGCAGAGTCAATGTACTAGATTTCTCCCCACATTTCTACCATTTTTGTAAATTCCTCTTTATTAGCAGGCTTATGGTAAATGTGTAATCAGTGTCCATTAACTAGGAGAGTTTGGGTATCACCATCAATGGGTTTCAGCTGAATCGAACCATTTGCAAATACCTCAAAAATTTCATATGGACCGAGCCAATGCGTTTTGAGTTTTCCCTGGTGATCCTTGTATCTGGAATTGAGCAATAGTGCCCAATACCCATTATGGAATTCTCTCTCCTTGATATGTTTATCATGCTAGACCTTGTGTTGTTGTTGCACCAACTCAATTTAATGGACAACATCCAAATGGAGTTCATCCAATTCACTAAGCTATAAAAATCTCTCTATCTGGGCTCATTTAAGATATATACCAAACTCCATGGTTTTCCTGAGAGTTTGGAGTTTAAATTCAATGGGAAAGAGAGGTTTCTTCCCAAAAACTAACTCATATGGACTATACCTGGTAGTTGATTTCCATGTGGTATTATAAGCCCAAACAACTTCAGGTAGTTTCCGAGCCTAGTCTTTCCTTCCTGATGAAATTTTTTTTGTTAAAATGTTTTCTAATTCCCTATTAGTGACTTCGACTTGTTTGTTCGCCTGAGGGTGGTAGGGTGAGGACTTCTTATGGCTTACCTAGAAATGATCGGTGAAGGCTAACAAAACTTTAGACATAAACTGGGGGCCTTTATCTGTGACGATTGTCCTAGGAGCTCCGAATCTAAGGAAAATTCTATTGTAAAGGAAATCAACTACTTGTTCTTCCCTAGCAACTTGTAGGGCTTGTACTTTTGCCCATTTAGTCAGGTAGTCGGTATAGAAAAAAATGTACTATTTTCCTTGTGAAGGATGGTCTATATGGCCGATAAAATCCAATCCCCATTTTTCAAATGGTTCAAGGACTACCTGAGGTTGCAGGGGAATTTCATTAGATGCAATTAGTCTTCCTACCCTTTGGCATTCATCACATCTGTGAACATATTTCTTGATATCCTTATGCATAGAAGGCCAGTAGTATCCTGCTCCCAATATCTTGTGGGTTGTCCTTTTGACAGAATAATGCCCTCCAGAAGGATCATCATGACAGGCTCTAAGGCTACTATAGGTCCCATTTTCCTAACACAACGTCATAGAACCATATCAGGTCCACATCGAAATAGGATCCCATTAATCCATTTGAAGGTGGCTCTTTCTCTAACAAGGCGTTTCTTTTGTTTCGATGAAAAATGAGGTGGTACTTCTACAGTGGCCAAGTAGTTTGCAATATCAACAAACCAAGGGGTTTTAGTAGAGATAGAAAATAGATTTTCATTTGGGAACTCATCCTGTACTGGAGCACAATCACCATCATCATGTTTAATTTGGGATAAGAAATCTGCAACTACATTGAACTTCCCTAGTTTGTCAATAATTGTTACGTTGAATTCATGGAGAAGGAGCAACCACCTGATTATCCTTCCATTTACTACAGGTTTATTCATAAGGTACTTGATGGCTGAGTGGTTTGTGTACATTGTGACTTTGTATCCTATGATATAATGTTGAAATTTCTTAATTGCATGAACTACAACCAAAAATTCCTTCTTCGTTGTGGTATAATTCCTTTATGTTGGAGTCAAATTCTTACTAATGAAATATATGGCATATTTTCCCCCATTCTCAGCTTCTTGTCGTAATACCACTCCAATGGCATCATCAGATGCATTGACATAAATATGGAATGGAAGGTTCCAATTAGGTCCACGAAGGACAGGAGTAGAGATGTGTTTCTCCTTGATGATTTCAAATGATGACTGACATTCAGGTGTCCAGATGAACTCTAGATTCTTCTGAAGAAGGGAAAACATAAGGGTTGCGATCTTGCTGAATTTTTCTATGAATCTCCAATAGCATCTAGCATGCCCTAAGAAACTTCTGACATTGGTCTGGGTTTTTGGGGTCTCAAGTTGTTGTATTACTTCAATTTTCTTAGGATAAATTTTAATCCCTTCAGCTGAAATATGGTGTCCCAACACTATTACTTGTTCTACCATTATCAGACATTTCATGTGGCTTAGGGAAAAATGATGATCCTCACATCACTTCAACACTTTATCTAGATTTTGGAGGGCATCATCAAAGGTTGAACCATATACAATGAAGTCATCCATAGAAACTTCCACACACTCATTCACCAACTCAACAAATATAGCTAGGATAGCTCTCTGGAATGTTGCAAAAGCATTACATAGCCCAAAAGGAAGAACCCGATATGTAAATGTCCCCCAAGGGTAGGTAAAATCCATCTTATCCTGGTCTTCTACTGCTACCTGTATCTGGTTGTAACCACTAAATCCATCCAGAAATGAAAAACATTTCCTCCCAGTCAAGTTATCCAACACCTAGTCTACAAATGGTAGAGGAAAATAATCTCTGTGTGTTGCTTTGTTAAGTTCCCTATAGTCTATGCACACTCTCCACTTTCCATTTTTCTTTGGAACCACAACCAAAGGTGACACCCATTTACTGTTAGAAATTGGATAAATGAACCCCACTTGTAGGATTTTCTCAATTTTGATTTTAACAATATCTTTTAAGGAAAGATTGAGTCTTCATTGTGGTTGGAAAATAGGTCGAACATCCTCGGTATAGATATGGTGAGTACACAAACTTGGGTGTATTCCTCTCATATATACATAGTCCCAAGCAAAATTTGTAGATCTATTCACCAAGGTATCAAACAATTTGGGTTCTTCCGGCTTAGTCAACCAACTATTAATGTTCAAAGTTTTCCCTGGCAGCAACATAATGGTTTTAACTCTCAGATGGTTGGATGTGACTGTGTATATAGGCCTTTTTAAGGTGTTAAGAGGACAACTATGAGGTATGGTTTTATGAAGTCTGGAAACGTCTACAAAGAAATGGTACATTTTTGGAACTAAGTTTGTCAAAGGACAAGATAATCCCATGAAACTGACATTATCAAATTCTATGTGGTCTACATTGATTGGGTGTCCTATGGTCTCTTCTACGTCTGTCATCTCCTCACCACTCGAATTCATAGTAAGATTTTCCACGTTATTTTCCAATTCATCCTCTAATTCTTCACCATGTCGTTTGATGACTACCATGGCTAGTGAAGCCAAATTTTCCTATCTATTGGGATCTTCTGGTTCATCAACCCACACTTTATTATGTTCAGCAGGCTTGGCAAGAGGATACAAAAATAAATGTTTGCTATTAGGACCATGTGAAATGGTCATTCCTCCCTCTTTACAATCAATTTTGGCTACAACACTAGCCATCCATGGTCTTCTGAGAATTATTGGATAACTGTCTTTAGGTGTAAGGGACTGAATTATTTGAAAATCTAGTGACTATTCCCATCCATCCACCTTAACATTTTCAATGATTCCCTTGGGAATAGCTATGGATTGGTTTTCCATCTGCAAGACTATAGTTGTGGGACGTAAATCAATAAGTCCCAATTTTTCCATCACATCAATAGTCATTACGTTAATGGATGCTCCAAGGTCCACCAAAGCATTAGGTATTTCTACCTCGTTAACTATTACTGTTATAAGTGGACTACCTGGATCGTTATATTTTGGATCAGTGGTTTTTCCAGCCAACAAGTTAGCTAGATAACCATTTTTATGGATAGTATTTATTCATTTTGGTTTCCTCCCTAGAGTTTTGATACACAACTATTTGATCAGTTGTTTCAACCCAGGAATCTCCTTAATTTCTTGTAGCAAAGGAACTTCAATCTGCAACTATTTAATTTCTTGTATCAATGCAGTTTCATTGGATGTGGTCATTTCTGAAGTATCTTTCATGATGATTGGTTTTAGACACTTCGAAAAAGGCGCTTTAATTTTGTCTTTAGGAATGGAATCCTTTAAAGGATCAGTTAGAGACTGACCCCCCTCCTCCTGAGGTAGGTCAAAAGCTCCAGCTAAAGATGGCAGTCAGGCTTGTTCGATGAGTGTGGGAGTTGTTGTAGTTGTCTTAGCAGAATTTTTAATAGGTTCATCAAAAATTTCTTCAATAGTTGGCTGCAAATATGTTTTCCCATACCTCACTTGCAAGTTTCCATAGTGTATTTTGTTAATTCTGGTAACATTATCATATTCTGTGGAATACACTAGAGTATTCTGGCAATTGTTCTTTGGGTTTGGAATAGGTTGCGCCAAAAGTTGTGGTTGGTTAACTTGTTCATTTTTTTGAGTATTCTAGGGAAGTGGTAAAATATTCTGCTATTGATTAGGCATCCTTCTAGGACCAGTATAAAATTGAAGTTGAGGTCGATTCCATTAAGGAATAGGATTTTGAGGATACCACTATTGTTGAGACTGGTTAGGCCACTAAGGATTTCCCCAAGATTGATTTGACAATTCAGGTGGTCCCCAAGGATAAGTTACCCAATTAGGTGGTGTTGGAGGTGGTGTCTAAGGCCAGGGTGGTTCCCATTGATTATTATTCCAATTGGTTTGAGGTCTCCAGTTAGGGTTTGAATTATGGCCATAGGAAAAATTCCCTCTAGTTCTTTGATTTACAAAGTTGATCTCTTCCTCAACCAGAGGTATTCTTTTCTTAGAATTCTTGATGGCGTTCATAATATCACACTAATTAGTGAGGTGCATCTTGTCACAAACTTGACAAATATCAATTTTGTCAACTTTTTCCAAAGGGCATTCCCTTAGCAAATGTTTGTTTTGGGACTTAGGGCAGTAAATGGACAAAGTATCAGGATTTTGCGTGTAAGCCTCTATGCCATCTAACCTAGTCTTTAGCTGAACAAGAATATTAGTCTTGAGGTTGGATATCTCCTCATGTAGTTTTCCTATTTCATTGGAACCTTTAAAGAGAGTAGACTTTCAAATACCTCCTCGGGTATGAGAGAAATTTTGACACAATTCAATAATATCATCAAGCCCTAGTTGGGACATGTCTCCTTTTCCCATTAAATCCAAGCTCGTTCAAGCTTCGTCATTGAGACCCTTAAGGAATAGGATCTTCATAATATCAAGACTTATGACTTCTCCACCACATCATTTAGATAAGAAGATAAACCTGTCTAGGTAATCTTCTAGACTTTCATCCTCATTTTGTCTTATTTTGAATAGTTTTTCTTTCCTAACGCTAATCCTATAGTAACTTTGGTATTTTTCCAAAAAGGAAGACTCCATTTCATCCCAGGAGGTTATTGACTAAGAAGCTAATCCCATAAACCAATGCATGGCTGAGTCTTTCAGAGTAGAGGGAAAAAGCTTTAGTTTCTAGTTATCGCTCTTGTAGTCATATGTTTGACACAGGATTTTAAACTCAAATAGAAACTAGTCAGGGTCTTCAAAAGACAAGCCTTGAAAAGTTGGCAAGAAGGCTGGTGAGATATTTTTCATGGTTGTGTCGTCATCTGCATCAATAGTAATATGATAAGTGAATGCGCATGGCGGTGGAGGGTTAGCGACATTTCTATGGTCACCCATGATGTTGAAGGGAATATGATCCTCTTCAAAAATTCACTTAGTTGGGCGAGGCTTTGGAGTTTGCAAAGAAATACACTCTTGTACAACTATGTGTTCTCTTTCTGGGGTATGTGGGAAGGTCGTAGGTTGGCCCTACTTGGTCAATTTCTCAGTAAGTTCTTGATCTGAGTTTCCTTCCTCCCTACTTGTGGTTGGTATGTCGATTGGGGGGGTTTTGGTATGAATCTTCCGTGGGGGCCTTGTTTCCTGACCATGCAGAAAAAGAAGCCAAAGGACTATTTTTGTTCTTAAAAGAGATGCTCAAGGTATCTCCCACTAACACTAGAAAAAGAAGACTTACCTAGCAACGATGCCAAAAAGTGATAGGCTATCATTTTTGATGGGGAAAAGCAGATTTTGATGGGACTCGAAACCCATTACAGTCTAGTTTTGAAGGGGCTAGAAACCCTATCAAAGTGAAACATGTTGCACCAAAGATAATCCAAATACCATCAATAGTCCATCAACAATAGCACTAAGAATAAAACTAGAAAGCACATGTTGCACAAAGGTTTTACAAGGACCTTGAACCCACAAATCAACTAAAACTAGGACCTTAAACCCAAAGGTTTTTGAAGGGACCTTAAACCCTTAACCAGGTTTTTCAAGGACCTTGACCCCATAATAGGTTTTGAAGGGACCATGAACCCTTTACAATCATGTTTTAGCAGGGACCTTAAACCCAAATAAAAGAGGAAGCAAAGAAGAGCCCCAACCTTTAACCAGTACCAAACGCCTTGCAACACCAACTCATACTCCACCTCTAAAGGAGAGAGCCCCCTTCTACAAGAGAGGAAAATATGAGATCCAACACTACCAAAGAATCCACTCTTCTGCACACACCAACTCCACCTCAATAGGAGAAAACAGCAGGGAAGAGCACTTTCCACCACCACTACAACAACCAGCTCCACCTCAATAGGAGAGGGCTCTGCCTCAATGGGAGCAATCTTCAACTCTGTAGAAGACAACACCTATAGAAACCAGTAGAAATCCACCATTTTAATATCGTAGGAAAACACTTCATCCTTTGATTGCAAGAGAGTTAGAAACTGGATAAAGTACATCTAGCAATTAAACCTCAGCCACAAGCCAGCACCACTGAGCATACCAGAGTGACAAGATAACGAGCTTAGACCATGAACAAAGAAAAAAAAACCCCTTTGAAGAACAAAAGCTTAAAAGCACGAAAGGGGGACAAACCAACAAAGATAAGCACTAAAACCTCCTAGGACTCAACCTAGATAAACCAGAAAAGACCAAGCCTCACCCATAGGCTAAAAATAGCTTGCAAAAACAAAGCACCATCCCCCACCAGAAACAGGAGAAAAGCCAACCCAAAGGGATTCCAAAATAAAGAGCTCAATAAGAAGGAACAAATCCTGTGAGGACAAGAAATGAAAGGACCAAAGGCCACCCACAAAAGAAATTGTAGTAAAAAATAGGGGCATAAAACCACACTTCTTAACAGAAAAAGAACATCCCCCAGCAACACAGGGGAAAAACCACCCTCTCCCAACAAACAAGGGAGCAACAAAGAAGCAAGGCAAGGCCCCCTCCCGCCTTCAACACAGGTTCTCAAAGAGCCTACAACCACCAAGAAGAGAGGCAAGAAAGCCCCCACATCGAAGCCAAGGAGAACCAACACTAGAGAGACCCCTCCAACCACTTCAACACCTCCAATGGCTTCAGCACCAGAAGGGGAAAGAGAGACCAGAAAAACCTATCTCAAAGCAACAATGAGTGCTCCCACTAGATGCACAAACAAGAGCCAAGAAAGTAGCTCCAAAGCAAAGCCATTGCTTACTAAAGCCCCAAACAAGGGACACACAAGCCCAACATGGAAGAAGAGACATCCTCTCCCTCCAAACACCACCAAAAATTTGAGACAAAGGCTTCCCATGAGAGAGAACCGCTATAGCATAGAGCACAACAATCCCGACATAACACCAAAGGAACAAGAGCATCCTCAGTATCACAAGGCGCAATAGCCAAGAACAAATCCCTCTTCCAACACGGCTACCCAACAAGCTAGCAACAACACAAAACATAGCAGAAGAAACCGACCCCCAAGAGCTTCTGCAAATGGAAGGGGACCCCTAAAAGCACACACAAAAGCCCAAAGGAGAAGCAATTGATACTCCCAACGACAACAAAGAAGTATGAATAGTTGTTGAGAGCCAAAGACACACATCATCCTCATCTGAATCAGACTCTCCATCATAATTTCTCCAAAGGATTTCAAACCCCTGTCACAGCTCTTCCCACCTGAGCGCTCTCCCATATTCCCACCAAAGTGATAGGCTATCGTTAGGTCCTATCACTTTAGTTGATAAATATATTAATATATCAACCGGGTAGTGTTCGAAGGCTATATGAAATAGAATCCATCTTGACTATATCTCTTGGGTTTTCTAAATGTTGGAACAACTGAAATGAAACTCTAAACTAAGAGGCCACTAAACTTAGAAAGTAGGAAATCATTTATCTAGAAAGCTTGAAATAACTAGACTAGAAAGCATAAAATTATGAACCTAAAACGCATAGTGATTAAACTAGAAAGCATGGAAATGATTAAACTAAGAAACGTGTAAATCGCTGAAGAAGAAAATCTTGTAAAGAAACTATGAAACATCTATCTAACAAAAGATAACAATCCTAACAATTAACAAAAAATGATTTAACAGTTTGAAACTAACAACTGAAAGGAGGTGCTCCAAAACTTCAAAAAATAGAGCTTAAAGATTATAGACTCAACTACAACCTGTAGGATTAATCTTGACAAAACTACACACATGAAAATAAACTCCACTCCCAATTATAATTTACTAAATGAAATTAACATAATTAAAAGTGGAATACTTATCTATCTAATCTACAGTCCCTCAAGTGACCAACTCTCGAGTGCTCCTACACCTAGCTTAGATCACATACACTGATAACTCCAAAATTACTTCATTCAAAATAATTCCATTCACATTACTTAGTAACTCCAAAGGTGATGGGAAAAACTCATTTTATTCATATTAAGAGTGTAACTCAAAAAACATAGTGACAACATAACGATACTCTTCTATATCCCATTGCTTCTAACAGTTACATATTTATATAAGAACAACTAACAAAATCCTATATTTTAGTTGGTAAAGTCTTCAACTAATTTTTAACAAACTAACGGACTTTAAATCCCATGACATAAAATATTAAAGGGCTCAAAATGAGCCATAAAGTCTTCAAACTGAAAATAATAGGAACTACAAAAACTCGGTCCATCATGCATTCTCCTAAAGTTTTGGCGCCCATTCTTTCAACACTTGTCTTCAACAGTGTTGAGGTCTGTGTTGAATCTCTATGACTGGCATGATAACCGTGTTTGGTAATTGACCTGTACAATGCTTAAAAACTAAACCATTAAGTCAACGTGGGTTAGCTTATTTCAATTAATTTCAAGAAATAAAGATTGTACACCTTTTCACAAAAATAAAGCAATTACTTATCCTAAAGACAATTAATTGGCAAGGTAAAGATGGCTGGAAGATGTGAGGTTAAGTATTTAGTTCATTATATTGATGAGGTTATTTTTTACCTCATCATCTACCACTATTGGAATTCCTAAAGGTATACATTAATCGGTATTTAAATTAGTTATAATATAGCATGAATGTAACAAACAACAATTATATCCAAATGTACACTTTACCTCTAGAGTTATGACTAGGTCAAAATCAACTAGCTACATAAGACCTTTATATGGCTAATAACACACTTTGCACATGCACCTATAGATATCAACTTCGTTATAATCCCTAAAGATAATTTAATTTATTATTTTTTACATAGTGGTAAGGTGCAGGCATGCATGTTCAAATTCTTTGATGATATATAGCTATTAAAGTTTACTTAATATGTTTCATTAGTTTATATTTCTAAATCATGAAAAACATGTGCATTCGTAACTAGACCTACTACTAACAAGAATGATAATTGATTAAATGATGGAATCGATGATCTCTCCCTAATGTAAAATAATTACTAATCCATTATGCAACAAAGTTATAAATAGAAAAGAGGAAAAAATGCATTCGTCAAAGCATCAACAAAACTATGTTTATAGTCATATGAAAACCAAATATTATATTTATATAATAGACATTCTTAATAATCCATAACTAGAGCTATAATGACCCACATGGAACAAATGAATGATCATTGCAAAGACTTTGTAATACATTAGATGTTGCCATGAATACATCAGACCCTAGATTCATTCATACTAGTAAATGTGACCAGATGAATTATATAAATACAATTATAATACTTGAACCCTAAATCATTACAAATAGTCATGGAGACATCCATTAAAATTATAAACATTATAACATCCTTCCTACACTATGTTATACACATTCCTTCATTTATAATTAAGACATGCAATGTTTGATGCCCTAAAATGCTATGCAAATTTTACTAAAACCAAAAATTAGCTTGATGACCAAAACCTTGAAAGAAAAATTAACAATAATATATAGATCCTTCATTTATTAGAGTCCAACAACTTGTGGAAGCCTTAGGATGTTGAAATTGTTAAAGATTTAAGGAAATCCATAATACCCTATTCATTGTCATCCATGCATCATGATTCACATCTAAAATCATATGAATACTACTTGAAAAATATTGAAATCCATGTTAGAGGCATGAAAGAACATGTTATAGATTTAAAAATAATATTTCAATTCAATATGCCTCTAGATATAATGTGTTAGGTAATGGTAAATCTAAGAAATACACTAAAAATATCACCAAGGTATGGTATGAAAGCTTAGGTTATGAAAATCCTAGCTATTGCATTAAATATAACACAAGATGGCTCTACCTTTTGTTATCCTTGATTCTACACCTTTTAGAATAAATAATGTCTTTTAGGCACAATAAAATCCAATCTAATGGTAGCAAAGCTTCATTAGATCATTAATGAAATTCTAGGCTATTTTATATCCTTACTACTAAAACAACCTATGAATTTGTTCCCAAATGCTAAACAATATTTTTTGAGTGATTAAAATATTTTTATGGTAGCCATAACATCAAATCTAGGCCTAAATGGCCTTCTAGATATATATGGAAGTAGGTGAGTTAAAATAGTGAAAAATGGTGGGAGTTTCAAACTTTTGGGATTGGGGACAACTCATACTTCATTCCATTGGTTGGAAGTATCGAGGCGGTGAAGAACTCATATCATTAAGGTATGTGAAATGGGAGAGGTTAGAACCAATAAGGTAATAAGCTTCAAAATGTCAAGGATTAGGAGTTAGGAATACCTTATTAAAAAAACATGGGGAGAGGGAAGGTTGAAAGTTTTATTTTGAAGGAGTACTTAGTAAAAAGGTTTAGGATTTAGGGGGTTAGAGTTGATCAAGAAGGCATCATAGGAAGGGAAAATTTGAAAGTACAAAAAATAGATTTAAATGGTAGGGATCAAGAATGACATAGAAAAGGTACTTGAGTAGAAGGAAGCCTGCAACTCTGATTCTAATAAAACACTTAAATAAAAATTAATTTGAGAATCGAGAATCAGGGGATATCCATATGAGGTGCTCAAAAAATGGATAGTTTGAAACTCTGATTTGAAAAAATTGGAAAAATTTTAACAATAAAGGATCATTAGATCAAAATCATGGGAAAATGTATGTTGGGAAGGGAAATTCCAATGGGATAATAAGAATAGAGGAAAATGATTGGGATGGGCAAAGTGGCTTATTGTGATAGATCACCTCAGAAGTTTAAAAATCTAACAAAACATAAAAAATGAATAGAAAATTACCTAGACTTGAATTTTTCCATACTTATGCATGTTTTGAGTCACCAAGAACATAAGGAAGATGAAACTTAGTTAAAATGACAAACAGAGACCAACACAAGGATTTTTTAGATCAATTATAAACTAAGAGATAAATGAGGCATAAGTGTACAAATAGAATTAGAGTCAATGAAAAATTTAGCACTATAATGTTGAGTCCCAACACCCCACTCTATCCCATGTCAATCCTTGGCCCCTCTTCACTCCCAATATCAACTACTCCAAATTTGATCCTTGAGCTCGACTTTCCCCTTGTCCTTAGTGCTCTTTGAATCTTGGTCCTTGACTCTTCCCCCTATGTGCTTTGTCCCTATTGGTTCCTAATCCCTGACCTACCCCTACCCTTGGTCCCATTTTTAGTACTTTCATTATCTTGACTCCTAAGCTTACTCTCATTGTTTGGACCCTAGGCTTTCAAGGGAACCCCAAACCTTATAACCTCTTCCCAATTCCCTATTTCCTACATATGCCTAGCTTTTGGCCCATCTAACACATGTTCCTAAGGTCACTTCCAAACTTGATCTTCCACCTATAACTCCATGAATCTCAAGAGCCCTAAATCAACTCTTACTATTCCACCTACCCACTTACTACTTTTGGATGTTTCAACAACCTCCAGTAATGGTGCACACTCTCTTGGGGGTTTACCCAACAATCTTCGTGCCACCTACCATACCCTAGTGCATCACAATTAACTTAAGATACAATAACTAAATGATGTTATGTATATTTGAGGTCATGTTTCTTCATGCCTTGGTAGTATTCTTGGATGACTTGTAGGAATTTTGGCACAATTTCTTGTGCATTTCATTGTGAAATTATGCTCAACTAATATGGGTAACTGTGGAGGGTTCACATAATTTATAGTCACTCACATTTTCATACAAATCTACATGATGTGATTTCAACACCTAGAATCCTATGATTTCAAGAAGTTCATGTGACCTTTCACTTCCTTCCTTACATCGATGTGAATGAAAGCTATAAATACAAGTGCTTGATCAACTTCAAAAGAGTTGGTCATTTTATTTTCACTCAACCATAATGTTTGAGGCTCTCAAGATTTCAACTTCTACATATCCATTCACCATTTGAGCATTGCATTAAAAAAAATACAAATAGGTAGTTGATTGAAGCATATATTTGAGTAGACATAGAAAATGTACTGATTGACATTGCACATCTAATCCCCACCACTAACACCATTTCATCCTAAATCATCCCTTGGTCTAACCATTTAATCGAATACCTTTATTTGATTAAATACATCAATGTTCCTCTCTTAATTAAATAAACCATTTATCTAATTAAGTCATCCTTTCTTGTTAATTAAATCAATCAGTCCGATCTAATTATCCCTATTTAATTAAATAATCAATTTTATTTGATTAAATCTTTAAAGTCCATCCATTAAATAAATTAAATTAAAACCTTATTTAGTTTAATCTAACTTCATCTCCTTGGTTAAATAAAAAAAAAATATTTATTTAATTAATCTTGAAATCATATTCTTCTCATATTTGATTTAAATCAATCCATAAATCTAAATCAATATGTCACATCATTTTTATCTCTCATTAAATTAATTAACCTTGATCAATTTAATCTCTTCTCATGTCCCATCCTCTAGCTTTTGAAACTTGCATATGAAAATAGATTTAATTTATTTATTAAATCTTTGTTTTCTCTCAAAAGGCATATTAATAAAGGAATATTCCTCAAATTTGAATTCAAAATCCAAGTGGACTTTGTCCTTCCAACAAGGCATTTACTCCACCTAAAAAGTCCTTTTGCCTTGAGCCAAGTGGCATTCAATGCATTTTCTTTCCCTCTTACATGTCATTTCAACAATTTCAAATTTCAAATATATGCATTTATTGATACATTCTCCAAAACTTGCACATCCTTCATCCATTCACATGTTGACAAGTGGCATCTTTCCATTTATTGATTCTTAGTCCCACATTGCTCCATTTTGGACATCTCTTCAACTTGATATTCTATAAATAAGAGGCTTTATTCCTCATTTGATCATCCACAACTTGAGTAAGCTTACTATACTCAAATTCATAGCAATCTATCATCAAACTCATCCAAGCATAGTTAGGCTTTTGCAGGTTTTCAACATGGACCTCCATTGAAGTCATCACCACAAGAATGCATCTTACATCAATCATCTTCATCACATCATTGGAGTTGGGAAAGGGCCAATTTTCACATCAAATTGGCACCAACTCCTTCAAAAGACTAAGAGTTTGCTTTGTGTTAGAATAGGATTTGATATCTTTGTTTTAAGTTTGTTGTGTTCTTCATTTCATTCCTTTTCTTTTGCATTTCAAATGGATTTCTTGAGGAATCATGGTTCTAACGTTGCATTTGATCTAATCTCTTGATTGTTTGTTGTTTTTGTGTAGGTTGGGAATCTTGGTTCACATTTTGGTCCTAGAAGGAGGGAAACCAGAAGATCAAATCACGTTTTTTGAGAAAATTTTGTGCTTTTTTGTGTTTTTGTGTGTTTACAGAAAACTCCACCGCTGGAAGCTCAACATTGCTATTTATCACCACTAAGAACTCAACATCCCTATTTAACACCGCTGAGAACTCAGCATCGCTATATTGAACTACTGCAAATTCCAAACTGCAACGCTCCATACTTCCTGCTCAAAATTCAAATTTTCAAAAAACACTATTGAATCTTTCCGGCTTGCTGGAATCTTTTCAAAATCCAAACTGCACCGCTGACTAGAATAGTGACGCCTTCATGCTCACTAGTTTGGCTATAGAGCAGCGCTGACTAGTAAGCGACGCTATACAACACTGCTAGTGATTTCAAACTACGACGCCTTTGTGGATTACACCGCTGGAGGGAAGTAGAAAGTGAAAATTTAATTATAACATGTACTTTTTATCAAATTCTAGTTATTTGGTCTGTTTTCTACTTTCTTGACCTCTATTTTTGCATAATCTAAATAATTTTTTTGTAGGTTGGATTGATCAAAGGTGAAGAGGAAAATAAGCATGATGACCTCATTTCATGATAGCAAGTGTTTTTAAACACTCTAGTGTTTGTTCAACACTCTTAGAGGATTCACTAATCCTCTTAAGGAAAAAAATTCTATCTTTCATGCTTAGGACTTACTAGTTTCATTTTGGGCTCTAAAAAGAACTCTTTGAATTCTTGTTAAAAAAGGAGCTTAAAATTAACTTTAGGACACAAACTCACTAGATTTTGTTTGGGGCTAATGATTGAACAAGGAAAATTCTCACACTTCATTTGGTGCTATAAAAAGGAGTCATTATAGCTTTGTTGGATTACAAAGAACATGTGCTACTTTGTTTTCGTGATCTCTTACTCAAACTAACACCATTGAAAAGATGTATGCACTTCTCTCGTGCCTCACGACAATCTTGAGAATCAAAAGGCTTTTTGGTGGTCTTAGGTTGGGATAAATTAATTACCTCCACACTTCATTTTAGGAACTAAAATTGAACAAAATATCTTGCGAGTGTAAGCCAAACCTATCACGTGTATTCTCTCTTTGTTTCTCAACAAAGATCAATCGAGTTACGGATATGTTTGCTCGCTTTTATTTATCTTAGAGAGCTTTCCTTGGAGAAAAATTACTCACCCAAGGGAACGACTCAATCGGTAACACTCTAAAGCCAAGAGTATTTCCAGCTAGGATATAAAAATGGGTACTGGAACAAAGGCTAGTATCACACGCTTGGCTCCGATGAGAAGGGCAGCAATGGTCTCTTGCCACATTGGGTCAACTCCTATGAACAGAAAGTCCGAATTAAAACCCTTGTTATAGAAATGCCAAAATCCCTATCTATTTGTTGGTGCAAGAACGGTCGTTTTGAAGTTGCCCCACACTTTTACAGTTTTTAGTAGAAATGGAAAATATGCCATGGTAGTTTCATGGGTATCGATGCTTGGCTACCCCGAGAAGTGAGTGTCGTGGAGGGGAGCCAGTGGGGTCAAGCATCTAACCATTCACTAAAAATAAGAGTAGTTGGACTTGTCCAAGTGGGGAATTAACAAATATAGTCTTTCATATCCATAGGATTGTGCTTGTTCTTGGTTACAAAACACTTTTCTTGTTCGAAAACATTTGGAAACAAACATTTAACATGGTCATCGAAACTTCAAACCATTTAGGAAGCAAATACAGTTGTCCAAATTCATGTGTTATTGCTTGCCCTTGGGATTTTATCCTTAGAGGTTTCTAAACACTTGGATTATATCTCAATTTGCTTACTAAAGTTAGCAATAGGTAACCCTTGCCTTGATTTCATCAAAGTTCCACATAACATACTTTGTGGAATGAGAAGAAGTTAAGACATTGGACATCTAGTTTGAAAACTAAAGAGTGTGTCTGTTGTAAAACAAAATCACTAAGCAAAGATAACAAAATTGGCTCTCACACATGTGTTAGTTCCTCATGATTTTCAAGAAAGTCAAAATCCCAAAGCAAAATTCCTTGAGAAAAAGTTCAAAATTTAGGAATCACACTCGAAAGGTCATCAAGAAATACATTAGGAAGTGCAATCAAAAGAAACATATCAAAATAAGAAAAAAATTCATAAGGTTCTATAGACTCATTCCTTTGAAAAATCCATAAATGTATGCTCAATTTGAACCACTTCTTGGTTAAAAGGTCCTTAGAAGTATTGCACGTTCTTCAATACCGAGGTCTAGTAAACAAGTGTGTTTTTAGGTACATTCTAGGATCAAAATCAAACCTTTTCATCCATCCTTCAACATCAAACCAAAATCACCTCACCGTCATCTTTTGAAAAATCTTGAAATTATCCTCTATGCTAGGCTTTTTGGAAAAAATCAAAATCATCAAATCCTTGAAGCAAAATCCTTGAAATATTTGAATCAAAACATCAAATCATCTTTGGCTAGGTATGTGAAGATGCATCCTTTTGCATATGCTTGGTCAAAATTATCAAACCATCTTGTTTAGCTAGGTATATGTAGATACATCCTTCTTCATATGCTTGGTTAAATTATCATCTTTGAATAGGTGTGGGTAGATGCATCCTTCTCCCTACACATATTCAAATTATCATCCTTTGAGAAAATCTACCCCCTAAATAATCATCCAACATCTTAGGGTCCATTTGTTCATAAATCCAAAAAAAAAGAAAAAAAACAACAGAGAAAACCCAAAATCAAATCAAGGTCAATTCAAAATCTAAAACAAATCCAAAAGGTCCTAAAAAGTCTAGCATCCCCTCAACATTTCTCAAGAGTTAAAACATCCACATCATCCATCTTTTACATCATCCCCATCATATCACCTTTGATCCTTATAAACATCCTAAAATTTTCTCTTTTTGTGCCTAAGATTAGATCAATCCAAAGAATTAGAGATTTATCTCCCATATTCTTGAAAATTGATCCCTATTTTATGGTGCAAACTAGATCTCAACACAAGAGGAACATGGAAGCCAACAAAGAAACATCCACTACAAGTGACTTAAGTCAAACAAATTCTAAAACAAATCCCGTTGAATCAAGTAATCCTCTAATCAACTTTCCTTCATCATCACAAAACCCTCAAGAGGAAGGACAAGTAGAGGATCTTACCAATAATCCCTTTGGAATGTCACACGAGGAAATCAGTGAAATGATTCAAAATCTGAAGAACCATAAGATTATCAATATCATGATGAGACTCAACCCTTCACTATACATGCTCGAATTAGTAAAGCAAGGGGCTAAACTTCCTTCTGATTTTGATGTGAGCTCTGTAGTGGAACCATCCTTAGAGGTCATCCCTCCAATTTCATCCACACTCCCCATCTCATCTACACCCCCATTCCAAAATATCACTCAAAACATCCCGCAAATCACATCATCCATTGCTCCAACTCAACCTAGTATTAACAAGGGAAGTGCATTTCTCAATGACTTACAAAAACACCCCCTTGTCAATAATCAAGACTTGGATGCAAATACCATCTTGGGGAAAACCATACCTCAAAATCCATTACATACATATGCCCCTCTCATATTTCATGATCCCAATGATCCATCATCATCATCCTTTCACGCAACACCCCAAACTTCTCTCCCCACAACCGCACAAGGAGAGGGTGACATGTTCAGACCAGGGGGCATTTTCAACACTACACCATCTCCTCAAGAGATCACATCCCTCACGTTTTCACCACTTCCACCATTTCCATTATCATCCACACCACTTCCTGGCTTAGGGCTTCCCCCTTTACCAAGTATCAATCAAAATCAAACCAACATCCTGAACATCAATCAAAGCATCACACCAAACTCTCAAAACTTGTCATCGACATCACAACAATAGATGGCAACTACCCCGATAACACAAACCACCACCATCACATCATCAACCAACCCCTTACATCTCAAAACATGGTCTCTCAAGGACCAACCACATCGATCGCACCATCTACCACTTAAACCCCAATCATCAACATGACAACACCTCTCACCACCACAACAAGCACCATTCCAAATCCACCACCACCACAACCACCACCAAGCTCCAATACATCAAGCTAATATAGTATTGCATTGCAAGTCACTCAACAAGTGGCCTATCAAAAGGCACTCCTGTAAGTACAAAAACAAGTCGCGCAACTAGCTGTTCAGCAAGCCTCTCAAGCTATGCAAGTTGCTCAAGCTGTCCAAGCTGCATTACAAACACAATAGGCTGCTCAAGCCAAAATCTTATTGCAACAACAAGCTGCACAAGCTCTGGCCGCACAAGCACAAGCTGAAGCTCAAGCTCAGGCTCAAGCTTAGGCATGAGCTCAAGCACATGCTGAAGCTCAAGCCCAATATCAAGTGCAACAAGCACAAGTGCAATATCTTGCACAACAACAAGCAATACAACATCAAGCATATTAGCAAGCGTTGAAACAATATCAAGAATTGCAGAAAGCAACCCAATTAGTAGCTCAACAACAAGCATTGTTGGCACAACAACAACAACAACAAGCTCAACAACAAGCAATCCTGGCATAGTAGCAACAAGACCAACAACAAGTGTTGTTGATACATCAACAAGTACAAGCATACATGGCTCAACAGAATGTGCAAATACCACCAATCAACCCATCAACCAATCCACCCATCCCATCAACAAATGAACCACCTCAAAACACTTTCATCTCAGCCCCTGATCCGCAAAATGATGTCGCAGCACAAATCAAATTACTCTCACAACAAGTACTCAATATTCAATCAGGATGAACCATGAAAACATCCAACAACTTGTGTCCTTATCCATTCGACAGGAGCCTTGTGATGAAACCATTCCTGAAGGGATTTGAGATCCCCAAATTTGATAAGTACCATGGGACGAGAAACCCTGAAGATCACATCAGGGAATTCCAGGTTCATTGCATGGAAGTCGCATATGACGATACCTATCTGATGCAGCTATTTCCTAGGAGTTTGGCTGGCCACATAATGGAATGGTTCTCTCGCCTACCTACATGCATCAAGACATTGCAAGAAATCATAGACGCATTCATCAAAAACTACGCATGCAATATCACCATGGATGTTAGTCTAGATGAACTGTCAGCTCTAAAATAGGGTAAGAATGAATCATTCACTTCATTCCTACAACAATGGTGATCCAAGGCCAATTGGAGCAAATGGGTCATGCTCGAGGAACAACAAGTGTGCACTATCATATCCAACCTTGATGGCCTCTTGGCTTTCCATCTCAAAGTCCAAGGGATCACCACATACGACCAATTGATTTCCAAGGCACTCAGCATCGAACGAGCCCTTATGACACAACCTAGAGGATCAACTTCATATCTTGAACAACAAAACAATCGCCCATCTACAAGCTATAATGAAAAACCTCGCACATGGGAAAGAAACAAAAACATTACCAACAATGGTGTCATCGATGCAAAAATTTTCATCAGTGCCCCTCGACAAAACACACCCGCATCGCAACAACAAATCCAAAACACATCATCAAAACAACCATCCAGCAAACACAACAACACAACAACCAAAAAATCAAGTGATCAATAACGTCAACAATCAAAGGGGACCGCCCCAGTGAAACAAGAACTTGACCAAGCAGAAGTACACTTCCCTTAGGGAACCACTCAAAGTCATCATGAAGAAACTGATAAACAAAAACCTCATCAAGGCTCCCATGTCCTATGAGAACTACCAAGAACCAGATGTTAAGCCTCCTTGGTACAATGAAAATCAACTCTACGACTTCCACAAAATTAAAGGGCACACCACTAATAGTTGCATGAGGTTAAAAAACTTAGTCCAAGACCTCATTGATCAAAGAATCATAAATGTGGAAGAACCGACAGGAAATCAGAATCTCAAAATATACACGAATTTGATGCCTAACCATAACAATAAAGGGAACAATAACACTGATAAGGGGAAAGGAACCTTCAAAAATGTGAATCATGTGTACGATCATGTCATCACTTCCCTAGATGATTACTATGCTACCATCACCATAAAAGGATCCCATGTCGATTGTGGAGTCACCACAAGAGGTGGCAAAATTACCATTGCAGGATCATCTCATCCAAATAGATTACCAACACCCAACCCTAGATCTATTCCTAGTGGTTATAATTTCCTTGATCAAATGAAAAGAACTCTAGCACAAATCTCCATCATGGAGTTATTAAAAATCTCATCCACCCACAAGAAAATCCTTGAGGAAGCATTGGCTTCATCCACTATCCCTACAGATCTTGATTGGGAACAATTCCAAGCTATGGTTAGAAACATCATCACCCTGAATCTCCTTACATTCTCCAACCAAGATTTTCCCGCTCAACCATCTCACAACTATGCACTCCATTTAGAGGTCCTAGTGTAGAAAAATAAAGTCAAGCGAGTCTTGGTGGATGGAGGTGCAAGCTTGAATATTTGTTCCCTTAAGCTCATTAAGAACCTAAAAATATCAGACGATTCCATCGACAAAGGTTAAGGTATTACAATCAGAGCATATGATGATCAAGAAAGAGTATCCCAAGGCACAATCCAAATCCCTATTCAAGTAGGGCCATCTATCATGGAAACAACCTGTCAGGTCTTGGACCTTGACTTGCCTTATAACATTCTCCTGGGATGTCCGTGGATCCATGCAATGCAAGCAGTAGCATCAACCTTCCATCAATGTTTCAAATTCACATATGAAGGACAAGAAGTCACTATCCATAGAGATCCTGAACCATTCTCCTATTGCAAGAACCTAGAGGCCAAATACTAAAAAATCCCTCAAGTGCCTAAAAATGATGAAGGCCCATCAACACTGTACATTGATCTAGCCACTCTTGCTTCCACTTCTGCGATAGAGACACCCACCACTCCTGCCATCCCCACCATCTCTAATATCAAAGTCATCATCCAAGACAACAGTTGTGGAAACTATATGATTCCCAAAAATTCCTTTGTGGTAGGAGAGTTACCACAATCTCCTAGATCACAAGGATGTCTGCAATCAAATCAAGCCTCCACTTCCCAAACATCCCCTGAATATCCCAACTTCAGAAGTTGGGGGGATCTCGGTTGAGAAGTCATAGAGAAGGACCCATCTCATCTCCTATACCAAGATAGTAGACCAACAACTAATCTACCAATGGAAGACAAAATCAAAGGTTTGCAAATGATGCTTGCAATGGGCTATGATAGAAACCAAATAATTGGACATAATGACAATGGGCTTATAATACCCCTCATTCCTGAGACGTGAATGAGAAATATTGGCCTCGGATGTACCCCTTCGATTATAACCATACATGGATGAGGTCCCCTAGTTAAAGTAGTCAAGACTTCCCGTGAACCAACACCAGCTAAACTTCGCTTACCTGTATCCACCGGTCGCGTCTTAGATAATTTCACTTTTGACATAACTGACATCTGTAGTAGCAATGATGACGAGGATCCCATAACCAACCTACCCATGCTCGTTGAGGATACCACCCTTCTCATGATTAGCACCCTATCTTATGAGTCTAAAAACCAAAACCATGAAATTCGTCTAGTCTACCCACAACTCATCGATTATGACCAACGAGGACCACCAATTCTTGACACATTTGAAAATGATGAGGCATTCTCAGAGTTCATGGGACTATGGGATAAAATTCCATGTGGGGATCACAAAGCAAGATTCATCATCGAGCTAGATACACAAGCCTATTATGGGGAAATGATTGAATCCCTCATTCACAAAAGTGAGAAATTAAGAATAATATCTAAGTCCTTGAGTGAAAATCACACTATGGCACTCTTTGACACAAAAAAGGTAAAAAGAAAGAATGCATCCAATGGTGAAAACCTCTCTAAGGCACCTGAGTATGGGGGATTCAATCTTCCTTTCAGAGCTCTCCATTAGAAAAAATCAGCGGTCCTAGTCAAAAAGTGTAATCCAATTAATCTAGGAACAGAGGAGACCTCACACATCACATTCTATGTGGAGTCATTACTATCAGAGGAACAGGAGCTCCTAGCAGACTTCTTTAGAGAAAGACAAGTTAATTTTGCATGGAGCAATGTAGATATGCCTGAACTTGATCCAAAAATTGTGGTACATCACTTAGCAATATATCCTAAAGCAAAGCTTGTCTGACAAAAACTCAGGAAAATGCACCCTCAAATCGCCTTATTGGTCAAACTAGAACTAAAGAAACTACTTGATGCAGGATTTATTCGGAAAATTGACTATCCAGAATGGGTTTCTAGTCTAGTACCTATCTCAAAGCCAGATGGGGGCATTAGAATCTACATAGATTTAAGGGACTTAACCAAAAGATGATTTCTTGTTGCCTAACATTGACATGATCATAGACATGATGGTGGGACACGAAATGCTTTCCTTGATGGACTGTTTCTCAGGATACAACGAAATAATGATTTCTAAAGAAGACCAACACAAAATGTCCTTCACTTTTCCATGGGGGACTTACTGCTAGAATATGATGCCATTCGGTTTGAAGAATGTAGGGGCAACATACCAAAGAGCCATGGCGTTAATCTTCCATTACACGATCCATAAAACCATCGAAGAGTATGTCGATGAAATACTAGCCAAATCAAGAAAAAGGAGGGATCACATAGCAAACCTAAGTGTTATTTTTGATAGGCTGGAGGAATACAAGGTCTGATTAAATCCAAAGAAGTGTGTCTTCGGCGTACAATCAGGAAAGTTGCTAGGATACATAGTGTCAATGAGAGGTATTGAGGTAGACCCTACCAAGGTAAAATCAATCCTTGAGATGGAGGCACCCAAAATATTGAAACAATTGAGAGGTCTCCAAGGCAGGCTTTAGTTCATCCGAAGATTCATCGCACAACTGGCAGATAAGCAAATCTCATATTCTCACCTACTTCACAAGGGATTAGTGTACAAGTGGGATAACAAGTGTGAAGAAGCCTTCAATAAGATCAAATAATATCTGCTTACACCACCAATCCTCATGCCACTGATCCCTAAAAATCCATTAATTCTTTATGTGTTAGCAACAACAATAGCCCTCGGTGCTCTTCTAGCTCAGCACGACAAAAATGGGACAGAGATGGCCATATATTACATCAACCGCACAATGGTTGGGCATGAGTTAAATTATTCATTCATTGGAAAAGCATGTCTAGCAGTAGTGTTTTTGTCACAAAAATTCAGACACTACATGTTGGTGCACAAAGTCAAACTCATCGCCAAAATTGATCCCCTCAAGTACTTACTATCAAAGGAAATGCTCACTAGAAGGATGGCTAAATGGGTCATGATATTATTAGAGTATGACATTGAATATGTGGAACGAAAAGCAATCAAAGGTTAGGTAATCACAGATTAGCTTGCAGAAGCACCAATCTATTTAGAGAATCCACTTATATTAGAGTTTCCCGATGAATCCATTTTCAATCTTAACATAGCCGACCACTAGAAACTCTACTTTGATGGCTCATACACACATGGATTAGGATTTGGTGTTTTTTTCATCACCCCACAGGGGGATTGTATTCCTAGATCATATAAATTGGCATTCCCCTGCACCAACAACATTGAAGAATACGAGGCTTTAACCATAGGCCTCAAAATAGCAGTGCAGTGGCACATCATGGCTCTCAAAGTGTACAGAGACTCCCAGTTGATAATAAATCAAGTGAATGGTGAATACCAGACTAAGGATGATAAGCTCACTCCATACAAGAAATTGGTGGAGACTCTCAAAGAATCCTTCATCAAGATCACATTCGAGCAAATTCCTAGAGAAAACAACAGAGCTATAGACACCATGGCAATAATTGGATCCTTACTGGAAATCCCTCGCAACTTCCTAAAACATGAATTCTTGGTAGAGTAGCTTCTCATGCCCGCATTCGAGGTACCAAAGTCAAAATTTGTGTGCAAAATCATTGGTCCTAGAGATCCCTGGTACCATGACATTTATACCTACCTACGAATAGGTGTCTTACCTGTTGACTTACCCTCAAGCTTAAAAAGAACTTTTGTTAAAAAATCCTCTAGGTTTGTCATCCTAGGAAACACCTTATACTGTAGAATCATAGAGGGAACCTTATTACACTGCCTTAATACTGGCGAAGCCTTGAATGCTTTAATTGAGGTGCTTAAAGGGATTTGTGGTTCACACTCGAGTGGAATGACCCTAGCCAATAAATTGTTGAGGATGGGGTATTACTGGCCTACAATGGAAAGAGAAGCACATGAATACGTCAAAAGGTTCCTACAATGTTAGTAGCATGGGGAACTCATCCATGCTCCAACTCAAGAGCTCCATCCTATTGTTACACCATGGCCCTTCTCACAGTGGGGGCTCGATCTCATCGAAAAAATCACTCCCACTTCATCTAATGGCCATAATTTCATCATAACCACTGCTGAATACTTTACCAAGTGGGTCAAAGCCATACCAATGACCTACATAAAGGGGAAGTAGAGATCAAATTTCATCTTGAACTATCTCATATGTCGATATGGCGTTTTCCAAGCTATTATCTTTGATAATGGGACACCATTCAAAAATCAGGATGTCTACAACCTTTGCAAAAAATTCAAAATCCAACATCGCTTCTCCACCCCATATTATCCCCAAGGTAATGGCCAAGCAAAAGCCACCAATAAAACCATCCTAAAGATTCTGAAAAAAATAGTCAGTGACGCAAGTCGTGACTGGCATATGCAGCTCAATCCTGCCCTCTGGGCCTATCGAACTAGCATCCACACACCCACTGGTGCCACCCTATTCTCCCTGGTCTACGGATGAGAAGCCATACTGCCCATTGAGATCGAGCTCCTGTCACTAAGAATATCACTGCAAACCTCATCACGGATGAAGAATATCAAGTATCAAGACTAAATGAGTTGGAGCTACTAGATGAGTGATGTATAGATGCTTTAAATCATTTGCAAGTCTATTAGAACAAACTCAAGAGGGGTTATAACAACAAAATCAGAAGTAGGACTTTCCAAGTTAGAGAACTGGTGCTAAAGGAGAATCAGAAGAACGTCCCAAATCCAAACAACAAAGGAAAATTTGAACCCAGCTGGTTGGGACCATTTGTTATCACAGCAAGCCATAAGTCAGGGGCATATTAGCTATCAACATCGGAAGGTGAGCCTCTACAGGAGCCCATGAACAACTCTCATCTCAAAAAAAAAAATGTCTAATCTTTCAAGGTATAAAACCCAAAAAATCCAAAAAATTAAAAAATGTCCTGAAGAAATGGTTACCTTGGCAAAAATCTAGAAAACAGGCATCTTGGTGACAACAAAAAAATTTAAAAAAATCAAAAAGCAAAAAATCCAAAAAAAAATCAGAAAAAGGATTAAGAAAATAGTAAAGAGAAAAAATCATCCTCTGGTGAAAACCACTTCGGTGGCACTTTGGATAAGTACCTTGGTGAAAACTTGGAAAATAGGTGCCTTGTATAAATAAGCATTTTCCATCCACCAGGATCTTCACGGCTCGTTCTGCATCATCCATCCATTACGCTTTCATCATCCATCGCATTCATATCTCCATCCATCACCCATCCATCTGCATCTGCATTATAGATTGGTCATGTGTTTGTATCATGATCCCTCCTAGTACTACTTGGCCCATTCTCAAGGTCAGGTTGTCCTGCCTTTATCGGAGTAGACTATTGCATCACGTTGAGGGCATGTTCTCATCGGATTAGATTCGTCTATATTCTTGAAGTCCTAAAATAAATAAATAAACCCAAAAACATCAAAAATTCCAAAAACATCAAAAAATACAAAATCCAAAAACATCCAAAACATATCAAAATCCCAAAACAGGTCAAAAAGTCAAAAAAATCAAAAATAGAGTCATCTTGTCAAACTACAGGTCTCTGAGCCTTAAATGTAGGAAAGGTTGATCTTTGATCATCCCCTGAGACACTTAGGTCAGTCCTTTACGAGTCTGTCACAATAAACTGACATTTCATCATGTATATCTTCATCTATAAATCAGTCAAGTCATCAGTCGAACTACGTGGTCTCTGTGTGTATAACGTAGGAAAGGCTAATCTATTGATCAGGCCCCGAGGCCCCTGTAAGGAAAGCTTAGGTGCGGAACAAACTCTCCTAACGTCAAAACCTCAGAGAAGAATGCGGATATGACTTTAAATTTTGCAATTACAGTTAATAAGATACACTTGAAAAGAATAACAAAAAAGAGAAATGAACACATACACAATTAGACACCAATTTTATGTGGGAAAACCCTTACAAGAGAAAAAACCACCACACCAAGAAAAGTCTCTTTGTATTATAGTAAAAAAAATTACATACAAAGATCGAACTTCACTTTCTGATGTCAAATTAACAGCAACAACATTTCCTTGATCAACCTTGTACAAAACATCACTGTTACAATGCTCTCTGAATTGAATTCATTCACATTGATCAAATTGTGTTCAAAATCGAACAACAGATCTCATTCAGGTAACCGATCATCATCATCTGTTACCTAGTGTAATCCATTCTCTCATAGTCTGTTGATCTTCCACACAAGAATAGTCACAACAGTTCAACTGCCAACAGTTCTCCTTCCGCTTCGCTCATTGGTTCAAAATAGACCACGTAGGATAGACATTCGGTCAAAATGTTCAAACTAAAATGCATGTCGGTGAGACACCAGACCGTGTCTCCTTGATGCCACAATTCCCGACTATCCTTATCGGCAAGAGTCACCACCATCGGCAAGAGTCATATCGAGTGCAAACTTGCCAGCCAGACTCACTCTATCGACAAGAATCATATCGAATACAAACCCATCGGCCAGACACACTCTATTGCTAAGAATTCACATCGATATCCATCTAGTGTAGATCTATCGGCAAGAGTTTCACTATCCCTGAGAGTTCATTGTGAACAAAAATCCATTGGCGAGATATCCTCTATCGACAAGAGTTCACACCGATCACAGAATAGTTGGAGAGACCAATGCTATCGGCAAGAGTTCTCACCCAACACAGACCTATCGATGAGACCAACACTATCGGTGAGAGATCATACCGAATGCAAATCTGTCGGCGAGACCAACACTGTCAAAAAGAGCTCACACCGAATGTATACCTGTCAACGAGTCCACATCCATTGGCAAGAGTTCTCATCGAGTGTATAACTGTCAGCGAGACCACATCCATTGGAAAGAGTTCTCACCGAACACAAACCTGTCGGTGAGACCAACATTGTCGGCGAGAGATCATACCGAAAGTATACTCGCCGGTGAGAGGAGAACCATCAATGAGACTGGCACTTTCGGAAAGAGTCTGAGAGTCTCCCCGATGTCCAATATGAATAAAGCTATCAGTGGGACTAACACAGTTGGAATGTGTTTGACAGTCACCTTGATATTCAAATATCACCAAGAGTCTCCCCGATAATCACCAGGAATAAACCCGTCGGCAAGATAGAACCAAAGTCTCAGCGACTTTGATCTTATGAACACAGCTGCTAGTCGGCAAGACATTCTGAAGGTCTCACCAATTTTTCTCTTTCAGGAGTTCCATGTCAATAAGTTTGAGGCACATTTTCCAACAATCTCCCACTTGACAAAGATCTTACTGACACCTCCAAAGCACAACAAAACTATTGAAATTCATGGGCACCAAGGCCCATAGAACTAGCACACCACCTGTACTTGTCTATTCTCACTGGCTTCATCAATGCATCTGCAACATTTTCCAGAGTATCTAGTTTTTCTAAATAGACCTTTCCATCCTCCACCATATCTCGTACAAAATGATACTACACATCAATATGTTTCGTCCTGGCATGGAAAATAGGATTTTTTCCCAAACAAATAGCACTCTTACTATTACAGTAAATTGTAATTTTATTTGCATCAAAACCAATGCTAGAACACAAACATTTTAACCAGATTGCTTCTTTACAGGCATGTGTTGCTGCCATGTATTCTTCCTATGTAGTGGACAAAGCGACTACAGCCTGCCGCTTACTCATCCAGCTAATTGCACCACCATTCATCATGAAAATATATCCACTGGTGTATCTTCTGCTGTCAATGTTCCTTGCCCAATCAAAATCCGCATAGCCTTGAATGATGAGAGTCCTCTATGATTCAACCAAATTTCCATGGTAACACAAAGCATATTCTGAAGTGCCCTTCAGATAACTGAACACTCTTTTCACAGCATCCCAATGTGTCCTAGGATTTTCCATAAAACGACTAAGTTCTCCCACTAGTTGGGCAACGTCTAGCCTTGTACAAACCATTGCATACATTAAACTACCAGCTGCACTAGCATAAGGCACTCTGGTCATGTCCTCCATCTCAATAGACGATTTTGGATAGTCTTCAATAGATAGCTTCATTCCCTACAAAACTAGAACAACTAGCTGCTTGCAATCAGTCATACAAAATCTCTCCAGAACAATATTAATATACTTACTTTGACTGAGCCAAAGTTTTCTACTCTTCCTATCCTTGGTTATTTCCATTCCTAGAATATACCTAGCTGCACCAAGATCTTTCATTTCAAACTTTGCAGACAACTGAGATTTTAGATCAGAAATCATTAACTTACTATTGCCTATGAACAACATATCATCAACATAGAGAGCAATAATAAGAACACGATCATTTTCAGCTTTGAAGTACACACAGTGATCATATTTTGATCTTACAAATCCCAATGACAAAACAAATGTGTCAAACTTCTGGTACCACATTTTAGGAGATTGTTTTAATCCACACAGAGATTTTTTCAACTTGCAAACCAGATTTTCTTTACCTTTTTCCACAAAGTGCTCAGGCTAGGACATATAAATTTCTCCTTCAAGATCACCATGAAGAAATGTTGTCTTCACATCCATTTATTCAATCTCTAAGTCATATGCTACTGCAAGTGACAAAAGAAATCTAATAGATGTCAGCTTTTCTACAGGAGAAAAAATTTCTCCATAATCAATTCCCTCTACCTGGGAATACCCCTTTGCAACCAACCTTGCCTTATACTTTTTCACACTGCCATCCAGACTTATTTTCTTTTAAAATACCCATTTGCAGCCAACAACTTTTCTGCCTTCAATCAAGGCCACCAAGCTCCAAGTGTCATTCTTTTCTAATGATGCCATTTCTTCATTCATGGCTTCCAACCAAGAGTTTGCATCAGACATTCTAATTGCCTCTTTCATAGTCATAGGCTCATCAGTGTTAGAAGTTAAAGCATAGGCACAAGTAGAATCTAACAAAGAAAACCCATACCTATCAGGTTGCTTTCTTTCACGTGTTGACCTCCTCACAGGCTGAGGCTAAGGTTGATATTCTTCTTCAGAACTCTCAGAACTACTTGAGCTCTCCTCAGTTTTAGGTATATTTTGAATTTTCAATTCCTCTTTATCTAGTGTCGGAGGAATTTCAACTACATCCCTTTTATTTTCTAATTTTTTCTCTGACTGCAGATCCAAAGTAGAAGGCTTCAACTCATGAAAAATAACACTTTTTTTATATAGAACCTTCTCCTATCAGGATTCCAAAGCTTGTATCCTTTTATTCCAGCACTATAACCAATATAAATACATTTAACAGCCTTGTTTTCCAATTTAGACCTTTTCTCATTCAGCACATATGCATATGCCTCACAGCCAAAGACACGAATGTGTCTCAGAGAGGGATTATTTCTAGACCATGCTTCCAAAGGTGTTTTCTCAACAAGAGTGGAATTCAGAGAATGGTTTATTAAATAAAATGTTGTTGCAACTTCCTCAGCGCATAACTTCTCCTCCAAGCCAACACTGCTTAGCACACTTCGTGCTCTTTCCATCACTATCCTATTGAACCTTTCAACAACTCCATTTTGTTGCAGAGTGTAGGGTGTATTCTTATGTCTTTTAATCCCATGATCTTTACAGTACCTTTCGAACTCATCAGAACAAAACTCACTGCCATTGTCAGTCCTTAAACATTTTATTTTTCTTCTAGTCTGATTTTCCACAAGGTTTTTAAATTCCTTAAAACGGCTAACCACTTTGCTTTACTTTTCAAAAAATAAACAAATGCCCTTCTTGAATAATCATCAATGAACGATACATAATATCTTGATTTAGACAAAGAAGGAACATTTACTAGACCAAAAACATCAGAATGAATGTAATCAAGTAAACCAAAAGATTTATGAGGATTGGAGTAAAATGAAACACAGTGTTGTTTACCATATATACAATGTTCACAAAATCCGAATTCAAGGTTACAGTCATCAAGCCCTTCAATCGAGTTTTTATTTTTCAAGGTTTTAAAACCTTTTTCTCCAATGTGACCAAGCCTATGATGCCAGAGCATAGTATTTTCTACTAGAATTTTAACTTCCATAGAGTTTGCACTATCAGGAAAAAATTTCTCCTTTTCTCCATGAGTAGCCTTCTGTGACTTTGCAGAGACACTATTGCATTGCACAACAAGTGCATCCAGCTTATACAAGGTACCAATACGAGCACCCCTAGCTAGCACCATTGAGTCTCTATTCATTTTGCAGCCATTTCCAAAGAACATGACTTGCACTCCAACATCATTCAACTTACTAATAAAAAGTAAATTTTGAGCCAGACCTAGTATATGCATTACATTATTGGTTCCCTTCACTCTTCCATCAGGGAACTGAATTCTAACTCTTCCACGACCAACTATTTCCAAAGATGAATCACTTGCCAAATACACCCTTCCACCATCATATTTTTCATACTTAGTGAACCATTCTCTATGAGATGTCATGTGGAAAGATGCTCCAAAATCAATCAGCCAGACATCATCTGATGCCTGAGTTGCCAAGGTTGTAATGAAAGCATCTTCATCACTTTGAAAAGAATCATTATCAGAAGAATACTTCTTCTTCTTATTTTTCTCCTCTTTGCAATCCTTTCGTACATGACCAGGTTGCCCACAATTCCAACACTTTACCTTGGACTTCTTACTAGGAGACTTTGATCTCCCCTCTGATTTGGATTTGGACTTCTTGTCCTTCTTCTTGCCTTTTTCTTTCGATCTGCCTCTAACAGCAAGAGCCTCCTTCACCATCTCAGAAGATTTTCTTCTCATCTCTTCTAATAATAAAGAAGCAACAATATCTTCCATCTTAAAAGAGGAAGTAGTACTCCCAATAGCCATCACCAAGTGATCCCAAGAATCTGCAAAGAACAAAACAATAACATACATCGATCTTCTTCATCAATCTTCACACCCACATATGCTAACTGAGCAATCAGCATGTTGAAAGCATTCAAGTGATCAACAATAGACGCTCCTTCCTGCATTTTCAAAGAGTACAACTTCTTCCTCAAGAAAAACTTATTCACCAAGGACTTGCCCTAATAAATAGCTCCCAGTCTTTTCCACAAAGAGGATGTTGTCTTTTCTTCAAGGACATTTAGAAGAACAGAGTCTGATAAACAGAGCCTTATCAACCCCTTTGATTTTTGATCTGCAAGGTCCCAATCCTCTTGCTCCATGCCTGTAGGCTTAGTTCCAGACACATCAAGCCACAGATCATGATCAACCAACAAATCTTCCATTTTGAGTTTCCACAACTCAAAATTACTGCCATTGAATTTCTCAATTTCAATCTTTCCTGATGTGCTTGCCATCTTAATTTGTAATTTGAATTACCAGACTTCTACAAGACTCCCACTAAATAGAATTGACACAAAAAACCCAATGTACCCACAAGGATAACACAACTAACCTGGCTCTAATACCACTTGTAAGGAAAGCTTAGGTGCGGAACAAACTCTCCTAATGTCAAAACCTCAAAGAAGAATACATATATGACTTTAAATTTTGCAATTACAGTTCAATAAGACACACTTGAAAAGAATAATAGAAAAGAGAAATGAACACATACACAATTGGACACCAAATTTACGTGGGAAAACCCTTACAGGAGAAAAACCCACCACACCAAGAAAAGTCTCTTTGTATTACAGTAAACAAAATTACATACAAAGATTGAAATTCACTTTCTGATGTCAAATTAACAACAACAACATTTCCTTGATCAACCTTGTACAAAACATCACTGTTACAATTCTCTCTAAATTGAATTCATACTAATCAAATCATGTTCAAAACCGAACAACATATCTCATTCAGCCAACCGATCATCATCATCTGTTACCTAGCATAATCCATTCTCTCACATTCTTTTGATCTTCCACATAGGAACGGTCACAACAGTTGAACTACTAACGATTCTCCTTCTGCTTCTCTCATTGGTTCAAAATAGACCACATAGGATAGACATTCGGTCAAAACGTTCAAACTAAAATGCATGTCGGTGAGACACCAGACCGTGTCTCCTCGATGCCACAATGCTCAACTATCCTTATCAACAAGAGTCACCACCATCGGCAAGAGTCATATCGAGTGTAAACCTGTCGGCCAAACTCAATCTATCAGCAAGAATCATATTGAATACAAACCCATCAGCTAGACACACTCTATCGCTAAGAATTCACATTGATATCCATCTCGTGCAAATCTATCGGCAAGAGTTTCGCTATCGCTGAGAGTTCACAGCGAATAGAAATCCATCGGCAAGATATCCTCTATCAGCAAGAGTTCACACTGATCACAGAACAGTTGGAGAGACCAATGCTATCGGCAAGAGTTCTCATTGAACATAGACTTGTCGTCAAGACCAACACTGTCGGTGAGAGATCATACCGAATGAAAATCTATTGGCGAGACCAACACTATCGGTAAGAGCTCACACCAAATGTATACCTGTCGGCGAGACCACATCCATCGACAAGAGTTCTCATGGAACACAGACCTGTCGGTGAGACCAAAATTTTTAGCAAGAGATCATACCGAAAGTATATCTGCTGGTGAGAGAACCATCGGTGAGATTGGTGCTTTCGAAAAGAGTCTGAGAGTCTCCCCAATGTCCAATATGAATAAAGCTATCGACGGGACTAACACAGTCAGAATGTGTCTGATAGTCACCCCGATATTCAACTGTCGCGAAGAGTCTCCCCGATAATCACCAGGAATCAACCCGTCGGCAAGACAAAACCAAAGTCTCAGTGACTTTGATCTTATGAACATAGTTGCTAGTTGGCAAGACATTCTGAGGGTCTCACCGATTTTGCTCTTTCAGGAGTTCCATGTTAGTAAGTTTGAGGCACATTTTCCAACAACCCCTAGGATAGGTCTTTAGGTTAGTCTCTTGGTCAAAATCTCAGAAAACCCTAAAACATTTGAAAATCAAAATTCTAAACATTTATAATTTTTTTGAAAATACCAAAAAATAGCTTCAAAATAGTTTAAAAAGCTCCAAAAACATCCAAATATTTGAAAAAATCCATCCATCCCATTTCGCTTTCACTCGCAATAAACATCACTCATAATAAATGATCATCATCCTCAACCTTTGGTAAAACAATTGGAAACAAGTCTAGCAGATTAAAAGTGAAAACTCAAAACGTAAAAGTCTCAAAGTCTAGTCTAGTATGTAAGAAAGTTGGTCAACTCTTTGTGTCAATATCCTATCATCCTTTCAGTCCCATATCAAATCATCTGATATCATCATGTCTTAGGATGCATCCTTCCTACAATGAACATCAACATTAGGCATCACCATAGTTTAGTCTTGGCTGGCGGTATTGAAGAACATCAGCCTATTTGTTTACTATATCTTTGTCTTTTGATTTATCTTATTATGCTCATTCTAAGGACCTCTCAATGATGTCCCTAATGAAGGGATTTAGAGAGATAGGAATGGGGAAACAATCATTATCTTTTTATATGCTGAGCGTTTTGGACTTTCTTGTAATATAACTTGGCACATACTTGCTTTATTTAGGTATGTACGGAGGGTGTTTTAGATATCTTTTTAACCACATAGGAAGGCTTTCCTTCCTATGTTTTGGTTCGAGATGTGTGAAATACCTAAAGTGCATCCTAGTAAGGTTTATGTATGTGAGGTGTGAACAAGGATACTCCTATTTGATTGTCGAGTCAAAGTCCATCACACTAGATACAACGTCATCCTAGTTCTTAATACCTTGATGCATTGTATTTATGTGTGTTATCAAACATAAGATAATTGGCCCTTTGAAAATCCCAACTCCACAATAGATATTCATCATCATCATCATCTTTTTTCTTGTTGAAATCTCTTCTTTCATTCCTTCTCGCTTTTCACGCTAACAGGGTACGATGACAGTTAATCACCACCATCATTAATCTAACATCCACAAATCGTTAGTATAGTGCATATCATATAGAAAACATTGATCATCTCATACACATATAATATAAATTTTCTAATCTAAGCATCTCATAATCATAACATTACATGCACATTGCATATAAACATCTCTTACGTAATCATATAAAACATAAATAATCCATCACATCATCCATTGCATAATCATATAACCACCATCACATCACATAAATAGGTCAGGCATTTGCATCCATTTGCATAAAGCATACAAAAAAAATTCATCATAAACATTCATATCATCCATCATCCATCCATATCATATAGAACATCTCATAAATCACCACATTACAATCATTTTGCATAAACATTTCATAAGTCATCCCATATCATTATAAGCATCCAGTGCATAATTAAATAAACCATAACAGGTCCATAAGCATTATAAACAACCCATTACATTAAGTGCATACACCCATCCATAATCAAATAAAACATCTCATAAAAGCATTCATTATGCCATCACATATACATCATAAGGTCATTAATCACATATCATTTTGCATATACATCATAAATCATCATCTCCACACCATTTTGCATAACATATTATTTCATATATAACATCACATCACATCATTATATAACATCGTCATAAGTGCATATCATACATGGAAAAACACATACATTCATCATTGCATAGCCGCATATCGTGATCATTGCATTTGCATCATCATCACCATCATAACAAAAAAAAATATCAAAAAATAAATCATTTCATAAATCATCACATTTGCATCAACATACATAAATCATCATATAGATTACACCATCATAAAAGCATACATAAAAAGGTACTACAAGAGAAATGCACCATCATAAACATACATATCATCTATTATCCATCCATATCACATATCATATAAATCCATTATATCCATAATCGTCACAAATGTATATCATATGTCATCATTCATTAGAGGTATAATATAGATCTGTTAGTCACATAACCATCACATAACGCATACACCATCATAAAGAAATGCATCCATACATAGTACATCCATTACATAATACCATAACATTATTACATCACATATAGATATAGAACCATCCATAAATGCATAATAAATAAATGGTACATGACACATCACATCAACATCATCATCTCATATATATCATCAAGTAACTGTCATAGTACAAAATAATAATTGGATCACTATACATGTGTGTATGAGTACAAAAAGGCCCAACGGGCTATCAAAAATAAGCCCATATGGCACAAAAGAATAATATCTCAATCAAAAAGGAGGTCTAAACCTCTTGTCTGTTTCCCTCGCATTTGTCACCATGACCCTCTGTCAGTCTGTGGCTGGTTTGTTGTGAATAATATGGGGCCCAAGTCCCTCTAGGTATGGCCTGATGATAAAGAAACCAATAGTAATTCTCCTCCCGGATGGCCTCCCTATATGAATGAAGAGACACTGTGTTGTGAGAGGAGGAAGCCGCCATGCTCTCCAACTATTGTCTGCGACTTGCCTCTATAAAATTGCCTGATCTCTCTTCGACGGGCCCGATCCCTCTCTACTATCAAGGCCTAGACCTGGGCCTACAACTGTAATATCAGGCCATCTCTCAGATCCAACTGACCCACTAGCTATATTGGTAGAGGCTGGACATGAGGCTGGTTCTCACCCCTGGCTCGTGGTGGTGTAGCAACCCGATCTTAGTGCCCGTCATGTCCACCCTCAAGCCCCTGATCTCGGTCCTACATGTGTACATCAGCATGAGGCCAATCCACCTGAATCTATGGTGGTTGGTCATGTACCACCTAACCTACTGGAGGACTTCCACCTCCTCGTCCTCAACCTGCCTCTCTCCCCCTGGCTCTCCATTGAGCGGTGAGTGCACTGGAACTGTCAAACATAGAGGCGATCGGAACCAATCTTTGTATGCTTGAGTCACTCCTAGATCTGCGGCCCCCTGATCATATGCCCATAGCCGGGCCACCAACTGCCTGAAACTGTCCACTGCCTTGGAGGCAGGAATGTATCGCCCCTAGGCACCATGCAATACTGTGTGAGAAAAAATGGCCATGTAGTCATTGGCTAGCCTGTCGTGAGCCTCACCAAACTAGTATTGAACTCGTCTTGGCAGATACCTCTCAATCATAGTGTGCTCCCGCCCCTACATGAACCGGTCCTAGCAAGAAAATAATAGTTTTTATACATCATCAGCCCATTCAGGCTAACCAAGGTATGGGCGCCATGTGAACACCATCATCTCATCAATGACTCTTCTCCAGTGAAGGATCTTGTGCTTGCCTGTGTGTGTGAATGACACACCACCCCTGTAATGCCAAACCACTGGATCATTGGGCCCGACTGGCACTAGAACAACCCACGGCCAAAGAACATAGATATGCTCCCACGCCCACATATGAAGGAGTATGACACTTGCACCAAGTGCCTTGTCGTCCAAATATGCATACTCATGTAAATCCCTGTAAAGGCAGGCAAGAAGAACAGGACCCCATGCAAAACGGACTGGCTTGTCATGAACCATCCACTCCCAACAAAGACCCCAGCCAGGACTGAAGCATCGACCTTGTTGATCCAGAGCGAGAAGACCTGAGATGATGGCAACAATCACTAGTCATAAGGGAATCATGAGCGTCCTATGGCGCTCTAGCTCTATCTGGCCCTCACAATATATAGTGTCCTCTATAGCAGGGACTACATGGCAAGCATCTTGTCCGACATCCATATCATGAATAACTCGCCAACCATGTATCAACAATCTAAGGATGCACCACACATCCTCCAAGGTGATGGTAGCCTTGCCAGTGGGAAGATGAAAGGACAACATCTCACTGTGCCATCTCTTGGCAAGCATAGACATCATGCCAAGATGGGTTCGCACAGGTGTTGCATAGGCAATGTACCATAGCCCCATCTCACGAAGTCGGTCCTGCTCCCTGCTAGTCAGATCTTACAAGTAGCCGAATATCTCCTGCAATCTGTGCTCATGAGAATAGAGCTCCCTCGCCGCCTCCTGCATCAGGAAAGGTCACCGTGTTAAAATCATCAAAAAAATTTATCCTGAGTGTTCAAGAAACCAAGCCAACATTGCAAAATGTGAAGGTGTTGCAGTCTAAAATTTGCAAACCACAATGTTGGCACCTTCAAATCCCAAACTGCATCATGGCGGTGCACTTTGCTTAAGCACCCTAAAACCCTAATTCTAAATTCGCTGTGACATCGGAGTTAAGAATCCAACACTCCATTTCATGAATGCGTCAGAGTTTGGAGTTTGTTCCCAAACTCCAAACTCCACCACGACGGTCCATCTTGTGATGGGGGTCCAGTTTAAAAGACCGAGCGGTCCAGTTTGAAATTTGAACTAAGCTATATAGCACCGCTACGAGAGACCTAGTTCTAAATGCAATAAATGTGCACATAAAATGATAAATGAAGCTCAAGTAAGGACCACTTACCGTTGCCCCAATGTCAGGAGGTCGTTGGTACATTCATACTCGGTCGGAGATATGCAATGAGAGTTGTCGTTGTGTCATCTCGTCAAGGTATCAAAGCTCAAATCATGAAATCTCTACAAGCTAAGTGTGAAAATGAATTGGAAGTGGCCTCCTAAGGCTTATTTAAGCTTGTTTTTTTACCCTGTTTAGTCACCCAGAAGAGGCCTAGGTCTCCCGAACTCGTTTTCATCCGTCTGAAGGTTGTTTTACCTCATTTTTTGCCCTCTTAGACCCCTTTTTGGACCTGCCAGCCACCTTGTCTTTTTTTTTCTCCAGATCACCCAAAAAATCATAATTTTCGTCTGATCTCCTGAGGGGGCTGTATATTAGAATAATTTCCTTCGTCAGGGCAGCAGTGAGGCAATTTTAAAATTAGAAAAAAATTGGCTTTCGATCAAGACCATTTATTCTTTGAACCAACACAACGAGTGCACTACTTCAAAGAGGGGCAAAATGTAGACATAGAAAATGTATTGATTGACATTGCACATCTGATCGCGACCACTAACACCATTTCATCCTAAATCATCCCTCGGTCTAACCATTTAATCAAATACCTTTATTTTATTAAATTCATCAATTTTCCTCTCTTAATTAAATAAATCATTTATCTAATTAAGTCATCCTTTCTTGTTAATTAAATCAATTAGTATGATCTAATTATCCCTATTTAATTAAATAATCAATTTTATTTGATTAAATCTTTAAATTCCATCCATTAAATTAAATAAATTAAAACCTTATTTAGTTTAATCTAACTTCATCTCCTTGGTTAAATAAAGCAAAAGTCTTTATTTAATTAATCTTGAAATCATATTCTTCTCATATTTGATTTAAATTAATCCATAAATCTAAATCAATATGTCACATCATTTTGATCTCTCATTAAATTAATTAACCTTGATTAATTTAATCTCTTCTCATGTCCCATCCTCTAGCTTTTGCAACTTGCACATGAAAATAGATTTAATTCATTTATTAAATCTCTATTTTCTCTCAAAAAGCATAATAAAGGAATATTCCTCAAATTTGAATTCAAAATTCAAGTGGACTTTGTCCTTCCAACAAGGCATTTACTCCACCTAAAAATTCATTTTTCCTTGAGCCAAGTGGCATTCAATACATTTTCTTTCCCTCTTACATGTCATTTCAACAATTTCAAATTTCAAATATATGCATTTATTGATACATTCTCCAAAACTTGCACATCCTTCATCCATTCACATGTTGACAAGTGGCATCTTTCCATTTGTTGATTCTTAGTCCCACATTTATCCATTTTGTACATCTCTTCAACTTGATATTCTATAAATAAGAAGTTTTATTCCTCATTTGATCATCCACAACTTGAGTAAGCTTACTATACTCAAATTCATAGCAATCTATCATCAAATTCATCCAAGCATAGTTAGGCTTTTTTGCAGGTTTTCAACATGGAGCTCCATTGATGTCATCACCACAAGCATGCATCTTTCATCAATCATCTTCATCACATCATTGGAGTTGGGAAAGGGCCAATTTTCACATCAAATTGGCACCAACTCCCTCAAGAGACTAAGAGTTTGCTTTGTGTTAGAATAGGATTTGATATCTTTATTTTAAGTTTGTTGTGTTCTTCATTTCATTCCTTTTATTTTGCATTTCAAATGGATTTCTTGAGGAATCATGGTTCTAACCTTGCATTTGATCTAATCTATTGATTGTTTGTTGTGTTTGTGCAGGTTGCAAATCTTGGTTCACAATTTGTAATATTATGTTTCCTTGGCCAATTCTAGGAATTTTGAGATTTTTGAACAAAGAGGTATGCCAATTTCCTCCTTGTTTGAATTTATCCTCACCTTTTTAGTGGTGCCACTATAATATGAATTTGATAAGTCTCAGAACAATTTAATTCAATATAAATTATATTTGTAATGGTCAATTTATTTTTTCATATGAATATAAATTTGGAGAAGGATTATTAAGTAGAATTGACTGATAGGTATTTTGCCTCTATTATTTTTTCTTATGGTTGAATGTAACTTCGTAACCTATATAAATCACTAATCTTGGGAATATTGACCCTCCACATGCTTAAAATGAACAAAATCATTCATTAGTAATGTTAGATTAGGAAGTAGGTTCCATGCACCGCATGATTTAGTGTTATACCCAAGAATATATTAATATTTTTTTTGAAATTATTCATCTTGAGAGAAACATGATTTACACATGTGTATCAGCTTAATAAAGGTCATAACAATAGTTACATTTTGGTCTAGTGATAGAATTTGGGATCAAAACTAGTAATTGGGTACTACAGTCAATTGTTTATCAAATGCATATATTTATTTGTAACAAAAATTCTATTCAAGGTCACTTATAGGAACACCGTCTTAGGCCCAATTGAGCCTAAAGTGAAGCACATTTTACTACTCTTAGTAATTGGCGTGCTATACCCTATCCTTTGTTGATGACCATATTTTTCCACCCTCAAGAATGATGTCTTCTTGGCCTTGATCTAAACAAATCCCTCTAGAAGTGTGAGTACTGATTTTGGGACGCAATATGCACAACACTTAAGCAAGTTTGGAAAAAAATTGATGGATTGTATCGTATAGTTAATGAGTTCCAAAACATCACTCTCTCTAGATGATTTTCCTACCATTTAGGATTTTCTTGCATAGTTCAAATTTTTTTTTTCACAATTTAAAGGATGTAGACATGATAAAATTTATAAGCAATGTGTCTTCTTGATTTTATAAAAAATAAAGGGTCCATTTCATGTGTTTTAATCTATTTTCTATTCAACTGTTGATGCCTTGATAAAATAATTCAAGATGCCTAGGTTTGAGTTATTTTGTGGGTATCTTACTAGAGAGTAGGCCAAGTTAATTCAAGTGGATGTACATCCTATTTTTAAGATCTAAGATTTGATGAATCAATCTTCCAAGGGTATAGAGAAAAAAAGAGAAGAAGAAAACTAAGAAAAAATATCCTTCTAGTAGTGAGTCTCCCTCCAAACTTAAGTAGAACACCCCCAAGTTCACTCCTTTTGCTTCTTCCAAGTTTGATGAGTTTCCCTCCAAGATGAAGAAGAAGACATATAGTACTTTCACTTTTTGTGGCATGCTTATTCATGATGAGGTTCATTTCTTTAAGAGGTTAGAGGCATTAGAGGAGGCCATACACCATCACATTATTTATCTTCTGAAGTCTTCTTCTACAAGAGAATAACATGATATTTATGTATGAGGTTTGTGTTCATCTACAAATAGATAGATACTTGATTTATATGTTTCAAATCATATGACCAATTCACTATTTTTAGATTCCAATTTTAGGGACATGAACCATTTAGTTGCAAGATGGTTGCATTCATGATGTTCTTATTTTTTATGATATTTCTGTCAAACCCATCGAATATACCATATTTTTAATTATGGGGATAGGAAGACATATGAGTTTACTCCTCATGATTTGGTTATTAAACGGTATAGGATTCTCATAAAGTTTTTTCTTTAGGGAAAGTTGATTGTGAGGTCCTTTTGGACATGTTTGATGTATTTGAGTCTTTGTCAATTTAACTCATATATCACATGTTGATTCATTTAGTAATATTTGGCATGAATGTTTTGGTCATTTAAACTACAAGTATCTTCAACAATTGAGCACATAGGATTTGGTGGCTATTTTTCCTAGGATTGAAGTTTTTTCTTGGTAAACATCATTAGGATCCTTTTCATAAGTGTAAGGATACGCATGCTAAGGCACTCCTAGAGTTGGTTCATAGTGATCTTATGTCATCATTTACTCTATTTTCAAAGGCAAAGTAATTTCTAACCTTTATAAATGAATTCTCACAACAAAAACAAGTGAACTTTCTTAAGTACAAGAGTGAGGTTATCAACAATTTTAGGATGTTCAAAGCATTTGTGGAGAAGTAGTCAATTTTTTCACTTCAATAAATATGCAAAAATAATGGGGGAACATGTGAACTATACATTTATCATCAACACATAGTTCCTTACACTCCTCATTACAATGATGTTGTTGAGAGGAACAATAATACTTTATAAGAGATGGGAAATTGTATGATTCGGTTCAAGTCCATGGTTCCAACATTTTGAGATGAAGTAGTCAATTATGCCAACTAAATTCAAAACCACATGCCTCACAAGGCAATGTGAAATATGACTCTTAAGCGTGCTTAGTCCATGTCAAGCTTAATTTTTCCTTCTTCAAATTATTTGGTAGTGAACCTTGGGAATTAAGTATAGATGTTTGATCTCAGGTAATGGAGAAGATTCAAACTTTGATTATTGTTGGATCTTTTAAGGATGTGAAGGCTTATAGGTTATTTTATACTATTACTCAAGATGTTTATTTTTGTGATATGTTTAGTTTAATGAGTAATTCACATAGATCAATAATCCATCCCTTCTTCGTTGCTACCTACTTCACCTTCTTCATTAATTGAGGTCTTTTTATTCTTGAGAGTGATTCAAATGATGGTATTGATCTACCTCCTCTTAATGCACAATATTTTTCTCATTAGGTGTGCACCACTTCTAATTAGGTTAGACCTCTTGTTGGTGATCCCATAAATAATTTATACACTTTTTTATATAATTCAAGTGTCATTGTTTTGAGTCATGCACTTTCAACTAATTGTTAAATTTTTGTAGATGCTACATATATTATTGAGTGGGACAATGGTATGGCTAAGGAATCATACATGGGATATTGTTCCTCTTCCCAAGGAAAGAAAGTTGGTTCAATGCAAGTGTGTGTATAATACCAAATATGCGATAAATAGTTATATTGATAAGTACAAGATACATCTTATTTGTAAGGGGTTTTCATAGGTTGATGGATTGAATATTTGAAGACCTTTTCTCTTATCACCAAGATAGATTTCATTCATCTTGTACTTTCTCTAGCTGCATCTCATGGATGATCAGATTTTTAGATGGATATAAAGAGATCCTTCTTACATGGTGATCTTCATGAGGATATCTACATGGAGAAACCTCTTGGTTTTATATAAAACCCTTTCCTTTGTTTAGGCTTCATTATTTATTATATGGTCTTAAACAAGCCCCTCAAGCTTGGTATGAGAAGATGAAGATCTTCTTTCTTGCTTCTAATTTGAAATGTTACCATTATGATCTTACAATTTATATTAAGAGGTATGGATAGGATCTTATAATTCTTATGTTATATGTGGATTGTTTAATTCTCACAAGGAGTTATACTTCTATGATCTAAAATATCTAGGGAACATTAATGAAGTAGTTTGATATGACTAATCTTGGTCTTTTGTATTTATTAGTCTTGAAGTTTGTTAGAATTTTGAGGGGATATTTATTTTTTACCAGAAATTTTCTCTTAATTTTCTCAAAGATTTGATATGGTTGTTTGTAAGCTTTCCCCACACATTTTAAGTTAGGTGTTGTATTTCCTACCAGTTGCACTACTCCCATAGTTGACGCTAATTTGTATCAACAATTGGTTGAAAGTATTTTGTACCTGACACATTGTCATCTTGATATTTCATTGTTTATTGGACTTGTCTCTCATTTCTCTTAATATCCTCATGAGAGTAACTGGAAGGAAACCAAATGTATCTTAAGGTATATCTAGGGAAAATCTCATTTTTTCATTGACTACACTTTAGAAGCTTCTCAAATTATAGGCTTCACCAACTCAAACTAGGTTGGTGATGTTGATGATTGAAAGTCTACTTATGGTTTTTTATTATTCCCTAGTTTTGGTATTTTTGTGTGGCATTGTAAGAAGAAAAAATCTATTGCATAATAATTGACAAAACTTGAGTATCGATGTGCAATTTTGGCTAGCCAAAATATTATTTGAATTTGATAAATGATGACCAAGTTCAAATTTCCTCTAGATCATCCTATGACTCTTTGGTGTGATAACAAAAATACCATTCAAATTTCACACAACCTAGTGGAGCATTAGAAAACTAATCATATCAATATCCACATGCACTTCATTAGGTAGCTCATCCAATATGGATTTCTCAACTTGGAGTACTCTCCTACTAAGGAGAAAGTAGTGAACATCTTCAATAAGCCTTTGGAATCTCCTAATTATATTCAATTACACTTGATGCTTTGGATTAAGGTCAAATATCCTTGGGAGATCATCATGAGTCCCCCTTCATGTTTTCATATTTTATTTACATATTTTCTCTCTCTTGGATAAGAGTATTTTCCCACAAGGTTTTCTACTTTTCTCTATTTATGAGATATTGTTTATACTTGGTACCTTATCAAGCCTTGTTTCCAAAACCATCCTTGCATATTTGTACTTTTTGTTCCTCCCTAAGTTGCACTTAGGGGTGGTGTCATTCTGAATGGTTTTATTTCCCTAACTAGTTCCTTTATAGGACATATTCACACCTATGTTGTTATGTTTACTTATGGTAGTTTAGGGCACACTTAGCATAGTTATATTTTTTGTTTCATGCCATAGGATTATGAAACTTTTCATAATTCTATGTTGTCTTATCTCTCACATCACCTTTATAAGAAAGAATTAATTTGTACATTACACATCTTGTATCTCACATATTGTGTCATTATTGATAGCATAAAATTCTTTGTTATTTATCTTTTGTGTGTGGAAGGCTATTTGGTGTTGTAAAATATTTTCACTGAAGATGAAAAATGGTAAAATATGCAAATGATTAGATAAATAAATTAACCACAATTTAACTTGACCTTTTACCTTTTTTACCTCATGATAGAGATAAAGTAGAGGCACCCATATCCACTTGATTTTCTCTTTGAATTAGTTGAATGTGGATTGATCTCAACACAACACAACCTTAAAAATTAGAAGATTGTGATATAGATTCAACAACATAAGTTTAGTTTCAATTGATGGATGACGATTAAGGACAAGGCTCTAATTTATAGATTTTTAGTGGCTAAAATGGAGGGCCAAGATGTATTATGAGATGAAGGGTTGATATTGAATTATACGATTGAGGTATTAGCCTTGTGAAAAGTGTCACACAAGGGTGGCTAGAGATAATGATATATGGCATGGGGAAGAGGGCTTGGTGTACTCACACATGTGTGAGCACACATTGGGAAGGATATTTGTTTGAAAAATGGGATAGAATTAGTAAATGTAAGAGGGTGCAAGTTAATGTGAATGACATCTGGATGGAAGAGTATAGTATAGGGTGGCTCCTTTATGACATGTTTAAGAGGTAAGTTGGCTCCTCATTTAAGAGAGGATCTCACACATGTGTGAGAAATCAATAGAGGATTTGGTCAAGGATGAGGTGGAAGGTGATTTATTTTTGTGTGTTCACATATGTGCGAGCATTGAAGAGGGCTATGGACACTTGTCACATGATAGAAAGTTTAGATCTTGATCCGTGTAGATGGATTTAAAGGCTAGGTTTAAATGTTCAAGGATTGAGGATGAGGTAGAATTTTTAATTAGAGAAAAATGCTAATGATGATTAGGACAAATTTAATTATTTCATAATCATTTATTAATTAATTAATTAGTTTTAGGTTGATATTGGCATCGTGTGATGGTTTAAAGGTGGCATTGATGTTCTTGTCACCAAGGTTCAAACCCTATTGGGGTGGTATTGTTGAATGGTTGTATTCCAGTTCATAGCTCTAGTTCAAAAGCGTTTACCCCTAGAATAAAAAAAATTAATTAGTTTCAGAAGAATTTATGAAAGGGGGCTAAGGTTGGATTAATTAAATTAATTAACCTTTTGAAGGAGGAACCATAATAGATTAAATTTTATTTTATTAATCATGGGAGTAATCAATAATTAATTAAATAATAAATTATTTAATTAATTACAATAATTTAGAAGATGGTGAATTATGGATAATAATTAATTAAGTATTAATTTAATTAATTCTGTGATATGGTCAAATTTGAAGTGTCTAAATTTTTCCTCTTTGATATGACATCATGACTAACAAAAGTGACATTGTGTAAAAGAAAGAAAAATAATATGTCCTAGCCGATTGAAAAAATGATAAAAAAAGGGTGGAATGATGCACCTTTGAGAGGTCCCTCCAAAATATTTGGGGTGAATTCTCAAAAAGAAGAAATAGATGCTACGAGGTGTAGAGAGGGGAAAATCGAGGTGATTAGAGAAGAAACAAAGAAAAAAGGCTAAGGAATGAGAAAATGGTAGAAGAAATGGGGGATCAATGTAAAAAATTAGGTCTTAGGGTATGAAAATGGGTTTATGGGGCCTATAAATAGGCCAGGGGGTTCCATTTGGGTTCATTTACACCCTTTTCTTTAGGAGACCAGAGATCTCTTAATGCAGCTAGGATTTGACATCATGGTGTATATTATTTATCATATGCATTGTGTGGAGTAGGTTTGATAATATCAATGGGTAGAGGACATAGGAGCATTGATATGTACCACTAATTGAGTCCCTAGGGATAGTTGTAGGTGTAATAAATTCTAAGAGAAGGGGGTCAAAACAAAGGTGTTATTTTATGGAATAACACTTAAACTTTCGTGATTAGCATTTGCATGATTTCTTTAGCAATTGCATGGTCAAGTTAGTGCATGCACTCATTATAGCACTAACACAAGGAAAAAAAATTTCTTTCATGAACACAAGCATGCTTGCATGAGCTAGGGTAGCACTTATATATTAGTGATTTTGCATCATAAAACTTGGGGAGGGGAGATTAGTGCTTGCATTGAATGATGCATATGTACAAGTAAAGTAGTACTTATGATGAATATCACCTACTCAAGGGGAATATATTTTATGTTGATCAAGAAAGGTGTACTTGGATAGCCTTACGATTGATACTAATGACTTGGTTTGGATGGAATGAAAGAGTGAATACCGCCATTGTAGTCTTGGGAGAGATGATTAGTGACCATGACGTTGTGACTACAACTAACTGATTTATGGACTAGGAGTTCTTAGCAATGATTGGATTATATGAGGTAGGGAAATGGCCAAAGATTATGACACATCAAGTGATATGACCACTCTAGTGGAGTGGTGGGAGAAAAATACCAACATCTTTCATCTATTGATAAAGCGAGATGATGACAACCCTAGAGGATATATGGAGGATCCTACACATCCCTATTCAGGGTACACTTATAGAGTATGAGATAGTGATGAGGCATTTATACCTGGAGCAAGTGTTCATGATAGATGATCTTCTTGTTAGAGGAACTAGAATGGATCTAGCTTTAGGGATAGAGAATTTACTTGCATCGCATTGTATGTAGTTGGTCTAGTTAGTACTATTTTGATGCTACATCAAAGGTCTCACATATTTCCTATTGGATGGTCTCGTGTACTAAATCAAATGTTGTCGAAGGGTGTATTATATGGATGGGGATATTATGTACTAGCATAGTTGTATCATGATATGCATATGGTGGTTTTTAGAGGAGGGAGGAGTTTGAGATATGGTGTGACCTTGATACACATATGGGCATGGGAGCACATTATTGTATTGAAGCTAGTATATCCCAAGTAGTGAGAACTAGGGTAACCTTTTTTGTCTTTGTATGGGGGTGTTTTCCATCATACTAGTATGGGTGATATGGCTTACTGGAGATGATTGGAAAACAACATTGATGAGGTGATATGGAGGCTATTGTAGGTGTACAAGGAATAGGAGGATGATGATGACCACCTTCCATATACATAGATTAGATTTTTTTTTACTAGTCATATGATTCATATTATTAAGCAGTATTTGCTAGTCATGGTATTACAAAAATTTGGACATCTACAAATAGTGCAATGGAGGGAGATGATCTTTGTGTGAGTGACCTAATAGATTGATCCTTAGGGGTGACTATGGATCTAATGTGGGTGATATCATCATGGTTAGTGATATGCTTTATTCCTTAGGCTCAATTATCGATGGTGGATGATGTAGGGGTTACACTAGAGTATATGGCATGATGGGATGATCATAGGCTAATGAGGTTGAATATCCTATATGGAGAGGCAATAGTAGGAAGATATGGTGGAGGTGATTGAGGAGATGGAATTGATGATGGTGAGGGAGGAGATGTTGATGATGGGGGATGGAGGAGATGGGGGTGAGAGGAGGAGGGTGAGAGGGAGAGGGATAGGGAGGAAGCCTATATTGATGGGGGATGAGGTAGGACCTTTAGGGGTAGTCATATGTGGGGATGAGGAGTTAGAGGATATGGACATATATGATATAAAATCAAGCAAGGAGGATGATAATGAGGTGGATACTGAGGTGTAGTTGGGTGCATATTTGTTAAAGCTCAAGAGCTATCATTAGGAGAGGGATGTAGCATGAACATAGAAAGATGAGAAAAATACTAAGATAAATAGTCTAAAGGCCTCATATGAGGTAGAGAGAGCTAGGATTGATAGGTTGGAGATAGAGAGAGACCTATGGGTGGAGTGATATGATTATAGTGTTAGAGAAGATTATTTAAAAAAATTGAGTGAGAAGATAAATTTGTAAATCAAACAACTTACAATTGATATACTAAATAGAAACAGATATTCCAAACAACACAAGCTCCCCACTAAAGATACGGCTATGATCATCAAATTCTTATTTTATGGTTTATAAGGAAAGAGATAAGTGTTATAAATGGGTCTAATTTCATTTGGTCACTAGATACCACTTTGATACCTTATCAAAAGTACATAACTATAAATAGGTTTGATTAGATGCCACCTAATTTAAACATCACAATTTTTCAATATGTAACCATAGACGAATAAAAATATGTCTATGAAAATATTTAAAGAATCAAAACCTAGAAAAAAGATATCAACATCAAGGAGATATCATATTCCAAAGCTCTTATTTTTGCATAGAAAAAAGTATGCTCAAAAAGGTGTACTTGGAAAGTTCGAAGCTTTTTTTCATTCTTACTTATTTTCAACAATTTTTCTCACCATTATTTTGATACATGAAAATAAATATTCTCCCTCTAATTGTATTTTAGAATATATTCAAGACACAAAAAATTAAGGAAAGAAGATACAAAGATATTTGAAGATTAGTAGGATTAATTATTTGTGGAGTCTTTGAAAGCGATGATCGTACCAACCATTGTACATCCTTCTTTAAAATTCTATATACTCTATGAATTTTCTTGTATTTAGACACACTCTACTTATAAACTATTATAAATTTGACTAGAGTCAAAGAGAAATATGTATTTTTTATACCAAATAATATTGTTCTTCTACTCCCCATCTTTCATTTAGTAAGATATTACAAATTTATAGGATTTTCATCCCCTATATTATAGGATAGTTCCTATAACAACTCCTTGCATAGATGAGTTGTTTTAACAAATCATAATATAAAAAATAAACCAAAACCAATTAATAATTATTGTATGACATACTAACAACCTAAAAAAATGAATATTATATGTATCTTAAAGACTAAAACACCTACAAGAATGATGCAATATTCCTAACACCTCCTTTATTACATCATTTTCCAAATGGAGATAGGTGGACTAACAAAAATTGATGAATGTATTAGTAGTTCATAAAAAACCACAAGGAATGAGTAGGGAAATAAACATCTACTCATGAAAAATAATAGTTAAAAAATGCATCACTATACTTTCTTAATATGATTAACCATACTAGACCTTATCCAAGAATAGGGATAAACAAATCTATCCATAGAACCAATGATAGGAGTAACACCTTTATTCAAGGTTAACAAGTTTGGATAGGGACAAACACATCTATCCAACAACAAATTTATGAATAAGGACACACACTTCATCTCACAATAACTATGATTGAGGAAAAACACATACAATCATTATCACTCAACAAATTTGATTGGGTACAAATACATCAAATCCTAGATGGAGACACAATAGTAAGAAGAGATGGTGGAGGTGATGGAGGAAATGGTAGTGATGATGGTGAGGGAGGAGATGTTGATGATGGGGGATGGAGTATATGGGGATGAGAGGAGGTGAGAGGGAGAGGGAGAGGGAGAGGGAGAGGGAGAGGGAGAGGGAGGAAGCCTAGATTGAGGGGGGTGAGGTAGGACCTTTAGGTGTAGTCGGATGTGGGGATGAGGAGTTAGAGGAGATGGACATAGATGATGGAAAGGAAAGTGAGGAGGATGATGACGAGGTGGATACTGAGGTGTGGTTGAGTGCATCTTTATTAGAGATTGAGAATCATCATCATGAGAGGGATGTAGCATAAGCATATAAAGATGAGAAAACTACTAAGATAGATATTCTAAAGGCATCCTATGAGGAAAAGAAATCTAGGGTTGATAGGTTGGAGATAGAGAGAGACATCCTACAGGTGGAGTGATATGCTTAGGTTAGAGAATATTATTTATAGACACAACTTGATATAATCCTATCTAACCATGAATTTGGAAGTGGATTAAATTAGGGGACAACATATATATATAACATAGTAAATCAATATTATATTTTTTTAGAAAAAATAGTTGCCCTGGGGCTTGATTCTCATTGATGAATACAACTTTTCTATAGTATTGGTAAGAAAAACTAAAACATATAGCTTGTGGGTACTTCGAAAATAAGTTTTTGAGGAGATTTTGAACCTTGTGCTATGATTTTTAATATTCATGTCATTTCCAAAACTTATTCATGATTTTTTCTATTCTTATTTGTGTAACAAACAAGCTTTTCCTTTGGATTCTATCACAACTTTTCTATCATGAGAATAAGAGATAAAACACTCTAATTCTTTATCTAACTAATAAAATCTCCACTCACTTGATGCTATGCAATCCTCAACTAAAGCATTAACTTTTATGTTTTTTCGTATAAAAAAGAAAAAAAATTGAGTGATAAGAGAAATTTTTAAATCAAGTAACTTACAGATGATATACTAAATAGAAATGGAGATTCCAAACAACACAAGCTCCCCATTAAAGATACAATTATGATCATAAAATTCTTATTTTATGGTTTATAAGGAAAGAGATAAGTGTTATAAATGGGTCTAATTTTATTCAGTAACTAGATACCACATCAACACCTTCTCAAAACTACATCACTATAAATAGGTTTGATTAGATGCCACCTAATTCAAACACCACAATTTCAACATGTAACCATAAATAAATAGCATTATTCCACCATTGTTTATAGGATTTCCCTTCATTAGGGAAAGAATTCCAAAGGCCCACCAATGCTCCCACACATGCAGGGTTAGAAACATAAGGTAACTCAAAGTGCACATTACTATTATCCAGAGATAGTACAAAAGATAGGATAATGGTCAAAAAGAGAGTAATCAACCCTAACCACCAACCCTGAGGACTCTTGAGAAACAAAAATATTTGGAGATACATAAATCCTACTCAACTTCCTATCCTCTACAAATCTGTAATTGAACCAATTACTGTCATGACTACTCCTTTTGTTATGAATTGGATCAACCACACCTAAAATATTGTGACATAACAACCATTTGTCAAATTCTTCATTATTCAACTTGATATGACTGATCCAATTGCGATCATTATGGTGTTATACCATATTGAAATCACCTCATATAAACCAATCCACACTGGGGAGGTTTTTATCCATTCAATCCTACAATTCAGCTCTATCTTTAATAGAGTTAACAACATAAATTGAGCAAAATACATTGATGAAGGTCAAGTTCCACACACAACTATGTGAAGGGTCCTCACCTTATCAATGAAAAACTAGACCCATCAAGCAAAACCAATCATTACCACCCCTTCCTTCTCTATGTGAAGTATAAAGAAAGATGCATCTCTCCATATTTCAGATAGAGAAGAAGCAAGACGAAGACCATTAAGCTTAACCTCTTGAAAAAAATTCACAATAACATCCTTTACACCATATTTACAGTGAGGGAGAGACATCCCTCTTACATTCCATGAATTGTTTTTGTAAATCATGGTAAAGAAGAGATAGAGAGATCCTCCTCTTGTGGCAACACTTCAAACTAATTGACAATCGTAGAATCAGAGTTACCCAAATATTTTGTCATAGGAGGAAGGGATCTAGATCTCTGTCTTGCAGAGGGAGGGGGAATGAAACCCTAGTTTTCTCTACGTTGCTTCCTATTTCAGTGAAGATGGTAGAACCTAGTTTTCTTACCTGCAAATTCATAAAATGGATAATTATAAGGGGCGAGGTGCTAAAATTAGGTCCAGATTACACTAGATTAGAGAGGGGAATAGAGGATCAAAATATTTCTTTAAGTATCTTAACTATAAGCACAAGAAATAATTTATTGGTACTATTCAAGATGATGTTGGTTTGGTTCACGCTGAGCAGGCTAAGATAAAAGGGTTGTTTCAAAAATATTAAGAGCAGTTGTTCAAAGAAGACCCACATTGGTAGGATGCACAAGCAATCTTGGAAGATATGCTTAAAGAAATTATTCCCAAGAGGGTGGATTCTGAATATAGTAATTTTATTGATCATATTCTATCCATCGAAGACTTAGAACATGTTGTGTTTTCCATGCATTTTTATAAAAGTCCTAGATTTGATGGGTTGCCAATGGAATTTTACCAAAAATGTGGCCTCACATTAAATATGATTTCTACCTGGTTTACCTAGAGGCTTTGGAGCATGGTTCTTTAGGGTCAAATATAAATAAATGTTTAATTAAACTCCTTTTGAAAGGGAAAAATGAGGATACTATTGTGGGTTGGCATCAAATCACTTTGTTGAATACCTCTTATAAAATCATTGCTAAAGCATTAGCAACAAGAATTAAGCCTACTATTAAAGAAATGGTCAAGCTGGAACAAATTGGGTTTCTTGGTGGGAGATTCAGCTTGGATAACCTTATGCTTGCTTGGGAAACTTTGGAATGGGCTCAACAATCTGGTCAAGAGGCCCTATTGGTCAAACTGGATTTTGACAAAGCATATGATAGAATGCAATGGGGATTTATAATGAAGATGCTACAATGGTTGGGTTTTGGTCCTAAAATATGTAGACATATTCAAAAATTATTTAATGACGCCAATGCTCAGTTAGTATTCAATAAAGATTTGACTAATGTCTTCCCTTTACAACGTTCAATTAGATAGGGTTGTCCCTTGTCTTTGTTTCTATATGTGCTTGTTGTTGATGCTCTTGGATACCTACTACAAAAATACAATCAATTGAATCTAATTAAGGTTATTTCTATCCCCCATAACTTTGTGATGATTAACTCTCAATTCACAGATGATAACATGTTGTTTATCCAAAATTCTAAGATGGAGATCGATAATGTCTTAGGAGTCCTTAACATTTATTGTGAAGTGTCTGGATCAAAACTTGCTCACCATAAGACTGGATTTTTGATGGTTCACCTCTATGGTGGATTCCTAAAGAATGGAGACAAATTAAACATGGGCAGATTACTCGGTATCTTGGCATTCTGTTTGGAATAGGGGTCTCAATTTTTGAGATATGGAATTGATACTTACAAAAATTAAAGAATAAAATGTGTTTAGATAGGGAAAAATCAATCAAATTTAGTATTGAAAACAATAAACTAATTAAACCCTATCAAGCACAATAGAGTATGAAACAACACAAAAATTACAATACGAAGCACAAATGCAAACTGATCTCCGCGCTAACTCGATTTTATCTCCATTGCTCTTCTCCACCTGCATGAGAATGCAAGATTTTGAAGGGTTGACAATAGAGGAGTGTTGAGTACTCATTCTTGCAGCATAACGACTTGATGACGAAAATGACTGATGAAGAGAATGATGGATAGAGATGGAAGACTAATTTTGACAGAGTCTGGATGCTAGATGAATCCCCCTAAATGTATTGTGAGAGGCCATATTTATAGAGTTGTGATGTTGACAAAGATAAAATTTGACAAGATTCAATAAGGATTTGATTTTTGACAAAAGAGGAAATACAACGAGATGAGATAAGATGTCAAAAAAAGATAGAAAGATTTCATTTCTTGTTTTAAAGGAAATAAATCTTGAAAAAGACGAGAAGGATAATTGATGAATTATCTAATTAAATAAATTAATTAGATACACATGAGTTCAGTTTTGGAAAGAAAGCGAGAAGATCTTTTTAGGATTTTATTAATTAAATAAATTTTGGATTTATTTAATTAATGTTGAATTTATGATTTCATTAATTAAATAATATAAATTATTTAATTAACATTAAGAGGAATGGATAGATTATGAATTAATTAATTAAATAATATAAATTATTTAATTAACATTAGAGAAATGGATGGATTATGAATTAATTAATTAAATAATATAAATTATTTAATTAACATTAGAGAAATGGATGGATTATGAATTAATTAATTAAATAATATAAATTATTTAATTAACATTAGAGAAATGGATGGATTATGAATATGAATTTAATTAAATAAATAAATTTTATTTAATTAAATAGATGATGACATGGGTACCTAGGGCAAAGCATGCTACAAGACGCCTAAATGATGTAATGCCGAGACAGGTGTTGTAAGAGGACAATTTTTTGATGTCTACAATGTGCAATTGGGGAAACAAATTTGTATCCCTTGCAGGAAAAATTCAAGTGGTGAACCAAATTTTTTTTGGCTTCACATGTGTATTATTCCTCTTGTTGGATGCCATCAAAAAAGGGTTATGAGGACCTTATCAAAATTGTTTGCAGCTTCCTATGGACTAATTGGGGAGGTAAGATAGCTTTTAAATTTTCCTCTTGGCTACATTGCATCCAACCTAAAACTAATGGTGGGTTGGGGATTTTATATCCAAGGACAAAAGGGATGTGGCTGATAGCTAAATGGATTTTTAGACTAGTAAATGGAGATTGTTTGTGGAAAAATATGGTTCATTTTTGGATCTCCCAAGCTACTATCAAAGGTAAATGGCAAGCAATCAATTAGGAAGACAAAATATTAATGTGTGTTTCTTCCATCTTAAAGCTTCTTTTCCATTAATTTCTATTTGGAAGGCATGGCAATAAGTTAGCACCTTTTTAGACTAGAAAAGTTCTCTTCAACACGGGTTCGGCCTTGGTTCTTCATCAATTTGGTGGAATAAACTATTGAATTATCAAGGGCAGGCTCTTGTTGTGTCCTTTCCAAGGTTGGCTTATTACTTATTTAAAAAATGAGTTCATAGTTTTGGGGACTTGTGGGATTTTAATGCTTAGGAGTGGGTCAATTGGCAGATGATCAAGATTAAATTTGGTCTAACTTGTAAATACAAAAGTTTTCTTATCTTTGTGATGTCATTGGTTCCCTTGGAGCTATTTATGAAGATGTGTACCCCCTTTCATTGTAATCCTTTCAAGGATTGGTGGTGGTTGTCTAAGAGTCAGTTTGCATTGTTTCTGCTTAAAAAGGTCTATTTGAATTTGCTCCCACACTTTCCTTTAAATCCTAGATTGAATTTGAAATGGAATTGCAAGTTTAAAGAAAAAACTTGGAAAATTTTGAGTTATCAAATCTGGCATTCAAAAACAGAAGCTAATGTGTAAATTTTAGCTTGGAAAATTTTGCACTGTAAATTGCATGTTGGTGATAGGTTGGTTCATATGCAGGTTCAACCTATTAATTGTCCTTTCTTTAAACGTATTGAAAGTATGAAACATATTTTTTTGAATTTCTCTTGGACGAAAAGGAAATGGAAGGTTGTTTTTTATTATCTCCCTATGATTTTTGAGCATGCTTTGAGTTGGAAAGAAGCCATTTTGGGCTTGGGCCTGCATAATAATATTGTTGTTGATTCTATAAGGCAGATTGTCTTGTTTAATATATGAAAAAGTAGATGTATGGCTGTTTTTTCTAGTCATAATGTTCATTTGGAATAAAAAATGCTACGGTTTTAATCTGACATTATTTTGAAAATTGTCTTCTTATGTTCTCAACTGCAGGGAGTTCCCAAAGTCAATTCAAAAATCAGCTTTCAGTTGGACAAGATTAAATGGAAAATATTGTAGTTGCACAAAAATGATGTAATGTGTTCCACAAAGCTTCAATGTGTGTTAAAATTTAGAGTGTGATGTGCCTCTCTTCCAATTGTTTGTTGCCATTGTAATTTGTATGTGATGGTTTTTTAGTGGTGTCTTAGTTTGAAATTGGTCATTGCATTGTATTTTCTCTTCTAGGCAACTTATGGCTGCCATTCTTTATGTAGTTTTTTTGCATTGATTCAATACAAAAAAAAAACCATGTAACCATAAAGGAATAAAAATATGTATATGAAAATATTTAAAGACTCAAAACATGGGAAAAGGATATTGACATCAAGGGGATATCATATTCCAAAGCTTTTATTTTTGCATAGACAAAAGTATACTCAGAAAGGTGTACTTGGCAAGTTTGAAGCTTGTTTTCATTATTACTTATTTTCAACATTTTTTTTACCATTCTTTTGACACATGAAAATAAATATTCTTCATCTAATTACATTTTAGATTCTATTCAAGAAACACAAAAAATAAAGGAAAGAAGATACAAAGATATCTGAAGATTAGTTGGATTAATTATTTGTGGAGTCTTTGAAAACAGTGATCATACAACCATTGTACATCCTTCTTTCAAATTATATATACTCTATAAATTTTCTTGTATTTGGACACACTCTACTTATAAACTATTATAAATTTGAGTATATTCAAAGAGAAGTATGCATTTTTTATACCAAATAATATTGTTCTTCTATTCTTCATCTTTCATTCAATAAGATATTACACATTTAAAGGAGTTTCATCCCCTACATTATAGGATAGTTCTTATAAAAAAAAATTGCATAGATGAGTTGTTTTAACAAATCATAATATAAAAAATAAACCAAAATCAATTAATAATTATTGTATGAAATACTAACAACCTCAAAAAATGAATATTATATGCATCTTAAAAGACTAAAAAACCTACAAGAATGATGCAATATTCCTAACACATCCCTTATTACATCATTTTCTAAATGGAGATAGGTGGACTAACAAAAATTGATGAATGTATTAGTAGTTCATAAAAAAACACAAGGTATGAGTAGGAAATAAACATCTACTCATGAAAAATAATAGTTAAACATGCCTCACTATACTTTCTCAACATGATTAACCATATTGAACCTTATCCAAGAATAGGGATAAACACATCTACCCATAGAACCAATGATAGGGAGTAATGCTCTTATCCAAGATTAACAATTTTGGATAGGGACAAACACATCTATCTAGCATCAAATTTATGAATAAGGACACACAATTCATCTCACAATAACCATGATTGAGGACAAACACATCCAATCATTATCACTCAACAAATGTAATTGGGGACAAACACATCAAATCACAAACAACTAACAAATATGAATGAGAACAAAAATATCCAATCACAACATAAAAAATTGAGAACCAAGTCCTCATTGTCATGTGTGTATAGCCATCAAATGATAGATCATTGCCACTTTGATCACAGATGGTATTAGAAAATTACTACTCCCACCTAGGAACTAATCTCGACTTTAATCATTTTGGTACAAATAATTTTATCACTAAAATAATTTTGTAACCTTGTCTCTAGTGACTATCAAGAGGATGTTGCTTTTCCTCCAACCTCTTGTGCTTTTATCCTCTATTAGGTTTGCTACTTAGCAATTTTTCCTTTGAGACTCATTTTAAAATGCTTCCCCACAAGATGGATGTTGTGTACAGTTACAATTGAGGCAATTTTTTTCACTTTTGATGGCACAAAATATCTTTATAAGAACTACTAAGACAATAAATTATAATTTAAAAACCTACCACTGCAAAAGTATTAAAAACTTAAATTTAATCATAAAGTTACATTCAATCTTCTTAATCTTAAACTTTGTCTCTTGGCATATATTTCTTCACCACACTATGGTTTGTAATTTTAAAAAATATGTATTGCCTTTAGCATGTAGCTATTTACAAATTTTGTAGGCCTTGCACTTGGAATATGAGACCACAATCCTTGTTTGTAACATCTATGATAGGCATGATAAGGTATTCTATGAAAATTAAATATACCAAATACTCCTATAATGGTATAAAATAATTCTTTCTCATGAATTAAGGATACACGACAACATATAACAAAGACTCTTTGTATGGTCATAGTGATGAACACATGGTAGGAATGTGGGATTGTATCATGGGTTAGTAGCTCAAATTATTTTGTGAGGTTCATAGAGATGTAGGGAGGATGAAATAGCCTTCAACCTGCCACCTACTCACTATTTTGGGTCTCTTTCACCTCACATCTATATAACTCTAAATTGGAAGCTTTGTATGTGATGACTACACATCAATCTATCTAGTTCTATCAACAATATAAGTGTATTCAATGGAGTTTTTTCAGACCTATGAAATAATTTGAAACCACTTCAACAAAATTTGAATAATTATAGAGATCAAAGGGATATACCAGATCCATATTTGGCTTTGTATCTCTCATGCCAAACTCCACTTTCTACCAATTGATCATAATAAACAATATATGTAAAGAATTAAAAATACATAGATGTCACAAGTATTAGACATCACAAGATTTTGATTGGTACAACATCCCCAAGCATCATATATACTAGGTGATTCTACTTGGACTAGCCATGATTATCTATGAACTCCTTTAACCTATGATTCTTTTCTCATTTTAATAATCCTAGGGTTCTCATTCCATATTAGAAATTTGGGTAGAACCAAATAGAAGTTTGAAAATTTTAATACATGAACAATATTGTGCTTTTATTCATCATCTTTCATTCAATAAGATATTACAAATTTATAGGAGCTTCATCTACTATATTATAGTAGAGTTACTATAACAACTTCTTTACATTGACAACTTATTTTAACAACTCATTATACAAACAAATAAACCACAACCAATTAATAATTACTGTAACACACTACCAACCTAACAAAAAAATATTATATGTATCTTAAATACTAACAAACCTATGAGAATGATGTAATATTCCTAACATAAACACGTATCACACACACACAGACACACACAATAATTTATAGATATATTCTATTTGTAAAAGTAAATAATTTTAATTAAGTTTGATAAAAAAGTGTATTTCTTTGGTAAAACCTTTCCACTCTAAACCACAAATGTTTTATGTTTAGACTTGTGAATGTTTTTTCGTACATTTTAAATTTTAATCCTTTATTGGAGGATTCTTATCATTAAAAAGATCTTTGACCAAAGTTTTTAAACTATTTTTATTTAACATATTTTATTGTATTGTAATAGTTATCTTACACAATATTGATACCACTTGTTTGTACCCAAAATTCAATTCACAAGAAATAATTAAAAGTATATACAATGAAATACTAATTTATTTTATGTACTTTGTCTATCAATCCAACCAAATAAAATATTGATCTAGATAATACTAATTTAGATGTACGGATGAGGATCATAAGTAATAAACAATCAAGGATCTCAAGTGTGTACTTCTATAAAGGAATAGTATTTAACCTAAGCTTCTTTGATACCATGTTAAAAATTGGGTTATATTAGGTTTCTAATCATCACAAATAAAATACAAAATGAATGAAATGATAATTACAAGATTCATATATTCGACACGATACACAATATATATATATATATATATAAACTCTTTTGGATAAAAACTTCATAAAGCATAATTTCATTATAAAACACTTACATAATGGTCTATTAAATTATAGACCAAACCTAAGGAAACACTTCTCCTTTCTTCCACATGGTCAGTAATACCTCTTGTGCATAGTGATAGAATTTACTATTTATCTCCAAATTCTCACTATCTCTCAATGAGAGAACCTCCTTAAATATAGGAGAAGGGGTAGAAAAATATCTAAAGGGGTATTAGCCACACCTATTCAAAAATTCCATTTATAAATAAATAATTTAATAGTTATTAGACTATAATTATTTTAAATAGGATATGCTAAGTAAAGCATTTAATATATATAAGATTTTATAACCTTATTAGAACGATATATCTATGTTATAATGGTATGACCCCTAATAAAATTATGTTCTAACATGGATATTTTTATGGGGATGCATATAAGAGGGTCTTCATATATTTATGTCCTCTATGTACTCTATACATTAATTTGTAACCATATATTTAAGAGTACTTAGATATCATAAATATATGAAAATCTCTAAGTACTCTATTTTTTACCATATTCATTCTATAGGGGACTAGAAATTCATGAATATCCATGGATTTGTGGTTTCAAATTGGTAAGTGATATCAATAGAAGGAGATCCACTAATGTTGCATTTTTACTTTATTCGATGGTCACTTTTTCTATTTTAAAATCTAAGTACATGACAGCTACTCATACTTTTAAAGAAGTCGTATGACTAAAGAGATTTTGTTTAGTTGTTTGTGGGTTTGAGTCAAGAAGACATTGACAAGATCATTATAGTATTCTCAATCTCTCATCATATAATTATTATCAACTTGGGTGGTGTCCAAGGAAATTTATAATATGATCTTAAATTTTGAAGGTAATGAATCTCTCTTAATTAAATTTATCTTATCCTATGATTTACTAAACTTGAAATCAAATATATTTTATTGATGTAATAGAATTAAACACATAACTAAAAATGAAATGTTGAAATAAAACTATTGAAAATGAAATATAATAAAAAAAACACACTACATATTAAACTAAACAACTTTTCTCAAAACAAACAACAAAATTTCATGAAAATTAAAAATGTTAAAAATATATATATATTTTTAATAATTGTATGTCTATGGGTCATTCAAATAATAATGAGATGATACTAACTAATCTATAACAAGGTGAAATTATATAAACAAGTAATCATGAGATACCCTTCATGATTTTGAAAACATGCAATACTCTAGAAAAAATCTTAGCGTATTGAGATGTGATATCATGCCTATATATTGTAGAGGAGAAAGAAATATTAAAGCTCTTTCTTCTTGGGTATCCATGTCTCATCATGAGACCAACAATATTTTTTGCATGGTTATCATTTGCTAACCATTCCTCCCATATAATTTGATTCCCAAAGAGTGAAAAAGAATATTTTAGCTACACTTCTCTAACATACATGTTAAGAATGGATGTATTATAGTGTCCAACTAGGAAACAATGTTGATAAAATTCGTACATGTCATATTGTCTATTATACTCTTAAACTATGTATATGAAAATTTTTGGTTATTTTCAAAATGATAAGGTAGATTAGAGTAGAGCATCATCAACTTCCATTTTAAAAATCTATCTAAAAGAAAAAGAACATTGACGCAATCGAGATTGAAGAGCCTTATCAGGATTTCAATCAAGCAACAAAACCACACTAAAATGAAAAAAAAATCAACAGAAAAATAACCCTCCTTTCAATTCAATTGATTACATAATACATTCAAAAGTTCAATTACAGAGCTCCCTTTTCACTAAGGCCAATTGACATTCCCCTATCAAATAGTTTCTCCTTTATTCCTCATACAAGACCGCCTGTTCCATTTTCCAACACCATCATTCTACTTTCGAAAAACTACACCAAGAATATTTGTTACAACTTCCACCCAATCCATGTCGAAGTATCAACACGTCATTCAGTCTTCAACTATTGAACCAACTTATCACCCTGTTGAGGAGACAACATAAATCTCCCAACAATAAAGGAAAATCTATTTGATGCAATTTAATACGATCCATGTGGTCCCACTACCATGTCAACACCGCTACACCAATCACCACTTCCTTGTGTTAAACTTCCTGGGTCCCACTACAAACACCATAGGATGGTGAGTGATGTAACCAAAATTCCATCAGCTTATCGAAGAGACAACATTCCAAGTCTCGACGATATAACTATCTCTCGCTAAAGAGCTCAAGGCTTTGCTTCGGGCTATCAAGGGGTTGCCACCTAAAGTCCCACTCAACACACAATGCCATACCGAAGAACAGTCCATCGAGAATATAGTGGATAGTGAAAACTTTAATGTACCGAAACACAACTGTCAGGCTGATGAAAGAGCAACACTGACCAAGGGAAAAGATTTACAAAATGAACTCCAATGTATCTGCAAAACACTACAAAATTGAAAACAAAAATTTGATCATGTACATGTCGATGAGGATAGCTTGAGAGCCCGAGATGCTCCTACATCAAACACCCTAGGAAGGAGAAATGTTCCATGAGTGGAGACCCAGGAACATTTAGGACAATCTGGAATCAATATTCCAAATTGAGCCAACTCATATGCCTTCAACCAAGATGCTTCATCCGCTAATTTTCCCTTCCAGTGAACCAGGTACTCCATGTACTCTTTACCACGTGTTTTCTTTGCAACCCTAGAATCAATTATTTCATCTACTTCTTCAGTTTGCTTCTTAGGTAATTGATTCACCCAATTTGTATTATCCATAATATTTGCAGGAAAATATGGTTGAGTATTTGTCTCTCCTTCAAAATATTTGTACAGGGCACTAACATTGAAGATAGGAGATATATCTACATCCTCTGGAAGTTCAACTTCATAAGCATTGGTTGAAAACTTACGTAGGATTTGGAAAGGACCTATTTTCTTCCATTTTAATTTATTATAGGTTCCCTGTGGAAACCTCTCCTTTCTTAAATGAACCCAGACCAGTTCTCCAATCTGAAATTCTTGCTCTCTTTTGTGACGATTGGCATATTCTTTATACTTGGTTGTACTCTTATCCAACACTTTTTCACCTCTTTATGCAAATCTATGATACATTCTGTAAAATCCTCTGCCACAACACTTGTTCTCACCAGGTCTGCACTATCTCTAAGTTCATCTATGCCCTTAGGGCTGAAACCATACACCACATTGAATGGAATTTTTCCAATACTCCTGGGATTCATTGAATTATTATACGAAAACTCTACCTATGACAATAGCAAGTCCCACTATTTTTGTTTGTCCCCAATCAAACATCGAAGGAGGTTACCTAAAATCTTGTTCACAACTTTAGTTTTACCGTCTATTTGTGGATGGCAGGTTGAACTAAAACCCAAATGTGTGCCTAATTTCTTCCACAATGTGCACCAGAAATGGCCAACAAACTTTGTATCCCAATCAAATATGATACTTTTAGGCAAACCATGCAACTAAACTATTTCTTTGAAAAAAGAATTTTCTATATGGGAAGCATCACTAGTTTTCTAACATGGGATAAAATGGGCCATTTTTTAAAATCTATCAACAACCACAAAAACTAAATCATTACATTGCTAAGTTTGAGGCAGTCCCAAAACAAAATCCTTGCTAATGTGTTCCCATGGTTTCTCTGGAATTGATAATGGCTAATACAATCCAGTATTTTGTTTCATACCCTTTGCATGTTGATAGATTTTGCATCCTTGTACCATCTTCTTGACATCAACACTCATTCTTGGCCAATAATAACTCTCATTCAACAAAGCTATTGTTTTATCTATTCCAAAATGTCCACCCAATCCACCACTATTTTTTTCTCTAATTAGATTCTCCCTCATGGAGCCTCTAGGAATACATAACTTATTTCCCTTAAATAGCAAGTTCTCTTGAACTTGTGGACAATCAAAAGACTTATGTCCAACCTCCCCACATTGGTAGCATGTAATGGTGAACCCTCTACCTCTACCTCTTCCTTGAGAAGATTTTCCTCTTCCTCTGAAGTTTCCTCTACCTCCCATTTCTTGTGAGGTTCCATCTTCATCTTGTTTGGCAGGATATGCCCTTCCACTATTGTTTTGTCCTCTGCCATGAGAATTTCTACCTCTACCCCTGTTATTGCTTTGTTGTTTCCTATTCAGCTTTTGTTTGGTCATCAATGGACACTGCTAGGCCTCTTCCACACTCTATAGTCTGAGAAATCTAATCTCATCTTGTATGGACACTCGCAAGCCATTTAGATACCTTGCAACTTGCTCAACCTCATTCTCCGAGTGATCTACTCGAATGTTCAATTGGTAAAACTCTTCTGTGTATTCCTTGACATTGGATTTTCTTTGCTTCAAATTCTATAATTTTCTAAATAGATTTATCTTATAGCTTGCAGGCATGAATTTTGTCTTCAATTTGCTTAACATTTGGTCCCATGACTTTATCTTCTCCTTGCCTCTTCTTTGTCTATCAATCTACAAATGATCCCACCATAGGGATGCATGCCCTTTTAACTTTCTACAGGCATATTTCACCTTTTTGTCTTCTTTTGTACCTTCAAAATCAAAGAACTTCTCCATCTCAGTGATCCAATCCAACAATTCATCTGGATTCAAGTTACCACTATAGTCTAGAGGGTTAAAATGGGGTCTGTTATTTATGTTGGTTAAGGCTCGTATGAACCTCTCTTCTCCGTGATCAAGTTCAGGTTGGTTTTCTCCTCCTTCAACCACAACCTAGTCTACTTCATCATCACTCACGTCTTCAACATGATGACCTCTTCATTGTGTAGTTTCAACAGCTTCCAGTCTGGCCGTAATTCCCCTCAACATCTCCATCAGGACAAGGTCTGCATCTCTTCACACCCCTCTTCCTCTGCCATGTCCTCTTTGTGTTTTCACTACAAGCTCTCTATAGTTTCAGGTCTTCTTCCTTTGATCACTTACCCATACATTTTCCCTTTTGGACTCAAGTATTCTTTGATCATGAACTCCAAGAGTAAATTACATTTGGTTTTCAGGTTTTTATTATGCAAGTATTCATAAGTTCAATTACAAATTTAAGGCCAAGACATTTGATACACATTAAAATGCTCCATTTTATTCACATTGAAAAATTCGAGGAGTCCCCCACCACAGTTCAATGCTCCCTGCCATGGTGAGTCCCACCATGGACAGCTTATTCCATTTGATTCACGCGCTAAAGATCAAATGATAGAGTCATAAGAAAGAAGATGTACACTATGAAAGAGCAACACCAACCAAGTGAAAAGATTTACAAAATGAACTCCAATGCATATGCAAAACACAACAAAATTGAAAACAAAAATTTGATCATGTACATATCAATGCAGATAGCTTGAGAGCTCGAGATGCTCCTGCATCAAACATGCATACCTGATAGGGAATGACAAGATAAAAGGGATTTTCCCACCTCACAAACCAAGCCTACATTTTCTTATACTTCAATTCTCTTCTTCTCCAGCTCTCCACCTTCTCTTTCTTTAGCTTTACAATTCCATCCTTAAGCTATTTTTTCTCCTCTTAAATATGTACAAGGTAATGACACATCTAATTAACAAATAATTAATTCCTATAGAGAGGTTAATTTGGGGACATGGAAGAGATGCTTAGATACCCTTATCAAAGGTGGAGGGAGGAATATGTACTTTCTATTTGAGCAATAAAATTTTAGCATCTTTATGTGCCAATTGTGCCCTTTCCTACTCTAGATCTTATTAAAGGTGGAGGATGGTCTAATTTTGGTCCTTTTTTTTTTTCCAAAGTTACTTGTTGGGTAATATTCTCCAAATCTTTCTCCATCAAGGACATTTACTTTTAAATTTTCTTTAAATATTTTTGTTCTTGTTGTAGTAAGTGCTTTGATTTATAAATGGTGAGGGAATGCCAAAGCTACTTTGTCTCCTCTTTGGAGGAGCTATTTGATCCCTCAACTATTAATGGTTCTAAAATTTCTTCTTCTGAAAATGGTGGATCATCCTCCTCCCTAGGGATATCACTCAAATTTTCTTTATCAACATTCTTCACCTTAGGATCCTTACCCTCTCTTCCAAAGAATTAATTTTCTAAAGCTAGTGGGGGTCTAGGTGGTCCTTAAGATAAATGGTTAACATGAACCTTAGATAAAATCCAAAAAAATAGCAATATTAACATCCTCCTCCTCATCCTTAGACATGATAATTAGTCTCCTATGGTGATGCTTATGTATTCCACCTAAGGAAGGTATAAATTCTACTTCTAAGGAAGATGGTGTAGAGGTGACAATGTCTTCCTCATGCTCCAGATCAATAGTAACTACTACCAAATTTAGTTTGTCTATAGTTGAGGTTATTTCATCAATTATCCTAATTTCAACTCTCTTAGCAATAGAGGTCATTAGCACTTATTGTTCTATTGTTTATTTATTTTTCCTAGCCCTAAGATTATGAGTAGTAGATGGCTCTAGAGTCATCTATATAGTTGGATTGGCCTTATTATTCCAAGATATATATGGCTCCAAAGATGCATATTAAATTGTATTGGAATTTTTATGGGTTTGAATAATAGAACTTTGTGATACAAAAAGCTCTAGAGTGGTTGCAAGATGACTTTTCTTCTTCCTAGGTTTCCCACATAGTAATTCATCCCATTTGGTCTAGCCATCAATTTTTGCTAATGAATTATGTTTGTTTATCAACTAAATTAATCCATGGTGGTTTCTTGTTAACCTATGCTTTTTGGCCACACTCTAGAGACATTTGTACAAAATGTAAGAATATTAACCAAACACTCAAGTTTGGTAGCTTCATGCTTGAGGTGGTTCAAGAGTCTCATGCCAAACCATAATATTATGTCATAGTTTCCATCACACATGAATTTATTGCCCATAATACTATATTTTCCTAGGGACATGGAAGACTAAGTTTGTTCATGCTCTTCACTAAACCTTTACTAGTTATGTATTTATGAATAGGTTTAGGTTCAACACAAAATGTTTTAACAATTTTTCATAAAATAATTTAGAGTGAAAGATATCATTACCTACCTCAAAGATACTGATAATGAGGATGATGATGTTTGATTTGACCTCAACTCTAATGCCATTGAGAGTGGAAAAATTTGGCTATATATTTTGGATAAATTCTTCAATGAAAGCTTCATTATATCTTTTGAATTTGTTGAGGAAATCTAGCTAATCTATGTTAGTAAAAGTTTCTACCATAGATTCTTACAAAACTAGGTGCCCAAGCTCAAATTTTTTGTTTCTTACCCATGGTTATGGGTCAAGAACACTATATTTATCAATGAAGAATGAACTTAAACTATAGAACATAGAATTTATTGTGCTATTATACTTAGGATTAACTACAATACAAATAGATCTAAAAGGTCTTAGGAGTTCACAATGCTCTATGCAAAGGTGGTAGGTTGTAGTCAACTGAATATTTCTAAATATTTCTTTTGGTTGATTCAAATAAATGTTATGACTTTATGGGGGGGGATATTGGTGTCATGTTGTCATTCCACCCATTGTGGAATCATAATTTCTTATTGTAGAAATCAATGGAATGAGACAAGTGATAGCGATTCATTAGTCCATAAACTGAGTGGTTATGACCATACATGGGAGATCATAACTATAGAGATTATGTGAAGTGGTACAAGTTCATTTATGGTGAATGATTCTATGAAATGAACAAAAGATTACCTCCATCATGCTAAGTACATCATTATGCATGCATACTTTTGGTGAATGATCATGACAACAATAATTTAAATATGATTATTAAAAAATGTGATTTTCTACTTGTTCTTAATCATGTAAATATACTTATTTGTATAAGCCTATAATACTGGATACAATTCTAGAGCACAAGTTGGATGTGTTAGTGTTGGATCTTTGTAATGATGGGGCCCTTCCATTTTACATGTAAGGCTTTAGAGCTCATATTGAAGTTATCAATTCCAAATATCTTCTTGAAATTATCAAACCTACAAGCTTATTACATGCTAGGTTAGAATCTTATTGGTTGTCGAGAAAATAACCACCATTGCTAGTTTTTAGCTCTTCCAATTGAGGACCACCATTTATGGTTTTCAATCCTTAATTTTTTTGTTTTTTTATTCATCTAAAGATGGAACTCCACACCCATGGAAGAAATATCTTCCATAGTGTAATTTTCTATATAAAATTTTAACTCTATTATAAATTCTTCCTTAGATGTTAACTTGTGGTACACCCTCAATCTACGCTCGTTGAAAAATAGTACACTTGTACTTCCATTATTGAGATTAATTATATTGGCCTAGTGTTGAATACCTAAGATATCTCATAAGGCCCCAACTATCTTGTATTGAGCTTACCTTTGAATTCTTGGTATCTCAAGCCATAGATCAAGACCCAATTTTTGGGTGCAAACTATTTAGTGACTATGTGCTTATCAAGCCACATATTCCTTTTTTTTTAAATGATATATATTTACTACAATGATTCAATCCATATTTAATTGATCTTGTTAAGTTATAATTTATTTTTAAGGTATTGTTAGATCAATCCCTAAATCTGTTGTTTTACTTAAGGTTTCCATCTCATATTCTATTCGCAATGTTTCCTTCTTTCCCTATACCAAATCATAAGAAGTGAAATTGGTAGTGGTCTTCCATGTGGTGTTGTAAGCCCAAACTAACTGTGATAACCTATCTACCTTATTTGATTTATTGATTTCTATATTCTTTGTTAGAATGTTTTCTAACTCTCTATTAGTCATCTCCACATATCCATTGGTATGTGGGTGATTAGGACATGACTTCTTATGGATGATTTGGCATTTCTTCATGAATGCTTGAATCATTACTAACATAAATTGAGGTCCTTGATATGAGAATAGAACTCTTGGAGATCCAAATATTTGTAGAATATTCTTATGAATAGTTTTTGTAACTTGTTAGGAAGTGAAGGGTATGTCTTGGGCACAATATTGGTCTCGTCCTATTTTATTATATCTTTAGGGTATTTGAACCTTGGTGGAAGGTGAAATCAAGGAACATACCATCATCCTTACTAATTGTGTTTAATCACTTGAACTATGACCTTCTAATATATAGAAATATTTTTATTTCTATTGAATATTAAAATATTTCTTTATTATTTTCCCTAATAACCAATTACAAGAGTAAATTGGATTTTGGCAAGGGGACACATTATGATCCAATTATGATGAGCTAAGAAGAGTAAAAAATGACTATTATTTTAGCAAGGATTTAAAGTGGATGTATTCTTATTTGTTTCAAATAGCATAGTGGTGGATGGTTGATTGGTTTTCTAAATTTTAGTCATGTCAATTAAAAAGTAATTGTGACATGGTGCTTCATAATTAGATTTCTTAATACATAGATAATGGAGTAGTCTTACCCTACTTATATTTAAAGCTGTCTGACATGATTACTTGAACTTTTCAAATTATTAAAAATTATTTTATGCGTTAATTATGGATGCAATGCTATTTTGTATTGAGTACATTTGGTTACAAGATATTGACATAGGTAGCCCTAATAGACATGCCAAACTAAATGTTGCCATCCCTTTCAACATTTACAATATCATGTATCCTTCCCTTAGCTATCTTGAATAAATTTATGTGCCTTGATAGCCAAAAATATGACTTACACTTGAGTTCGATATTCCTATTTGACCTAAAAGTGACATGACTTAGCAACATCCCATGGGATAATTCAAAATGACAATTATAATGGATAGTACTTCATTTAATAAACTAAAAGACATAGGCATACAAAAAACCTTGTTAGTATGTTGAATAACTTATTTATTAGTTTATGCTATATATCTAGATGGGCATGTGCAAGAAGTTGGGTCCACAAAATGTTCAAAAAGTGGAAGTGTTTTTCTTCATTTTCAAAATTTCTTATAGTTGGACTAAAAATTTGAAGCACTTACACATTGAATCTCAAAAAAGTTCTATAATATAAATTTATTATTTTGAGTCTAGTTTCCAAATATGTGATTTATTCTAATACCTGGATGATACAAATTATTTTTTAATAGACATGTATAAAAATCACTTTTTAAAAGTCACTTTTTAAGGACCATACCTGCACATGTACGAACACCATAATTTAACCTAAGTAAAAGTTTTTTTTTTAATTCCTTTTGGGGAAAGATGTGTAACAAACTAAATATTGATGAGGATTTTTTTGTAAATTTTTTTTAAATATTTTTTTAATTAATTTTTATTGGCTCTATTTTTTTTAAAACCCTCATGTAAGACACCATAATTTGACCTAAACTAATCATTTTTTAAATTTTTTATCATTGTGTAGAGAATTTTTTGGATGTCATATAATTTTTCTCACAAAAAATTAACAAATTAAAATTTATTAAAAAAATAAAAAAGCTTGACATTTCAAGTTTATGGACTAGATTCCTTAGAAACTAATTAAAAAATAGAAAAAATAATCTAATCATAAAAAAATTACATATTTGAAAACTAGACATCATGATCTATAATGGGTTTTAATTTCATAAACTAATTCTAGAAAAGAAAAAAAACCTATCAACTATATTGCCTAAATCAATAATTTCTCTTTACATTGTCTTAGTCTTTTAGTTGCAGGTCCAAGGCTAAGGGTCAGATTACCAAGCCTTTCCCGAGTCTAAAACCAAATCAAAAAGTGGGTTGGGATTTCAATTTTTTTTTTTAAACAAGTACTTGCTTTAAAACGAGTACCCATTCTAAAAATAGAACAGGTACCCACTTGAAAATGAGTACCCGTTCTAAAAATAGAATGGATACCTGTTATAAGGCTCAAGTTCTCATTCCTAAATGGGTACCTTTTTTTTTCAAAATGGGTACCTATTCCTATCAGCATTTTTTATTGGCCCAAACTTCCCCTTTGTGGACCCAACTTCTTGAATTTACTCAGATTATCCACTCGCTCTCTTGCACAAATTTACATGTCTTGATAGCCAACAATATGCCTTACATTTGAGTTTGGTATTCTTATTTGACCTAAAAGTGGCATGACTTGGCATGACTTGGCATGACTTGGCAACATCCCAATGCGATATATTCAAAATGACAATTATAATGGATAACACTTCATTTAATAAATTGAGAGACATAGGCATACAAAAAACTTTGTTAATATGTTGAATAACTTATTTATTAGCTTATGCATATATCTCTAGATTATCCACTGGGCCCATTGAATGAAGAGTTAAAATTTTAAAACTACTTATAATTTGAGAAATCAAATAAAGCATTAAGATCATTAGTCGAAATTAATTTTTTTTAAAAATGATAAATTTAATAATTTTATTGATTTAAAGATGTCATAAGATCAAGTTACAACAAAATATTAGAGACTAGAGTCAAATAATGAACCCAATCAATATAATATGATAATCTTGTAATCTTAAACACGACTTAAGAGAAAATAGTAACAAACAAACTATTATAAAATAGATTGTGGGAACTAAAGCTACACCATGATGGTACCAACACTATAAAAGATTGAAGATAAAATTGTAAACATAAATCTTGGAAAGACTCAACAGTAAGAAAAGAATAAAATTGATATTTATAAAAAATATACACATCTTTTACTATTAAAATTTTGTTAAATAATATTAAATAAAATATACAATATAATGATTATTCATACAAATCAATATTTAAATTTTTACCATATAATAATATAATTAATTATATAATTTAAAAATATTAATTGATAAAAAAACAATAGTGTAGTCCAATACTTATCTACATTTCCCCTAATTATTGATTATAGGAAGCCTTCTTTTAATAGTGGCGTGGTTTATTTGAATCACACGCAACTTAATCATATGGTTTAATCATTATTTTAACCACTAAGTGTGCATTTAATAATTTATATCCAATTATTACAATTGTGGAGTGTTAGGAAAATAAATTCATTATTATAGGATCTTTTGCCCTTCAAGAAAGATTATAATTATTAAGTAAATAAATGCAACTTTAAGAAGTGTTTTTTTAAATTGATTATTTTTTCTTGTTGGAATAAGCTAACACTATATAAAATGATATAATGTTTGATGAAAGATTCAATTGTATATTTTTTTATTCAATTTTTACTAATTTTTACTTTTTTATGAAAATAATTATACAACTTAAAAGAAATATTATAGACTAATTGAAAAATGTAGGTGATATGTGAGCAATGCTTCAAAACTGACACATTGGGTTAAGCCCAAAAAACAAGTGAAATAGAGACAATCCAAAATGTTATAATGTGGGCCAATAAAATTTTAGACTAAAAAATGAATGTAATGTGAACAGGGTTTTTTTATTTTACATTTAGACATAGCTAGCTATTGTTGGCAACACTTATGACATTTGTAATTTCATCAACTCATATTTCATGAGTATCGGTCCATAAAAACCCATATGATATAATCATGAATAGTTTGTTTAGCATTCATTACATCTAGGTGATACTAACAGAGTTGAAGCATTAAAACTTCTTG
>VDFB02000015.1:204644276-204668279 GCA_007258455.2 Sequoia sempervirens | reverse complement strand
AAAAAAATTGCAATTGTAAAATTTGATTATGTGGTAGGTAGTAACTACACTGATTATTTTTGTTTTGATGGTTTTTATTTTGGTGCCCAACAACTATGTGTAAGTGTTAAGTGCTAGGAATCATTTGCATCTAAGAAATAAGTGTAAGTAATTTTCCTTGCACTACTCAGATAGTGATCTACCCTTACAATTTTTTCCATATATAGATCAAGCCTACACTACCCAAATCAAGCCATTATCACTATAGTGGCTCTACCACCCTTGAAAACTAGCACAATGTTCTTCCTAGTACTATCGCCCATGGGCCATTTGAATCGTGGCCAAGTGTATTTGTTTTTCCTTCCAAGAGAATTTTTATGAGGCATAAATTTTTCCCATTTTTGTGTTTTTCTACATTCAAATCTAGCTATTAGAAAGTTGGTTTTATGCACTTCACAATGGTGCAAGTGATTTTTTCAATTGTGCTCCAAATACTTTGCATACAAAGTCAAATTTTAGTAATTTTTTTGAAATTGCTTAAAAAATCACAAGGAATCTAACTGTAACCTTTATTTTCCTTTTTGGAATTTTTTTTTTAAAATTATAAAAACTACCATGCATTATAAATAATTGGTTTAAGGTTGTTGATTATATAAATTGCAAAAAATGGTCATTATAGTTTATTGAGGGAGGTTGCAATTACATACTCGATACATTTTGGAGGGTTGTAAGGCACAATTTAAGTTGTATTTTTTCTTTTCTTAAGGAATAATTTAAGGCACAATGCAAGTCCAAAATCCTACAATTTCTTCTTACTTCAAGGCTAAGAATTTGTCATTAAGAAGGCAAAGAAGGTTCATCAATAGATTGTGGATGGTTTAAGCCCTACTTTGAGAGTGGGTAATTTCTCCTAAACTTTGAGCTTAACTTAAACTAGGGAGGGTATTACTAAAGGTATAAAAAAAATTAAAAGGGGGTAAATTCTTTTGACTCGAAGCTATTAATTGATGAGGTCACAAATAAGGAACCTCATTCCTAATATAAACATTCAACAATAACACCCCAATGGGGTTTGAACCTTGATGGTAGGAACAACACCACAACAATTTAACCATCACACTTTGCTAATAGGTTGTCATTAGGTCCTATCACTTTAGTTGATAAATATATTAATATATCGACCGTGTAGTGTTTGAAGGCTATATGCAATAGAAGGAATCTTGACTAGCTCTCTCAGGTTTTCTAAATGTTGGAACAACTGAAACGAAACTCTAAACTAAGAGGCCACTAAAATTAGAAAGCAGGAAATCATTTATCTAGAAAGCTTGAAATAATTAGACTAGAAAGCAAAAAATTATGAACCTAAAAATCATAACGATTAAACTAGAAAGCATGGAAATGATTAAACTAAGAAACATGTAAATTTTTGAAGAATAAAATATTTTAAAGAAACTATGAAGCATCTATCTAACAAAAGATAAAAATCCTAACAATTAACAAAAAACAATTTAAAGTTTGAAACTAACAACTGAAAGGAGGTGCTCCAGAACTTCAGACAATAGAACTTAAAGATTATAGACTCAACTACAACCTGCAGGATTAATCTTGACAGAACTACACACATGAAAATAAACTCCACTCCCAATTATCATTTACTAAATGAAAGTAACAAAATTAAAAGTGGAATACTTATCTATCTAATCTATAGTCCCTCGAGTGGCAAGCTCTTGGGTGCTCCTACGCCTAGCTCAGATCGCATACACTGATAACTCCAAAATTACTTCATTCAAAATAATTCCATTCACATTACTCAGTAACTCCAAAGGTGATGGGAAAAACCCATTTTATTCATATTAAGAGTGTAACTCAAAAAACATAGTGACATCGTAATGATACTCTTTTGTATCCCATTGCTTCTAATAGTTACATATTTATATAAGAACAACTAACAAAATCCTATATTTCATTTGGTAAAGTCTTCAACTAATTTTTAACAAAATAATGTACTTTAAATCCCATGACATAAAACATTAAAGGACTCGAAACGAGCCATAAAGTCTTCAAACTAAAAATATTAGAAACTACAAAAATTCGGTCCATCATGCATTCTCCTAAAATTTTAGTGCCCATTCTTTCAACGCTTGTATTCAATGATGTTGAGGTTTGTGTTGAATCTCTTTGAGTGGCATGATAACCACATGTGGTAATTGACCTGTACAATGCTTAAAAACTAAACCATTAAGTTAGTGCGGGTTTTAGCTTATTTCAATTAATTTCAAGAAATAAAGATTGTACACCTTTTCAAAAAAATAAAGCAATTACTTATCCTAAAGACAATTAATTGGCAGTGTAAAGATGGCTGGAAGATGTGAGGTTAAGTATTTAGTTCATTATATTAATGAGGTTAATTTTTACCTCATCATTTCCTCCCCTTCCTAAGCTCGAGCAGGTCCTCCTACTCTTTGTTGTGCTCCATGCCCTTCATTTCCCCAATTCTTGTTCAACTCCTCATATCTAGCACTGAGATCATTAAAATCATTTGCCTCTGTATCTAGATCCTCAGGTTCCCTTAGAAATCCCTAATGAAAAGTAACCCTTTCTACCCATCTCTCAAAATTGTCATCACTCTGATCTGCGTTGATAGATACTACAAGGGGCAGTGAAAGAAGTAGAGGATGTCTATATCTCATGCCAATCCAGTTAATCTTTAATTGCTCAAGGATATCGATCAAGGCTACTACCCTTCTATAGGACCATCTAATATTAAGAGGTGAAATTACCTCTCTTCTTTTAAGATACATATGAAGAGTATACCTTTCTTCACATGCATGCCAACCTTTCCCTATCAACTTTGGTCCTTGATCTTGAAAATGATTATAGCACAACTGAAGGTTATTGTTATATCTGCTTTGTACATTTTTTTTAAGTTGAACGCCTAGGAACTATACCTTGAAATAGAAGGGCTTCCTGTGGGAGTATCTCATTTGTAATCCAACAGTTTTATCTGCATGTGAATACTCCCTTGACTGATCCTACCATTGAATCTTATTATGCATGGTGGACAAGAATGATATCAACTAAACTTCACCCACAAAGAAGTTAACATAAAAACTTTTATAATCTTCCAAGAGAAAATTATGAACAAAGAATTCACATAATAAATCATGTTGATCAGGATTTGACTCAAAAAATATCTTGAAAAATTCTTTATCATTGGGATCATGTGGCTGGTTATTGCGAATTCTAAGTAACTTCCACCTTAGGAGTTGTTCATTGAGGAACACATAATACAACCTAGATGGTCTTCTACAAGCCAAAAATAACTCACTTATTTGACAAGCATCCTGTTTAGCTCTATACACTTTGTGAAATGATTCTTTTAATAGTACTAACTCCTTTTTCATCCTATCATTTTGAAATTCTACATCCCTCAAGAAGTAGCATCTCTCCATCAAATTCATCAATAATGGATGGATACGTACCTCGAACCATTCTAAAATAGTTCATTTGGTTTGTGTTCCTTTAGATTCCATTATTGGTTTGGTGTCACTTTCCTACAAGTCTTGTTCTAACTCCACAATTCTACTCACAAAAGCATTAAGTTCAATTCTTTGCTTGTTCCTTTCTTCTTCAAAAGCATTAAAAATTTGCATAAAGTTATTTTTCAAACCTTGGATGTGCTTGTCTTTCTTAGACAAATCAACCATATGTTGCTTGCTTTCTTGATTCCATTGTTGTATTTGATATTACAATTTCTCAATGACCTTATCTTTTTGCTCCATCTGCATTATCAATTTGTAATCTCTTGATCCCTTTTACTTATAATTGCAGCATGTGCCTCTATTTCCTCTCGCTGCTGGGTGATTTCTTCTTCATTTCTCTATAACTGGAACTTTAACTGAGCAATTTTTGCTTCCAATTTTTCTAATTCTTCTCCTTTTTTACCAGATTCTTCATCCCCTGCATTAATAGAAAAAGGTGGATTGGGGATTTCCATATCAACATGAAGTACATTTTCAACTCTGTCAAGAAAAGGGGAGAATCGTCCCACGGGTTCATCTTCAATATCCACAAAATGTGGCGACTGTACTCTTCCCTCTTCATGTTCCATTGGAGATGGTGTTCTCTTCTCTCTATCCTTGGGAGATTGATCAACTTGTTTCTCTATTTCACTTATTTCCTCATCACCAAGCTGATTTTCAATTTCCAATATTCTTGCTTGAGTCCTAGGCCTTTTCTTTTTAGAGGTAATTCTTGTATCATAGGTCACAGTTTCACTAGACTAAGCAGATAACCTCTTGCTTCTCCATAGATGAGGGGTTGTTTGGAAAGTGACTTTAGTATGCCTCTTCCTCTTATGAGGAGGCTCTTCTCCTTCTCCAAAATGCCCAATTTCTACATCCCCTGACTATCCTAGGGTTTTTAACACATTAGGAAAAGTTTCTAGCACATCGCCGCTAGGAGCCATTGAAGTCTGGTGGTATTAAGGAGCACCTAATGCTTTAGAGGAGGGTTCTTCTAAAGATTGGTCTCCTTTTTTAGATGACTTTCCCTACTCAAGAGGTCTTTTAGAATCCACTTTTTCAAATTTTTGTAGAAATTTTTGCCACTTCTTTTTTGGCTTTTTACGAAAATGGTACTTACATATCAATTGTACAAGGCCATGGTGTTTGAGTGGTCTTGTTCCAAATTTATACCTTTCCATCATGGTGGTAACTGAATGACACAAAAATGTTGGTAAATTAACCCTAAGAGAAGGGTCTTCAGCGCCATGGTGCAAATGAATAAGCAGACAGAAAGGGGGTCCTACTACTGTGGTTTATTTTCCTTCACAGGTCAAATATTTTATTATCCAAGCTATGGCAGTTCTCCAGCATTCTGGGATAGACATTCTATGAAAACCTTTGTTTTTTCCCCTAGTACTTATGGTGATTATAGGTTGAGGCTCCCCCAACTCCCTATGAAACAATTCTACCATTCTTTGATAGGTAATGTTGGTAGTTTCAATCAATTCAATGCATATATTCTCAAGACTAGATAGAAAAGCAATAATTTTTGGACTTACCTAGAAACACTTGCTACGCACCACATTTTGTCCATTTGCAAAGTTTTATGTGAATTCTCTTACCATCTGCTTGGTATATCCCTCAATTTTTTTCATAAATTCAAGTCACCCACCTTTTTGAAATAGGTCTGCAATGTTACTCAATGCCAACAATTGAGCTGTTGAGGTTGGTTCAAACTTTTTCTTGGCTCCTCCCATTTTATCTTCCCTTGCTACTTTGCTAAATTCTACAAAAATTCTGTAATGCTCAACTTGTTTCAATCAACTGAATTGCAGATGAAAAGGGACACAATTTCAATATAACCAATGGAAGAGGAATTAACTATCTTACTTGAGTCCTTACTGAGTAATCATGACAATTCTGCATGGGAAAATGCACAACTATTGTTGTAATTCAATCTATCACACAATGGCACAATTTTCAAAATTGAGAGGGAATGGTTCATGCCAATTAATTAATTTGTATTCAAAATAATTACTTTGAGCAAAGAAAACCATACACACCTTATGTCTTGTCATTAAATCAAACATCACTCACCTTTTGCTGACATAATAGGATAGTTACATAATTTGACGAGGGTGGCGGAGGATAATTATGACATGGATGGGATAGTTTAAATAATGGCAAAGATTATTATGACAAAAAGGTTGTCATAATATTTTCATTTATTATGAAAGGATTTGATATGATATGGAGAAATGACAATTAAGGAGTGGATCTCAAGGTGGTAACAAAATTTGAATAATGGTCATGTGTAGAACTTTAAAAAAAATATCAAAATACTGAAAAAGGAAAGGGTTTACAAAAATCTGGGGCATTGCCAAAAAATACAGCCAAGGTGAAAGATGAAAAAGTTCCAGAACATCACTAAGAGATGTCATCGGAACGCAACAATGAAATTGAAGATTTCGTAGCGTCGTCGAAAGATGTAGCCAAAGCAGCAACCAAGAATTTTTAGAGCATCGTCGAAAGATACAGTTGAAGCAACAACCAAAAATTTATGAAGCATTTTCGAAAGATGCAGCTGGAGTAGCAACCAAATTTTTTTGGAGCATCGTCGAAAGATGCAGCCAAAAAAAGGAAGAAGAATGTGAAATTTTGGTCGTTGACTTCCCAAAGCATCATTGAGTAATGCATCAGAATGTAGGATCAAAATGAGGAACACAAGTCAGTTGTATGAGTTCTAGAGCATGGCAACAACAAGTTTTAGAGCACCATAGCAAGGTGTGTCGAAATTTGTGTTTACTAAAAAAATGAATTCTTGCAAAATATAGACAAAATTTAGCCAAATCCAAATGATGAAGTTGATGAAGAATTTGAAAGAAACATTCTGAAATGAAGTAAATTCATACACATGCTCTTTTTTTCTTTTCTTTTTTGATGGGAAAAACTATATTGACTCTGTTGTTGCAGAGTCAATGCACTAGATTTCTCCCTGCATTTCTACCATTTTTGTAAATTCCTCTTTATTAGCAGGCTTATGGTAGATGTGTAATCAATGTCCATTGACTAGGAGAGTTTAGGTATCACCATCAATGGGTTTCAGCTGAACCAAACCATTTGCAAATACCTCAGAAATTTCATATGGACCGAGCCAATGTGTTCTAAGTTTTCCCTGGTGATCCTTGTATCTAGAATTGAACAATAGTGCCCAATCCCCATTATGGAATTCTATCTCCTTGATATTTTTATCATGCCAGACCCTGTGTTGTTGCACCAACTCAGTTTGATGGACAACATCCAAATGGAGTTCATCCAATTCACTAAATTGTAGAACTCTCTCTATCTGGGCTCGTTTAAGATTTATACTGAACTCCATGGTTGTCCTAAGAGTTTGGAGTTCAAATTCAATGGGAAAGAGAGGTTTCTTCCCAAAAACTAACTCATATGGACTATACCTAGTAGTTGATTTCCATGTGGTATTATAAGCCCAAATGACTTCAAGTAGTTTCCGAGCCTAGTCTTTCCTTCTTGATGAAACTTTTTTTGTTAAAATTTTTTCTAATTCCCTATTAGTGACTTCAACTTGTCTGTTCACCTGAGGGTGGTAGGGTGAGGACTTCTTATGGCTTACCTAGAAATGATCGGTGAAGGCTAACAAAACTTTAGACATAAACTAGGGGCATTGATCTGTGACGATTGTCCTAGGAGCTCCAAATATGAGGAAAATTCTATTGTAAAGGAAATCAACTACTTGTTCTTCCCTAGCAACTCGTAGGGATTGTACTTCTTCCCACTTATTCAGGTAGTCGGTATAGACAAAAATGTACTCTTTTCCTTGTGAAGGAGGGTCTATAGGGCCGATGAAATCCAATCCCCATTTTTCAAATGGTTCAAGGACTACCTGAGGTTGCAAGGGAATTTCATTAGATGTAGTTAGTCTTCCTACCCTTTGGAATTCATCACATTGTGAACATATTTCTTGATATCCTTATGCATAGAAGGCCAGTAGTATCCTACTCCCAATATCTTGTGGGTTGTCCTTTTAACAGAATAATGCCCTCCAGAAGGATCATCATGATAGGCTCTAAGGCTACTATAGGTACCATCTGACCTAACACAACATCATAGAACCATATCAGGTCCACATCAAAATAGGATCCCATTAATCCATTTGAAGGGGCTCTTTCTCTAACAAGGTGTTTCTTTTGTTTTGATGAAAAATGAGGTGGTACTTCTACAATGGCCAAGTAGTTTGCAATATCAACAAACCAAGGGGTTTTAGTAGAGATAGCGAATGGATTTTCATCTAGGAACTCATCCTATACTAGAGCACAATCACCATCATCATGTTTAATTTGGGATAAGAAATCTGCAACTACATTGAACTTCCCTGGTTTGTCAATAATTTTTAAATTGAATTCTTGGAGAAGAAGCAACCACCTGATTATCCTCCCATTTATGATAGGTTTATTCATAAGGTACTTGATGGCTGAGTGGTTTGTGTACACTGTGACTTTGTATCCTATGATATATTGTTGAAATTTCTTAATTGCATGAACTACAACCAAAAATTCCTTCTTCATTGTGGTATAATTCCTTTATGTTGGAGTCAAATTCTTACTAATGAAATATATGGCATATTTTCCCCCATTCTCAGCTTCTTGTCCTAATACCATTCCAATGGCATCATTGAATGCATCAACATAAATATGGAATGGAATGTTCCAATTAGGTCCACGAAGGATAGAAGTAGAGTTGAGTTTCTCCTTGATGATTTCAAATGATGGCTGACATTTAGGTGTCTAGATGAACTCTACATTCTTCTGAAGAAGGGAAAACATAGGAGTTGAGATCTTGCTGAAGTTTTCTATGAATCTCCAATAGCATCTAGCATGCCCTAAGAATCTTCAAACATTGTTCTAGGTTTTTGGGGTCTCAATTTGTTGTATTACTTCAATTTTCTTAGGATCAACTTTAATCCCTTCAGTTGAAATATGGTGTCCCAACACTATTACTTGTTCTACCATTATCAAAAATTTCTCGTGGCTTAGGGAAAAATGATGATCCTCACATCGCTTCAACACTTTATATAGATTTTGGAGGGCCTCATCAAAGGTTGAACCATATATAGTGAAGTTGTCCATAGAAACTTCCACACACTCATTCACCAACTCAACAAATATAGCCAGGATAGCTCTTTGGAATGTTGCAGGAGCATTACATAGCCCAAAAGGAAGAACCCAATATGAAAATGTCCCCCAAGGGCAGGTAAAAGTCATCTTATCCTAGTCTTCTACTGCTACCTATATCTGGTTGTAACCACTAAATCCATCCAAAAATGAAAAACATTTCCTCCCAATCAAGTTATCCAACACATGGTCTACAAATTAGAGGAAAATAATCTCTGTGTGTTTCTTTATTAAGTTCCCTATAGTCTATGCACACTCTCCACTTTCCATTTTTCTTTGGAACCACAACCAAAGGTGACACCCATTTACTATCAGAAATTGGATAAATGAACCCCACTTGTAGGATTTTCTCAATTTTGATTTTAACAATATCTTTCAAGGAAAGATTGAGTCTCCATTGTGGTTGGAAAACAGGTCACACATCCTCGGTATAGATATGGTGAGTACACACACTTTGATGAATTCCTCTCATATCTACACAGTCCCAAGAAAAATTTGTAAATCTATTCACCAAGGTATCAAACAATTTGGGTTCTTCCAGCTCAGTCAACCAACTATTAATGTTCAAAGTTTTCCCTGGCAGCAACATAATGGTTTTAACTCCCGGATGGTTGGATGTGACTGTGTATATAGGCCTTGTCAAGGTGTTAAGAGGACAACTATGAGGTATGGTTTTATGAAGTCTGGCAACGTCTGCAAAGAAATGGTACATTTTTGGAAGTAAGTTCGTCAAAGGACAAGATAATCCCATGAAACCAAAATTATCAAATTATGTGTGGTCTACATTGATTAGGTGTCCTAGGATCTCTTCTATGTCTATTATCTCCTCACCACTCGAATTCATAGTAAGATTTTCCATGTTATTTTCCAATTCATCCTCTAATTCTTCACCATGTCGTTGATGACTACCATCACCAGTGAAGCCAAATTTTCCTAGTTGTTGGGACCTTTTGGTTCATCAACCCACACTTTATTATGTTTGCAAGCTTGGCAGGAGGATACAAAAATAAATGTTTGCTATTAGGACCATGTGAAATGGTCATTCCTCCTTCTTTGCAGTCAATTTTGGCTGCAACACTAGCCAGCCATGGTCTTCTGAGAATTATTGGATAACTATCTTTAGGTGTAAGGGACTGAATTATTTGAAAATCTACTGGATATTCCCATCCATCCATCTTAACATTTTTAATGATGCCCTTGGGAATAGCTATGGATTGGTTTTCCATTTGCAAGACTATAGTTGTGGGACGTAAATCAATAAGTCCCAACTTTTCCATCACATAAATAGTCATTACGTTAATGGATGCTCCAAGGTCCACCAAAGCATTAGGTATTTCTACCTCATTAACTATTACTGTTATAAGTGGACTACCTGCATTGTCATATTTTGGAGCAGTGGTCTTTCCATCCAACAAGTCAGCTAGATAACCATTTATCTGGATAGTATTTATTCATTTTGGTTTCCTCCCTGGAGTTTTGATACATAACTATTTGATCAGTTGTTTCAACTCAAGAATCTCCTTAATTTCTTGTAGCAAAGGAACTTCAATCTGCAACTATTTAATTTCTTGTATCAATGCAGTTTTGATAGATGTGGTCATTTTCGAAGTATCTTTCATGATGATTGGTTTTAGACACTTTGGAAAAGGCGCTTTAATTTTGTCTTTAGGAATGGAATCCTTTAAAGGATCAGTTAGAGAATGACCCCCCTCCTCCTGAGGTAGGTCAAAAGCTCCAGCTAAAGATGGCAAGTCAGGCTTTTTTTGAGTAATTTTTGGGGCTTGTTCAACAAATGTGGGAGTTGTTGTAGTTGTCTTAGCAGACTTTTTAATAGGTTCATCAAGAATTTATTCAATAGTCAGCTGCAAAAGTATTTTCCCATACCTCAATTGCAAGTTTCCATAGTGTATTGTGTTAAGTCTGGTAACATTATCCTATTTTGTGGAATACACTAGAGTATTCTGGAAATTATTCTTTGGGTTTGGAATAGGTTGCGATAAAATTTGTGGTTGGTTAACTTGTTCATTTTGTTGAGTATTCTAGGGTGGTGGTAAAATATTCTGCTATTGATTAGGCATCCTTCTGGGACCAGTATAAAATTGAATTTGAGGTTGATTCCATTAAAGAATAGGATTCTGAGGATACCACTATTGTTGAGACTAGTTAGGCCACTAAGGGTTGCCCCAAGATTGATTTTCCAATTTAGGTGGTCCCCAAGGATATGTTACCCAATGAGGTGGTGTTGGAGGTGGTGCCTGAGGCTAGGGTGGTTCTCATTGATTATTATTCCAATTGGTTTGAGGTCTCTAGTTAGGGTTTGAATTATGGCCATAGGAAAAATTCCCTCTAGTTCTTTGATTTACAAAGTTGATCTCTTCCTCAACTGGAGGTATTCTTTTCTTAGAATTCTTGATGGCGTTCAAAATATCACACTGATTAGTGGGGTGAATCTTGTCACAAACTTGACAAATATCAAATTTTTCAACTTTTTCCAAAGGGCATTCCCTTAGCAAATGTTTTTTTGGGACCTAGGGCAGTAAATGGACAAAGTCTCAGGATTTTGTGTGTTAGCCTCTATGCCATCTAACCTGGTGTTTAGCTGAACATGAATATCAATCTTGAGGTTGGCTATCTCCTCATGTAGTTTTCCTATTTCATTGGAACCTTTAAAGAGAGTAGATTTTCATACACCTCCTCGAGTACGAGAGAAATATTGACACAATTCAGTAGTATCATCAAGCCCTAGTTGGGACACATCTCCTTTTCCCATTAAATCCAAGCTCCTTCAAGCTTCGTCATTGAGACCCTTAAGAAATAGGTTCTTCATAATATCAAGACTTATGACTTTTCCACCACATCGTTTAGATAAGAAGATAAACCTGTCTAGGTAATCTTCTAGAATTTCATCCTCATTTTGTCTTATTTTGAACAGTTCTTCTTTCCTATCGTTGATCCTACAACAACTTTGGTATTTTTCCAAAAAGGAAGACTCCATTTCATCCCAAGAGGTTATCGACTAAGAAGCCAATCCCATAAAACAATGCATGGCTGAGTCTTTCAAAGTAGAGGGAAAAAGCTTTAGTTTCTGGTTATCGCTCTTGTAGTCATATGTTTGATACAAGATTTTAAACTCAAATAGAAACTATTCAGGGTCTTCAAAATACAAGCCTTGAAAGGTTGGCAAGAAGGCTAGTGAGATATTTTTCATGGTCGTGTCATCATCTGCATCAATAGTAAAAGGATAAGTGAATGTGCATGGCAGTGGAGGGTTAGCGACATTTCTATGGTCACCCATGATGTTGAAGGGAATATGGTCCGCTTCAAAAATTTGCTCAGTTGGGCGAGGCTTTGGAGTTTGCAAAGAAATACACTCCTCTACAACTATGTGTTCTCTTTTTGGGGTATGTGGGAAGGTCTCAGGTTGACCTTGCTCGGTCAATTCCTTAGTAAGTTATTGATCTAAGTTTCCTTCCTCCCTACTTGTGGTTGGTACATCAATTGGGGGGTTTTGGTATGAATCTTCCATGGGGGTGTCGTTTCCTGACCATGCAAAAAAAGAAGCCAGAGGACTATTTTTATTTTTAAAAGAGATGCTCAAGGTATCTCCCACTAACACTAGAAAAAGAAGACTTACCTAGCAACGACACCAAAAAGTGATAGGCTGTCATTTTTGATGGGGAAAAGCAAATTTTGATGGGACTCAAAACCCATTACAGTCCAGTTTTGAAGGGACTAGAAACCCTATCGAAACAAAACATGTTGCACCAAAGATAATCCAAATACCATCAACAGTCCATCAACAATAGCACTAAGAATAAAACTAGAAAACACATGTTGCACAAAGGTTTTACAGGGACCTTGAACCCAAAAATCAACGAAAACTAGGACCTTAAACCAAAAGGTTTTTGAAGGGACCTTAAACCCTTAACCAAGTTTTTCAAGGACCTTGACCCCATAACAGGTTTTGAAGGGACCATGAACCCTTTACAATTAGGTTTTAGCAGGGACCTTAAACCCAAATAAAAGAGGAAGCAAAGAAGAGCCCCAACCTTTAACCAGTACCAAACACCTTGCAACACCAACTCATACTCCACCTCTACAGGAGAGAGCTCCCTTCTATGGAAGAGGACAAAGTGAGATCTAACACTACCAAATAATCCACTCTTCTGCACACAACTCCACCTCAATAGGAGAAAATAGCAGGGCAGAGCACTTCCCACCACCACTACAACAACCATCTCCACCTCAATAGGAGAGGGCTTCACCTCAATGGGAGAAATCTTCAACTCTATAGAAGATAACACCTATAGAAACCAGTAGAAATCCACCACTTTAATATTGTAGGAAAACACTTCATCCTTTGATTACAAGAGAGTTAGAAACTGGATAAAGTACATCCTGCAATTAAAGCTCAGCCACAAGCCAACACCACTGATCATACCAGAGTGACAAGATAACCAGCTCAAACCATGAACAAAGAAAAACAAAACCCCCTTTGAAGAACAAAAGCTTAAAAGCATGAAAGGGGGACAAACCAACAAAGATAAGCACTAAAACCTCCTGGGGCTCAACCCAGATAAACCAGAAAAGACCAAGCCTCACCCACATGTTAAAAAGAGCCTACAAAAACAAAGCACCATCCCTCACCAAAAATAGGAGAAAAGCCAACCCAAAGGGAGTTCAAAATAAAGATCTCAACAAGAAGGAACAAATCCTATGAGGACAAGAAATGAAAGGACCAAAATCCACCCACAAAATAAATTGTAGTAAAAAATAGGGGCATAAAACCACACTCCTTAATAGAAAAAGAACATCCCCCAAAAACATGGAAGAAAAACCACCCTCTCCCAACAAACAAGGGAGCAACAAAGAAGCAAGGCAAGGCCCCCTCCCACCTTCAACACAGGTTCTCAAAGAGCCTACAACCACCAAGAAGAGAGGAAAGAAATCCCCCACATCGAAGCCAAGGAGAACCACCACTAGAGAGACCCCTCCAGCCACTTCAACACCTCCAACCGCTTCAGCACCAGAAGGGGAAAGAGAGACCAGAAAAACCTATCTCAAAGCAACAATGAGTGCTCCCACTAGATGCACAAACAAGAACCAAGAAAGTAGCTCCAAAGCAAAGCCATTGCTTACTAAAGCTCCAAACAAGGGATGCACAAGCCCAACATGGAAGGAGAGACATCCTCTCCCTCAAAACACCACCAAAAATTCAAGACAGATACTTCCCATGAGAGAGAACCGCTACAACATAGAGCAAAACAATCCTAACATAACACCAGAGGAACAAGAGCATCCTCGATAGCACAAGGCGCAACAACCAGGAACAAACTCCCTCCTCCAACATGGCTACCCAACAAGCTAGCAACCACACAAAACACAACAGAAGAAACTGACCCCCAAGAGCTTCTGCAAATAGAAGGGGACCCCTAAAAGCACACACAAAATCCCAAAGGAGAAGCAGTCGATACTCCCAGCGACAACAAAGAAGTAAGAATAGTCACTGAGAACCAAAGACATACATCATCTTCATCTGAATTAGACTCTCCATCATAATTTCTCCAAAGGATTTCAAACCCCAGTCATAGCTCTTCCCACCTGAGCACTCTCCCATCTTCCCACTAAAGTGATAGGCTATCATTAGGTCCTATCACTTTAGTTGATAAATATATTAATATATCGACTGGATAGTGTTTGAAGGCTATATGAAATATAATGCATCTTGACTATCTCTCTTGAGTTTTCTAAATGTTGGAACAACTGAAATGAAAGTCTAAACTAGGAGGCCACTAAACTTAGAAACCAGGAAATCATTTATCTAGATAGCTTGAAATAACTAGACTAGAAAGCAGAAAATTATGAACCTAAAAAGCATAATGATTAAACTAGAAAGCATGGAAATGATTAAACTAAGAAATGTGTAAATCACTGAAGAAGGAAATCTTGTAAAGAAACTATGAAACATCTGTCTAACAAAAGATAACAATCCTAACAATTAATAGAAACCGATTTAACAGTTTGAAACTAACAACTGAAAGGAGGTGCTCCAGAACTTCAGAAAATAGAACTTAAAGATTATAGACTCAAGTACAACCTACAAGATTAATCTTGATAGAGCTACACACATGAAAATAAACTTCACTCCCAATTATCATTTACTAAATGAAAGTAACAAAATTAAAAGTGGAATACTTATCTATCTAATCTACAGTCCCTCAAGTGGCCAACTCTCAAGTGCTCCTACACCTAGCTTAGATCACATACACTGATAACTCCAAAATTACTTCATTCAAAATAATTCCATTCACATTACTCAGTAACTCCAAAGGTGATGGGAAAAACTCATTTTATTCATATTAAGAGTGTAACTCAAAAAACATAGTGACAACATAACAATACTCTTCTATATCCCATTGCTTCTAACAGTTACATATTTATATAAGAACAACTAACAAAATCCTATATTTTAGTTGGTAAAGTCTTCAACTATTTTTTAACAAACTAACGGACTTTAAATCCCATGACATAAAACATTAAAGGGCTCAAAATGAGCCATAAAGTCTTCAAATTGAAAATAACAGGAACTACAAAAACTCGGTCCATCATGCATTCTCCTAAAGTTCTGGTGCCCATTCTTTCAGCACTTTTCTTCAATAGTGTTGAGATCTGTGTTGAATCTCTATGACTGGCATGATTACTACGTGTGGTAATTGACCTATACAATGCTTAAAAAATAAACCATTAATTAAACGTGGGTTAGCTTATTTCAATTAATTTCAAGAAATAAAGATTGTACACCTTTTCACAAAAATAAAGCAATTACTTATCCTAAAGACAATTAATTGGCAAGGTAAAGATGGCTAGAAGATGTGAAGTTAATTATTTAGTTCATTATATTGATGAGGTTATCTTTTACCTCATCATCTACCACTATTGGAATTCCTAAAGGTATACATTAATCGGTATTTAAATTAGTTATAATATAACATGAATGTAACAAACAACAATTATATCCAAATGTACACTTTACCTCTAGAGTTATGACTAGGTCAAAATCAACTAGCTACATAAGACCTTTATATGGCTAATAACACACCTTGCACATGCACCTATAGATATCAACTTCGTTATAATCCCTAAAGATAATTTAATTTATTATTTTTTACATAGTGGTAAGGTGCAGGCATGTATGTTCAAATTATTTGATGATATATAGCTATTAAAGTTTACTTAATATGTTTCATTGGTTTATATTTCTAAATCATGAAAAAAATGTGCATTCGTAACTAGACCTACTACTAACAAGAATGATAATTGATTAAATGATGGAATCGATGATCTCTCCCTAATGCAAAATATTTTCTACTCCATTATGCAACAAAGTTATAAATAGAAAAGAGGAAAAAAATGCATTCATCAAAGCATCAACAAAACTATGTTTATAGTCATATGAAAACCAAATATTATATTTATATTATAGAAATTCTTAATAATTCATAACTAGAGCTATAATGACCCACATGGAACAAAGGAATGATCATTGTAAAGACTTTGTAATAAATTAGATGTTTCCATGAATACATCAAACCCTAGATTCATTCATACTAGTAAATGTGACCAGATGAATTATATAAATACAATTATAATACTTGAACCCTAAATCATTACAAATAGTCATAGATACATCCATTAAAAATATAAACATTATAACATCCTTCCTACACTATGTTATATACATTCCTCATTTATAATTAAGACATGCAATGTTTGATGCCCTAAAATGCTATGCAAATTTTACTAAAACCAAAATTAGCTTGATGACCAAAACCTTGAAAGAAAAATTAACAATAATATATAGATCCTTCATTTATTAGAGTCCAACAACTTGTGGGAGCCTTAGGATGTTGAAATTGTTAAAGATTTAAGGAAATCCATAATACCCTATTCATTGTCATCCATGCATCATGATTCACATCTAAAATCATATGAATACTACTTGAAAAATATTGAAATCCATGTTAGAGGCATGAAAGAACATGTTATAGATTTAAAAATAATATTCCAATTCAATATGCCTCTAGATATAACGTGTTAGGTAATGGTAAATCTAAGAAATACACTAAAAATATCACCAAGGTATGGAATGAAAGCTTAGGTTATGAAAATCATAGCTATTACATTAAATATAATACAAGATGGCTCTACCTTTTGTTATCCTTGATTCTACACCTTTTAGAATAAATAATATCTTTTAGGCACAATAAAATCCAATCCAATGGTAGCAAAGCTTCATTAGATCATTAATGGAATTCTAGGCTATTTTATATCCTTACTACTAAACAACCTATGAATTTGTTCCCAAATACTAAACAATATTTTTTGAGTGATTAAAATATTTTTATGGTAGCCATAACATCAAATCTAGGCCTAAATGGCCTTCTAGATATATATGGAAGTAGGTGAGTTTAAATAGTGAAAAATGGTTGGAATTTCAAACTTTGGGGATTGGGGACAGCTCATACTTCATTCCATTGGTTGGAAGTATTGAGGTGGTGAAGAACTCATATCATTAAGGTATGTGAAATGGGAGAGGTTAGAACCAATAAGGTAATAAGCTTCAAAATGTCAAGGATTAGGAGTTAGGAATACCTTATTAAAAAAACATGGGGAGAGGGAAGGTTGAAAGTTTTATTTTGAAGGAGTACTTAGTAAAAAGGTTTAGGATTTAGGGGGTTAGAGTTGATCAAGAAGGCATCATAGGAAGGGAAAATTTGAAAGTACAAAAAATAGATTTAAATGGTAGGGATCAAGAATGACATAGAAAAGGTACTTGAGTAGAAGGAAGCCTGCAACTCTGATTCTAATAAAACACTTAAATAAAAATTAATTTGAGAATCGAGAATCAGGGGATATCCATATGAGGTGCTCAAAAAATGGATAGTTTGAAACTCTGATTTGAAAAAATTGGAAAAATTTTAACAATAAAGGATCATTAGATCAAAATCATGGGAAAATGTATGTTGGGAAGGGAAATTCCAATGGGATAATAAGAATAGAGGAAAATGATTGGGATGGGCAAAGTGGCTTATTGTGATAGATCACCTCAGAAGTTTAAAAATCTAACAAAACATAAAAAATGAATAGAAAATTACCTAGACTTGAATTTTTCCATACTTATGCATGTTTTGAGTCACCAAGAACATAAGGAAGATGAAACTTAGTTAAAATGACAAACAGAGACCAACACAAGGATTTTTTAGATCAATTATAAACTAAGAGATAAATGAGGCATAAGTGTACAAATAGAATTAGAGTCAATGAAAAATTTAGCACTATAATGTTGAGTCCCAACACCCCACTCTATCCCATGTCAATCCTTGGCCCCTCTTCACTCCCAATATCAACTACTCCAAATTTGATCCTTGAGCTCGACTTTCCCCTTGTCCTTAGTGCTCTTTGAATCTTGGTCCTTGACTCTTCCCCCTATGTGCTTTGTCCCTATTGGTTCCTAATCCCTGACCTACCCCTACCCTTGGTCCCATTTTTAGTACTTTCATTATCTTGACTCCTAAGCTTACTCTCATTGTTTGGACCCTAGGCTTTCAAGGGAACCCCAAACCTTATAACCTCTTCCCAATTCCCTATTTCCTACATATGCCTAGCTTTTGGCCCATCTAACACATGTTCCTAAGGTCACTTCCAAACTTGATCTTCCACCTATAACTCCATGAATCTCAAGAGCCCTAAATCAACTCTTACTATTCCACCTACCCACTTACTACTTTTGGATGTTTCAACAACCTCCAGTAATGGTGCACACTCTCTTGGGGGTTTACCCAACAATCTTCGTGCCACCTACCATACCCTAGTGCATCACAATTAACTTAAGATACAATAACTAAATGATGTTATGTATATTTGAGGTCATGTTTCTTCATGCCTTGGTAGTATTCTTGGATGACTTGTAGGAATTTTGGCACAATTTCTTGTGCATTTCATTGTGAAATTATGCTCAACTAATATGGGTAACTGTGGAGGGTTCACATAATTTATAGTCACTCACATTTTCATACAAATCTACATGATGTGATTTCAACACCTAGAATCCTATGATTTCAAGAAGTTCATGTGACCTTTCACTTCCTTCCTTACATCGATGTGAATGAAAGCTATAAATACAAGTGCTTGATCAACTTCAAAAGAGTTGGTCATTTTATTTTCACTCAACCATAATGTTTGAGGCTCTCAAGATTTCAACTTCTACATATCCATTCACCATTTGAGCATTGCATTAAAAAAAATACAAATAGGTAGTTGATTGAAGCATATATTTGAGTAGACATAGAAAATGTACTGATTGACATTGCACATCTAATCCCCACCACTAACACCATTTCATCCTAAATCATCCCTTGGTCTAACCATTTAATCGAATACCTTTATTTGATTAAATACATCAATGTTCCTCTCTTAATTAAATAAACCATTTATCTAATTAAGTCATCCTTTCTTGTTAATTAAATCAATCAGTCCGATCTAATTATCCCTATTTAATTAAATAATCAATTTTATTTGATTAAATCTTTAAAGTCCATCCATTAAATAAATTAAATTAAAACCTTATTTAGTTTAATCTAACTTCATCTCCTTGGTTAAATAAAAAAAAAATATTTATTTAATTAATCTTGAAATCATATTCTTCTCATATTTGATTTAAATCAATCCATAAATCTAAATCAATATGTCACATCATTTTTATCTCTCATTAAATTAATTAACCTTGATCAATTTAATCTCTTCTCATGTCCCATCCTCTAGCTTTTGAAACTTGCATATGAAAATAGATTTAATTTATTTATTAAATCTTTGTTTTCTCTCAAAAGGCATATTAATAAAGGAATATTCCTCAAATTTGAATTCAAAATCCAAGTGGACTTTGTCCTTCCAACAAGGCATTTACTCCACCTAAAAAGTCCTTTTGCCTTGAGCCAAGTGGCATTCAATGCATTTTCTTTCCCTCTTACATGTCATTTCAACAATTTCAAATTTCAAATATATGCATTTATTGATACATTCTCCAAAACTTGCACATCCTTCATCCATTCACATGTTGACAAGTGGCATCTTTCCATTTATTGATTCTTAGTCCCACATTGCTCCATTTTGGACATCTCTTCAACTTGATATTCTATAAATAAGAGGCTTTATTCCTCATTTGATCATCCACAACTTGAGTAAGCTTACTATACTCAAATTCATAGCAATCTATCATCAAACTCATCCAAGCATAGTTAGGCTTTTGCAGGTTTTCAACATGGACCTCCATTGAAGTCATCACCACAAGAATGCATCTTACATCAATCATCTTCATCACATCATTGGAGTTGGGAAAGGGCCAATTTTCACATCAAATTGGCACCAACTCCTTCAAAAGACTAAGAGTTTGCTTTGTGTTAGAATAGGATTTGATATCTTTGTTTTAAGTTTGTTGTGTTCTTCATTTCATTCCTTTTCTTTTGCATTTCAAATGGATTTCTTGAGGAATCATGGTTCTAACGTTGCATTTGATCTAATCTCTTGATTGTTTGTTGTTTTTGTGTAGGTTGGGAATCTTGGTTCACATTTTGGTCCTAGAAGGAGGGAAACCAGAAGATCAAATCACGTTTTTTGAGAAAATTTTGTGCTTTTTTGTGTTTTTGTGTGTTTACAGAAAACTCCACCGCTGGAAGCTCAACATTGCTATTTATCACCACTAAGAACTCAACATCCCTATTTAACACCGCTGAGAACTCAGCATCGCTATATTGAACTACTGCAAATTCCAAACTGCAACGCTCCATACTTCCTGCTCAAAATTCAAATTTTCAAAAAACACTATTGAATCTTTCCGGCTTGCTGGAATCTTTTCAAAATCCAAACTGCACCGCTGACTAGAATAGTGACGCCTTCATGCTCACTAGTTTGGCTATAGAGCAGCGCTGACTAGTAAGCGACGCTATACAACACTGCTAGTGATTTCAAACTACGACGCCTTTGTGGATTACACCGCTGGAGGGAAGTAGAAAGTGAAAATTTAATTATAACATGTACTTTTTATCAAATTCTAGTTATTTGGTCTGTTTTCTACTTTCTTGACCTCTATTTTTGCATAATCTAAATAATTTTTTTGTAGGTTGGATTGATCAAAGGTGAAGAGGAAAATAAGCATGATGACCTCATTTCATGATAGCAAGTGTTTTTAAACACTCTAGTGTTTGTTCAACACTCTTAGAGGATTCACTAATCCTCTTAAGGAAAAAAATTCTATCTTTCATGCTTAGGACTTACTAGTTTCATTTTGGGCTCTAAAAAGAACTCTTTGAATTCTTGTTAAAAAAGGAGCTTAAAATTAACTTTAGGACACAAACTCACTAGATTTTGTTTGGGGCTAATGATTGAACAAGGAAAATTCTCACACTTCATTTGGTGCTATAAAAAGGAGTCATTATAGCTTTGTTGGATTACAAAGAACATGTGCTACTTTGTTTTCGTGATCTCTTACTCAAACTAACACCATTGAAAAGATGTATGCACTTCTCTCGTGCCTCACGACAATCTTGAGAATCAAAAGGCTTTTTGGTGGTCTTAGGTTGGGATAAATTAATTACCTCCACACTTCATTTTAGGAACTAAAATTGAACAAAATATCTTGCGAGTGTAAGCCAAACCTATCACGTGTATTCTCTCTTTGTTTCTCAACAAAGATCAATCGAGTTACGGATATGTTTGCTCGCTTTTATTTATCTTAGAGAGCTTTCCTTGGAGAAAAATTACTCACCCAAGGGAACGACTCAATCGGTAACACTCTAAAGCCAAGAGTATTTCCAGCTAGGATATAAAAATGGGTACTGGAACAAAGGCTAGTATCACACGCTTGGCTCCGATGAGAAGGGCAGCAATGGTCTCTTGCCACATTGGGTCAACTCCTATGAACAGAAAGTCCGAATTAAAACCCTTGTTATAGAAATGCCAAAATCCCTATCTATTTGTTGGTGCAAGAACGGTCGTTTTGAAGTTGCCCCACACTTTTACAGTTTTTAGTAGAAATGGAAAATATGCCATGGTAGTTTCATGGGTATCGATGCTTGGCTACCCCGAGAAGTGAGTGTCGTGGAGGGGAGCCAGTGGGGTCAAGCATCTAACCATTCACTAAAAATAAGAGTAGTTGGACTTGTCCAAGTGGGGAATTAACAAATATAGTCTTTCATATCCATAGGATTGTGCTTGTTCTTGGTTACAAAACACTTTTCTTGTTCGAAAACATTTGGAAACAAACATTTAACATGGTCATCGAAACTTCAAACCATTTAGGAAGCAAATACAGTTGTCCAAATTCATGTGTTATTGCTTGCCCTTGGGATTTTATCCTTAGAGGTTTCTAAACACTTGGATTATATCTCAATTTGCTTACTAAAGTTAGCAATAGGTAACCCTTGCCTTGATTTCATCAAAGTTCCACATAACATACTTTGTGGAATGAGAAGAAGTTAAGACATTGGACATCTAGTTTGAAAACTAAAGAGTGTGTCTGTTGTAAAACAAAATCACTAAGCAAAGATAACAAAATTGGCTCTCACACATGTGTTAGTTCCTCATGATTTTCAAGAAAGTCAAAATCCCAAAGCAAAATTCCTTGAGAAAAAGTTCAAAATTTAGGAATCACACTCGAAAGGTCATCAAGAAATACATTAGGAAGTGCAATCAAAAGAAACATATCAAAATAAGAAAAAAATTCATAAGGTTCTATAGACTCATTCCTTTGAAAAATCCATAAATGTATGCTCAATTTGAACCACTTCTTGGTTAAAAGGTCCTTAGAAGTATTGCACGTTCTTCAATACCGAGGTCTAGTAAACAAGTGTGTTTTTAGGTACATTCTAGGATCAAAATCAAACCTTTTCATCCATCCTTCAACATCAAACCAAAATCACCTCACCGTCATCTTTTGAAAAATCTTGAAATTATCCTCTATGCTAGGCTTTTTGGAAAAAATCAAAATCATCAAATCCTTGAAGCAAAATCCTTGAAATATTTGAATCAAAACATCAAATCATCTTTGGCTAGGTATGTGAAGATGCATCCTTTTGCATATGCTTGGTCAAAATTATCAAACCATCTTGTTTAGCTAGGTATATGTAGATACATCCTTCTTCATATGCTTGGTTAAATTATCATCTTTGAATAGGTGTGGGTAGATGCATCCTTCTCCCTACACATATTCAAATTATCATCCTTTGAGAAAATCTACCCCCTAAATAATCATCCAACATCTTAGGGTCCATTTGTTCATAAATCCAAAAAAAAAGAAAAAAAACAACAGAGAAAACCCAAAATCAAATCAAGGTCAATTCAAAATCTAAAACAAATCCAAAAGGTCCTAAAAAGTCTAGCATCCCCTCAACATTTCTCAAGAGTTAAAACATCCACATCATCCATCTTTTACATCATCCCCATCATATCACCTTTGATCCTTATAAACATCCTAAAATTTTCTCTTTTTGTGCCTAAGATTAGATCAATCCAAAGAATTAGAGATTTATCTCCCATATTCTTGAAAATTGATCCCTATTTTATGGTGCAAACTAGATCTCAACACAAGAGGAACATGGAAGCCAACAAAGAAACATCCACTACAAGTGACTTAAGTCAAACAAATTCTAAAACAAATCCCGTTGAATCAAGTAATCCTCTAATCAACTTTCCTTCATCATCACAAAACCCTCAAGAGGAAGGACAAGTAGAGGATCTTACCAATAATCCCTTTGGAATGTCACACGAGGAAATCAGTGAAATGATTCAAAATCTGAAGAACCATAAGATTATCAATATCATGATGAGACTCAACCCTTCACTATACATGCTCGAATTAGTAAAGCAAGGGGCTAAACTTCCTTCTGATTTTGATGTGAGCTCTGTAGTGGAACCATCCTTAGAGGTCATCCCTCCAATTTCATCCACACTCCCCATCTCATCTACACCCCCATTCCAAAATATCACTCAAAACATCCCGCAAATCACATCATCCATTGCTCCAACTCAACCTAGTATTAACAAGGGAAGTGCATTTCTCAATGACTTACAAAAACACCCCCTTGTCAATAATCAAGACTTGGATGCAAATACCATCTTGGGGAAAACCATACCTCAAAATCCATTACATACATATGCCCCTCTCATATTTCATGATCCCAATGATCCATCATCATCATCCTTTCACGCAACACCCCAAACTTCTCTCCCCACAACCGCACAAGGAGAGGGTGACATGTTCAGACCAGGGGGCA
>VDFB02000015.1:204099278-204644176 GCA_007258455.2 Sequoia sempervirens | reverse complement strand
TTAATGAGGTAGAAATACCTAATGCTTTGGTGGACCTTGGAGCATCCATTAACGTAATGACTATTTATGTGATGGAAAAGTTGGGACTTATTGATTTACGTCCCACAACTATAGTCTTGCAAATGGAAAACCAATCCATAGCTATTCCCAAGGGCATCATTAAAAATGTTAAGATGGATGGATGGGAATATCCAGTAGATTTTCAAATAATTCAGTCCCTTACACCTAAAGATAGTTATCCAATAATTCTCAGAAGACCATGGCTGGCTAGTGTTGCAGCCAAAATTGACTGCAAAGAAGGAGGAATGACCATTTCACATGGTCCTAATAGCAAACATTTATTTTTGTATCCTCCTGCCAAGCTTGCAAACATAATAAAGTGTGGGTTGATGAACCAAAAGGTCCCAACAACTAGGAAAATTTGGCTTCACTGGTGATGGTAGTCATCAACGACATGGTGAAGAATTAGAGGATGAATTGGAAAATAACATGGAAAATCTTACTATGAATTCGAGTGGTGAGGAGATAATAGACATAGAAGAGATCCTAGGACACCTAATCAATGTAGACCACACATAATTTGATAATTTTGGTTTCATGGGATTATCTTGTCCTTTGACGAACTTACTTCCAAAAATGTACCATTTCTTTGCAGACGTTGCCAGACTTCATAAAACCATACCTCATAGTTGTCCTCTTAACACCTTGACAAGGCCTATATACAAAACCATTATGTTGCTGCCAGGGAAAACTTTGAACATTAATAGTTGGTTGACTGAGCTGGAAGAACCCAAATTGTTTGATACCTTGGTGAATAGATTTACAAATTTTTCTTGGGACTGTGTAGATATGAGAGGAATTCATCAAAGTGTGTGTACTCACCATATCTATACCGAGGATGTGTGACCTGTTTTCCAACCACAATGGAGACTCAATCTTTCCTTGAAAGATATTGTTAAAATCAAAATTGAGAAAATCCTACAAGTGGGGTTCATTTATCCAATTTCTGATAGTAAATGGGTGTCACCTTTGGTTGTGGTTCCAAAGAAAAATGGAAAGTGGAGAGTGTGCATAGACTATAGGGAACTTAATAAAGAAACACACAGAGATTATTTTCCTCTAATTTGTAGACCATGTGTTGGATAACTTGATTGGGAGGAAATGTTTTTCATTTTTGGATGGATTTAGTGGTTACAACCAGATATAGGTAGCAGTAGAAGACTAGGATAAGATGACTTTTACCTGCCCTTGGGGGACATTTTCATATTGGGTTCTTCCTTTTGGGCTATGTAATGCTCCTGCAACATTCCAAAGAGCTATCCTGGCTATATTTGTTGAGTTGGTGAATGAGTGTGTGGAAGTTTCTATGGACAACTTCACTATATATGGTTCAACCTTTGATGAGGCCCTCCAAAATCTATATAAAGTGTTGAAGCGATGTGAGGATCATCATTTTTCCCTAAGCCACGAGAAATTTTTGATAATGGTAGAACAAGTAATAGTGTTGGGACACCATATTTCAACTGAAGGGATTAAAGTTGATCCTAAGAAAATTGAAGTAATACAACAAATTGAGACCCCAAAAACCTAGAACAATGTTTGAAGATTCTTAGGGCATGCTAGATGCTATTGGAGATTCATAGAAAACTTCAGCAAGATCTCAACTCCTATGTTTTCCCTTCTTCAGAAGAATGTAGAGTTCATCTAGACACCTAAATGTCAGCCATCATTTGAAATCATCAAGGAGAAACTCAACTCTACTTCTATCCTTCGTGGACCTAATTGGAACATTCCATTCCATATTTATGTTGATGCATTCAATGATGCCATTGGAATGGTATTAGGACAAGAAGCTGAGAATGGGGGAAAATATGCCATATATTTCATTAGTAAGAATTTGACTCCAACATAAAGGAATTATACCACAATGAAGAAGGAATTTTTGGTTGTAGTTCATGCAATTAAGAAATTTCAACAATATATCATAGGATACAAAGTCACAGTGTACACAAACCACTCAGCCATCAAGTACCTTATGAATAAACCTATCATAAATGGGAGGATAATCAGGTGGTTGCTTCTTCTCCAAGAATTCAATTTAAAAATTATTGACAAACCAGGGAAGTTCAATGTAGTTGCAGATTTCTTATCCCAAATTAAACATGATGATGGTGATTGTGCTCTAGTATAGGATGAGTTCCTAGATGAAAATCCATTCGCTATCTCTACTAAAACCCCTTGGTTTGTTGATATTGCAAACTACTTGGCCATTGTAGAAGTACCACCTCATTTTTCATCAAAACAAAAGAAACACCTTGTTAGAGAAAGAGCCCCTTCAAATGGATTAATGGGATCCTATTTTGATGTGGACCTGATATGGTTCTATGATGTTGTGTTAGGTCAGATGGTACCTATAGTAGCCTTAGAGCCTATCATGATGATCCTTCTGGAGGGCATTATTCTGTTAAAAGGACAACCCACAAGATATTGGGAGTAGGATACTACTGGCCTTCTATGCATAAGGATATCAAGAAATATGTTCACAATGTGATGAATTCCAAAGGGTAGGAAGACTAACTACATCTAATGAAATTCCCTTGCAACCTCAGGTAGTCCTTGAACCATTTGAAAAATGGGGATTGGATTTCATCGGCCCTATAGACCCTCCTTCACAAGGAAAAGAGTACATTTTTGTCTATACCGACTACCTGAATAAGTGGGAAGAAGTACAATCCCTACGAGTTGCTAGGGAAGAACAAGTAGTTGATTTCCTTTACAATAGAATTTTCCTCATATTTGGAGCTCCTAGGACAATCGTCACAGATCAATGCCCCTAGTTTATGTCTAAAGTTTTGTTAGCCTTCACCGATCATTTCTAGGTAAGCCATAAGAAGTCCTCACCCTACCACCCTCAGGTGAACAGACAAGTTGAAGTCACTAATAGGGAATTAGAAAAAATTTTAACAAAAAAAGTTTCATCAAGAAGGAAAGACTAGGCTCGGAAACTACTTGAAGTCATTTGGGCTTATAATACCACATGGAAATCAACTACTAGGTATAGTCCATATGAGTTAGTTTTTGGGAAGAAACCTCTCTTTCCCATTGAATTTGAACTCCAAACTCTTAGGACAACCATGGAGTTCAGTATAAATCTTAAACGAGCCCAGATAGAGAGAGTTCTACAATTTAGTGAATTGGATGAACTCCATTTGGATGTTGTCCATCAAACTGAGTTGGTGCAACAACACAGGGTCTGGCATGATAAAAATATCAAGGAGATAGAATTCCATAATGGGGATTGGGCACTATTGTTCAATTCTAGATACAAGGATCACCAGGGAAAACTTAGAACACATTGGCTCGGTCCATATGAAATTTCTGAGGTATTTGCAAATGGTTTGGTTCAGCTGAAACCCATTGATGGTGATACCTAAACTCTCCTAGTCAATGGACATTGATTACACATCTACCATAAGCCTGCTAATAAAGAGGAATTTACAAAAATGGTAGAAATGCAGGGAGAAATCTAGTGCATTGACTCTGCAACAACAGAGTCAATATAGTTTTTCCCATCAAAAAAGAAAAGAAAAAAAGAGCATGTGTATGAATTTACTTCATTTCAGAATGTTTCTTTCAAATTCTTCATCAACTTCATCATTTGGATTTGGCTAAATTTTGTCTATATTTTGCAAGAATTCATTTTTTTAGTAAACACAAATTTCGACACACCTTGCTATGGTGCTCTAAAACTTGTTGTTGCCATGCTCTAGAACTCATACAACTGACTTGTGTTCCTCATTTTGATCCTACATTCTGATGCATTACTCAATGATGCTTTGGGAAGTCAACGACCAAAATTTCACATTCTTCTTCCTTTTTTTGGCTGCATCTTTCGACGATGCTCCAAAAAAATTTGGTTGCTACTCCAGCTGCATCTTTCGAAAATGCTTCATAAATTTTTGGTTGTTGCTTCAACTGTATCTTTCGACGATGCTCTAAAAATTCTTGGTTGCTGCTTTGGCTACATCTTTCGACGACGCTACGAAATCTTCAATTTCATTGTTGCGTTCCGATGACATCTCTTAGTGATGTTCTGGAACTTTTTCATCTTTCACCTTGGCTGTATTTTTTGGCAATGCCCCAGATTTTTGTAAACCCTTTCCTTTTTCAGTATTTTGATATTTTTTTTAAAGTTCTACACATGACCATTATTCAAATTTTGTTACCACCTTGAGATCCACTCCTTAATTGTCATTTCTCCATATCATATCAAATCCTTTCATAATAAATGAAAATATTATGACAACCTTTTTGTCATAATAATCTTTGCCATTATTTAAACTATCCCATCCATGTCATAATTATCCTCCGCCACCCTCGTCAAATTATGTAACTATCCTATTATGTCAGCAAAAGGTGAGTGATGTTTGATTTAATGACAAGACATAAGGTGTGTATGGTTTTCTTTGCTCAAAGTAATTATTTTGAATACAAATTAATTAATTGGCATGAACCATTCCCTCTCAATTTTGAAAATTGTGCCATTGTGTGATAGATTGAATTACAACAATAGTTGTGCATTTTCCCATGCAGAATTGTCATGATTACTCAGTAAGGACTCAAGTAAGATAGTTAATTCCTCTTCCATTGGTTATATTGAAATTGTGTCCCTTTTCATCTGCAATTCAGTTGATTGAAACAAGTTGAGCATTACAGAATTTTTGTAGAATTTAGCAAAGTAGCAAGGGAAGATAAAATGGGAGGAGCCAAGAAAAAGTTTGAACCAACCTCAACAGCTCAATTGTTGGCATTGAGTAACATTGCAGACCTATTTCAAAAAGGTGGGTGACTTGAATTTATGAAAAAAATTGAGGGATATACCAAGCAGATGGTAAGAGAATTCACATAAAACTTTGCAAATGGACAAAATGTGGTGCGTAGCAAGTGTTTCTAGGTAAGTCCAAAAATTATTGCTTTTCTATCTAGTCTTGAGAATATATGCATTGAATTGATTGAAACTACCAACATTACCTATCAAAGAATGGTAGAATTGTTTCATAGGGAGTTGGGGGAGCCTCAACCTATAATCACCATAAGTACTAGGGGAAAAAACAAAGGTTTTCATAGAATGTCTATCCCAGAATGCTGGAGAACTGCCATAGCTTGGATAATAAAATATTTGACCTGTGAAGGAAAATAAACCACAGTAGTAGGACCCCCTTTCTGTCTGCTTATTCATTTGCACCATGGCGCTGAAGACCCTTCTCTTAGGGTTAATTTACCAACATTTTTGTGTCATTCAGTTACCACCATGATGGAAAGGTATAAATTTGGAACAAGACCACTCAAACACCATGGCCTTGTACAATTGATATGTAAGTACCATTTTCGTAAAAAGCCAAAAAAGAAGTGGCAAAAATTTCTACAAAAATTTGAAAAAGTGGATTCTAAAAGACCTCTTGAGTAGGGAAAGTCATCTAAAAAAGGAGACCAATCTTTAGAAGAACCCTCCTCTAAAGCATTAGGTGCTCCTTAATACCACCAGACTTCAATGGCTCCTAGCGGCGATGTGCTAGAAACTTTTCCTAATGTGTTAAAAACCCTAGGATAGTCAGGGGATGTAGAAATTGGGCATTTTGGAGAAGGAGAAGAGCCTCCTCATAAGAGGAAGAGGCATACTAAAGTCACTTTCCAAACAACCCCTCATCTATGGAGAAGCAAGAGGTTATCTGCTTAGTCTAGTGAAACTGTGACCTATGATACAAGAATTACCTCTAAAAAGAAAAGGCCTAGGACTCAAGCAAGAATATTGGAAATTGAAAATCAGCTTGGTGATGAGGAAATAAGTGAAATAGAGAAACAAGTTGATCAATCTCCCAAGGATAGAGAGAAGAGAACACCATCTCCAATGGAACATGAAGAGGGAAGAGTACAGTCGCCACATTTTGTGGATATTGAAGATGAACCCGTGGGACGATTCTCCCCTTTTCTTGACAGAGTTGAAAATGTACTTCATGTTGATATGGAAATCCCCAATCCACCTTTTTCTATTAATGCAGGGGATGAAGAATCTGGTAAAAAAGGAGAAGAATTAGAAAAATTGGAAGCAAAAATTGCTCAGTTAAAGTTCCAGTTATAGAGAAATGAAGAAGAAATCACCCAGCAGCGAGAGGAAATAGAGGCACATGCTGCAATTATAAGTAAAAGGGATCAAGAGATTACAAATTGATAATGCAGATGGAGCAAAAAGATAAGGTCATTGAGAAATTGTAATATCAAATACAACAATGGAATCAAGAAAGCAAGCAACATATGGTTGATTTGTCTAAGAAAGACAAGCACATCCAAGGTTTGAAAAATAACTTTATGCAAATTTTTAATGCTTTTGAAGAAGAAAGGAACAAGCAAAGAATTGAACTTAATGCTTTTGTGAGTAGAATTGTGGAGTTAGAACAAGACTTGTAGGAAAGTGACACCAAACCAATAATGGAATCTAAAGGAACACAAACCAAATGAACTATTTTAGAATGGTTCGAGGTACGTATCCATCCATTATTGATGAATTTGATGGAGAGATGCTACTTCTTGAGGGATGTAGAATTTCAAAATGATAGGATGAAAAAGGAGTTAGTACTATTAAAAGAATCATTTCACAAAGTGTATAGAGCTAAACAGGATGCTTGTCAAATAAGTGAGTTATTTTTGGCTTGTAGAAGACCATCTAGGTTGTATTATGTGTTCCTCAATGAACAACTCCTAAGGTGGAAGTTACTTAGAATTCGCAATAACCAGCCACATGATCCCAATGATAAAGAATTTTTCAAGATATTTTTTGAGTCAAATCCTGATCAACATGATTTATTATGTGAATTCTTTGTTCATAATTTTCTCTTGGAAGATTATAAAAGTTTTTATGTTAACTTCTTTGTGGGTGAAGTTTAGTTGATATCATTCTTGTCCACCATGCATAATAAGATTCAATGGTAGGATCAGTCAAGGGAGTATTCACATGCAGATAAAACTGTTGGATTACAAATGAGATACTCCCACAGGAAGCCCTTCTATTTCAAGGTATAGTTCCTAGGCGTTCAACTTAAAAAAAATGTACAAAGCAGATATAACAATAACCTTCAGTTGTGCTATAATCATTTTCAAGATCAAGGACCAAAGTTGATAGGGAAAGGTTGGCATGCATGTGAAGAAAGGTATACTCTTCATATGTATCTTAAAAGAAGAGAGGTAATTTCACCTCTTAATATTAGATGGTCCTATAGAAGGGTAGTAGCCTTGATCGATATCCTTGAGCAATTAAAGATTAACTGGATTGGCATGAGATATAGACATCCTCTACTTCTTTCACTGCCCCTTGTAGTATCTATCAACGCAGATCAGAGTGATGACAATTTTGAGAGATGGGTAGAAAGGGTTACTTTTCATTAGGGATTTCTAAGGGAACCTGAGGATCTAGATACAGAGGCAAATGATTTTAATGATCTCAGTGCTAGATATGAGGAGTTGAACAAGAATTGGGGAAATGAAGGGCATGGAGCACAACAAAGAGTAGGAGGACCTGCTCGAGCTTAGGAAGGGGAGGAAATGATGAGGTAAAAATTAACCTCATTAATATAATGAACTAAATACTTAACCTCACATCTTCCAGCCATCTTTACACTGCCAATTAATTGTCTTTAGGATAAGTAATTGCTTTATTTTTTTGAAAAGGTGTACAATCTTTATTTCTTGAAATTAATTGAAATAAGCTAAAACCCGCACTAACTTAATGGTTTAGTTTTTAAGCATTGTACAGGTCAATTACCACATGTGGTTATCATGCCACTCAAAGAGATTCAACACAAACCTCAACATCATTGAATACAAGCGTTGAAAGAATGGGCACTAAAATTTTAGGAGAATGCATGATGGACCGAATTTTTGTAGTTTCTAATATTTTTAGTTTGAAGACTTTATGGCTCGTTTCGAGTCCTTTAATGTTTTATGTCATGGGATTTAAAGTACATTATTTTGTTAAAAATTAGTTGAAGACTTTACCAAATGAAATATAGGATTTTGTTAGTTGTTCTTATATAAATATGTAACTATTAGAAGCAATGGGATACAAAAGAGTATCATTACGATGTCACTATGTTTTTTGAGTTACACTCTTAATATGAATAAAATGGGTTTTTCCCATCACCTTTGGAGTTACTGAGTAATGTGAATGGAATTATTTTGAATGAAGTAATTTTGGAGTTATCAGTGTATGCGATCTGAGCTAGGCGTAGGAGCACCCAAGAGCTTGCCACTCGAGGGACTATAGATTAGATAGATAAGTATTCCACTTTTAATTTTGTTACTTTCATTTAGTAAATGATAATTGGGAGTGGAGTTTATTTTCATGTGTGTAGTTCTGTCAAGATTAATCCTGCAGGTTGTAGTTGAGTCTATAATCTTTAAGTTCTATTGTCTGAAGTTCTGGAGCACCTCCTTTCAGTTGTTAGTTTCAAACTTTAAATTGTTTTTTGTTAATTGTTAGGATTTTTATCTTTTGTTAGATAGATGCTTCATAGTTTCTTTAAAATATTTTATTCTTCAAAAATTTACATGTTTCTTAGTTTAATCATTTCCATGCTTTCTAGTTTAATCGTTATGATTTTTAGGTTCATAATTTTTTGCTTTCTAGTCTAATTATTTCAAGCTTTCTAGATAAATGATTTCCTGCTTTCTAATTTTAGTGGCCTCTTAGTTTAGAGTTTCGTTTCAGTTGTTCCAACATTTAGAAAACCTGAGAGAGCTAGTCAAGATTCCTTCTATTGCATATAGCCTTCAAACACTACACGGTCGATATATTAATATATTTATCAACTAAAGTGATAGGACCTAATGACAACCTATTAGCAAAGTGTGATGGTTAAATTGTTGTGGTGTTGTTCCTACCATCAAGGTTCAAACCCCATTGGGGTGTTATTGTTGAATGTTTATATTAGGAATGAGGTTCCTTATTTGTGACCTCATCAATTAATAGCTTCGAGTCAAAAGAATTTACCCCCTTTTAATTTTTTTTATACCTTTAGTAATACCCTCCCTAGTTTAAGTTAAGCTCAAAGTTTAGGAGAAATTACCCACTCTCAAAGTAGGGCTTAAACCATCCACAATCTATTGATGAACCTTCTTTGCCTTCTTAATGACAAATTCTTAGCCTTGAAGTAAGAAGAAATTGTAGGATTTTGGACTTGCATTGTGCCTTAAATTATTCCTTAAGAAAAGAAAAAATACAACTTAAATTGTGCCTTACAACCCTCCAAAATGTATCGAGTATGTAATTGCAACCTCCCTCAATAAACTATAATGACCATTTTTTGCAATTTATATAATCAACAACCTTAAACCAATTATTTATAATGCATGGTAGTTTTTATAATTTTAAAAAAAAAATTCCAAAAAGGAAAATAAAGGTTACAGTTAGATTCCTTGTGATTTTTTAAGCAATTTCAAAAAAATTACTAAAATTTGACTTTGTATGCAAAGTATTTGGAGCACAATTGAAAAAATCACTTGCACCATTGTGAAGTGCATAAAACCAACTTTCTAATAGCTAGATTTGAATGTAGAAAAACACAAAAATGGGAAAAATTTATGCCTCATAAAAATTCTCTTGGAAGGAAAAACAAATACACTTGGCCACGATTCAAATGGCCCATGGGCGATAGTACTAGGAAGAACATTGTGCTAGTTTTCAAGGGTGGTAGAGCCACTATAGTGATAATGGCTTGATTTGGGTAGTGTAGGCTTGATCTATATATGGAAAAAATTGTAAGGGTAGATCACTATCTGAGTAGTGCAAGGAAAATTACTTACACTTATTTCTTAGATGCAAATGATTCCTAGCACTTAACACTTACACATAGTTGTTGGGCACCAAAATAAAAACCATCAAAACAAAAATAATCAGTGTAGTTACTACCTACCACATAATCAAATTTTACAATTGCAATTTTTTTTATGGCTTTAACAAGGATATAGGAGTTTTTGGACCATGTACAAAAACATTTTTTTAAATTAAAAATTAAACTTTCAAAAATCACTTTTTCACTATAAAATGTTTTATCTACTAATAGAGAATATTAATACCAACACATATTGTATGGATGTCACATAGTTAAGGTAGGGGCTAAAAAAAGATGAGATCAACCTATGAAAAAAGTATATCATGTTTACCATCACCCTTAAAATATTTAGGCCTTCTAAACTAAATCATGGGGTCAAATGTAAACTAAGATACAACCACAAAAAATTATGGTAGAATTATCTAAAATTGAGAAGGGGTTGACAAGAATAAAATATATAATATCATGTTGAAGTCAAGGAGCAACGATCTTTTGCAAAATCAAATAACCTTCCACACACAAGAGAGAAGAAACGACAAATTTTATACTACCAATAATGATACAAGATGCAAGCTACAAGATGTGTAATGTACAAATGAAGCCTTGCTTATAGAGGTAAGGTGTGAGAGCTAGGATAACACATGATTATTGAGACAAAAAAATGATAACTATGCCAAGTGTGCCCTGATTAAAATTAACAACCTAGGTGTGAATAGGTCCTAGAAAGAAATTAATTAGGGAAACATCTCTATTCATACCAATAAAATAGGATTAATGTGTGTATGAGAGAAGGTAGTCACACATAGCCTCACAAGGACTTAAAATTATTGGAGTCACCACCATTTATATCCACCATCTACATTGCCAACATGGCCCATGTGCCAACCTATTTCCACTAGCCTTTGCACTACCCAAGGACCAACCTAGTGCCACTCTAGTTTTTCCTAACTAGGTGACACAGGTTGAGTGCCACCCCAATGGTATTGGAAATTTTTTAATTCCTTGAAGGGATATTTGTTTCACAAAACATAATTTTAACACAAGATGTCAGTTCTAATTTTGGTCCCTATCTTTGCTAACCTATCTATAGAATCACTTGGGAATTTTGAGTGTAGGTTAAGTCTCAATTTTTTATATCTAATCACATTCTACTAGATCTAGTTATAATTTAACACATACATTTTTGCATCGACATTTCAATCATCACACATTTGTATTTTGCAATTCAATGCATCTACATATTAACACTAGATTCATAGTTTATATCATTTTAGGCCTTTGAAATTTTGGTTTTATAGTTTTAATGGATCCTTAACACATTAACCTAATTTTCCACCATTGCTATTTTTTTCTATTTTTAAGAAATTTTCCTTACTTTTATCATTTTTTTGTGCAAGTCTTTTATTTGACATACTTTTTTCCTAGTTTGGCATGTGCATTCCTACACCAATATTTTTTTCTTGCATCAAAAAATATATGTACATGTAAAAATTGGTAAACAAAAACCCTCCTTTTTGACATAGCTATCTCAATTTAGAAATTTATTGCATTTTTATCATTTTTACATCTCTATTAATGAATCCACTCTTAAACAAAAATTGTTCATCTTCCTTGGTTTTTGTGCTAACCTTTGGTGCAAATTATTGACGTACTAATTTGGTTTTGTAGCTAAATAATTTTTCCAAGACCATTATGAAACTACTATCATGTTTATTGTAGGTTCAATCATCCAAGGACCTATCTTTTTCCTCTATTAAGGTTGAAAACATAAGTTTTCTAAGGGGAAGGAAATTATTTTCCATGCTTGTGGGGATACTTGTTGTGTATTCTCTCTTCACATTGAAATTTGATCTTAGATATTAAAAATATCATTTCATAATTTTTTTTATAGTTTATAACATACAAAAATTAAGTCATCTATGCTCTTTCCTTCATCAAAATCCAAATCAAAACTTGCTTAGAAACCCATCATATCCTAAGTATATAAATCAGTCAAATAAAATAATTGTAAGGTCTTGATCCTTGATCATCCACACAAAATCAAACCTAAAACAATCCTAATCACCTCCAATCCAATCTTGAATTGTAAACTTATCCAAAACATAAGATTTAGAAAATCAATTCCAAACCCCAAGATATTTTGATATCAAAGAAAATCTTAAGGTTCAATTCTTCTAACATCAAAATTAAATCCAAATCAAAATCTAAAAGTCACTTGAATCCAAACCAAAATCACGAACCCATTCTATTTTGATGAGTTCCTTTACTTGATGATGATGATGATGATAAATTTATCAATCAAGAAGAATATGATCTCTTTGAACATAATGATAATGATGAGAGTCTTGTGATCAAGATGAATTCACTCTTAAATCTTTAGATGAGCTTGCCACAAGCTCTAGTCATTAGAGCTAAATTATCAAGAACCCATATACCAAGAAATTGCTAGCACAAGATGTCTTGCCAATCCTAAATTCACATCCAATGGTTATACTTATGGCACTTTTGATAAGAGAAATCCATGTTTAGCCTAAGGTCTTCATCAGAAATCCACCCCCATCTCACCTAAGAACCTTGTAGCCTCCACCTCCCATGCCAATCCTTCATCCTCAAAACCTTTGTAATCAAAACCATCCAAATCCAACCACCAATTAAACAACACCACCTTCATGGATTTTCTCCAAGGACTATTTATAAAGGATCACAAGCCAAAAATCACAAACAAAGTTATACAATCCTCTAACATTTCTCATCCCATGCCATCTAAGTATGTTATCAATAATGTGATTTTCAACCTCAAGTCCATCCAATCCATCAAATCCAAAATCCATAAAAATTGTTCATATGCTTACCCATCTATGTGTAAAAATCAAATATTCTATCGATGTTTTAATCACTAGAGGGTCCATCACAACCCATCACCATCCCTCCATTATATCTGTAAGAGAGGGGGACCAACCACACCAAGGATCCACGTCATGGAGAGTCGAGAGTGGAGGGCTGCCCTAACTTACCTCACTCTAAAAAGACAAGGATCGAGAATGAAGAGCACTATGTAGTACTTCTATCACTCTTGAGACCCAAGTTCAAGTTTAGGCTAGGCGAGCTAGTTTTTGGAGTCAATATTGTATCTCAAACAACTCTCTATTTGAGGATGACAGTGCAGTTCTGGGATGACAACATGACATGTTGGCGTCTCTCAGGCACGTTGGTGTATGTAGTCATAAAATAGTACACACAACAGAAACTACCGAAAAACCTTCTAATAGCCTAGCTAGCTGATCTAGGTGGTAAAAAGAGAATGAGAAAGTATAGGAAATAGATACTAAAATGATAATGCAAGTAAATAAGAACTAGGGTGATGAATATGATCTCACATAAGTGCCAGTTCGTGAGATAGTTCAACACATACATCCTCCTACACACAAGAAAGAGGGAAAATTGTTGGGGTTGTATAGGGGCCTACCTTAATCAAACCCCTGTTTTGGTGTTTCCACCTCCACAGACAACCAAAAGGCAACAAAGTAGAATATGTGATAAAGGAAAGAAAAGAGATCAATACACACTACAAAAAAATATAGTACTACTCAACCAAATCCCAAAGGAGAGGAGTGAAGTGTTACCACCTCCACCCAAAATCTCACTGTTGATGAACATATAGTTGCGGGAGATATCTTTCTCTTGAATTTAAATAATAAATGATGAATAAATAAAAGCAAGTCAGACTTGCTATAAATATTGATTTGTTTTTTATGGGCTAACTCGAATAAAAAGTTGCCTTGTTTTGTGAAAGAGGCTGACTCTAATGAAAAGACACCTTTGATTTGTATATATACCAAGCAATGATCATTCATTTGATCATTCAATTTTTCAAGAAACAATTCTCACTTCAAGAGGGAGTTTGCACTTTTGCAACAGATCATAATATTGCTTCAAGCAGATCGATATCAAGGAGAAATCATATCTTTTTGTATATTCGCATCTAGGAGAGGTGCTATCATCCATTACATCAAATCGGCCTTGTGTTTGGCCAAGTTGTAAAGTAGATTTCTTCTCTTTTTATTCAATATATAAGGGATATATTTTGGCTGGGTTTTTCTCCCTCAAGAAGGAGGATTTTCCTAGGGTATCTTATATGTTCATTGTTCACCATGTTGCATTTTTTATTGCTTACATTTTTTATCCTAAAACTAACATGGTATCAGAGCGGGTCTAAGAAAAGATCTAATCATATTTGTTTAGGAAGTCAAGTCAACTTCTCATCTAGGGCAGATCTTGAAGGAAAAGTATTGTTGATCTAAGGTTGCAATTTATTCAGACCTAAGGGAAGATCTTTGAAGGTGAGTTTGTGTGGAAAAATAAAATGGTGAATGGTGTCAAGGTAGAAGATAGGCTTGATGGAGCCTCAAACTTCAAATCTTGGAAATCCATGGTACTCATTGCATTAGACAAGAATGATCTTCTTAATTTCATGGAAAGTGATATGCTTGAGCCTTTTGATGATGCTAAGAAAATACAGTGGAAGAAAAATAGCACGAAGGCTAGAAAGATCATGATAGACTTTGTGATGAATCACCTAGTACTGATCATCTCCAAGTTGAAGACAACTAAAGAAATGTTTGATACTCTAAAAGGATTGTATGAGATCAACAACACCAGCAAATCCCTTGCTTTGAGACAACAACTTCACCATGTAAAAATGGCTAAAGATGATTTAGTCATTCATTCTTTATGAAGATTGCTGATTTGAGAGATCAGTTGAGCACTATTGGGGATATAATTGTAGAAAAAGATCTTGTTATGTTGGCACTAAATGGTCTTCGTCAATCTTGGGAACCCTTTATTCAAAGCATCAGTGGGAGATCTAAGTTGCCCAAGTTTGATCATCTTCGATATGATTGTATTCAAGAAGAGTCTAGGTTGGCAACAAGAGGAATTGGGCGAAACTATCATGATGTAGAAAATCAAGTTCTTTCTACACATACTTCTAGAGAAAGAGGAATAGAGATAGAGAACCACATTCTGCCCCATAATCAAAGAAGAAGAAGGATCTCTCTCGCATTTAATGTTACAGGTGTGACAAGTATGGTCACTTTGCTCGAGATTGCAAATTAAGGTATACTCAACATGTTTCTACTGTGGAAATTGACATAGGTACATCTTAGAAGGAGCCAAGTTCTAAAGTCAATTCAGAAGGTTTCTTATTCTAAAGTCAATTAGTTTCTTCGAAGAGGAGGAAATAATATTCAGAGAGAGTTTGACATACCAACAGAGGCAACCTTGGATGAGGAGGTCAGGAGGTTGATGCCAATACTTGGATCTTTAGAGGGAGTCACATCATCATGAAGACTTGTTGTAATGTATATTTCTCTAAGATGGAGAAATATGAGGTGAAAGCCCTTGTAGTGTATATTTCTCTAAGATGAAGAAATATGAGGTGAAAGCCCTTGTAGTGTATATTTCTCCGAGATGGAGAAATATGAGGTGAAAGACCTTGTAGTGTATATTTCTCAAAGATGGAGAAATATGAGGTGAAAGCCCTTGTAGTGTATATTTCTCTGAGATAGAGAAATATGAGGTATGAGCCATTATTCATCTTTGAGACTGAGATGAGAAGTCATGTTGAGAGACTCCATGATGACATCACGTTGAGAGATTCCGTGATGAACCTTTTGTACTTGTGTTTTTCCACACATGGGAGTAGCCATGGTGGACATCATGTTGAGAGACTCCATGACAAAATCACGTTGAGAGACTCCATGATGGAAACTTGTGCACATGTTTCTTTCCACACATGGGAGTAGCCATGGTGGACGTCATGTTGAGTGACTCCATGATGATATCATGTTGAGAGACTCTGTGATGAACTCTTTTCCACAAATGGGTGTAGCCATTGTGGGTGTCATGTTGAGAGACTCCATGACATGGATATCTGGAAAGATACCTCCCTAGCTAAGAGGGAGTGTTGATGTTATAGCTGCGAGAGATATCTTTCTCTTGAATTTAAATAATAAATGATGAATAAATAAAAGCAAGTCAGACTTGCTATAAATATTGATTTATTTTTTATGGGCTGACTCAAAAAAAAAGTCACCTTGTTTTGTGAAAGAATTTGACTCTAATGAAAAGACAACTTTGATTTGTATATATAACAAGCAATGATCATTCAATTTTTCAAGACACAATTCGCACTTCAAGAGGGAGTTCACACTTTTGCAGTAGATCATAAAATTGCTTCAATCATATCGATATCAACAAGAAATCATATGTGTTTGTATATTCGCATCTAGGAGAGGTGCTATCATCCATTACATCAAAGCAGCCTTGTGTTTGGCCAAGTTGTAAAGAAGATTTCTACTCTTTTTATTCAATATATAAGGGATATATTTTGGTTGCGTTTTTCTCCCTCGAGAAGGAGGGTTTTCCCAGGGTATCTTGTTGTGTTCATTGTTCACTATGTTGCATTTTTGATTGCTTACATTTCTGATCCTAAAACTAACACTCACTAGCCAATGGAAGGAGAAAGCAAACTACAAACTTGGAAAAGTCACCACTGCTACAACTATGGTGAAGGGAGGTCTCGCAAGACTCCAATCTTGCAACATCTATAATGGCTTCACACTTGCAATGTGGTGTTGATGGAGTGTTGCTGCTATAATGGAGTGCTAAAATGTTGCTTGAGAGTGAAGCGAATGCTTAGAATGCTCAACAGAATTGCTAGAGAGTCAAATGAAGTGAGAATGGATGAATTTGAAGGAAGAATGAGGAAGAATCTATCATTTTTGAGTTGGTTGGTTGAAGAGGGACGTTACAATTCGACCCCAATCAGGTGTGTAACGAATCTTCCAACTCCAGATGTAGGAATCCGTCAGGGATGACAACGCATCGTGTAGATGTCCGCGCACTACACATTCATCCCCAACAATGATTCTCTCACCGACACAAAGGGAAAATGCCAAGTGGATGGAAGGCAGTTGGGTGATGTGGAATTTTTACTTCGGATTTGATTTTATAAGGTGAGGGTATGTGAAAGGGGAATTTGTGTAAGGGGTGAAAATTCACTCCTATACATTTTTCCCTCACTTTAGTGAGCACGAGTATTGGTGAGTGCTTAGTAAAGTAGATTGAAGAGTTAGTAGGGTTAGAATTTTATACCTGAACTGTCGAGGAAGCAGACCATGATCTGGAAAACTCAAAAGCACAGGATAGGAAAAGAACTCCATAGGTACTCTCCTTGAGGAGTTTCAAACAAAAGACTCCATAGCCCTATAGAACTATGAAGTTACACAAAGTACATTGAATTCCCTCAAACCAATGGTGGACAAATCCTGTAGGATGAAAGTGTCTCACAGGCCCACAGACTTATAAGGAGGAAACCCCCAAGATCTCTCACATGAAGGAAGCCTTGTGAAGTAAGCGCCTTATAGGCCCATAGACCTACAAGAAGGTGACCCCCAAGATCTCTCACATGAAGGAAGCCCCATGAAGTAAGTGCCTTATAGGCCCACAGACCTGCAAGAAGGCCCTGTAAGGTCTTCTTTGCTAGGCTCTTGCGGAGCTATGGTCAACGATTTTGTGAAGATTGCCGACAAGGTCAGGACCTCATCTAGAGAGTTGAACATGCACTTCATAGGAGTGCCATGTCGTACCTCAACAAACGGGGAGGATTATGCTGGAGATTCACCGCTAGGCTCATTGAGTGACTCGAGAGCAGTGACAAACTCAGGGGAAGTTGGGGCTTGTTTCGTTACTAGGATAGAACAAGCTAGCACTTAACCACCCTTTGGAGAAGGTGGGCTCCTCTTACATCCTCCATTACTGGAGGAGCCAACCTCTACTTTTGGCTTTGTCAAGGGATGTGAACTCTCCATAGATGAGGCAAGAGGTACATAAGAGGACGAGGAGAAAATAATGACAGATACCATTGAGGTATTCCGCATATCCATAGGTTTAGAGAATGATGGGATGTCTAGAAGGGACATCAACAAGGGCAGCTCAGCCGAGGGAGCAATAAACACCTACACCTTTTTAGGGTCAAGCGCACTCACACTCACAGTAGGAGCCAGAAGTGAGACTAAATTCGATTGAACAGAAGCATAGGGAGGAGAGAGGAGGACACAACAAGAGACCCTGATACATGGGTGGTTGTTTCCTCTTCCTTCTTTTGCAAAGCGGCCTGCTCAACCACCAAAGCCTTTTGTCGACACTTGCGCTCATGCATAGGGCAGTTTCTACAACTCTTCGAGCTAGAGGCCGAGCTGCAAAGGGACAGAAGGCCCCTTCTTGGCCATAGGGGTGTCAATCACAGTCATTTATGGTAGAGGGATAGGCTCCTAGATGGGAGCAGCATGAGAAGGTTGATAAATAGTGGGGGAACTGGCTCTAGTGCCTTAGCAATGGGCCTCTTCCCATTCTCCACTTTAGGGGTAGGAGCAGTAGGAGGCTGTGAAGGTTGAGACATAGAGGATTCCCATGGGGAACCTTTCTTCTACCATATTGAATGGGCCTAGGCTCCGTGGGTAGAACATGATGCTCGAATGCAGGATGCTTGGGCTTTCGCCAAGTGGGCACGATAGGATTCTATTAAAAATGCGGAACAAAATTTGATGGCGCCACAGTGGGGCGAGAGGAAGCATCAAGTTGAACAACGGAAGAGGAAGAAGAGGGACTTTGAGAGTGATTTTCTTCTTCTCTTCTATGGGCCTTGGTGACATCCCTATTAGCTTTTAGGCATGCCCTATGTGAAACAACATAAGGTTATGGAGGGTACCTCAATTTAGGCATTAAGCGCCCTTTCTTGTACTTCTGATATGTCTGGTACAAGAGGTCCTTTCTAGGCGAGAGAGGACCAACGAGCACAAGCTAAAAGTGATCTAAAGAATAACAACCACATGTAACTGGTGGTCTCTAATTGGTGTCATGGATCACATGCACAAAACCCTCATGAATAAATTTCAAACATTTGTGCACAACCGAGGGAACTACATACATAGCTACTAATCAAGGGATGCCCAGCTTCACTCTAAAGAGTTCAAACCTTAGGATTATGTCAAGCAACAGGTTTACAGATTTAGATCCAACAAGCACTGACAAAAAAATGCTACCAAGGGGAGGTACCGAAAGTCTGTTATGTGTATAGATGGTGCTCACAGGTGCGTCATACCCATATTTGTGCTGGAAGTTAATTAACATAATCTCCTAGGTTATAATGTTCACTTGCGATGTGTCAACAAGAATACCTGCTATAGTGTCCCTATTGATTCGTGCAGGGATATAAAGAGGAGATGGTTCTCTATTAAATCCCATTGGCAGGTCCTGCGAGGTGAAGGTTATACCTAAACTACTACTCACAGGTTGTACAGAGGGGATAGGCAGATGTAGGAAAGAGGCCATCACACACACTAAAAAATACTCTCACAAAGCCCCCCAAAGGTCTAAAATAGGACATTGACCCAGTTAAGGATTCATTCTGCAACACCTAAAAAACCTTCCAACTATGCCTATTAGGGGTTGCAGGTTGGGTTGTAAGGCGAAATGCCTCACAACACTCGCACCTACAACACTCCTAAAACAAGAGGAAAGGACCCTTCAATACTGCCAAATGGAACCAAAATGTTTCATGTCGAGTTCACCAAAAATGTAAGAGAGGGGGACCAACCACACCAAGGCTCCAAGCCACAGAGAGCCGAGAGTGGAGGGATTCCCTAACTTACCTCTCTCAAAGGACAAGCATCGAGAATGAAGAGCACTATGTAGTACTTTTGTCACTCTTCAAACCTGAGTTCAATTTTAGGCTAGGAAAGCTGGTTTTTGGAGTCGGTATTGTGTCTCAGACAACTCTCTGTCCAAGGACGATAGTGCGACATGCTGGAGTCTCTCGGGTGCATTGGCATCCATACGGTCAGAAAATAGTAAACACAACAAAAACTACTGAAAGAACTAATAATGACCAAGCTAGCTAATCTAGGTGGTAAAAATAGAATGAGAAAGTATAGGAAATAGATACTAAAATGATAAAGCAAGTAAATAAGAACTAGGGTGATGAAGATGATCTCACAAAAGCACCAATTTGCCTAATTCAAGGGATATTTTTCACTAAAAATTGAAGTGTCCCCAACGCTCCAAAATTCAACACCATCAGAAAGAGCTCAAAATCTTAATTCCAATGCAACTTGAACGGAGTTGAAAGGAGTCTGTATGCTCAAGTTATGGTTAGTCACACTTCAGTCAAACTGGTACCTGAGGCTATCACAAAAGCAAAAAAAATGGTCATCTCAAAATTCGTTGGAAGTGGTGTCAAATCAAAGAGCTCGACGACACAAACCCAACGATGTTTGTTTTGTTGAAATCTGAGTTTGTATGCTTGAGATATCGCGAGTCAAAGTTGTAGTTGACTAGGGTGGACTAGTGGTACGACCAATAACGTTAGCATGATGTTAGCACAATGACTTAGTAGGCCCTACGGTACTGAGGCCAAGGTGGTCCAATCAGCAGATGACATGTGGCATCTAGCAATACAGTCCGTACATGTGACATGGTGTGCATCCTTGGCAGGTTTGATGACGTGTCTTTGATAGCGTGGCAATAACTGGGTTGGACGAGTGAATCCTGTTGTGCCACATGGAACCTCCTCATTCCACCATGTGTCACCCTTCCTCTATCGGCAAATGGCGAGTTGTTTGAACAGTTCAACAAAATTGTAGGGGGACTCAACCTCGTGACTAGCCGGACTCTGCAACCTCCAATGGTCATTGCACCACGTGCTCATACCTAGCATATATGTGTTAGTAGTTTGTTTTAGTGAACTTTAACTGCTAGTTTGTGATTAAAACATGGCCAGTGGGGGTCGAACCACCGACCCACCGACCACGAAAAATCTTTATTACCGCCACGCCACCAATGCATTCAAGTATAAACTCGATGGTGTTTTGTTTTGTTCTGTAATTTGAACTGAGGCCTAACCAAATAGGCTCTCTATAGTTAAAACAACAACCCCTAATCAAATAAAAAAAAATACAAAATGCCAAAAGGGGTTGATAACGAAGATAGGGAGGTTTCTAGGAGGTTAGTCATGTATTTGATGGTTAAGCCTATTTAGGCTTATTTTATGTATAAAAGGAGGGGTGTAGGCTCTTAGAAGTTAATCAAGGAATGCAAAGGAGGGAACGTTTGGAGATATGTTAAATCCATTCTTGTATGATGGAGGAACGTCGTGTCACCGTGCTGAAAGGGAATGGTTTGATGGTGCATTTGTAATTTCTGATTTTGGAGCAAAGTAATCAGATCGGTCAGTCTGTTGGAGAGGGACCTGGAGATGTAGCCTTTTGGCAAACTCTATTAACAAACTGTGTTTGATCTCTTGTCTCATTTCTCTCTTTCTTTATTTCATCATCTTATCATGCTAAGCTTATTTAAGTAATCATGTTATGTTAATTCATCCGTTTGAGCTTTGAATTAGCTGTATTTAAATGTTAAGAATTTTTTATGCAATCGTCCTAGATCCTTAATTAGATCAAGTTTGGTATCAAAGCTTTGTGTGACTAGTATTGTAGAAGTGAATGCTAACGAGATCCAGGATTCGGTGAGGTGAAGGCAAGCTTGAAGAATATAATCCTGAGATCAAAAGATGAAGAGATGATCCACCATCACAAATGGAAGAAATAGGTGGTGGACAAAGTTCAGAGCTTGATGAGAAGAGTTTCTAGAAGGCTTTTCTGTACATGAAGGCCATGGTAGAAGTTCTATTCCAGGAGAGGCAAGAACGAATGCAGATACATGAAGCTCATGAGGACAAAGGGAAAAGATTAGGAGGTGATTGTGAGCCTCTGAAAATGCCCCCAACTCCTTGTTCTCCTTGTTCTCCATCTTCTCATTCTTCTACTCATTCTATGTCTTCTAATCCTTTCAAGGGTGCATATAAGCCTAGAATCAAATTGGATGTAAAATTTGACTTACCAAAGTATTGTGGGGAATTGAATGCTAAAAAAATAGATGACTGGGTTCAACAAGTTGAAGTCTATTGTAGAGTCCAAAATATCTTAGATGATGCTAATAGAATCCAGTTAGCTACTCTTTGGTTGGGAGGTTCAACTCTCACCTGGTGGGAGAGTAGGACTCGGGCATAAATTTCACAACATGGTAGAGTCAGTTTAACTTGGACAAAAAAATTCAATGCTCTTAAAAAACAATTCTATCCCTTAGGCCATATGCAACAGTTAATGATGAATTGGAAAAAATTTAGGCAAGGGAAAGGTCAGTTTGCTCAATATTACACCCATGAGTTCCATAAACAGGATATTACATTAAATGTTCCATTGTACACCCAAGATATATTGTTGAAGTACATAGGTGGTCTTCACTCTTACCTAAGGCATTCCATTTTGGTTTTGAATCCCAGTAATTTGGATGAAGTTTGTGTCCAAGCCACACACTTAGAGTCATGAGGTAAGGGTTCTTTCATTGATAAGTCTGATAAGAATCCATCTAAGCCTAAGGGTAAAGACAAAGACAAAGATAAAGGAAAAGGGAAGAAGACAACTACAGTTAAGAAAGAGCGTGATAAACCCACATGCTCCCATTGCAAGAAAGAGGGGCATGGTGATTCGAAGTGTTGGAAGTTGCATCCAAAACTAAGGACAAAAAGATATGGAGGCAATAAAGGCAAACAAAAGATTAATGTAGTGATTCAACAGGATCTTCAATCTGACTCTGGAGATGAGACAAAGATTGTTGCTATCATGATTCAAGGTAAAGGGAAAGCTATATCTATTTCTTCTAATACAAGTTTCTCCAATGCAAGTGCAAGTACAAGTAAAGAATCTTTTCCCAAGGTTGATAAGCAAAGAAATGAATTGTTTCACATTCAAGTTGTAACAAAGCATACTAAGGTTGATACATTGTTTGATACGGGTTCTCAAGTCAACTTAATATCTAAAGAAGTGGTAAAGAAGCTTAATCTGGCTACAACACCTCATCCAAAGCCATATCCACTTGGATGGGTTTGCAATGATGCTAAACTATAGGTAACAAAACAATGTAAATTGAGATTTGCTATCACTGCAAACTTTGTTGATGAGGTAGAGGTAGATGTAGTTCCTTTGGATATTTGTGGGCTTGTGTTAGGGAGTCCTTGTTTGTATGATGGGAAAATAATCTTTTATAAGGGGGAGAACAAGTATCATCTTAGTAAAGATGGGATAGAGTACATTGTACGTGCACATAAGGTGAAGACTAATCTTACACTAGTTAATGTTGGTCAAATGAAAAGGTTGGTCAATTCTAGTAAGAAATTTGTATTAATGCTTATAAAAGCCAAAGAAGATGATAAATCTAAGGCATTCAAGGGGTATGACCCAAAACATAAGGTTGAAATGGTCAAAATTGTTTCCGCTTATGATGACTTGTTTCAGAAACCGAAGGGATTGCCACCCAAGAGAGAGATACAACATGAAATCCAGTTACAACAAGATGTGCCACTTCCTAACATAGGCATGTACAATTTATTCGTTATGCAGAATGAGGAAATTAAAAAGTAGGTTCAGGAGTTGGTGGAGAAAGGAGTCATCCATCCTAGTACATCTCCTTGTGGTTCTCCAATTGTGTTGGTTCCAAAGAAAGATGGAACTTGGAGAATGTGCATCGACTATCATGCCCTAAAAAAAATAATGGTAAAGAATATGTATCCTCTTCCTAGAATTGATGATTTAATTGATCAATTAAAGCATGCAATTTATTTCACTAAGATAGATTTGTGAAGTGGATATCATCAGATAAGAATTGTAGAAGATGACATTTGGAAAACTACATTTAAGACAAAACAAGGATTGTTTGAGTGGATGGTCATGCCCTTTGGGATTTGTAATGCACTAGCTACCTTTATGAGAGTCATGAATGATTTCTTTCATCCTTTCATTGATGATTTTGTCATAGTCTATCTAGATGATATTCTTATCTTCAGTCGAACTTGGGAAGATCATGTAAGTCATGTAAAGAAAATTTTTGATGTATTGAGAAAAGAAAAACTTTTATGTAAAGATGCCTAAATGCAAATTTGCTAAGACATCCTTAGTGTACTTAGGCTATGTCGTAGGGAGTGATCAATTGAAAGTAGACCCTGCGAAGGTCGAAGCTATTGTAAACTGGCCTAAGCCAAGTACAGTCATAGAATTTAGAAGTTTCCTAGGTAGAGTTCAATACTAGAGGAAGTTCACTGGAAACTTCTCTTATATTGCTTCACCATTGCACACATTAACCAATATGAGGGAAAATTTTCAATGGGGAAGTCCACAACAGAAGGCTTTTAACACTATGAAGGAAAATTTGAGCACCACACCATTTTTGGCTTTACCAGATCTACATCAACCGTTCAAGATTGAGACAAACACAAGCAGATTTTCCATGGGATCCATTCTCATGCAAGGAGGTAAACCAATTTGCTACCACTCTGAAACTTTTTCAAGAGTAGTAAGTAACTATCCCACTTATGATAAGGAACTTTATGCTTTAATTTAGAGTGTTAAAAAATGGAAACATTGCATAATGGGGAAAGAAACTGTAATCCACACTAATCACCAGCCACTTCAGTATTTACACTCACAGTCTAAACTACAACAAAGTAGGCACTTTCAGTGGATAGGTTTTTTGCAACAGTTTCAATTGGTAATTAAGTATAAGAAAGGTACCCATAACAAAGTAGCAGACATGTTTTCTAGGCCTCTTGTTATGAATGCTTTGATAATCCTTAAGAATAGTTCTATGGTTCATGAAAGTTTTCAGGAACAATATGCTAATGATGAGAACTTTAAGGATATATATATGCAACTTTGAATCAAGGTAAACATGTAGAAGAGAAAGATTATTATATGCAGGACAAACTATTGTATCACTTGGGAAAATTATGTGTTCCAAGGGATGAACAAGCACAGGTAATCAAAGAAGCACACACCTCATTGATTGCATGGCATTTTGGGGTAAGTAAGACAATCACTCAGCTGTAGAAGTATTATTACTGGCCTCGTATGCAGGAAATTGTATCCAAGTATATTAGAGGTTATGTTATGTGTGCAACTAGTAAACCTAGTAATATAAAATTAGGGTTGTACACACCTCTACCTGTACCTTCCTATCCATGGGAAAGTGTGTTAATGGATTTTGTCAGGGGGTTACCTATGTCTAAAAAGGGACATAATTATTTGTATGTAGTAGTTGATCGGTTCAGCAAAATGTGTATTTTAATGCCTTGTAAGAAACAGGTCACTGTTGAACTGACAACTCAGATGTACTTCCAATTTGTATGGGTTCATTTTGGGTTGCCTACTTCTATTATATCGGATCAAGATTCTTGATTCCTAGGGGAATTTTGGTCAGCTTTGTGGGGACTCATGGACACCAGATTGAAGAAGAGTACAACCTTCCATCCGCATACTGACAAACAGGAAAAGGTAGTAAATAAGACAGTTGTGCATCTACTTAGAGGATATTGTAACACACATCCTAAGTTGTGGGATGAGAGTCTTCATTATGTGTAGCATGCTTACAACCATGCAACACACTCTTCTACAAAGAGGTCTCCTTTTGAGACATGCTTCCATTATGTGCCTAAAACACCAATGTATTTTTCTTTTGGGAAAGATAATGTTGAAGATGGACGCCATGATGCAGAGAGGGATTTGAAGTTCATCAAAAAATTCCAAGCAATTCATCAGGCAGTGGAAGCATAGTTGGAGCAGAGCCAAGCAAAGTATAAGGCTTGCCATGATAAGCATCACAGTTATCACCATTTTCAGGTTGGAGACCGAGTTTGGTTACATATCAGCAAGGAAAGGATGCAAGGTGAAGGAAGAAAACTCAAGCTGATCAAATATGGTCCTTTTGAAATTCTGGAAAAGATCAGCACCAATGCCTTCCACCTTAATCTTCCTCCATACATGCATATCTATTTGGTTGTCAATGCTGAGAATCTGAATTTGTACGAGCCTCTAATGATACTGGAAGAAGACACGAACATTCAGGTTCCATTAGTTGATGATCTTTTTCCATAATACAAGTTAGAGTTTCCAGAGGATGTCATTCTCGACAAGAATGTTAGGACTTCATGAAGAGGAGCAGTTGAATACCTCAGAGTGGGATTGAAGGGGATGCATCCATACAAAGAAAAATGGATGGAGATTGGTAAAGTGAGGGAACTTTACCCTCATTTACTTTTTGAGTAATCAAGCTTTTAGAGGTCCAAAAGCTCTCCAGTGTGGAGGCCTGATCTGGGGGATATTTTTCACTGAAAATTGAAGTGTCCCCAATGCTCCAAAATTCAACACCATCAGAAAGATCTTAGAATCCTAATTCCAACACAACTTGAACAGAGTCGAAAGGAGTCTGTTTCCTCAAGTTATGGCCAGTCAAACTGGTACCTGATGCCGTCAAAAAAGTGAAAAAAATGGTCTTCTCAAAATTCATTAGAAGCGACATCAAATCAAAGAGCTCGACAACATGAACCCAATGACGTTTGTTTCATCAAAATTTGAGTTCATACACCCGAGATATCACAAGTCAAAGTTGTAGTTGACTAGGGTGGACCAGTGGTATGACCGATGACATCAACAAAATGACTCAGCAGGCCATACGGTACAGACGCCGAGGTGGTCCAATCAGCAAATGACACATGGTATCTGGTCGTACAGTTCGTACAGGTGACATGGCATGCATGTGTGGCAGGTTTGATGATGTTTCTTTGACAACGTGGAAATGATTGTGTTGGACAAGCAAATCACATTGTGCCACGTGGCACGTCCTTGTTCCACCACGCGGCACCCTTCCTCTATCGGTAGATGGCGAGTTGTTTGAATGGTTCAACAAAATTGTAGGGGTACTCGACCCCGTGACCAGCCAGACTCCGTAACCTCTGGTGGCCATTGTGCCACATGCTTGCACCTAACATATATGTGTTAGCGAATTATTTTAGTGAACTTTAACTATTGGTTTGTGATTAAAACGTGGCCGGTGGGGGTCAAACCACCAACCCACCAACCACCAAAAATCTTTATTACTGCCATGCCACTGATAGGCTCATCGGTGTTTTGTTTTGTTGTGTAATTTGAACCAAGGCATAACCAAATAGGCTCTCTATAGTTAAAACAACAAACCCTAATCAAATAAACCCAAATACAAAATGCCAAAAGGGGTTGATAACGAAGATAGGGAGGTTTCTAGGAGGTTAGTCATTTATTTGATGGTTAAGCCTATTTAGGCTTATTTTATGTATAAAAGGAGGGGTGTAGGCTCTTAGAAGCTAATTAGGGAATGCAAAGGAGGGAATGTTTGGAGATCTATTGAAGCCATTCTTGTATGACAGAGGAATGTCATGTTGTCGTGTTGAAAGGGAATGGTTTGATGGCACATTTGCAATTTCTGATTTTGGAGCAAAGTAATCGGATCGGTCACTCTGTTGGAGAGGGACCCAGAGATGTAGCCTTTTGGCGAACTCCATTAACAAACTGCATTCGATATCCTATCTCATTTCTCTCTTTCTTTCTTTCATCATCTTATCATGCTAACCTTGTTTAAGTAATCATGTTATTTTAATTCATTTGTTTGAGCTTTGAATTAGTTCTATTTAAATGGTAAGCATTTTGTACGCAATCATCCTAGATCCTTAATGAGATCATCACCAGCTAGCCCCACAAATACATCCTCCTACACACAAGAAAGAGGGAAAATTGTTGGGACTATATAGGGGCCTTCCTCAGTCAGACCCCCGTTTTGTTGTTTCCACCTCCACGGACAACCATAAAGCAACATAGTAGAATATGTGATAAATGAAAGAAAAGAGAGCAATACACACTACAAAACAATACAGTGTTACTCAACCAAATCACAAAGGAGAGGAGTGAAGTGTTACCACCTCCACCCAAAATATCACTAGCCAATGGAAGGAGGAAGCAAGCTACGAACTTGGAAAAGTCACCACCGCCACAATCTTGGTGAAGGGAGGTCTCGCAAGACTCCAAGCTTGCAACATCTGTAATGAATTTACACTTGCAATGTGGAGTTGATGGATTGTTGTTGCTACAATGGAGTGCTGAAATGTTGCTTTAGAGTGAAGTGAATGCTTAGAATGCTCAAGAGAATTGCTAGAGAGTCAAATGAAGTGAGAATGGATGGATTTGAAGGAAGAATGAGGAAGAATCTACCATTTTTAGGTCGGTTAGTCAAAGAGGGACATTACAATTCGGTCCCAATTAGGTGTGTAACAACTCTGCCAACTCAACATGTAGGAATCCGTCAGGGATGACAACGCACTGCACATTCATCCCCGACAAATATTCTCTCATCGACACAAAGGATAGATGCCAAGTGGATGGAAGGAAGTTGGGTGATGTGGAATTTTTCCTTCGGATTTGAATTTCTAAGATGAGGGTCTATGAAAGGGGAATTTGTGTAAGGGGTGCAAATTCGATCCTATACAATATCATCCAAAAATTTTTGGCTATGTAAAGATCTTATTCCAAACCATGTGCAAAACCTTACTTAAAAATCTAAGTATCTGATGAATCCCTTTCATTATCACATACCATCTCAATATTCGATCATCCATGTCAAGCCCATCCCCAAAATCACAATCATATTACCTCAATTCCTCCACCTTTATCCAATTTAGTTTTCTCATTTCCAAGGAAGTTATAACCTCTACCACTCCTTACCCATCTAAAAATGGCTTCACATATTATTTACAAATAAACAAGTATCTCATCACCAATTGGATTTATAACATGAACTATCAAGGCAAGGACTAGACCTTCATGAGCAAGGCATCTTGGAAACCATATAAATCAAATATTTTAGGGCCTCAAATACAAATTTCATGACAAATATTTTGGTAAGACCTCTACACATTATAAGTAAACTTCTTTCAACATTCAAATAGGTAAATTTGGTTTCTCCTATCAAGAATTTGCTACCACTAATATATTTATTGAACCTATCACCCTAATCATCCCCACCAGTAACCTTATCATTAACCTTAGACATCCATCACCTAAAATCTCCAATTAGGATCAACACATACACATCATTAGACTTGTTCCAAAATGATGAAGCTATCGCAAAATTTGTGGGATTTCAAAATAATCTCTCACCACGAGACCATAGCATTGGATTTGGAAGCAATTTGGATGCATGTACATACAAAATAAATAATCCAAAAAATTTATAGTTCACCATGTCACAACACATTGACATGTAATAGTAAATTAAAATCAAATCCAAAATTAAAAGGCCAAATAGGTCCACCAATAAAAGTGAATCACAAAAAATAGGTGGGTCTTAAAGAACAAAGAAGTAATGAGTCCACATAGTGCATCTAAATCTACAATTGCATAAGCTAAATACATCTCCAAATCTAGAAACCCCCATCACCCATCCCAATCCCAAAACCATCTATCTAAATCCAACCAGTTCTATTATAACACCAAAACCCCTAGATCCCAAAATCAACAATATAAAAATACCTCATCCCCATCCCAACATCCCAAATTTCCCACACCCAAAACCCCACATCCTAATTCAAAGCTTCAACATCCATCATGGTGTGTGCACCTATGGGTCCTAGTTCTCCTTAATCTCATGAAATTTCCTCATGCTTCCATCACCCCATCCTTCCACCCACCTAATTTCCATTATCCAACATATCACACCCCTTTAATCTCAACTCTCACCTAATCCCCATCCTCCTCCAACCACCTTGTCTTCCATTTTACCTTAGCAATATCTTGAAAAAACCAAAGATAGACCATGGTACCATGTTAACATATTGGAGACACCAACTTAGCAATCAACAAGGTATCTACCATCATCTAGAAACATAATGATAATTGACACGATTTGTTTGAAGCAATTCTCTTAGCAAGGGATAGTATCCCTCACCATGGAAAAAATGCTTGAGTCTAACCATCCATCAATCCACATACCTCTCCTCCATTCAAATATATCCTTCTCATCCAAGCATCCCAATAAAATCAAATAATTATTGAAAAAAAAGTAAGGAGAAAAATCATCCAATGGTGAAAACCATCTATATGGCACCTTGGATAGGTATCATGATGAAAACCTAACAAACATGTGTCATGCATAAATATACTATCTGCTAGCACCTTACACCTTGGGGAAAGTATATACTATCCTAATCTACCCTATCCTATCCATACCTCTTCATTCTATCTACATATCTCTCTCATTGTATCAAATCCATCTAGCCTCATTTTGACCTTGATATGGATAGGGGCATACCCTTGAGACATGATTTGGACAATACAAGCCTTACTTTCTTTGCAATCAACCTCTACTACCTTAAGCCATCAAACTAACTTCTTCATTCTATTCACACTCTTACTTGTTTCCTAACATGACTACTGAAAAATTATCACCATGATTTGAATATATCAACTACTCTCTAATGCAACTTAGCCTTGCTCTATATAGAAAAATTGCAACCCTTTACCTCCTCCCATTTCTCCAACCATCTAAGTCATATATAGTATTTGGATAATACAATTATTTCATCACAACGTCATGAAAAACATATATAGAGAGGTACATGTTATTCCTATACGACATGGTCCTTGGATATCACATCTTGAACCCGCTACAACTACTACCAATCCCTCCCATCTTCTTTATCCATGTCATGAAAATTTGATTCATATTTACTTCCTATACTCATGCTTCCTTCAAGAATCCATCCTCAACCCCTTCATCCACCAATCCATCGCTTCCATCCCTTATCTAAATAATCCCTCCATCATTTCATATTTTTATCTAGAGTTGGTTCTCCCTTGTCATTAATTCCAAGCCTCCACCTCCCATGGAATCTCAAAGAATTCTCTCTCAGTGCACACAATCCTCATCCATGCAAATTTAACCAAGCCATCTCATGCATCCTCCGAAGTATCTATAAGTTTTGTTCCTAACCTTGTTGCAAACCTTGATCCATTTTACTCAAATTATCATCATCAAGACATATTTTTAATGATCATCACACTGTTCTCACCATTAATAACACTATCATTATCATCATCAACAATAACAACAATTGTTTTTTTAGCTAAGTTAGGGGAAAATAATTATTTATCTTTGTATTATTTGTGCATTATTTCTTGTTTGCTTGCGTGTTTTATATTTTTCTTGTATTTATCATGATCCTCACAACATATTGCCACAATGATAGCATGGTATTCCATATCATGACGTCACATGATATATGATTGATTGCAACCTTCTCTTTTAAGTCAATCCTTTATACACTTGACACATTATCACCTTGGTGCTTTAACCTTGGTGCATAACATCAAGTTCCACATAAAGTAAAAGGTTGCTCAATTGACTCAACATGACTATTACCCCCATCCATTTGCACCTCACCCCTCCATCTCTCAATCAAGCTTCGTATCTTAATATTTCCATATTTTTATCTCCTTTTATTTGTTATACTCTAAACTCTTCATCCATTTTGAGAGCACACTCATGTTCTTCAAACCCACCTATACTCTAAAGAGGGCAATGCCTACCTTGTTTCTCCTCGTCACTCCCCTTCTTCCAACAATTGGGACACTCAACCACTAGTCTTATCTCTTCCAAATGTATATACTTATCTTATTTAAAATGACATTGCTTTTTTTAGTTACAATGCCATCTCAAAGAGGGGAAAAATGTAGACACCTAAATTCATCCACACTTTAATATCACCTAATTTATGCCTTTCTAGTGTTAATTAAATAAAATCAATTGTTTAATTAACATTTCCAACCATCTTCCTAACATCAATTAAATAAATTCATACCATTTATTTAATTAGTTAATCCCTTATCCCCATTTTCCTTTATAGTATAGTCTTAATTAAATAAATTCAAAATTTATTTGATTATGTTCACATTTTATATCTTTATATTTAAAATAAATAAATACAACTTATTTATTTAATTATCTTAAAATTCCCCTTAGTTAACTAATAAATCCACTTGCACATTCCTAAGCATCCTTAACCATGACCAAACTTGCACATGTCATGCATGTGCATATCCAATGCTTCCCACTTCTCCACAAAATCCTCTCATAAAATCTCATCCATCCATTTTTGAGGAAAATCCTAACCCTTTCACATTTATTTAAAAAAGAACTTTTTTCACTTTCAAAAAGGTCATTTTTGATCTTCACCTTTCAACCTTTTCAACCTTTTATAGGATAAGCTTGACCATCCAAATCTATTTAATCTTGGACCTCTTCAAGTGCACCAATCACAAAGTGACACTTGGAGGATTCTCCTTCTCCCAATCCCCTCAACCAATCTCAACTCTTGATCCTTCAAATCAATCTCAATCCTTTATCAATCATCCATCCAACCTATACATAACACCTCTTTTAGGCTATTTTCATAAGCTCATGAAGTACATAGTCATGCTATCAATTTGAGCAACAACACATCATCATCTCTCATTCAAAAATTTATTGGAGCACAACCATAACACACATTGAAACAAGGAGTTATGGGTGAGAGAGATCACGTTTCTTTCATCTTTTAGTTAAATTCCTTAGCTTAATATGATGTGATAGTTAAATATAGAATTAGAATCTAGATTTCACAATATGAGTAATTATTTTATGTTCTATATTTTCTTGATCACACATATTATATTACTTGCCATTAATATTAAAATTTTATTGCCTACCATTTCAATGACTATGCACTTTATCTTATGTTAGCTCTTTGATTGGTCCAACCCATGTTTTACGTCTTTTATCATTGTTTTAACATATGAAAATTGATTATAACAAAGATGAAGACCCATTTGAGGCTAGTGGCTAAAGGGAGGGATGGATGGTTGGATTTTCTCTATATGTTGGTGGTGGTTGCTTGTAGTTAGTGTGTATTCTCATGGCCAATCTAAAATGCAATCCATTTCCTTTTGTGCTATGTGTAGTGCTCTTGGTCTTAGGGCTTCATTATATAGAGGTCATCAATGTGCACCAAAGCTTAAAGTTTTTATGCTTGGTCTTGCATGATGGAATTTTGTTGCTTGTATGAGTCATTTTAGGGTATTTCCCCCTATTTTGAGATGATAATAAATCTTTTTCACATGTATCGTGATATATGTGAGATTCTTCATCTTTGAATGTGAGGAGTAGTGGGAATTTCATAACATAAAATGTATGAAAAATTAGTGCAACAAAAAAGTAATAAATGACTCTCAGATCAATGGTGGAGCACAAAAAACACTAAACAAGAAAACACCATTTAATTCAACCATTGGATGTAAATTAATCACTACCAGTTAGGGTGGTGGCTAGTGATATCATAATGCATAGTGGACAATTTTAGGTGATGGTTAAGAAGATTGATTATTGGTTGAATTTTGCATGTTGTAGTTAATATAAAAGGTTATACTTATTATAACATAGATTATTTAAACAAATACACATTGGACTGGATTTCAAATGAACTCCCATTTCTACACTAGAAAATGTGAACTTATTAGATTGATATCCATCTTTAGTGATTATACTAATAACTTTGTTATGTGATTAATAATGATTTTATTGACATTCACTACATTATGGTGTAAATTCATTTTGAGTTGTTTTAAAAGCATTCCATACACTTCTTGTTTATATTTGAATGTTTTATTTTGATTTAAATAGTAAGCTTACAAGAATAAATGACAACCTTTATAATTTTAGGATGAGTTTATTTCAATATCCTAATAAATTCAATAATTGTTTAATATAAATAATTAAATTATATAGATATTGTCATTTCAATTTTTATATAATGAATTAAATAATTTGAGGTAGCACATATCTAAATCATAGATTATTTTTGATTGGGATGTAGTCTATCAAAGTCACCAAAGAATTGGACCACCTTAGTTGCATCTCCAAAGAATTTGAACCTTGATAAATATTGTAATCAAGGAATACCTTCATCCTCGCCAATTAAACTAAAAGTATATTAGGTTGCACACAATTATAGCATTATTATTTGAAACAATAATTGATCTTAGTCATTTGTACAATATATTGATCAGTATTATATAAATATTAATTATAATTAATATATTAAATATTATAATCAATACTTTAATATTTGTATTAATATATTGATTATAATAATTAATATAAATATAATACAATTAATATAGATATCTTGCATCACTTATAGGAGTGACATCACTCTTTATGTTACCATCATCAACATCATCCTAGATGACCACGATAATTTATATTTACTAGTGCTTTAAGTGGTTATTATAAACTATACTTTCAACCATGTTATAAAGCAATTACAACAATTAATATTTGTTTATCTTTAACTAATTTTCAACCATTCAAAAAATCAACTAATCAATCTACAAGGCTACTATACTAAGAAATCTCTTGGTCATCAATATCTAACAACCATTTATTCTATTGAACACACTTAACTTCTACTATGCTATTAGGGATTTGACTATCAAATTCAAAATCAACTAATTAATCTACATAATCAATAATTTAATAGTTATATTAATATAATAATTATAATAATTAATATAAATATAAATTAATTAGTATAAATATCTTGCATAGCTTATAGGAGTAACATCACTCTTTATGTTACCATCATCAACATCATCCTAGATGACCACAACAATTTATATTTGCTAGTACTTTAAATGGTTATCATAAACTATACTTTCAACCATGTTGTAAAACAATGACAACAATCAATATTTGTTTGTCTTTAACTAATTTCCAACCATTGAAAAATCAACTAAACAATCTTTGTGACTACTATATCGAGAAATCTCTTGGTCATCAATATTTAATAACTATTTATTCTAATGAAAAAACTTAACTTCAACTATGCTACTAGGGATTTGACTATCAAATTCAAAATCAACTAATCAATCTACATAATCAATAATTTAATATTTATATTAATATATTAATTAATATAACAAATACTGATAATACAATTAATACACTAATTATTTTAATCAATTATTTAATATTTATATTAATATTAATTATAATAATTAATATAAATATAATTTAATTAGCATAGATATCTTGCATCACTTATATGAGTGACATAACTCCTTATGTTACCACCATCAACATCATCTTCGATGACCACAACAATTCATGTTTGCTAGCATTTTAAGTGGTTATTGCCAACTATACTTTCAACCATGTTGTAAAGCAATTACAACAATCAATTTTTGTTTGTCTTTAACTAATTACTTTAGACTATACTTTCACCTATTCAAAAATTAACTAATCAATCTACGAGTCTACTATACTAAGAAATCACTTGGTCATCAATATTTACCAACTATTTATTCTAAGGAACAAACTCAACTTCAACTATGCTACTAAGAATTTGACTATCAAATTCAAAACCAACTAATCAATCTACATAATATTTTTTCTAAGAATCACTTGCTCATCAATATTTAACAAATATTTATTCGAAGAAATAAACTTAGCTTCAACCATTCACAATTGTGCCTAGCACAAACTAAACTTGGAGTCAAGCTCAGTCCCAATAATTATAATCTTTGATGATGAGATTTCAGGCTTGTAACTATGTGTGATTTTTAACATCGACGTTTCATATCACTTTTTTCTCTAATTGCATTATCCTGATGATGAATCATGGAGTTTGATCCAAAACGTCGATGTTAAAAATCACACAATTACAAGTTAAAAATCTCAACATCATTATCATGAACTATAAAAACTACATGCTATTAATTATAATCTTTACTAGCCCAATAAAATCATCAAACTTTCAATTTAAAATAATTTGATTCTAAATCACTCTCTATTTTTTTTTCAAATCATTAACATATAATCTTTAAATTCACTTTATCATAATTACACCGAAGGCGTGTCCTATTTGAGAATTGCAAGCTAATAACTGAAATCAACGGTCAAGAGATCAGTAAAAATAATGCAATACAATTAAATTAATCCTGAGCGTTCATTAATTCCGTTTTCCATCGCTGTTTTAAATTTATCATTTGTTGTGTTTGTGTTCCTTCTATAAATGAAGCAACCTATAAAAGTGTAGCCGTTCATCATTTTTTCGGCTATTTTTTGGCCGTTTTTAGCTGCTTTCCCCCTGCTATTGCTATCCGCTCCTCCAAACACATCTTCGCTAGTTTCATGGTGGTTTTTTAAAAATAAAATTACGGCAATATCATAATAATGAACACATATAGGTTTTAACATTACGACATCCTTTACCCTAATTAATTTACCCTAATTAATATAGTTAATATAATAAAAAATAAATTATAATATTATAAATAAAATAAAATATTTAATATATAATAATATAATAAATATTTTTATAATATAGTATAAAAATAATAGTACAATATTTAAATAATATAATATAATATCATTTATAAATATAGTATAATATTAAATATTATAATAATATTAATATAATATAACATTATAACATTAGAATAATAATAATAAAATAATAATTTAATAATTTAATATTAAAATTCATAATATTTAATTAATAATATAATATTAAGGATAATGATAATTTACTAAGTAAAATATTAAAAAAATCATATTAATATAATAATATAATAATGAAAACAATTTAATAATAAGAATAATATAATATTATAATAATTAGAATAATATAATAGTAATATCAAACTAATAATACAATATTATGAATAGTATAATAAAAATATTAATAATATATTATATATTTATATATATATAATAAAAATATATAACAATAATAATAATATAAAACTAACAATATATAATACTTATATGATTTCATTCCTTATCCTAAAAATTGATCGATAATCCAAACCCATTCAATTAGCAATAAGATATAATACAATATAATAATAATATAAATACAATATAATATAATATATAATAAATGTTATTATAATATACTAAAATACAATAACATAATATAATAATAAATATTTATATAATATAATATTATTTAATATAAATATAATATAATTAAATTATATAATTACATTATGTAATATAATATAAATATAATATAATATAATACATAATCCAATCATTAATATAATAATGTAACATAATCCAAACTTGTTTTTGAAATTAAAAGCGGCAAATCAAGGGTGTCGTCCCTGTAGAACAAAGCCCAACGGGCCAACCACCAGAAACAAACAAGGGTGCAAGCCCTTAGAACAAGGCCCTACATGCCATTAACATCATACAAACACCACAGAACAACAAGGGTGTCATCCCCATTGAACAAGGCCCTACGGGCCATTAACAGTAGAACCACAGCAGGAGCCAAAGACCCAGAGCAGACCAAGCCAAAAACGGCTTACAAGCCATTCTTAGCAAGATACCAGGAGCCACCGAACACAAAGAACAAACATATCAAACCACCCTGCAATCACAGGACAATAGCAAACCTTCCACCCAAAAGGCCATAAACCCTCTGCAATAGCAGACCTACAACAAATCTTCCAATCAAAAGAACCAAAGACCATTTGCAGCAATAGACCTGCAATAGACCTTCCATTTAACAAAACCCAACCAAAGCCAACCTTATTCTTACACACAAAGGGGTAAGAATCACTCCTTGCAGCAGAGAGACCGAACCAGGAAGCCAACTCAAACACCGCCTCTAAAGGAGAGAGCTCCCCTCTAATGGAGAGGATCATATATAAACTTTTCCCACTAGACCCAGAGATCTCCAACAACCCAATACTCCACCTCCATAGGAGTATATCCCACCTCAAAAGGGAAGACAACAGAGAAAACCAGGAAATGACACTTCCAAACAAAACCACAGCCCCCAACTTCATCTCTATAGAAGAAGAATCCACCTCAATAGGACTCAGCTGTGGAAACAAGGAGGAAGCCACCACACCCATAGGAAAAGCACACATACCACCCTTCGGCAAACCCGACAAGCACTGCCACAAAACAAATCAAGGGATAATCCCCTTATTGCAGTTAACTAGAACCATCCCACGCAGAAACAAACCAACAGAGAGCCCAACAAGGATGGGGACTCCCAACACCACCCTCCACAGAACCATGAGACCCCAACACATAGAGGGTCCATCATCAATACGCGCCAATGAACGTAGAAGATCCCAAACAATACCACCAAGGAAAGCCAAAGCAGGAGCTGAATCCAGACGATGGCAAAGCCACCATCTCAAAGCCCAAGTAATGAACAACAAAGGGTGTGGGGAAGGAAGCGAAACTTTCACCCCAGCCACCGCACCCAAAATCTCCACTAGGCACCAACGCAAGGAAAGACCCCTGAGATGCACCTTCAAACACCAATGTAGAACAACAACAGGCAAACAAAAGGCTGGAGCCAGCCAAGCAACAGAGAGAACCTTTAAAACACCAACATAAGGAGGCCAGTAAGATCCTCCCCCACTAATGAGCAACGTAACAAGTTGACCAAAATCAACCTCCATCCACCAGAGAAAAGTAGTAGTCGGCAAGCAGAAGGCAAGAGCTAGCCCAACAACCATAGTAGCAAAGCCCTCACCAAAAATATGAAACGAAGGCCAAAAAGACCATCTAAACTGGTCCATGTCAAGCCCCACCATGAACTGAACCGGAGAAATAAACTTGGCATCCAACAAACACCAACGCAAACCCACACCCTGGCCCAAATCCACGCACAGAGTGGACACACTCCACACATCTTGACCCAGGTCCACGCATAGAATGGGACCATGAAGCACATCAACATCTCCAAGAGGAAACACCACACAAAGCAGATCTGCCACATCCGTCGGAGAGTAGAGGAAACGCTCCCGCACATACCACCCATATGCACATAAAATAGGGGAAACAGGGAATAGAGGTCTCCCCAAGCGCACAAAGAACAAATCGTCCACCCAGTGCACCTTCAACCGAGAACAACAACCATCATGTGTCTCAATCCTGTCGTCCTCATCAGATTCAGAACCTTCGCCATCATCATCGCCAGAGAATTCAAATTTCTTCTCCCACTCCTTCTCCCGCTCAACCGTTGCAGAGCCTTCGCCTTCACCTTCACCATGCTTAATCCAAACTTGTTATATTAATAAAATAATAATAATATAATAGTAAATAAATAAATAAAAATATAATAATATTATTATATAATAAAAATCTATAATAATAGTAATATAACATTTCAATAATAATACTAATAGTCCATGATTAACCTTCTATACCTCTTCGTCGTACCCATTGCACACCAAGATACGATTGCTAGTTCATATAATAAATCACAAAACAAATACTATATAGTATACTTGATATACAATTTTCACCATTACAAACCCATAACCTCTCACACTTAAAACATCTGGTAGGGGGAGCCCCCATCTTGTTAAAGCCATTACAATCGAATGGCCTCAAACGCATTCTCTGATTACACTCCAACGGTAATATCATCACTAGGTGGCCCACCACTAACAACATGGCCCACCACTAACGTTATATTTTCATGCCCATTACCTATCAAACTCAACTTAAAACTAGAGAGTTTCAACTAAAACGGTGACACCGACAAAATATCAAACTACAATCTATAAATCCTAATCAAATCCGATCTTCTCCCTTAAAGAAACCGATTGAATCTCGGCCGTCCGTTGCAAGCCAGCTGGACGGCACCGCGTCGGCCACAAATTCATAATATTAATAATAAAGAAATCAAAGTCAGATACTGCGCTCCTATACATTAAAAAACAGTTGCTGTAAATTATTCGTGTTGCGGAGAATCACATCAATATTTTCGATTATTATTATCTTCAGGTCTGTTTAGGGAAGGTTTCGATTCCTGCGGAGCTTACCAAATCTGCGGAGTTGTGTCGCAGCAATCGGCTGATCGGATTGTTAAGGTACAGTTTTGCAGGGTTAAATTTCAAGCGTTCTTTTTGGTTTGTTTTAGGTTTTTGACTGATTATTTTGATCTTTATTCAGAGATGATCTTATCTTTACACAATTGAGCGTTTTAGAGAATTTATTTTCAAAAATCTGATATGTTACTGCAGCTTTGTCGTTTGGTTTGTGGAAATTTAGGTTTTTAGAGTTCTGAGGGAGAATTCTTATGCCTATTTATTCATTTGATGATAGTCATTTTGGTTTGTTTCAGGTGTTTGTTTCTTTCTGCCTAAAGTGTTTGATTGTCTTGAGCTGTTAATAAATCTTCAAATGATTCGCCATTTCCTTAAAAAATGATATTTCGAAATTACGAGATCATATCGTCCGTAAATTTTTAGATTTCATTGCGGTTATAATAATTATCATCATCAAGGCCACCAGAATTCTCTATCAAACGATACACGATCCGCACCAACGCCCGAGTGAATCTGTGCATGCTTTTAGTATTTTGAATTGGCCAACTGGTCGAGACTTGGCCTTGGCGAGTACGGGACTCGGTAAAAAAACTCAGCCAAAACTCAGATTTAATATCAATCATAACACGTAGGAACTATTTTTAAGGATTTTTTTATAATTTATTGTATTTTAAATTTTTATATTGACTCGGCCAAGCACTCTCGGAAACTCTCTCGGTTTATGATTAGTCAAGTACTTGCCTTTGCGGAGTCCTCACACTACGGAAATTTTAACATAAAATTCCTGTGCACTTTTACATTCATTCGAGGCAGTCATTTTTTGGTTATTACATTTAACTTTGTATTTAGGACAATTTTTTTTTAACATTGATAAAAATAATTATGGACTCGGGTTTTTAAAAGAAATGGTTTTGATACTCTGGCACTTTGTAGTTTTCTTTCTGAAAATTTCATTGTTTTCAGCAAGAGTTCCATTGCAAAATCATTCATTTGAGGCATTTCTTTTGTGTTTGTTTTACACGTTTTTTGGCTTTTGTAGATTAAAAATTTCTCCATATTATTGAAAAGTTAAATGAATCCTTACGCACTCAAAAAATATTGAAGTTGTTGCCTCCAAATTCCGAGGGCTTGTTGTATCATTGTGGACTTCCGCAAAATTAGCGCTGTTACTTTTTTTTCCATTTGAAGCTGTCTTTTTTTTGTCTGTGTAAGATCATTTTTCTCTGTGTTGTGCAGAATGCAGATAATTGATTCTTTCCACAAATGGGGTTTCTTAGACTTTTCTGTTCTTGGTTTTTTTCTCATAAGAGCCATTATGTGCTGAAGAGAATTCCTGTGTATTTACATTGATTTGACGAGATAGTTTTTTGGGCTTGTTTCAGTTTTTAACGTTTTGGTCTTCCAGATTATTTTTTTCTTCTGTGGGATGGTTAATTCAGGGTTTTAGAAATTGTTTTCTCGAAATTTGAAGATATTCAGGGTTTTAGAAATTGTTTTCTCAAAATTTGAAGATATTCAAGGTTTTAGAAATTGTTTTCTCGAAATTTGAAGATTTTGTGGTGTCTTTGTTGTTTTCCCTGTGAAAATTTGGAGTGTTAGTGTTGTTGGGAAGATTCCAGCGCCCTCTAATTATTTTAGGTTTGTGTTGTTCATATTAAAATTTTACACTTACATTTTGCAGTTAAGTGAGTCATCAATCAGTTGAGGTTTCTAGAATTTTTTATCTTGGGAATTTGATCTTGTCTATAGTTTTGTTTTCATTATGAAAATTGGGGTCCTTAGTGTCTTTTAAGGAGAATTCCTGGGCATTTTTGTTTATTTGAGGCAGTCAACATTTGGTTTGTTTCTTCAATTGTGTTGTTTGTTATCTTTTTTCTTCGAGAAAATTGGATTCTTTAGGGATTTTCATTCATTTTACATTTTATGCTCTGTTTTGTTGGTGATGAAAACTAATTCTTGAAGATGGGAGTATATTTGCTTTGTAGTTTTACCCCTTTTTCTTTTACGAATTCTTTATGCAACCCACTCTAAAGAAGGGCATTGAGTTATTTTAGTTCTTGAATTTTAGACTATTTACTTTTCTTGGTTTCTTTTCTAAAGTGCTTAATTTTCCTGGATCGAAAGCTGCTCTGGATCACATTATATATTTGTGGCTTTCTGTGTTGATGAAATCGAGGTTTCCTCCGCATTTTAGAGGTAATGTAATCATTGAAGGATCTAATATTTTTAATTTTTTTGTATTTTCTCCTTTTTTTCTTTTAGTAAGATCTCATTTCACTTTGGAATAAGGCTTCTCTAGTGTTTTAGGCAGAAGTATGTGATTAGGTTCATTATAAGATTGCTGGTGAAAATTGGTGTTTCCAGGTGTTCTAGGAGGTTTAATGCATATTTATTATTTACAATCATTACATTTTTTCAAGCACTTTTAGGTTAAGCTCTCTTTTTGAGAAGGTAAATAAAATTTTATGGCAGTAATATTTTGATTTGCACTTTAGTATTCCTTTTTTTTGTATGAAGTGCTTAATTTGTGTCAAGGTTTTTTTTCTTTGTTTGTTTGATCATGGTTATTTTCTTTATAATGCATAGCTAGATTTGAAGATTTTGAGTTGATCTTGCTAGGATGGGCAACTTTTACAGGTTTTTCCAGTTTTTGAGACATTCCTTTGGAAATTGAGCTTTCACTAGTAAGATTAGGAGAATTTGTGTATTTAATTCATTTTATGTAATATAATTTTCATTTTAGGTTTGCTGTAAATTAGGAGGCGATGTAATACTTGAAGGCAATGATTGCTTCTGTTCTTTTGCCCTTTTAAAATACTTTTCTTGCCTCTTTTGAAGGCCTTTCTGGATTTGAGTTTTTTGTTTGTTAATCACAGTTGGTTTTTAAAGTTTGAGTTTTTCTCATTTATTTTGTGTGCTAGTTGTTTTCATGATTGGGTTTAAGTTTTCTGAGTTGATCCCCTACAATTGTTGTTGTAGCTACACTAGCTTTGTTTGGATTGCTTTACAACTTACAAGTATATATTGTTTGCTTGCACACTTTTTGTAGCAAGTTTTTGTTTCATCATAGAAAGCTTTTGACAGTTTTGGAGGTTCTGTGGTTTTCTGCTGAGAATCTCACAGTTATGCTAGATTTTACTTCCAAAGTCATAAAATTTGTCTTGCGTGTACTTTTCCATTAATTCTTTACACAATTAAGGCTTGTAAACTTTGTTGTCAAAATGTACTTTTATCTCAATTGCAATTTGAATTAATTTTCATGCATTTTTTTGATTGGTAAAAATAACTTTTGCGAGATGGCCTTTGGCATAAATACCATCACCAAAGGTATAGGGTGTTTGTAGGGGTATTTCTTCAGTCAAATGCACCCTCGAATATGCACCCGAGCTCATTCATTGGGGTATGATAGATCCAGAGGATTTGATGTTTCAACATTTTATCCTGCCTCCTGGGATTTTGACCCCTGGCTCTGCTTTGGAAGCCCCCAATATTCTATTTTGAGTGAATTTGCAGTGTGCTATAGTGTGAGTTTTCTGAATTTCAATCATGTGGATTCCCAAGTCTTTTTTTAATGTGCTTGCTTATCTTGCTTCAGTTTTAATATGCTTCATACTGTAGTGTATTTTTGCAACTTTCACTGTGAAATCTTGAGGCTTTTAAGTGCTTTAGGGAATTCATTTAAAGGAGTAGTGATTTTCAATTTTAGGATGTCATTTGTTTAAGAGAGAATTAACCTCGTATGTTGTATTATCTTTTTGCCTTTTTTAAAGGGCTTTAAAAGTTTTTTTACAGAATAAACACTGTTAATATGATTGAACTTAAAGATTTAAACCTGAACCCATTAGATTTCTGGTTGCAGGCGTCTGACTTTGTCAGGAATTACATTGCAAGTTTACAGTATGTTTACTCCTAGATTTTTCATATTGAGTTTTTCCTGTGCTGTCTGCATGTTTCTTCTTTCAACATTCTCTAATTCTTCTAGAATTCACTGTTAAATGTTCAAACTGTAATTAGACAACTAAATTTTGAACATTCATTTTGTGAATGTGTTCTTTGCTCAATCTCTGTTTTTTTAAGCTCTTATTCTTTTGGTGTTTGTCTGTGCTGTTCAACATTCTCTAATTCTGCTAGAATCCACTATCAAATATCCAATCCCTAAAAAATTAAGTTGAAGGGTTTGCGTGATAAATATTCATTGTGTGACTGTTTTTTGCCTAAACTCTGTTTTTCTAAGCACTTATTTTTCTTTGGTGATGCATGTTGATGGTTGAGGTTTCTTTTTCTTGCCTTTGCTGTGTACATTGGGTTTTAATTTCGACTGAACTCAACTAGGCTCCTTGGCTGCACAGAGTTTGCCTTTGTCTACCTCACATCACAAGCTACAATGCATTTGTTTATAGATCTTTTGTAGTGAGAGTGGATTGTATAGATTTTGAAGTCAAAATGTTTTAAGTATGAGATTTTCTGTTAATGCTCTTTTCATTTTGCTAATCTGTACTCAAGTCAAAATCTAGAATGTTTTAAATATGAAGTTTTCTGTTAATGTTCTTTACGTTTTGCTAATATGTACTCAAGTCAAAATATTTTTCTCAATTATCTTTCCAACTCCGTTTGCTAGATAGTTATGAAGATTATCTGCAATTTTCTTCAGATTGCTCTCCTAAATTATCAAATAAGTTTTTAAAAAATCTGCATTTGTTTCAATAGACTTTTGAAGTTCTTATTTTTTTGACTTTTATTAAAGAACTTGTGATATTCATTTGTTTCATCTGGATTGCAGCTGCAGATAGTTGCGTCTGGCATTGAATGGCTCGTATCAACAAGTTTGCTTCTGTCAATTTGAATGATTTGTTTGGAAAAAAAGAGCCAGCTGTGAAGACTGCAGTGAATGCATCGGGATCTGGAGCACGACCCAAAGGAGCCAGCCACGGGATGCTTGTTCTAACCCGTCCTGTGAAGCAGCCCATAAAGATTGGATCTGGAAGCACCGGGAATTTAAAGAAGGAAACCAGTGAATCCTTGAAGCCAACAGCAACTGATACAAGTGGGTGGTCCAATACTTCACAGATAGAATCGGCAAACGTAGGTCTTGTTAAGGATAATCCTAAGCCTGTTTATACCACTGATAAGCCTGATGCTTATGTTCCTCCTAGTCTTCGAGGAGTGCATTCCACTTCTGTGTCATCTGCATCTGTGAAGCTGGAACCTGTTTCTGTGGAAAAGACTGCAGTTCTTTCTGGAGAGGAGTTTCCTTCTTTGCAAGCTTCACTTGCTCCAGCAAACGCAAATGGGCAACAGCAACAAGCAAAAGACAATCAGCTGGATTCAAAAGAACAGCTGGAAAAGTTACATCTCTCTTTGCAAGCACAATCCAAAAGCTGTTTGAATGATGCTACTGAACCTGGTTTGAATTGTTTTCAACCCCAGAGACCACAGTTCTTTAGGCCGTCACGTTTGAGAGGGAATGAACAAGCTACTTTGGAGAAGCCTCAGACAGTGACTGAAAAATCTGATGGCTATCTGTCCAGAAATCCTCATCTCGCTGGTGATGATGAGAGAGCAAATAGTTTTGGGAACAGGCTGGGTAGTGCTGATGGTATTAAGAGGCCAGGTAGTGGTAGTTATAGCCATCAAATTTATCAAAGTGATGCTTTAAGCAAAGAAAATTCTAGCCATGGTTTCATTTGTCCTCCACAGTTGGCACAGTCAGACTGTGGTGTTATTGGGAGAGAGGAGCAAGCAGAGATGGAAGTCTTGTGCGGTAACAAATCAATGTATTCTCCTCCATCCAAAGGAGGCAGGTATGAGAGGGAAGAATTTCCTCAGCCTGGTTTGGGTGAAAGCAGGTATTATGAAAGGGAAACGCTTCCCCAGCCTGGTTTGGGTGGGAGCAGGTATTATGAAAGGGAAGCTTTCACTCGGCCTGGTTCAGGCGGGAGCAGGTATCATGAAAGGGAAGCATTTCCTCGGCCTGGTTCAGGTGGGAGCAGGTACGAAAGGGAAGCATTGTCTCGACCTTGGTCAGGTGGGAGCAGGTACGAGCCCCGACCTGGGTCAGGTGGGAGCAGGTTCAATCAGGAAGCACTGCCCCGTCCTGGGTCAGGTGGGAGCAGATATGAAAGAGAAGCATTGCCCCGTCCTGGGTCAGGTGGGAGCAGGTATGAAAGAGAAGCATTGCCCCGCCCTGGATCAGGTGGGAGCAGGTACGAAACGGAAGTATTGCCCCGCCCTGGGTCAGGTTGGGGCAGGTATGAAAGGGAAGCATTGCCCCAGCCTGGGTCAGATGGTAGCAGGTTCAATCAGGAAGCATTACCTCAAACTGTATTAGGTGGAAGCAGGTATGAAAGGGAAGCATTGCCCCAATCTGGGTTGGATGGTAGCAGGTTTAATCAGGAAACATTACCCCAACCCATATCAGGTGCAAGCAGGAATGCAAGGGAAGTGCCACCCCGACCTGGGTCAGATGGTAGCAGGTTCAATCAAGAAGCATTGCCTCGTCCTGTATCGGGTGGAAGCAGGTATGAAAGGGAAGCATTACACCGGACTGGTTCAAGTGGGACCAGCTATGAAAGGGGAGCATTTCCTCGACCTGGGTCAGGTGGTAGCAGGTTTGAAAAGGAAACATTTGGTCACCCTAGTTCAGTTGGAGGCATGCATGAAAGGGAAGCTTTGGCAATTCCCCACCCTTGCTCCAGTGAATACAGTTATGAGAGGGAAGTTATTTCTCGAGCACCTTCTGGAGGTGGTAATGGGTATGGAAGAGAAGAATTAATCTTGCCAGAATCAGTGAGTGTTTATTGTACTCAACCTGGCTTTAATGGAGGCAATGATTATGTACCTCCAAATTCTGGAGGAAGAAGCTATGAAAGGGAAGTGGTGTTGAGGCCAGGTTCAGGGGACAACAAATACACTCGATCAAGTCGACCCGGTATGGCAGGTAATGGTTGGATAGATGGTAGGGAACCATTCAGAGGTTCCTCTTTTAATGGCAGGCAAAACTATCAGAGGCGGGAAACAAACTCTTTAACTGGTTATGCAGATGGACGAAACGGAAATATTCATAATGCATATGAATCTAACAGAGAACATGGGCCTTTCAGGCAAGGCGGAACATCAAGGGAATTGCCTAATTGAGACGATTATGGTGGAAGGGGACAAACTATTGTTGACAGCTACGGCAGAGATGTTGCACATGATTCTGACAGCACTAGACAAAATCCCAGGTTTGACGTATCTGAAAGAATGTTCCTTGAGCAATTGAGAGAGCAACAAGGTAGGTTTGGAGCTGCTGGGGGAGCACCTAGAGATGATAATGGTGGCCAGTATGGAGTATCATCAAACAGGGTGCCGTAAGGGAATCATGAAGGATGATGCCTGGAGAGTGCAGAGTGCACAATGGTGAAAATTCTGCAGGATCCTCATATTATGTGAAAAGCACATCCGATATTTATCATGCACACATACCTCAGGGTGAAGCTGAATTTAAAGGTTTGTCTGAAAGAAAGGGAATTGTAGCAACTGGGCGATAAATTCTCTTCGATTAGTTTAATCGTATTTTCTGAGACAAAAGGGACATAGTATTAATGCATACAAAAACTAGAAAGAGGCCAAGAAAAAACGTGCATAACTGGAATGGTCAATTATGAGTTGTCTGGGAATAAAGTTGGGAATGATCAATAGGACTATGTGCAGAATTCTTGGAATGAAGATTGCACATTTTCTCTCACAGAGGAAGAAGAGAGCAAGGAAAAAGTTCCTGGAGCTAGAGGAGTGGATAGCAAAATGGTGAGGCCGGGCAAAAAATGAGGCTGCAGAACTAATTGAGCGTAAATGGATCTTTCGTGGAGTGGGGAAAGGTGCTGGTACTGAAAACTCCTTGTTGGAGCAAGCATCAGCACAGTTGCCTTGCAATGCCTGCATATCAACATAAAAGGATATGTTCTCTTAGAAACATGTATTTTTGTCAGTTTGTTGGAGGCTGAGACTTCATGTTATTCTTCACCATTTATTCCCTATATATTGTTGGGCTGCTCTGATTAAGAGTTGCATGCCTGCCTCTTTTCTGATTATCAAGAAAATGACTGTTGTTCAAATTGTACGTGTAACATTCAACTTGTACAGTTACCAAGTGGTTTTGATGATGCACACACACCTCGGGGAAGCTGAATTTGAAGGTTTGTCCGAAAGAAAGGAAATTGTAGCAACTCAGAGTGATACATTTTCTTCGATGAGTTTCATTCTATTTTCTTAGACAAACGGGACAGAGTATTAATGCATACAGAAACTAGAAAGGGACCAAGAAAAAACATGTGCAGAGTTTGTTTCTCCTAATCTGAACAACCTTATAAGGACCTCTCTTTTAGTTCCTCCTTTGTGGGATATGTTGTATAGGGATATTAAATTTGTTTTAACCTAAACTCGTAGTCTGTCTAGTGGTTAAGGAATATACATGGAAGATCAAGGACCATGTTAGGGTACGATATTTTCCCAGGAAAGTAGAAGGAATAGTTCATTATTTCCATAAAAGTGAAAAAAAATAGATAGGGGAGAGGGGTCAGTTGTGCAAGAGTCCAATAGTGGGGCAGTCAATTGTGATTATTCATATTAGGACTAGAATGAATTAATATTATATCTTGTATATATTCATTTAACATATTAATCAAAATATTATCAAATATGTGACGTTATGGGATCAATAGTTGTTCACTTCAAAACTTATAATCTTCAAGTAGAAAAAACATAAATACATTTATCAACAAGAGAAATAAATATTTTATTGTCTCAAATAAAATATCATAACTATCCACTATAAATATGTCATTTATAAAATTAAATGCTCATTTAATAAATTAACACACTCATTTAAACAAGTATTGTTATCATAGGGAAAAAATATTGTTAATGTGTAATAACTTTGGGGTAGCAACGTACAAGCATTGGACTATTTCATATTAATAGTTTTTCTATCACAAATATGAAGGATTTTAAAAAAGTTTTAGTGTTCAACTATTGGTCCATTTTTTTTTTATATAAGTTGTATTTTAAATAATTATGTGTTGTTTTTATAACAACAAATAGTTTTTATGTGTTCAACTATTGGTCCATTTGTGTTGAATATAAAAGTTAGAGATAACAAAGATTTATGGTTATCAATAAGTATTTGGTCCGTTTAGGTTGCATATAAGTTTTATTTTAATTAAAAATATGATATTCTACAAGTAACAAATGACATTTTTTTTTCAACTACTAGGGGTACCATGATTAAGTTTCAGTGAAATTTTTAAAAAGTCATATATTGGACACTTCTTAGTAGATATCTTGATGTGGCAAGTTGTATGATGAGTCACACCTTCAAACCTTAGTTATATATAGATAAGAGGTCAGTCGGCCCTACAATATTCTAATCAATCGCTACATGTTGACAAAGTTAGCTCGCACAACTGCTGACCCCTCTCCCCTACTCAAATAAGAATGTGGAAATATTTGTTTACTTGATTCAATTATTTTTATTTAATATTTATTTATTAGAAAATCTAGTTAATTTTAAGATATTCTAAATATGCACACACTTTAATGTTTGGAAACATAATTGTTTTCAGCAAGAGATGCCTAGGATCTCAATACTAGCCTAGTAGAGAATCTTCAACCATGTGATTTGGTCTTCTAGATATGTTCTATGGACACATTTGGAACTTTGGTATTAGTTATGGGTTGGAAATTCTGTTGTTGATTTGTCTTTTTAATAGTTTTAGTTTTTGTCTATCTATATTCTATGTACACATTTGGAATTTTGGTATTAGAATGGGTTGGAAATTCTGTTGATTTGTCGTTTTAATAGTTTTAGTTTTTGTCTATCTAGATAGACATGACCACATGCAATTCTATCTCCAGGTTTTATGCACTTACAAACCTTGTACTTTAAGCCAATGTGGTATTATTAAATACTTATTTGGGAGATTTCTAGAACTTCTTTAATCTTTAATCAATTTTTTTCTTGCTCTCTTGTAAGAGCGAAAGGCATAAAAGGCACATGAATGCCAAAGGCAAAAAGTGTCCATCTTATAGCAAAAAGTGCATCTTATAACAAAATGTTGATGCAGCTAGAGTATGATTTACTATGTGATTTGCTATGCTTTTCAAATAATATTGCAAGATATGATTCGATGATCTAGGATCTTGAAATAATGTTCTAGTGTTCTAGGGCATGTATTCAATATTATATCTTAGGTGCAAAATTCAAATATTTTGGGGTTCAAAGTTGACAAATAACATTTTAATTTGGTGGAAGTCTTAATTTGGGATGAGTAGAAAATGAGATTGGCTTAATGGAATATTTGGATGGAAGCATACCCATGGTTAAATTTAGGATGGGTGAACTAGTATGAATTAGGGTGGGTTTGTACCTTAAGGGTTAAAATGATTGAAGTTTGGTGAATTTTATTAGTTTATGCACAAATAGGATGAATTGAGAACTTGAATAACATGTTTAAAAGTGAGGCAAAAGTGAGTGGAACTAGTGGAGAAAGGAGCAAAGTATGCACTTTTCTTCAACTCGAGATTGACCAAATAATGTCACAAAGAATTTAGGGTAGTATTTAGATAGTGGGGACTTGGAGATTGTGCCTATGAAATCAACCTTAAGAGAGGACCAACCCAAACAATTTAGATTTGGTTCTCTCTTATCATATACCCTTTTTATTATCGTATACTCGAGATTGAACATGGAAAGTTAGAGTGACTAGTCGGGAGCTTGTTAATCTATCTATAAGGCCTCTATTCTGTACTCTCTTTTTGGAACTCATCATCTTGTCATGTCACCTGAGCTTTGTTCCTTGAGGTAGTTGAGGATCATTTGCTCCTTGAAGACTACTTGTCTTGAGACTCAAGGGTAGCAAATTTCCTCCTCTACACGATGTTGGTTGAATTATGTTGCTTCAATTATTTATTATGTGGAGTAGGTACTCTTGATGTTTGACTTGAGTATGTAGGAAATTTGTAGGTGTTAGACCAATGGTTGGTATGTGGAGAAATTGACATAGATTTTGTTTAGCCATCTCACACTTCTTAGCCTTGGTGAAATTTTTGTGTTAATTCAAAACTAAATCAGTAGCAATTTTGAAATTTGTATGTTGTGAAAGCTTATACAATGTGGTTGTCATTTATGCATTTTTAAAATTATTTTTGTATTGCATTTAAATTTACCTCAAAGTGTACCTTCTTTGTGAATATTTAATGCTTGCATTAAAAATATAATATTTAAGTTTTAGTAAGATTATTTATTTATTTATTGCAAAAGTAGAATAAAGTTAAATAGATTTAATTGTTCATTCCAAATGAAATATTTAGAATAAGTGAAATAATATTACTAGATAAAATGTAATTTAATTTAATTGATTTAATTTTTTAATATATATATATATATATATATATATATACCCCACTCCAAACAAGAGTGATTCAAATTTAACATCCATCAATTTCATTCATTTTTTCTCCAAATTCATATTGTTTTAAAAGGAGGAAGTATTTTGTAACATGAAAACGCAAAAATATAGAGCAAATGTATAAAATATTTTCATTCTTTATTCATTTTTTAATTTTCTTTTACCATTTAAAATAAATAAATAAAAGAAAAAGAAAAAAACAGATTTTTATGTATTTTATTATATCTTTTTGCTTTTTCATGATAAAAAATCCTCTTCCTCTCTTTTTGAAAAAAAAAGATGAATTTGGAAAGAAAGAATGAATGAAATTGTTGATGTTAGATTTGAGTGACTCATGTTTGAAATGGGAATGCTTTGGTTGAATCTTAGCTACTTAGGTGTGTATGTTGCTCAAGAAGAGGTTTGAGAGAAAGGTATTTTCTTTAATTTAGTTTGCATTTGAAATGAAATATTATTTTTAGCCATGTCTAGATTAAGTGGTCATATGACATTATTCTATAGGAGTGATCTAGGTTTTAATTCATAGTTAAATTTTGTTTTTAGATTTTTTGAGAAAACTTTTATTTTGATACTAAATTATAGAAAAAAAATTCAAAAATGACATTTTTCAAATTTATAAAAATGCAAGTGAAAAGTATGTTGTACATTTTGGAGCAAAAGAGCACTCTTGAATTTTTGAAATTTATTGTATTTTTAAAGATGAAAAATTATAAGTTTTTGTCCAATTTCATCCATGGTAGATTTGGGGCTTCTATGGTTTTTTTCTCAATTTTAGAAATAGAAAAATTGAATTGATGTCTTTTAATTGAATTAAATATTTTGTGGGAAGATTAGTCTCTTTAATTTTTTTTTTATTTAGAATCTTTTTAATATATGCAATTATTATTATTATTGTTGTTGCATTGATTTTCATGCATACTTAATAGTGATTCACGTGATGATTTTGTGAATGAATATGAATGTAGTGGAATGGGAGAAAACAAGTCTCATTATTATTATTTTATTTTGAACCTTGCTAGATTAAGCCCAAATTGTTATATTAATTGTTGCATTGATTTTTGTGTTACATCCAAATAGTGATTTTGCATGATAAACCAAGGATTGAGGTATTGTGTAGCATCCAAATAGTATAGGAAATGAGTAGCTCTCAACATTGTTATGAAGGATTGAGGTATTGTGTGATTGAGTCATTTTCCATGTTTGAAATGAGTAACTCTCAATGCTGTCTTGAAGGATTGAGGTAAAGTGTGATTGAGTCATATACCTTATTAGAAATGAGTATAAATATAATATTTATGTCCTAGTGGAATTTTTTTAATAACATTATTATATTTTCACAGAAGAAAATTAAATATATTTAATTATTCTTTTGAAATAAAATATTTAACATAAAACTGAAATAATATTGTTAATTAAAATGTAATTTAATTTAATTTAATTGATTTAATTTCTTAGTTAGTGGAAAGTCTCAATTAGAATTAATTTAATATAATTTTATTAAATCAACTTCATTGATTTGATTATTGATTTTATTACTTATATATATTAAAAAAAAAATTAAAAATGAAATAAATGAATACAAAATAAAAAGAGATATTTTATGTTTTCATTCTATTTCTTTATTTTTTATGGATAAAATTGTTAGATTTGAATTGCTCTATGTTTAGAATGGATATACTTGAAATGGATCTTAGCTACCTAAATGTGTGTAGGTAAAGAGGAGGTTTTCCTTTTTGTGAGTTTGAGAGAAAGATAATTTCCTTAATTTAGTTTATTAAGTGGAGTTATATGACATCACTCTAGATGAATGAATGGGATTGAAATGGTAGTTTATTTTTTTTATTTTTATTTTTAAGATCATTTTGAAAGTCAAAAGTTAGGGCAATTAAAAATATATATATTTCTCAAATTTTAAAAAAATTAAGTGAAAAATATAAAATTTATTGTATTTTTGAATCTAAATATTTATGAGTTTTTTTCAATTTTATTCATGGTGGATTTGGGGTTTCTATTTTTTTTCTTAATTTTTAGAATGAAAAAAAATTAGACTATAAATGTGAATTATTTTGTGGGAAGATTATTCTCTTTAGTATTTTCAATTTAAAATCTTTTGAATATATGTAAAAAATTAATGATATTTATTATTGTTGTATTGGTTTTAATGCACACTTAATAGTGATTGGCATGATGAATTTGTGAATGTATTGGAATGAGAGAAAATAAGTCTCCTTATTATTCTTTTTCTATTTTGAACCTTGTGGGATTAAACCCAAATTATTATATTATTTGTGGCATTGATTTTTGCATCACACTTAAAGTGATTTCATGTGATTACTTTGGCCTTAATCTTAGAGTATAAATGTTAGAGTAATCATACATTAAATAATAATTAATTAAATTTTAATTGATTATTACTCTAATTTATTCTTATGCACTTAAGCTAAACTTAGGAGTGATTTTCTATGTCAACTAGAGAGCTATTATTACATCATTTTGTCTCATTGCATGAGATGTTGACATTTTTCATGATCTAATCTCTTTATCATTTAGAGTTTGCTCTTATATAGCACTCAACCCTCATTGTATTATCATACCTTTTGATGCCTTTGATATAACTCAACTTTTGAGGACTCTTGTTTTCCTCGAAGATTCTTGAGGTTCATTATGTAGTTTTTTCTTGTTGAGGAATATTGCATATTATTGTTTGTAGCTTTCTTTCGTGGAAGGTGTCTTTGTTTGTTGTTTGATCTCATAGCTCATGTTTTTCACAATTTTAACCTGGTATCAGAGCATGGATTCAACAAACCTCTTCTCAATTTATGAGGGTTTTTCTTCAACTAGGGTTACAAGCTTCACATCTAGAATCTCTATTTTTTTTTGCAATTTTTGGAGGTGGACGATTTTTAGGTGCATTTTGTCACGAAAAGGAACTCACTATTGGATTCAGGAGGCCAATTCGATGAATTTTCCCATATTCCTTGTCAAAAGTTTCAAAGACAAAAAATTTTGGTACAAGGGTCGTATGACCCCTGTATTGTCGTAGTATGATGGTTTTTTTATTAAAAAAATTGAAAAAAATATGTTTTTAAAAAAAAATGTATTAATGAAAAATAAAAAATAAAGTCAAATCACAAAATATTTGTAGGTATAAATACGTGAGAAGGGACGACCTGCGTAGGGTACATGCTAGGCCGCTTGAACAAGGCAGGCCCACTAGCAGCCCCATAAAGGGAACTCGCTAAAAATTTTCCCTGGTGATCGTTGTTTTTTCCAATGGAAAAACAATTTTTTCTTCGTGAATGCATTTTTTTTCCAACAGGGGTCTTCCCGAGTCGCGAAAGAATATTTTGGTTCATTTTTTGGCATATTTTATTTGTTGGTTTTTCTTGCAAGGGGTTGGTTTTTTTTGACAAAAGGAATATTTCTTGGTATATTTTGTTGACATTAACAATACAATCAATAGAGCAAGGCCCCTTCTAGCCCGCTTTTTCCCTAAAGGAGTAGTTTTTTCTATTATCCATAACTTGGGCATATAATATCAAAATTGGGCAAACGAGATATTGTCAAAAATCTAGTTCCGTCAACTTTCCAGTGGTGTAGGTGTCATTACCATTTTCTATTGCTGGTGTATTCTATAGCCTGTTGAAGTCAAAGGTGTTGTTTTCACTCCCGAGCTCATAACTTTTGACTTGTTTTTTTATTTTTCACGATTGTAGTGTTGGGACGGTCTTTCAGAGCTCTTTATGGCCATCCATGCAATTTTTCTAGATTTATATCCAGGTACATTTTATTTAGTGTTTAGTGTTTTCAAATTCTAGTGAATTACTTGGACGTCTTAGCTCTTAAAAACTCTTTTTTTGTGTGGGATGACTCATTTTTGGTTGTTCTACATATATTTCTAATATTTTTCCCTATTTGGGCATTGTAGACATCTTTTGCATGTAATCTATTTTTTATACACATTGAGATAAAGTGCCATTTCAGTGTGTTCTTTTTGGGCATTTTGCACATCCTTTTGTGTCTTTTCTACTCATACTATGATATAAAGTGCCATGGGGGGATTGATGTTTGACTTTGGTTTTCCAACCCACCTTTGTCAAGTAGTGTCCCTTCCATGATAGTACTGAATCCTGTTGATTATTGCCTCATGCATATGTCTTAGTTTGCACACCCTTTTATTTATAGGTACTCTTCAATTGCACATTCAAATATTCTCCTACATGCACTTCTTGGTTTTACACAATTTTAGTGTACCTGTCTTGGCTCTCCCTTTTCAGCATTAGGGGGGCTTTCTATTATTGGTGTTAATGTTTCCTTTGTTTTATTATTTTGGAGTGATTTATGTATTTAGTTATTGTTCCTATGTACTAGGAAGATGTAACATACATCAGCGATCGGTTACCCATCCATTTTGATGAGATAAGGCATTTACCATATGGACACTCTTGCATTCTTGTTTCTAGAGGTTATTGATTTCAACACTATATCAGTCATCTTTCAACAATTGTCTACAACTTCTTCATGCTTCAATGATGTTCTACAGGTAAATGCAAGAAGACGAGTCCACGAAACGTGGACGTTTTTGCCTTAGCAAAAAACTCAAAATCGACTTCAGTAAAACGGGATCTCGTTGTTTTAAAATGGGATTTTGTTTCATTAAAAAATTTTTTTTTAATTTTTTTTGAAACAAGATCCTGTTTCATAAAAAAATTATATTATTTTTATTTTTTTGAAACAAGATCCCATTTACAAAATGGGATCCTTAAAAAAAAAGAAGTTGTTAATGCTTTTAAGAAACGAGATCCCGTTTTTTAAAAAATGGGATCCCATTTTGAAAACAAGATCCCGATTTTAAAAAATGGGATACCATTTTGAAAACAGGATCCCGTTTCATAAAAGCATAATTTTTTATTTTTTTTATGAAATAGGATCTTGTTTTAGAACATGATTTTGTTTTTTAAAATTTGAATTTTTGGTTGAGTTTTTTCTTTGTTTTTTAGTTCGAGAAAAGGCTTGGGGATCCAAACCTAAGCTTTGGACCTATTTGACCTACAACTTGAAGGTCATGTCAACGTCACAAGAAAATAATGACTTTGGACATATGTCTGAAGATCTTTTTTGTAAATTTTTTGATGAAATTAAAACCCATTATAGATGAGATAGTGTAGATTCCAAATATGTAATTTTTATTTCAATTGGATTATTTTTTCTATTTTTCTATTAATTTCTAATGAAATTGGTCCATAAACTTGAAATATCAGGGTTTTTTAAATATTTTGATAATTTTTTTTTTTTTTAAAAATGAATTTACAAAACGTACTATAGACAATTCTTTTCAATTTGAAAAAAAAAATAAATAATAAGTTTAGGTCATCTTATGTGGACATACACATGATTTTTCAAAACAACAAATATGACCAATAAAAAATTAACAAAAAAAATTAATAAAAAATTACAAAAAATATCGAAAACGTGCTTCGGTGAGTTACAAATATTTTCCCAAAAGGATTTAAAAAATACGATTATTTAGGTCAAAATATGGATCACATTAACGTGCATGGTATGATTAAAAAGTCTTAAATAGTGGTTTTTAGAAACGCCTATTGAAAATAATTTGTATCATTTGGGTATTGAAATAAATTACATATTTGGAAACTAGACTCTGAGTACTACATTTTATGATTAGTGACTTTTTTCAAATTCCATCTCTAAGTGTTTCAAATTTTAAGGTCAATGTAATAAATTTTGAAAATTAGGGAAAACACTTCCACTTTTTGGCCAAAGAGTGGACTCAACTTCTTGCACACACCCCTACATGTTCCTCTTTTTTGGATCATTGTTTTGGTTGGAGGTTTCTTAGTCTTTCACCTTGATTTGGAGGCTTTTCTAGTTCTTCATTCGTCTTTCTCTCATTTGGAGAGGAGTTTTTCCCATGAGATTTTCTCCTTTTCTCCAGTTGTGAGAGATTAGATTGTTTGTACATGTGTACCTCACCAGGCCTTGTTTGTTGAGACTCATCATGCATTCTCTTTTTAGGGTTTTTAGCTACTCCCTAAGTTCATCTTAAGGGGGGGTGTTAGAGTAATCATTCATCAACTAATAATTGATTATTACTCTAATTTATTCTCATGCACTTAAGCTAAACTTATGAGTGTTTTTCTATGTTAACTAAAGAGCTATTATTAGATCATTATGTCTCATTACATGAGATGTTGACACTTGTCATGATCTAATCCCTTTATCATTTAGGGTTGCTCCTATATAACACTGAATCCCATACCTTTTGATGCCTTTGATAGGACTCTCAACCTTTGAGGACTCTTGTTTTCCTCGAAGATTCTTGAGGTTCATTCTGTAGCTTTTTCTTGTTGAGGAATATTGCATATTATTGTTTGCAACTCTCTTGCGTGGAAGGTGTCTTTGTTCATTGTTTGATCTTGTGCCTCGTGTTTTTCACAATTCTAACATGGTATCAAAGCATGGATTCAGTAAACCCTTTCTCGATTTATGAAGGTTTTTCTTCAACTAGGGTTGCAAGCTTTAAATCTAGAATCTCTATCATTTTTTTTTGCAATTTTTGGAAGTGGGCAATTTTTAGGTGTATTTTGACATGAAAAGGACCTCACCGTTGGATTCAAGAGGCCGGTTCAATGAATTTTGACTATATTTTTTTCCATATTCCTTGTCAGAAGCTTCTGAGACAATTTTTTTTGGTACAAGGATTGTATGACCCTATACTGCCATAGTACGACAATTTTGAAAAAAAATTAAAAAATTAAAAAAAACAATTTTGAAAAAAAAAAGAAGTTTTTTATTAATAAAAATATTAAAAAAATTCAAACCACAAAAATATTTGAAGGTTTAAATACCTATGCAGGGACGACTTGCATAGGCGTACTTTCCAGGCCACCTACATAGGTTAAGCCCATCGGTTGCTTTTCAACCTGCCAAAATTTTTCCCTAGTGACTGCTATTTTTTTTGGCGGTAGAACAATTTTTTTCAGATGAATACAATTTTTTCTCAATAGGGGTCTTCTCGGGTCGTGAAAGAATATTCCAGTTCATTTTTTGGCATATTTCATTTGTTGGTTTTTCCTATAGGGGGCCAGATTTTTTTCTAACAAAAGGAATATTCATCGATATATTTCATTGATGTCAATGGTACGGTCAGCAGAGCAAGGCCCCTTCTAGCCCCCTTTAGTCCTAAAGGAGCAATTGTTTTTCTATTAGCCATAACTTGGGTGTGCGATATCGAAATTGGGCAAATGAGATATCATCAAAAAGTTAGTTTTGTCAACTTTTCAGTGGTGTGGGTCTCATCACCATTTTTTGTAATTGGTGTATTTTATAGCCTATTGAAGTCAGAGGTGTTATTCTCACTCCCGAGCTCATAACTTTTGACCTGTTTCTCTGTTTTTCATGATTGCAGTGACATTGGGATGGTCTTTCAAAGCTTTTTACAACCATCCATGCAATTCTTCTAGATTTCTCTCTAGGTACATTTTATTCAGGTTTTTGTGTTTTCACATTCTGGTGAATTACTTGAACATCTTAGCTCTTGGAATTTTTTGCTATTCTACATGTATTTCTAGTATTTTTTCATATATGAGCATTGTAGACATCTTTTGCATGTAATTTATTTTTTGTACACATTGAGATAAAGTGCCATTCTAGTGTATTCTTTTTGGGGATTTTGCACATCCCATTGTGCCCTTTTTACTAGCACTATGATTGATGTTTTCCTTTGGTTTTCCATCACACCTTTGTCAAGTGAGTGTCTCTTCCACAACAACAATGAATCTTGGTGATTCTTGTCTCATGTGTGTGTGTCTTAGTTTGCAAACCCTTTTATTTGTAGGTACTCTTCAGTTGCACATTCATATATTCTCCTACATTCACTTCTTAGTTTTACACAATTTCAGTGTACCAATCTTGGCACTCCCTTTTCAAATTTATGGGGGGGGGTTCTACTGTTGGTGCTAATGCTTCCTTGGTTTTGTTTTTTTGGAGTGATCTATGTATCTAGTTCTTTTTCCTATGTACTAGGTGAATGCAACATACATCAACAACTGGGTTACCAATACATTTTGATGAGATGGAGCATTTGTACCATATGGACACTCTTGCTTCTTATTTTTCGAGGTTATTCATTTCAACACTATATCAATCATCTTTTGATAGTTGTCTACAACTTCTTTGTGTTTTAGTGATGTTCTACATGTTCCTTTTTTTTGGGACATTGTTTTGGTTGGAGGCTTCTTAGTCCTTCACCTTGATTTTGGAGGCTTTTCTAGTCCTCCATTCGCGTTTTTCTCTTTTGGAGAGGAGTTTTTCCCACAAGGTTTTCTCCTTTTCTCTAGTTGTGAGAGATTAGATTGTTTGTACATGGGTACCTCACTAAGCCTTGTTTGTTGGGACCCATCATGCATTCTCTTTTTAGGGTTATTAGCTACTCTCTAAGTTCATCTTAAGAGGGGGTGTTAGAGTAATCATGCATTAGCTAATAATTAATTAATCTTTAATTGATTATTAGTCGAATTTATTCTCATGTGTACTTAAGCTAAACTTAGGAGTGATTTTCTATGTTAACTAGAGAGCTATTATTAGATCATTCTATCTCATTACATGAGATGTTGGCACTTGTCATGATCTAATCCATTTATCATTTAGGTTTTCTACTATATAGCACTTAACCCTCATTGTATTATCATACAAAACTCTCAACCTTTGAGGAATCTTGTTTTCCTTGAAGATTCTTGAGGTTTATTTTGTAGCTTTTTTTTTTTGAGGAATATTGCATATTATTGTTTGCAACTTTCTTGCATAGAAGGTGTCTTTGTTCGTTGTTTGATCCTATGGTTCATGTTTTTCACAATTCTAACAATAAATAGGTTTGTGAGTAATCATATTGTGACTATCTTAACCCTTAATTTAGTCATTTTATCATTATTATAATATTCTTATTTAGTTATTTAGGTTGACCTAGGGCTTATATGTTGTTATCTAATTCAATTTGGGTGATATCTTAGGCATAAGTATGGTATATATAGGAGGTAGTGTGCCTTATTTGATCATCAAATTGTGAATTATATTCATGTTGAAGATAATTGGAGGTTTCCTCAAAGTGGCTTGTTAAATTATCAATTGTTATCAAGTATTTATAGAATATTTCATACCATATTCCTCTTTTGTGCAAGTTATTTTATTACAAGTGATATTAGAGCAATATCTTGGCACCGTGAAGGCAAGGCACTTTTTTCAATTTTGGAGGTCATTTTAGGAATCATATATCTTTCAAATCTTGGCATTTTTTAATTGATTTTTTGAGTTTTTCAAGGACATATATAAGTTGTCTACAATTCAAATTTTAAAGGAAATGTTGTAGAATTAAGTGATTTATTACAAAATTAGGGTTCCACCATTTTTTGGGAAGTACATATCTCTTAAATTTTGGTGACTTTTATCATAAAATATGGAGGGCTACTCAAGAACCTATTGGAGCATCCATAGTCCAAATTTCAAAGAAATTAGAGTAGAACTGAGCAAATTAAATTATAGAATTAGGGTTTCCAAAAAATCCACTCTAAAGGTTGGAAATCAACTTGTTTCTTGGTGATTTTTCTTAGGAAGTGAGAACACCTTGGTAAAGTTATAGTAAAAATTTCAAATTATTTGGATTTTATTTGTGTGATTTATTGTAACATTATTTTTCTCCATCATGACTAGGCTTTCAACAAGAAACAAAAAAATGTTGTCACACTTGAGAAATCTCCAAATAAGGATGATGTAATAATTGATCATATTACTCCCAATGATGATATCAACAAGATTAAAGAATAAATTCCATCAATGAAGGAGGATATGCATAGCCTAACATGAGATATTTCAAAATGTAAAGCATGTTGGATAATATAAATGTTTTTATAAAAAATAAATCAAGATCACACATGGAGGTCTCAAGAAATCAAGGTGGATCATCTAGGCCAACTAATCTAGTTCCAAATGCTAATATTCATATGTGATCTAGGAACTTGTTGTCAAAAGATGGATATGCATAAGTTTGATGGCAAAGATCTACTAACTTGGATAAATCAAATGTAGATTTTTTTTTTATATGCATCAAATTCCAAGTGAAAAAAGGTGAAAATGGCTTCCCTATATCTAAAACTAGATCAATGTATTTGGTATTGATGGCTATGTGCTCAACTATAAAAAGAGGTCTCACTATCTCATGTCTAGTCTTTATAGAGCATTTACAATGACAATATAGCAATAGTATGGCCGAAAACTTCTTTAATCAGCTAGTTAAACTTCAACAAACAAGATCAGTGAAGGACTAAATTCAAAATCCCAAAATATATCCTTAATGGTGGATACACTTATAAAGGAGAACTCAAATGAATTATTTTTGGGGGTCTTAAGGATCACACCCAACATAAGCTATGCATGTTTAGTCCTAACTCTTATTTGAGTATTTTATCTTAGCACACAAGGTAGAAGATAAGTGTTTAATTCCTAGAAGGCAAAATATTAATGGGATAAGAGAGGAAGGCTTCTTATTAACAATTCAAAGTGGAAACTATGGAAATAATGAAAAAAATTATCTGACCCAAAAACCATTAAACTAATATAACATTCCTCTCAAATATATGCACAAATAATTAGAAAGATAAATAAATGGTAGAAAGTAATATTAGATAGCCAAGTTGATTGAATGATTTTTTATATAATTACATAGTACAAGTGAGATCCTTCTTATATAGAGTAAGGATGAAGCTAACAGATGTATGAGAAGGGAGTTAATTAAAGTTGAACTAGCATAATAGATGGTCATTAACTAAAGGTATTCTAGCATGATAGGTGGAAGCTAGAAATAAAGTTGAAATAGCATGATAGATAGGAGATAACTCGGCCTATACTTCCTAAGTGTCAATTACATGCATAAGACATGGGAACATGACTCAATGGTACAACCACCTGAGTGTGTTTAATAAAATAGATTAGATAAATAAAAATAAAAAATAACAATAACACTAGCCTATTTAAATGACGTGAATTCCAAGCCTAATGTAAACATTCTAGCACCCACTCTTAAGTGAAACTTAAGTAGTTGTGTCATCCAATCATATGCCTACGTTGTGCACCTAGTTGAAACTTAGCTAGTTTAGGTTGAGTTATCTCAACTTTAGTTAGCTTACACCTATCATCTTAGATTATCTTTAGTTAACTTCTTGTTATTATTCTATTTCAATTTTTTCTAGCTTCCACTATCATATATTGATTATCTTCACCTTACTCTCTATGTATTTGTATTATATAATTAACAAAATAAATCATTCAATCAATTTAGTTATCTAATATTAATTTGTTTTTTATTAAAGGTAAAAAAGGTTTTGAAGGAACCCAAAACCATTTACAAAAGAGATGTTTCTAAAGAAAAAATTAGAACCAACTGCTAGCTAGAAATCAGCTAACCATAAAAAAAAAAACACAAACAAAAACAAAACAACCTATTATAAGTCCTTGAGAATCTTGGTTGTTTCTAATTCCTACTTGTACAAATGGTTATGAAGGTCGGCCACCTCCAACAACTATTTCTTCTAAACATCCAAGGGTTTCTTTGAGTGACTGGAGTACGAGTACTTGGACCCACTCTAGTAGATTGAGATCCATGTTTACCTTTACCCATCCCATCACTAGCATCGTCAGAATCCTTCAATAGCTCCACCAAGTCCTCATCTCTCAAATTTTTAACTTTCTCATTCAAGATGTGAAGCCCCTCAACACTATTCTAAAGAGCAGTTTGACTAACCTGCACCACCTTCTCAAGCTTTTGATGGACTTTCTAAAAAATTTCCTCTAACACCCTAATATGAAATCAGGCCCACATCCTTTGCCACCTCTTCAAGGACAGCAAGCATTTTGTTGTTCTCAGCCTTATTTTTAGACATGTCCTCAAAGGAATCCTTCTTCTTGACCTTGTTTAATGATTTATAAGACATCAAAATATCATTGTTTGTATAGTAAGTTTACACTACGAAAAACAAGCATCTTATGGCATCCGATTTTTTTTATTATATATTCATTGTCCATATTTTTAGCTTTTACTATATTGTAAAGATATGCCCATCCATTATAAACATAAATTGAGAATTTGTATATATTTATGAGGTATTTAAATGGATTTAGATAGCATTCTAAGAAATCTTCTATTCCAAAAGTTACTATTTCTAGAGCAAGTATTAGGGAAGTGGGTTATGAGAGTTCTTAGGGGTCATAAAATTAAAACCAAAGTGGTGCATGGTTGTTCATCAAACCCTAGAGGCTTAGACCTTTGTATTTCATTTGGGATAGATTTAAGTGGGAATTTGCTCACATTTACTTGAGTTTTCAACCATATGTGGTTTTCTCTAAGGTAAATATGAGTCTACTCTATGATGATGATGATCTCTCTAATTTATTGTACTTCTTGTTACAATTGTGCTAGATTAAAGTGTATTTTTTGTCATCCATATTCGCAAGGCCCATTTATTTTGTGACACCTCTCATGCTCATTATACCTAGTGATCCATTATTCGATGTCCATTTTGGTTCTATGGTGTAACTTGGTTAGATTATTCTAGTTGATTTCTTCTAGTTTCCATGTGACACTCAAAGGTGTTATATTATGATTCAGAATTTATTTGCATGTTAAATAGTTGATTTAATAAACTATTATATGCAATTTATTTAATTCATTTAAATTACATTTACTTAAATGTTAATTATAATATTGAATTGGATGCTAGTGATGATATTTAATTAAATGTATTTTAGATATTATATTGAATGCTAATTTTGATACTAAGTATGATGAAGAATTTAGTATTGATTATGATAAGTGTATATTGATTGAGGTGTGGATTGTGATTATATGGTTCATTTTATATGGATTATAAATTCAATTTTAAATATGTATGATTGTTAACAAGGTGTTCTTGTGAATGCAATTGTCTTGGAGTATAATGCTATGTACAATGTGTTCATGTGTATATGATTGAGTTATGTATGTTTAGGATAGTTCTTTGGTTATATATGACCACTAACGCATTTAATATGTGAATTGGGTGTACATGACTATAGGTTAGCCAATAAGAGAAAAAAATAAAAAATTCCAAGAACTAATTCATTGTCTAACTCTAATTCTTGGAGCAACAAGACATTTATTATGTGTGAATTAGTGACAACAAATAGTCTTGGTCATGGGTGGCTAGGATTTTTTCCTAACCATTTTTAATCATTTAAGTGTTAACCCCTTGTGCACATATTTATTATATTGGTTGAGAATGTATTTTTGTAATTCCTAAGTGCTTGCTTCCCTATTTACTATGAATTTGGTATTTGGAGAAAATGGGTATTTTATGGTTATAAATATCATTTTTTTTGTCTTTTTTGTATTTTTGAACCTCTAGTGTGGTATGTGGGGGTAGGGTACTTTGGGGATTGCTTGGAATATATTTAGTGTTGGGAATTTGATCACAATATAATTGATAACTAATCACAATAAAAGCTATATAATCCAAATGATAGTTGTTGTTGCAATTCAATTAGAAAATATAATGAAAGACATAAAAGCATATACATGAGACACACAGATTTACATGGAAAACCCTTTCAAGAAAACCCACCAATAAAGAGAGAACAATGTATTAATTTGTAAATACAAAGTATAAAACAATAAGACACTTACTCCTTCCTCAATATGAAGACTTTAATGTACAACCTTATAAAGCATGCTTCACAACATCATCACATCATGAGGCACAACCTCTACATCAACATATTCCATAAATATCACAAACCATATGTGTCTAAGTCATTAGCTTGGAATCCCAATTGACATAACATTCTAACCAATTATGGAATACCAACTATTACACATCCATATGAGGCATCATGATGATATCTAGTATCAATCTAATATATTATCTAGTACACAAACTTAATATATCACTTCCTACCCAACTCTTTGATATAGTGACATTGGATCTTTATGTGCTTAGTTCTATCATAAAACACTAGATTCTTCATTGTTTGTATATCACTCTTGTTCTCACAATACAATAGGATCAATTGATCAACTAATTATTACAAATCCTTTAATACATGTCTCACCATACTTGATGCAGGAGCATCCAGGGAGAACACGTAATCAACATCACACAAAAACATTTTCATCTTTGTTTGGCTTTCGTTTATTAAGTTTTGGTTTTTCAATCTTCGCTTCACGATCGGTTCCAACATACACTGCAATGTTCTTAAGGTACATATAATGTATTTTGGTGAGTTCTTTGCATATGATTTTGACTCTCTTTGAATTGAAGTGATGTAGACTCCATCTTCCATTGTTTTGCTTATAACATGATCACTAAAAGGTACCATTGGCGTCAATGGTTTTATGAGAAACAAGAGAGATAAAATGAGTGTGAGAAGTTTAAAAGACAAGTTGAAATAGTGCATCACTTGGATAAATTAATAAATGCAGAAAAACCAAGGGGCATGAGAGCTTTAGAAAGAATTAAAAGGGAATTTCATAGAGGAAAAAGAAAAGAAAAAAAAGGGAAGGCGTTAGAGGAAGAGGCACCTCATCTAGAGAAATTAAAATATGCAGATTTCAGAATGAAGGGGGGGTTGAACTTGCTATGTTAAAAATTTGATATAATTAACAAAAGAAAAAATGGGATATAGATGTTGAGAGGGGTTGGCTTCAGGTAAAAAGGAGAGGAATCGCCTATATGAAATGGGAAGAGTTAGCGTCATGAGGGGAAAAGAAAGCTAGTGCCAAGGTAGGGAGAAGAGATGGTGCACATCATTGAGGAAAGAGGGGGTTGCATAGATTATAAACTAGAGATTTCATATTTAAATAAATTTTAATTGATGCAAAGTCAAAAGAAATAAGGAGCAGTGCATGTGATTGTGAGTGGAAATTACAGAGAGAAGAGGTAGCGCAGGAGCTTGAGAGAGAGTTTGCAAAGGGGTGGCAGTTGTTATGAGTGAGGGTTGCACCAATTTCAAGTGGTTGAATTAATTTACAATAGATAAAAAATGCACAGGTTGTGATATGTGGTAAAGAAGAGATGCGCGATAGGTTAGTGGAGACCATAAGAAAAACAAAAGTCATCACATAAGACAAATAATAGTTCATAGCTGGAAAGTAGGAGAAATGGATGCAACAAGGATAGGATAGAGGGAACAAAGGAGTAGAGGCTGCCATGAGTAGGTGAAGGAGGTTGTGCAACTATAGAAATGAGAAGTGAGTATGCCATAGGGAGTAGAATTACTTGAGATGACACATAATTTACGAACAAAGGAAACCAATGATCAAATGGAATTACATATAATTCTATGTCTGTAGCATTTTGATTTAAATAAATTGAGTTTCCTATCAATTTTATTTGTAAAACTTTTAAATTGTCAAAAATCATTTTATGTGGCAATGAGACGTGTAATAAGTTGTGAAGTTTGTAATTGAATTAGTTAGGAGAGTACTACTTGTGTCTTGTAATTGAAATTGATTATGTGAGAGAAAGGAGAGATTTTCTGATATTTTTGTCTTCATCAAATGGTATTAGAGCCAAAGGTTCTAAGTGTATAGGAAAAGCGTCAAACATGAGGCAGCCTATGCCAAGACCTGCAAGTGGAGAGTGAAGATAGGCAAAGTGTCGAATGTGGGACAGCCTATAGAGGAAGCACATTGAAGAAGTCATGAAGATGCAAAGTACGATATGTGAGATGGGGACGAGTGAAAGCAAGAAGATGAGACGGTTCATGAGGAGACTCGTGTGAATTTTGTTCCAAGAAAAATATTGGGAAGAAGTGGAAAATAAAAAGTTTGAAGAGATGGAAAAGATAGTCCATGAACAAGTGGGGAAGATCTAGGCCAAGATGGAGAAATTGGAGAAGAATATGGAAAAGGATGAGAGGAGATTGGTAAAGAGAAGCGAGAAGAAGAACAAGGACAATGGAAATAAGAGTGGAAGAAATGAATGTCGCAGCCCAAGATGGAAGGAGAAAGATGTGAGAGCGGCCCCTACTGATGCAAATGAAGAAGTTGCAATGAAGACATGCCATGAGGAAGGCATGGAGAAAGAAGAAGAAAAGAAGATGAAGGAGAATGAAGAAGTGAGCAACGAAGAGAAGATAGTAACAAAGAATGAAGATGTCGTAGTTGATGATGATGCGAGAGATGTCGCAACGAAGGGTGATGTTGCAACGAAGAGAAGGACGAGGTAAATAGTATTGTATTTTTTGATGATGTTGATTTCTTTTTGTTTTCTATTGAAGAGAATGGAGAAGAGTGCATGGAAATACTTAATTTCCATGGAGTAGTAGATGTAGACTTTGGGGAGGATGTTGCAGGTGGTGGTATGGATGGTGAGGGATTTTGGTGGAGGTGGTTGGTTGATGGTGGGATAGATCTCGCGAACGAGGAGCAAAGAGGAGGAATAATTTGGCGAAGGAGGACGATACAAGTTGGATGTGGATCCATGAGAAGAGAGAAGAAGGGTGAGTGGAGTTGCGAGAGGAGTGTGAAGCTTGTTCCAATGAACTGTTGGAAGAAGAGGAAGAAGTGATTTCATGTGCATTTTGGACAATGATGGAGTTCGTTGTAGGTTGCATTCAACTTGGAAGAGTAGTTCGATTAATCAACTCCACCTTTGTGAGCCTATGCTCACAAATTTCCTACCTGCGTGTCTGATGTAGGAGCATCCCAAGGGAACACGTAATGAGCATCACACAAAACACATTTTAGCTTTGTTTGGTTTCTATTGATTTAGTTTTGGTTTTTCAGTCTTCGCCTCACGGTCGCTCATGGTATACACTAGCAATATTCTTAAGGTACAAATAATGTATTTTTGTGAGTTCTTTGCATATGATTTTGACTCCCTTTGAATTGAAGTGATGTAGACTCCATCTTGCATTGTTTGGTACCATTGGTGCCGATGGTTTTATGAGAAACAAGAGAGATAAAATGGGCTTGAGAAGTTTAAAAGACAAGTTGAAATAGTGCATCACTTGGGTAAATTAATAAATGCAAAAAAAACAATGGGTGTGAGAGCTTTAGAAAGAATTAAAAGGGAAATTCATAGAGAAAAGAAAAGAAAAGAAAGGGAAGGCATTAGAGGAAGAGGCACCTCATCTAAAGAAATTAAAATATGCAGATTTCAGAATGAAGGGGGGGTCGAACCTGCTATGTTAAAAAATTGATATAATTAACTAAAGAAAAAATGAGATATAGGGGAGAGGACCCAGTAGTTGTGCACCCTAACTTTGCGCTTCTAATTATCCTACTTGGAATTTTCAAATCACTCCCAATTTTTTACAGCAGCTTACTTGGCAAGTCCCTTGCTTATAACTAAGGTTTCAGGGCCACATCATCAAATATGATACCACATCAGCATGTTTTTTGTCAAGGTGTCCAAAAAGGCCCAAAAAAAAAGTGAGACCAATACTTGTGCATTCACAACATGTTTTATTGAGCGCTGATGTGGAATCACATGATTGGTTGCCTTTTAGATCAAAGGAATACATTTTGTTTAATTATGGGTAGTCATCATCAACACTAACAACTTTAAAGTCACAACTATTGGTCCAATATTGATAAAAATATTGGGCATTATATAAACAACTACTATCACAACTATTGAAACATGCTCAGGTAGGTACTGGGTCCTCTCCCCTAGATGTTGAGCGGGCGGGCTTCAGGTAAAAAGGAGAGGAATCGCCCATATGAAATGGGAAGAGTTAGCGCCATGAGAGAAAAAGAAAGCTAGTGCCAAGGTAAGGAGAAGAGATGGTGCGCAGCATAGAGGAAAGGGGGGGCTGCGTAGATTATAAACTGGAGATTTCAGATTTAAAGAAATTTTAATTGATGCAGAGCCAAAAGAAATAAGGGGTTGCGCATGTGATTGTGAGTGGAAATTGCAGAGAGAAGAGGAAGCGCAGTAGCTTGAGGGAGAGTTTGCAAAGGGGCAGCAGCTGTTATGAGTGAGGGTTGCACCAATTTCAAGTGGCTGAATTAATTTGCAATGGATAGAACATGCACAGGTCGTGATATGTGGTAAAGAAGAGATGGGCGATAGGTTAGTGGAGACCATAAGACAAACAAAAGTCATTGCATGAGACAAATAACAGTGCACAGCTGGAAGAAGGTAGGAGAAATGGACGCAACAAGGATAGGATAGAGGGAACAGAGGAGTAGAGGCCGCCATGAGTAGGTGAAGGAGGTTGTGCAGCTGTAGAAATGAGAAGCGAGTATGCCATAGGGAGTAGAATTGCCTGAGATGACACGGAATTTATGAACAGAGGAAACCAACGATCAAATGGAATTGCAAATAATTGTGTGACTAGCATTTTGATTTAAATAAATTGAGTTTCCATGTCAATTTTATTTGCAAAACTTTTAAATTGTTTCAATTGACAAATGAAATTGTGAAAAGTCGTTTTATGTGGCAATGAGACGTGTAATAAGTTGTGAAGTTTGTAATTGAATTAGTTAGAAGGGGAGTATTGCCTGTGTGTTTTGTAATTGAAATTGATTATGTGAGAGAAAGGAGAGAGTTTTTGAGATTTTTGTCTTCATAATTGACAATATACTAATGTGGCATCTTTATGCTCTGCCTCTATGTAGATAGTGAAACTATCAATTATTTATTAGATTTCCAAGAAAGTACTATTGAATCAAGACTACAATACAATCAAAAGTAGATTTTTAGTCATTTATGGAACCTACCCCAATTTGAATATGTAGCCAATCAATTTAACATGTTTTGAATGTGAAATATTAAATCACTCAATGTAAAATTTGGCATAGCTGCTCTTCAATGTGTTTCCTTATATTATATCATGAATACACATACCAAACTCACAACACGTGATATTTGATTGAATATTATTCAAGTAAATAAAATTTTCAATCAACCATTTTTAAAGAGCAGGGTCCACTATATTTGACTCATCTACTTTGAACAACCTAAGTCCAACCTTAACAACTATTGTAACTGGTTGCAACCCTTCAACTAAAATCTCTATAGGATATTTAGAAGCATACTTTTAGTAAGATATCAAAAAATTATTTTCATTCTACCACATGTTTATACCAAGAAAGAAATGCATATGTCCCAAATATGCCATCTCAAACTCTATAACCATAGTTGCTTTAAAATTTAAAAACAAAGTTGTATTATTCTCAATGTAGACAAGATCATCTAGATAATGAGCCAAGATAAATATGGCAGGTATTGAGCTTCTAGTTTGAAGATTACGATCTGAATGATTCTTCACAAAATATTTATATTGTAGCTATGAATTCATTATGAAGTACCATGCTCTAAGTGTTTATTTGAAACCATACAAGGCCTTCTTCATACCATAAACATGATCTTCCTTAGAATCTACTTCAAAGCCTCTAAGTTTTGTCAAATGCATTTCCTTATTATATATCAATTCAAAAAGCACTTTTTATATCTATCTTATAGACTATCTAGTTTGGCTATACTACCAAAGCCAAGTTTAGTTTGTTGGTATCTATTTGTGCTAAAGTGCAAATGTTAGTGTATCAATACCCTCATGTTGAGTGTATCCTTTCACTATCAATCTGGCTTAATAATTAACAATGTTGCCATGTGATTTGTACTAAGCTTTGTACACCCACTTTGTACTAATAATTTATTTACCCTAAGGTAATTTTACCAATTCTCAAGTATCATTTCCCTCAACTATAGATTCTATCTTATTGTTCCTTACTTCAATCCACTCTTCCTTTACTTGAGCTTCTTCAAAAACAATTGGCTTCTCCATTTCTTGAGTCATTGATGATAGGTTGACTCTTGCTTGTTAGTCATCTTATTGTTTTCTTCTCAAAATTTGTGTCTGAATTTTGACTATGAGAATGATCTTTTTCTTCTAATATTTTATTTCTCACATAGTAGAAGATTCAAATTCTTAGTTTTCAAATTCATCAATCATAACTAGCTTTTCCTTTGCTTCTATTTCCTTAGGTGTATTTTTCTTTTCCATCAAATGTCACATATACCAACTTCTTTTAACTATATCATACAACTTGGATGCCTTATGTTTAGAAGTATAACCAATGAAGATGCATTTTAGACCTTTATCATCAAACTTAAACCTTTTTCCTTAAGAATGTATGCTTATGCAACACATCTAAATATTCTCAAGAGATCAACACTTGGCTTGATTTGAAACCACACTTGTTTAGGATTCATTCCTTTTAGTGGACTTTTATGTAGTGTGTACATTATTTTATACATTGTATCAACCCAAAATTTATCCAAATTCTTTATTTTCATCATATCCCTTGTCATTTCAATAATGGTCCTATTATTCTTTCAAAAAGTCTAGTTTGTTGTGGAGAGTAGAAGTAATGAACTCTCTCTTGACTCCATGATTTTTATAAAAATCACAAAATGCATTAGACGTGTACCCACCTGCATTATCTGACTTCATAGATTTGATGTAATGACCACTTTGCTTTACAACCTCTTAAATTCCTAAAACTTATCAAATACTTCTAATGGTTTTTCTAAGCAATAGATCCATGTCTTTCTAGAGTAATCATCAATGAAGTTCAAAAACTAGTTTAATTTGCTTAGTGAAGGTGCTTCCATGAGACCACACAAATCTATATGAATTACCATAAGAGGTAATCTAGCTCTCATGGACTTTCCACTTTAAAATCTTTTTGTGTTGATCTCCAACACACCCTTCAAACACTTATTTTGTGTCTTCAATGAAAGGAAATTGGTCAACCATAGTTAATCTCTTAAGTAAAAGAAACCCACTGAAATTGAGATGTATATATATTTGATGCCAAATTCTACTTTCATTTTGCTCACTAATCCTTAATGTTTGGTTTCTTTGACAGAAAAGAAGAGAAAACATCATATCAATTGTTAGCTTTGTTTTTACAAATATTGCATTCATGCCAATTTGTCTTTGATTATGCACTCATCTACACCAAAGGTAACTATGTATTTTTGTTCTAACAATTTTCCAATAGTAAAAAAATCTTCTTAAATGATATAGGATGTACAATCATTCATTATTGTGTTTCACTTCACCATCTTAAATTTTAACTACAATTATACCCTTGTCTTTGGTTTCATGACAATAATTATCACCCAATACTAGTATGTTATGATTTTCATCCAAATTCACGAACAAATTCTCATTAGATATCCAATGAAAAGATCAATTGATTTAGATTGAAGCAAGAAATGAACAAATTCCCTTTTTCTCCATGTTCTACTATAGTATTATAGGCATTCGTGTTTTCCATTTCTTCCTTCTTTATTCTACGGTCATAGTTTCCAAACTTCTTGTATGAGAACACTAGACATTCCTTTCATCATATTTATTTTCTCTCACACTATTCCCACCTCTATCTCTTCGTCCAAAATTGCTACTTCTACCTTTGAAATCATTGCCTCTTCCCTTGAAATAACCATATTCACCTTTAGATTCATTTATATTATTACATTATGGGGTTGTGTTTTTCTACCTCTTATGTTTACTTTAAAAGAAAATGCTTGTTTTCAATTTTCTTTATGTTCATTTTTTCTTCTATAGTTAATAAAATTTCACTTAACTCATCCATTTGCATGCTTTTGAGATCTCTAGAAATTCAACTATAGAGACCATAGTATAGACTTGGGAATCAAGCTCCTCAAGACTATCTCAATAACATACTTGTTAGAAAATGTTTTTGATCTAGGAAAATCTATCAACCATGGTTCCTATAACAATGTTGAGGCCATTCTAATGGATTGTGGTGATTGTGGTAACATTATTATGGTCTGCAATACACCATAGCACCCCCTAGATGCTCATGGTAACATAAGGATCATCAACCCATTTCCAACAAGTGCAACACATTCTCCAACAATGGCACAAGACACTCTACACAAGATCAAGCTTTGCATTGTCCAAACTTCCACCAAACCTTCTGCAATTTCCATTGTGGCTTCGACAATGTTTCATACACCTCTAGGCCAAACTGCAAAGGCTATCTCATGCCACTTGTCACCATTTTTTTTCAAGCATCACACTTTAGTCATTGAATTATGTAGTAATCACAATAAAATACATGACACTCTTGAGGCCCGCTATATGCCATCATATGCTTTCACATTGTGTGAGTAGCAATGAAACTCCATTCATTGAGAGATGGTGAGTCGCACATGAAAAGGGTTCCACTTCCATAGGAATAGTTCAACTTTCATAATGGCTTGTGACATTCCATGACATAATTTTTATATGCATATCTATAACATAGATAATTATATAGAAGATAGCACACAATGAGATATAATAAGATGGTAGTCATACATTTTTCTCAAGAGTCTACCATGAGTAAGATGAATAGATAAATTAAAATATACTTATTATTTTAGTTCTATATGTTTCTCTTTACACTACTTTATCTCACAACAAGCTTCTACAAATATTGATAGCTTAATCTAGATCCTCAGCCAAAGATTTGTCCATAAGTTTCAACCCAAGCCTCAAATCAATGGTATTAGAGTGATTCACCTTCATCTTGTATGACCTATCAAATGCAATTGAAGTATCTAAGCCTCAACATCAAACCTTGGGAACCAACAAACTAGCTATTGAGTCATTTCAAAATTGCCAAATCAACACAGGAGGAGATACACGTGATGATCAAGAATAAAATTACAAAAGCACCCATGGACCAACAAAAATTCATGTTTAACCAATTTACAAAGTCCTTGAACAAGCAATTTCATGACTTCATCATTAGCTAAAGCTTTTGAGGGTCAAGCCCCCTAGGTTTCAACTAAACCTAAACATTCATGTGTTTAAGGGTAATTAACACAAATGATTAGAATCCTACTTCTCCATAAATGATTTTTCTAAAGAAGAGAAAAACAATATTACACTTGTAAAAGTATCTTCAACTATCAAGAAGTGGAGGTAAGTCCATGCATTTTAGGAGGAAGACCAAACTAGGCTCATACAAGTGAAAGAAGCATCAAGTCCTCAAGTATGATAGTAGCCTATGACCATCCAAATAGTCCAAACTAAAGCTAGTTAAATTCAAGAGAATGGGAGAAGCCTATTGGTATGTGGCAACCATTGAGGAATTTAAATAGGACATGTGAGAAACAACCTTCACATCAAAGAAAACACTACCTTTAAACAAGAGAAAATTATCAAAGCCAGGTAAATGGTGCAACAAACACACAATCAACAATTGATCCAACACTAAGTGTCATGCTTAGAAGACTCTACTTAGACAAGCTAGAATAGAGGATGATGATGTCAAGACCTAGACGTTATCATTGACATAGATCCCAACATTCTAGTACTACATGAACACTCATAGAGAAAGAAGTTGAAGCAAAGTGATTACTCCAATCATAGATGTGGGTACAAGGGTAGCCATTGGACTTCATAATTGATGGCAATCACATGACGAACTTGATTTATGTAGCAACCATCTAGTAACTAACATTTCCAACCATGCCTCCTTTTCAACCTTGCAAAACAAGATGACTCAGCTCCTACAACACCCAAGGTATACATGCTACTCTCCAATGTTGTTTTTCATATGTTATTCATCATTTTCAATAGGAGATAGTTTGTGATGTGGTGCAAATGGAGGTATTTAATGTACTCCTTAGACATCCATACAAGCATAGTCATGTGAGCATGTGTATGCCAATCCTTGAATGTAGTATCAATGGTCAATAAGAAACCAAATTCCCAAAGTGAATTCATTTTCTAACACATACCATACCAACTCTAAAAATGATTGTGCCATATAGATATGCACACTCAAACTTCCACATTTCACCTCTAGCTAACACAACCTATTGCAGCAAAGATAGATCAAATTTTAGAAAGCATTTATACATAGAACTATTATATCCCATGTACATAGTCATCAAAGAGGGTCATCTCCCACAAGAAGCCAAAGAATTCACAGAGCAACAACTAGAAGTTAAGGCTTTGCACATGCTTGCAAGAATCTACCAATAATGGTTCCTACAATAATGCCAAGACCATTTTAATGGATTGTGGTGCTTATGTTAACACAACTATGCTCGCAATAACGCAAGGATCAACAACCCATCTCCAACAAGTGTTACACATACTCTAGTAGCGGCACAATGCACTTAGCACAAGATCAAGTTTCGTGGTAACCAAACTTTTGCCAAACCTTCTATAATTTTCACCACAACTTTAGCTCTTGGCCAAACAAAAAATGCTAACTCATACCACTCACCACCATGTTATTCCAAGTGTCACACTTCAGACATCAAACAGTGCAATAAGCACAATAATCTAGATGGCACTCTTAAGGCTAAAATATTTCCACTTCCACAGGAACAATTCAACTTCCATAACAACTCTTGGTCTTTTGTAGCATGTAATCTATAAATATATAGAAGATAGTAGATAAATAAATAAATGGAAAATATATTCTCTTTAATATATAGAAGATAGTAGGCAGATAAATAGATGAAAAAGATCTAGATCCTTATCTAGAGAGTTGTCCACTAGGTTTTATCCTAGGCCCTAGATCACTTTCACCTAACATCTTCATTTGACTAACAAGACCTTTCACTTCAATTAGAAAATCAATCACAAATTCATTATTAGTCATTTTCATATTCTCAAATTTTATTCAAAGAGTTTGCATCTTTGTTATGTGTTCACCTAGATAAGCTTTAATTACTATATCCCATACTCCACTTATCATACAGAATGTTGCTTTATTTTTACTACACCTTGAATAAAAAACAAAGCTTCACTATAATTTTTTCACATTTGTCTTGGTCTCTCTATTGTTGATCATTCAATGTATTCACATCTATTATTCTACATATGCATTTTGAACTCTCTCACACAAATCCTTAAGTAGAGTTTGCATCTTACTACACCAAAAATTGAAGTTATCCCATTCAAAGATGGGAATCACAAAAGTTAAGCAAAGAGAATGCAAAACTCGACACACTAGAGAGTTCTTTATGCAAATGGACTCTCCCCTTATCCCTTAACATGGGACTCACACCAAGCAACTTCTTTTTAAATGTATATTGTAGTTACAAAAGCACACAATCTTATGAGGAGTGTGCAAATTAATAAGCTATGTTGAGGGAGTGCAACACATAAATGGTGTCAATAATTACATATAATCTTCACAACATAGATTTAATGGTTGATGGTCCATTCACTTGTGCTCCTCTTCCATATATTTTTATTCGTAAGTTAACATTTTTTCCCTTGGCACCAATTTGCCACTTATTTGTATAAAGCCTTATGAAGTTCAACCTCAATACCATTTTATTTAATATTTATGTAATTAAACAAATTTAACATAACTTATTTATTACATATTTAAATATATAATTGTTTCAAAAATATTATTACTACTTTATTTTACTAGAATGCATATTTATTTAATATTTTATTTATTAAAATTGTTTCATTAAAATAATATTATTTACTATAGTTAAATGAAAATAACTATGCACGCAAATACATTAATTTTATATAATTATCAAGCTTTTCTTTTTTATACATTTAATTTCTTATTATTAATGTTGAGTATTGTAGACCATACATTTTTCTTGTTTAGTATTTTTATTATTTATGGTATATAGTTTAATAATTTGTGTTACCATTAATAATATTAAAGAGATTATGTACTCTTTAAGGGTGATTTAGTCCATACCCAAATAGATAATAGCTTAGAAGTTATGATTAAATTATGTCAAATGACATTTTCTTTAAAATATCTTATATATTTTTTATATATTAAAATAGCTTAAATGTTAAATGTTATTATTAATTATGCTAAATATTGCATTTGCATCATTCACCAAGATTCAAATCTTTCATTGGTGTGGTTGGACTAGGTTCGATCCTCACACAACTTTGATGAACTGGTTCCCCCAACTTAGTAACAGCTTAGTCGAAAGATGACGTCTGGTTTATATGTATGCTTACCCATGCTGTAATTGACTTCAAAAGAACAGAGATGCTGATATGTATATAACCAATTATTTCCATCAAAAAATCCTGCATTTTGAAATATTCATTTCACTCACAAATTTACTATCAAAAGTTTGCAACCATTGGAAGGATAGTAAAAGAAACCCCGCATGTATAAATACAAACATACCATCAACCTTGAAAATGTGTGAATGTTTAACCTTTATTGAGTAGACTGAAGATATGTAGAAATAATTAACAATGTACATAATTTACAACCACATCAAAATGTAATGTGGAGATATGGTATACAACCAGCGCCTGTTTCCCAACAGTCTTACCAATTCTTCAGCAATACACTCTCTACATAAGAAATTTGTGGTTTCACTTGTTTATACGAATATGGAAATATGGTATACAACCAGTGCCTGTTTCTCAAGAGTCTTACTTCTTCAGAAATACACTCTTTACATAAGAAATTTGTGGTTTCACTTCTATTAATTGTAATGTAGAAATATGGTATACAACCAGTGCCTGTTTCTCAAACAGTCTTACCCATTCTTCAGATATACTCTCTACATGGGAAATTTGTGGTTTCACTTGTTAAACTGTAATTATTATTTTTTAAATTACTTCCTAAAAAATAGAGACAATGGAGCCTTATACCTAACTTCACAATAGACTGTATATCATCTTAATCCATTTGGACATCTGACAGAGGGTGGGTGAGACGCCAGTTTGTACTAGATCTCCCTTTTCTATCATGATATAGTACCTGGAAAATTACACCGAAGTATTGACAAGGAATTAGTGAGCTTAACATCAACAGAGAAAATTTATACCAACGGTAGCTATAAGACAGGACTTGACATGTCTATGTGATTTTTTCACAATATAGTTTCTTAGAGAGCCACCAATTGCAAAAAACACGTTGGCGACTTACCTATCTTAACATCGGACTCACTACATAATCAAATGCTTGGCCAACTACATTATATATTATATATTAGCTGATCTTAGTTAGCTGTATCTAAGACTGAGAAGCCATGACACAACATACAAATGATAAATTTGAAGACCTAAAGCACATAATAGGATCCTATGTCGAGAGTGTTTCTTGATACTTTTATAATTGTTAAGTATATGTTCATGCCTTGATTGACAGTCACAAGTGCATTCCTGACATCAACTGTCCGAATCACAGGGCAGAACTGCAATAACTAATTCTAGACAAAACAGGAAGCGCTGAAAGATTTGTCCATAGACAATGCATGATATGGGAAAAATGGGTATCTCGATACTGGTTAATCTGAAATGAATAATAAATATATTTATCACAGTGACAACTCACCACTTTCTGATCATCGCCTCCACTACAAATATACTCGTCATTAGGAGCAACAGCTACCTACAAATCATCAAACAAAACCCACCCACAGATGAGCCAGTTACAGGCATTATAGAAGCAATAGGCTATGGCATTACTTTGCATTTATATTGTAGCAGCTAAAAGGTTTGTGGCACAAGTAGAAAATTGAAGGTAACAACTTACTGTGTTAGCACAGCGGGTGTGGCTGATTAAGTGTCTAATACAGGGTTTTCCAAGAGTAACATTCCACATAGCAACACTGCCAAAATACAGCGTAAATTTGATTTGTCAAAAGCAATATATCCAAACAAAGCATTTGAAAATACATCATATTGGAACTAGTTCCTCACCTTCCATTCCCACTCGCTGTTACCAAAACTGACATGTTATGAAGCCAACGAGCATCATTCACACCTTGATCTCCTTCGTCAACATACCTACCAAAGAAGTTAAATAATCACAGATTATAAATACAACTGAAAGACACCATTCATATACAAGTCACATAATAGTACCAAACACAACATAACAATATGGAATATCCTATCCCGAGTTATTCTGGCAATTTTACACTGACTTGCCTGAACAATATCCCACTGCATGGGTATAGAAACAAGGAAAGGAAGTTACGGCTTCATTTAGCGAGGGCTTCTTGGGAAATGGGACCAAAAATATTGTCAGCCTCCTTTCACTCAGGTAAGAAAGAAGCTCACTCTGTTTCCAAGTCCCCATAAAATAGGATAGCCATCCACCATCTAGGAGGTTCTTCACCTCACTTTGTTTGGATAAATGAATGATTGATTCTAATGGAATGAGAGAGGTCGTAACTTACCAATGCTTGATTCATGTAACTGACAAATTTAATTCAATATTCCAAACTCTTATGTATTACTTCATTTTATTTTGGTTAGGAATAAATGTTTCAATATTCGATACCTTGGCAGCAAGAAGAAAATTTGAATTGATGTAGAAATTGAGGCAACAATTAATTTGATATTTTGCTGACTATAAACAACAAAATGTCTAACTATTAACATGTCTCCCAAACTCGAATCTAATCTTAGTAGTGTCACAGGATTTGACAAGTGCTTTTAATATTCAACGAGAATTGTTTGCTTTTGGATGAAACAAAGTATGACTCACTCGATATGCCTGAAACTCAGTCAAAAAACTTATTCACTTGCAGTTACTCAGCGAGTTAGTAAGAAACTTGTTAGCACTCAGCAAGTTAATAAAAACCTCGATACATAGGTATAAAGGGAAGACAAAACAAAGTCATTTTATGGAATCTTTCTAAATCTCTATGATAATTAAGCTATTTGTGTACCAAGTGCTTTTATTGTACTAGACATGCTCATTTGATAAGTAGTCTTGGTGAATGGGATTGACTGTCTGCAAAGACCTTTCTTTGGCAAAGGCATGGTGGCAATGGCCACTCCCTTGGTGGGGGCACTCAAAAATTTGATAAATGAACACTTGGAGATACAAATCAATCATTTCAGGAGAAAGATGATGCAGCATTTGCCTTGATACGTTAGTCAATGCTAAATCCAATTGTGCTAAAATTTTAGAAGGAGAAGGCAAAAAGCAAGCCTGGAAAATTTTGCAGAACCTGTACGAAACACCTTCTTATTCTATCTTATTATCCACAAGAAAACAATTGCACAACTTAATTATGAAAAATAGTGACTATGCAGCAGATCATCTGACTAGGATACAGGAGAAAGACAATTAGCTTAGTTCAATGGGTGATGATGTGAGTGAGGACCTGGTGGCTCTTACCGTGAATGGCTTGGTACCAAAATTACAAACGTTTGTGACCAATGTAGGAGTGTTTTACAGAATCACAGAGCTCAAATTTGATGATTTGAACAAGATGATTCTTTAGAAAGAGCAGACGCTGATGTTGGAAAAAGATGAAGATTTCAAACAAGTATTTACCTCAAACATCAAATAGGGCAAGATAACAAATAATAATCAAAGAAGATCTGAAGGTCAATCATCTTATCATTCCTAGATCTGAAACACCAACAATTAATAGAAACAGAGTACATAATTGAAATTTCAAAATTCAAGAGAAGGTTATGAGAATATTGCCTATAAGACTATAATTAATATGGAAAACTAGGACACGGGGATGAGATTGTTTGAAAAAGAGTTATGATATGCAGCAACATAGACCGAGGAGAAATAACATTAATAGAAACATATGGAATGCCATAGAGATGATACATACAATTGAGGCAATGAGAATGCACAAGATATTAACATGGCCATCAAGAATCAAAATGATAGATCAGAGAGAAGAAATTGAAATGCTTTTCTCACATTTTGGATGCCATGTAATATAAACAGTGATTAGATTGTTGACTTGAGAGAAACAAGGCATGTGGCACTCAATAATTACTGGATTGAAAAGCTTGACAACAAAGAAATGTTATCTACAACATTTTGGTGGAAAATAACAACTCATGAAAAAGAATGTATTGGCATAATTCCTGTAAGGATAAAGAAAGGTGTTGTTGTGATTGTGGTGTCAAAATTTCAACACATAAAATAAAATGTACTGGCAAAATTCCTATAAGGAAGGTCAGTGGAGATGTTGCAAAAACATGCAATATATTGTATGGACCAAAGGCAAAAAGGAAATTGCTTGTAGTTAGTTATATGACAGAAAAATAAGGCAATTTTTTGTGGCTGATGTTTAAGAAGGGAGAAATTGAATTAATATTGGATAGTCACACAAGGTAATTTGTGCACAGAGAGCAGCTCTTGATGCAAATATTAATTGAAACAGAGCATTGACTTGTGTGAAAAATCTCTATATTTGAATAGCAGCACTGCAGTCCGTGTCCAAGAAATGGAAATTATTTCTCCTCAGTTATATATATTATAGACAAATATAAATATGCTCATTAAATTTTGAAAAATCTCTTACCCGGGAAGTTGACCAGCGTTTTCCGCAGTGGGCATCTGTTTCCCATGGCTAAGGCAATGCAGAGGTCTCATAGAATGCATTGTGGGATCAGCCACAGGTAAAGGTCTCTCATTTGGCATTGAACCAGGATTCATTGGTATCATCCTTGTATCCCAGACCAAGGTGGCATTTGCTGTACTTGAAGCATGAAAGTAGGTTCCACAACTACTGAATGACACAGAGGTCACCTGATTGCAAAATGACAGAATTTCATACACAGTCAATTGAAAGTCTAATAAAAATGGCTGATGCTTTAATGTAGCAAACTTGGAAAATGACTAAGAGATGACATGATTCAAAAGATAATATCTGAGACACAGGAGTCACTTGAATATCTCATACAATAAATGACTTCTAATGTACAAAACTTGGGAAACATAAACCCAAAGGAGCATGCATTTACCTTTCTTAGTTTGGTCGGCGCTTATTCTTTATTTTGTGATTAGAAGCATAAAGGTGAAACAGTTAAAGGAGTCTTTTAGGTCACACCAAGAAGACACCAATTTGATGCACGACTCCCACAATGTACAAGGCCACAAGGTGGCCCATTTTCCATTTAGCTTATATATTGTTCATACTGGCCGTACATACCTTACACCCCACCAAATTCAAACCCCTGCCTCACTTATGGAGTACATATAATTAATTTATTGTGATTATCTTTAAGTGGTCAATGCCACAGTAAAAACAAAATGACTATATAATGCTCATATTGTCTCCATAGGCTCCAAAGTAACTGATGAAAGTCAAAAAGAGTTCACAACATAAGTTTCTTATCTATTGGCAGCTGCTTCAAAAAAATGATCTCTGATATATTATACTTCCAAAACAATCAGACCAAAATGACAAAATTATCTTCATTTCTGCTTGAGCATTGAAATTCACAATATTTCTAACCGCAATTAGTTCACCCCTGATTATTTTAACACTGTTCATGCATAATGAAATGTTCAATGTTAAGAGTAAACAAGATGAGATTCTTTTCCAGCAAAAGCAGCCTGCACTTCAATAACCATCCATCTAGAAGCAATTTTATAAGCAGGGATCTATAGTGTAGGCAGTCAAAGGAATGAACACAAGCTACAGTTCTGTAAAGAACCGAACCAATTTTTTTCCAATTTTTCAATATAGCAACTCAACAAACAAGAACCCGTTAGGGTTAGTCCAAACCAAAACCAGCAGTTTGCAAGTAACTCTTTGCCAAGAATGCGCACACAATCTCAAGATGAGATTGATGCTGTCATATGGCAAGAGGATCGTCAATACAACTAGAAAAGAATTACAACTCTAACCAAGAATGCGCCAGATGACGGCGAGCATATGGTCAGAGGATCCCCACCAACTACTATGCTGAAAGTAAACTCGACGCCAAGAATGTGCTTTCCAACCCAAGATGGGAATGGAGCTACCATATGGCGGAGATACAAGGAATTACAATGCAACTCAGAATGTAAATAGGCGGCAAGCCAGCCTCTTCCACTTCTTTAGCAGGAAGTACAATAAAGTAAGAGAAATATAGAGAGGAAAATTGCGGATAGTACTACTAATCAGTTTACAATATGTTAGAATGCTTGCCAAAGCCTAGTAATCCAAGTTCTTCAATGCTGCAATAATTTGTAAGACTTCCTCAATGCTTGACAAACCTCTCTGGACTCAAACTCCTCACAATTCTGCATTTATCTATGACTGATATAACAGACCAGCAACTGAAATGAAGCAATCAGCAACCCTAGAACCCACCAAAATACTCACAAATCACTCAATACTTGCTGGAATGACATGTGACTTGATGCAAACGAAAGCTATAATGATGGCAATGAAGACTAGACAAAGAAACAACTAACAAATTGAAGTATTTTTTTTTCTAAACATTTGTCAGGCAGACCAAAATGATACAGCCAAGAGAGAGAGGCGATTTTGCTTTTAAAAATCCAAATCTGCATTAAAAAATCTACAACTTTGCAAGAATGGTCGCCCCACATAAAGAAAGGGATTTATGCAATGCCCAGAACAATAATATTTTTATTTCATGAGATCTGAGCAATTCTTACGATCAGCTATGATATTCAGCAACTTCAAAATGAGACTAAAAAGCAAAACTAGAACTCCAAAAATGCAAGATACTCAACAGAAATGCAAGACAAACCTATTACAAACTATCTCTCAACTAGTTGCTATCTTTCAAGCAAAAAGAAGAGCCAAGCTAGGAGGCATTCATTCCTCGAAGCAATCCTGTTACCATTTCAGCAGCATAACGATATTGAAGTCATAAGATACCAAATGAAGAGCAAAGGTTGGCATTTATAGATTTGAGAGGAACTTCTAGAAGCTTCAAGAAGGCGCCAAATATTCAAACTTGAATTTGCTTTATCTCCCTCCAAAGATGGCGTCCATTTTCCAAGGTAGTATTTGACTTTTTAACTTTTTTTAAAATAACCTTCCTCTCAAGTAGGCGTCCCACTTCACCAATAAATAATTTGGCCTTAGGAAAATATAAATTATCTCCTGATGAGATAATCACCCTTGAAGTCCCCCTTTTAAAACAACTTAAAGTTGCAATGCTAAGCCAAGGGATTATAATATTATAATATAACATTATTTTAATTAAAATACTTATCTCTCTAGAAAATGCATCAAAAGGCCAAAACAACCATACCAACTGAACTGACTGCAAAGGGAAGCCAACTGAACTGAAGCCAACAGGACCACTGCCAGAAATAGAATTTACTAAAAATAGTAAATTCGGAAAGTTGCTCGGATCAAAGTGCATGCGATAACATTGCGAAGCTTTCTGAAAACCCGGAAAGAATCTGCAATCCAAAATCCCAAACTCCAAGATGTAGCCGTCATTACTTACTAAAAAGTCCGGAAAGGTTGCTTGATGCAGTTGCATGTCATACCTCTGCGAAGCTCTCTGAAAGCCCAGAAGGAATCCAGAATCCAAACAGCCAAATTCCAACAAGCAAAACCCTGAATCTTCAAGAGAACCCACCAAACAGTCGAAAACCCTAATTCTGCCTCTGACTAGCCGACAGCACCCCGGGGATAGGCCATCAATCACTGAAAAGTGCATGCTAAAAATGGGGACATTACAAGTTCTGAGAAAATCTGAAGAACAAGAAGCTACAAAACTCAAATTAAGAGTGTGTGGCTATCAGAAAACCCACAGGTCATTCACAGACAGCCCATTCCTTCATCCATGACAGCCTGGAACAGAAGGATATCTCTTTGAATAAATGCCTGGATGCACCCCGATTATACTCTTGTCACCCAATCAAATCAGTTAGAAGTAGAACTCCAAGGCATATCTTCAATATATTAAATATTTATAATAAAAATAATTGAATATATAAATGAGATGATGCTTACAATACATTAGTGAATCATATATATTAGATGCCAAAGGGGTGCATTCCAAGAGATGCCCATATATTAGGTATTAAACTATTAATTAAGTTTATGACAGGACCCCACCGCTTGAGATGATTTTATCCTCAAATCAGGAGAGAAGGATGCATATCCATAAAAGCTTGATTTCCACAAGATATTACTTCTGTTGGATTTTCCTTTCCATCACTGCTTCAACAGCATAACATTCAGATGCAAATGTCAGTGCCCTTTATTAAATTGTTTTCTCCAGTCTGTGGGATGATACTTGGTTGCCAAGGGCATAAAACCCTTAAATGTGTGTTGCTGACCTTCCCGATTAAATCTGACAAATCGACTTTGTAAATTCCACAACAAAACATTCAATTATTATAAGTGTAACCAATCAACAACCAACACTTAAGTTACAAGGTTCGTGTTCATGTTCGAATTTGATGAAGATAAAAATAGTTCATCAACTAATAAAATTTGAAAAAAGTCCTGATTAAATTCAAATTTTCAAACAATATAAATATACAAGTTTCATTTTAATATTTATAAAAAATATTAAAATATATTAATTATTTACAATATTGTAAATATTAAATATTAATAAATTTTTTTAATGAAATTACAACCCAATTTTTTATTAAAATGTAAAACTCAATAAATATTTTTAATTTAAAAACTAAAATCTACAAAGCAAAACAAATTACATTTATTAATGAGAATACTAATAAAAGTTATGGAAATTTTTAAAAGCAAAACTAAAATCTAAATAAAACAAAACAAAAATTTATAATTGAAACTTTTTAAAAGTAATAAATAAATAAATTAGCACACAAATTTTTAATTGAAACTTTTTAGAAGCAAAAAATAATTGACAAATATAACAAAACAAAACAGTTTTTTTAAATAAAGTATCGAAACTTCTTAATCTTAAAAACCGATTCTTAAAATAAAATTGAACAAACTTTTATATAAAAAAAAGAACAATCAAACTTACTTCTTGCAGACACGAAGCGGCTATATGAAGACACTGGAAGATTTTTGCAGCATTTAGTTGCAATAAACTTCGGCAAGTGAGAAAGCTCAATATTTGCAAGCCACGAAGCAACCTCTATGACCACCCAACTTGATTTGATCGACCATCATGATAAAGCTTTTATGTTGTAGGTGTAGATTTGAGAAAAAGAAGCAAGGTAAAATGTGAAACAATGTATTTGTGTTTGATGAGGCCGCCAGGTTTTGAAGCCCAATGCATTTGTGTTGTGTTCTAGGTGATTCACAACGGATTTTGCAAACCCTTTCGGCTTTGCACACTCAAACAACTCTACAATTGAGCTGCCTTAAGAATCCCAATGACACTGGTTTTCAAAGCAATTTATGACAAAGAAAGCCAATAAACGGTTAAAATTTTGTCTAACAAATAGTTTCACCTTGCACCTGCCCACGATCACTCAAACAACTATTTTGGTGCCCTAACTTCACAAATCAAGTAAAAATAACACTCTGTAAGATAGCACCCCTGTTTTTTTTTGAAGAAACCTTTGCTTGCTGGTTTATTGTTTGATATACGTTTGTTTGGTTTTGAAAATGCTTTCCAATGCATGCAATATAAAGGAAATTGCAAGAACAGGAAACAAGAAACTAAAGCCTTTTCACTTGAATTAATAAAGAACAACTTTATCCTTCATTTCTGTTTAATATCAGAAAATTACAACATTAATATCAGACCTGGGAACAAGAGACTTTCATGACAGCAGCAACAATGAGTCTTCTTTGTTGGCTCAAACAGCACCAAGAGGTTGAAGCTCGAACTCCTTGTATTTTTCAATGCCTAGGTCTATCTTCTTCAGCAGCCAAAGCACTCCAACCAAGACCAATGAATGCTGGTCATAACATGAATTTCTGAGCAGCAAAGGGGCGGCCTTCACAAAGGTTCAATCCTCCCTTAAAATTCAGCAACTCCACCAAAAATGCAAGCTTGGACTCTTTAGAATCGGCTTGAGAAAGCCCTTTCATTAAATCAACACCCATTTCGTTTGGTCAATCCATCGGAGAGCAATGAGTGAAAAACCAGATTCAGGCCCACCAAACAAAACACCCAGAAACTGCAAATACACACTTCAAAATCTCAAAATACCACACCAAAAACTCCTAGAAATACTAGAAAATCTTCATGTTTTCTTTCACCATAATCGATCTTTTGAAGCTCCTGTGATCTCAACTATGAACCAGCACCAATATTTGATTAGGGTGGATATTTCACCACCCAAACCAGCCAAACGATCGAGGGTTTTCATCCTCACAATGCAGCCCAGGCAACCAGAAGACAATCCGGTGGCATTTCAATATGTCAACTAGTCTAGATAGTGAAAATGAGAGCCAAACTCATATTGAAAACATTTAGGGCGAATGGACTCCAAAAGGCTTTTAATTTCAACATGAAAACCCAACGCCTTCTCTTCATGAAATAATTTAACATTTAAAATGTTATGTTTCCTCCTTTTGGCATCCACACTAAGGGAGTCATTTAAATATTAAAAAACTTTTTAAAAACAACTTTAAGTTGTTTCATTAGGCGCCTTGGTCCTTTTCAATGACCACTTTTCCCATGATATAAGTTATAGTTTAACTTTATAATTCAACTTTACAAAACACTTGAGTGGTCAAATAAAACAAATATTAAATTGCAACCTTAGGCTCTTCAACTGAAAACTGGATAATAATGTTGCTGCAAATACACAAGCCTGGGACCAATCTCCCCAAAGGTGACTTATGAAAAATAGCACTGCTATAAATAGTAAGTATATGACAAATGCCCAAAACTGAGCGAAACTGAAGACCAATGAGGAAACTGTGACCAACTGAAGATGGCAACATCAAGACCGGCCACTGCTAAAAATAGAAACCCCTCCGAAAAACCCAACATAGAGCATCAATGCTAGCAACTGAGTCCCCTAACCACATCAACTAGCCTACGGGAACTCTGGAATAGGCTAATTGAGTCTCTATACTGCTTAGGAGCGAGAAGGGGACATTACAGTTCGCTCTTCCCAAGATTGCTTGCCCTCAAGCAATCATAACTCAGGATGCTACAATATCTGCTCACTCTCCCAAGTGGCATCCTCTACCAGCAAATTCTTCCATTTAACCAAATACTCCTTGATAACCCTCCTACGCAGTGTACACTCTCGCAACTCCAAGATAGCCTCAGGAATCAATATCAATTTGCCTTCCTCATCCAAAAGAGGCAACTCTGTAGAGGTACCACATTTCGACCAAGTGCTTTCTTAAGGCGGGAGACATGAAACACATTATGTACCTTGTTGTCCTTAGGTAGCTCCAGCTCATAGGCTACCTCTCCAACCCTCCTAATCACCCTAAAAGAACCATAAAACCATGGCTTAAGCTTTTCTAACCCACTCTTTTTGAGAGTTGACTGTCTGTAGGGTTGTAACCGCAAGTAAACCATGTCGCCAACCTCAAAAACTCGCTCAACACGGTACTAATCAGGATATAGCTTTTGCTGATTTTGAGCATGTTGTATATTCCCTCTCAAAGACCTCATGATGTCCTAACTCTCCTGAAGATCTCTGGCTCTAAGCACTCTGCAGTCTTCAAAAAGTAAATCAACAAAGCTAGGAGCTTCATAACCATACAATGCCATGAACAGAGACATTCAAATAGACATGTGAAAGGTAGAATTGTAGCAATACTCTCCTAGGTGCAGCCACTTAACCCATGCCTTCTGCTGCCCTGAAACAGAGTTGCGTAGGTAACCTTTCACCCATTTGTTCACCACCTCAGTTTGCCCATTAATTTGAGGATTGTAGCTAGTGCTAGGAGTCAGCTCTGTGCCGCATAATTTGAATAACTTCTGCCAAAACATGCTCATAAACTTGTTGTCCCTATCACTGACAATGGTCCTAGGTGTCTCGTGAAGCCTGAATACCTCTTTGAAAAATAAATTTGCTACCTATACTACTGAGAACCTTGCTGATATAGCAAAAAAGTGAGCAAATTTTGTCAACCTATCAACCACCACATATATACTGTCCTTCCCTTGCACCTTTGGAAGCCCTGTGATGAAATCCATTGATATGCATTCCCATTTCTGAGTAGGAATGGGAAGGGGCTGCAACAAACTAGTAGGATAAGTGTGCTCACTTTTGTTCTGTTGGCATACTTGGCACTCACATACATACTTTAAAATGTCATCCTTCATTACCTTCCATGAAAATCTTTCACGGATCTACCTGTAAGTCTTATAATAACCTGGATGACCAGCCATGGGTGTGTTGTACCCCAAAATTAAAATTTTTTTTACACTTATACATTTTGAAGAAGTGAGTAAAAGTCTTGTTAAATCTGTCAAAAAGGTCAAAATTTGGGTGTGCATGTCTTGCATGAGGGGTTAAAATGTAAAATTTCCAAAATCTGACGATCTGGGTCTGCTCAGAGCGACCTAATCTACAAAACCCAGATCTCAGTTTTTTTCATCCCTACTTTTAGGAAAACTGCTATTTTTAGAAATTTCCTAAAAATAGTAACTTTTTTTTGGGTTTCTTTTGAAACGGATACTGGCAAAACTTTCTAAAAATAGAAAGTCCATTAGGGTCCAAATTGATTTTGATTGGCTCAAAATACTTCCATATTAGGCTAGTGCAGTCAGAATCTCAAAAAGATCAGTTGTTTTGCCCTAATGGGTCTATTATGCTTTTTCAGAAGCATATTAGGAGCTCTGAGGTCATCAATGGAGGTCAGTCAACTGCCAAACGTCAGATTCAACACTCAAGCATTGAGCAGAAGGTGAGTTGGTGAGCAAGCACGAAGAACGAGGAAAGAAGGTGAAAACTGTGAAAAATATTCTAACATTGCTTGTCATGGGCGCCCCTGGAGAAAAAAGGCGCCCATCTTTTTAGGGCATTAAATGTTGAAATTAAGGTTTAAAGCCTCCAAGCAAAGTTGCTCAGTTTTCTTCCAGCTCCGCAACGAATCCAACAGTGCAGTCATCGGATCATCCGGTCGTCCGGGATTCGAGTTCAAATAGGGAGGATCCAAACAGAAGTCAAAATGAAAAACATGAAAATCACCAAAATTTGACTAAGTTTGGGAACTTTGGGTGCCCCTGGTGAATTAGGGCGCCCAACTTTTTGAAGGGGCAAATCCAGCAGTTAGGGTTTGCTAAAATGCTCAATCTATCCGGAATTCAAACAGCTTCGCAGCGGATATCTTCGTCAGGACATTCGATTGGCCGGTTTCCGACAAATCCAGATCGAGCTCAAGGTATAGAATGAAGGTTCAAATGAAAAGAAGAAAATCAGATAAAATATTCTAAGTCTGGAGCAAATGGGCGCCCCTAGAGGAAATAGGCGCCCTTGATTTTGAGGGCCTAAATGGATGAATCTGCCAATGAAGCCTCCAACATGTCTTCTCCAGGATTGATCAGGCTTTCCAAAGAGACTATCAGCACGTCAATCAGGGTTGGCAGTCGTCAGATACAAGAGGCGAAACAGAGGGTAAAACAAGAGCTTAAATGTTAGTCAAAAGCAAAGGAGAAATTTATTGAAAATGGCCGACTCTGGTGAAGTTGGGCGCCCCAACTTGCCAGGGGCGCCCAAACTTTTGATGGCCCAGATTCAACTTTTTGATGAAGTTACTCCTAAAGAACCCCCTTCAAAATCCTCTTAGCTCCACAACGAGTCCGGTTATCAGTTCGTCCGATGCCCCGATCATTTGAAACTGTAAAATCTTCTAAAGCAGAGGAGGTAAAAGGAAGAACTTGAAAATCAGAAAAATGGCTAACTCTGGACAAAATGGGTGCCCCTGGAGGAAATAGGCTCCCATGCATTTGAAGGTCAAAACAAAGTTTTTCACCAGAGACGTCTCCAGAACAATCTTCTCAGAATTAGTTAGGCTATGCGATGAATCATTTAGTTCGTCTGCCAGATCAATTGAACATCCAGAAATCAGGATCAAACCAGGGGTCAAAATGGAAGAAAAGTTGAAAAACTCATAAAAATGGTTAAGTCTGAATGAAGTAGGCGCCTCTAGCCAAGAAGGGTGCCCAACTTTCAATGCCTTAGTGAAATTTTTGAAATTTTCAAAAATTTCAAAATGGCAAGAGGAAGAGAATGTCCAAGTTCATTGAATAGGCCAATTTTAGGGTTTTGAAGATAAAAGAAAAAAGAAAGCAGACCTATTTCAAACCCTAAGTCTATTTAACACCTCTCTTTCATGTTATTTTCATTATTTTTGCAGGTAGCATTCAAAGGAGAAAGTTGGAGCAGAAGATTTGAAGTTATATTTCATGATTCAAGAACTCAAGTATGTTGATTCTTCATTAAATTTTTCAGACCAGCAGCATAAGGCCTTGCTTTTTCATGCTTTTTCATCCAGAAGATCAAATTTTTTTGAAGGAGGCCAAGATATTCAATTTTCAGCCATCTGGGTTTTATCAACTCATTCTTCTGAAGAAATTTTCAAAAAGTTCATCAAGTTGCAGCAGCTGCTTATTATTTGCATGTCAGTGAAATCCTTGGTGCATTCAATTTTGATCATCTGGGTCCTCTCAAATCAGTCCTCTGAAGAAAACCCATATCACAACTTTTTTCAAGCAAATTTCAAATTTTAGGGTTCGCTGCTTTTTTTTTTATCAGCCTCAGTATTTTTCAAATCTGATCAACTGGGTCCATTTCTAATTACATTGTGAACAAAACCCAGGTGCCAACTTTTTTCGTGAAAAATTGAAGAAATTAGGGTTTGTTGCTTTTTCAGTCTAAATTCAAAATTTTCAAAAACGGACGATTTGGGTTGTCTTGCAACCAAATTTTAAGAAAAACCCATATCTCAGAAAATTTTCAAAAAATTTGTCCATTGGAGGAAGAAAAATCAACATTCTAAAAATAGTAAATTGCTCAAAACTTGTCGAACATAGGCGAGTTTACAGTCATTTTTCAAGGTTTTCGAAATGGAGTATACTCCCAACGTTTTCAAGACTGAATCAGCTCTCTATCATGATTACATCAAAATAGCTAAGACGGACTTGCACCACATCAAGTCGGTGTTTGATCTACACGCTTTGGAGAGCACAGGCAACACTTCAATCAGAAACCTGGGACACTCTGGACTCCTCGTAGCAGCATCTATTCCTATTTCAGTTCAGATCCTCGAGTTCGTAATCGCTTGCATCAAGCACTACAATCTGGCTACAAGGGAGATCCAGTCAGTTGATGGCAGATTAATCTGCAGTTTGAAACTTGACGTAATCGAGAAATGTTTTTCCATTCCCCCTTGGCCTGAAAGTGTTACTATCTCAAAGGGCGAATGTGAAAGGATGTGGGAAATGCACAAGGACAAATATAGCAAGAAGATTACACAGAGGTGGATGAAGGAGAAACATAAGACTTTGCCTAAGAATGTCGGGCGAGGGGAGTTCAGAGATGAGATTGCCATCATAATCACCTTGCTCAATAGGGTCACTGGACAAGAATATGCTACCAAGTTTCAACCATGGATGTTCTATGTGATTCCTCACATCATGAAGAAGACCGAGTTCTATGATTGGCCCACCTTTGATTAGTGACAACCTTCATTAGCAGATAACGAAATATTTCCAGATTCATGAGTTCCATATGGTTTCTTACCTAGTCTACCTAGTGGCCTACCAAGGTCAATTTAGAGGGTTGAACACCCAAGGATCATTGAGTGTACAACATATCTACAACTATTACCCTCAATTGGAATTCACAAAATCTCTACATCACTACAAAAGGGTGAATGAAGCTTTCCTGATGTACATAGTGCAAGACCTGGACAATGAATTGCATGTTCGTATCTCTTCAGTCGCCAGGGCAATGATGGCGGAGTGGGCTGATTGGTTCATATAATTTCCTACTTTCCCCTATCTCAGAGTCTATGGCTTTTTAGGCACTCCACTCATGTTACCAAGGTACCCGTTAGACGAGGTCGTCTTCATGGAGTTCTTGAGGCAGGCACGTGAGGTCCACACAGTCTCGAGGAACAGAAAGAAACCAGCCCTCGGTTTTCCATTGGGGTTGGGAATTTATACATGTAGAACAACAAGAGAGAGCGTCATGTCTTCAAGGTTAAAACTTATGAGAGGATATCTGAGGAGTTTATTGCCTATAGACAAAGGGTGATCGAAGCTCTTCTTTTCATCAATGAGTTTGTCACAGAGATTCCCTCTCGGTACAGTCTTGAAGATGGTTCCTAAGTCGGGCTTGATGAAGTACAAACTCAATTTTAGAGTGTTGTTCGCAGCTATGATAGTAGCAATCCAGTTGGTGAGAGAATGAATCATATTTTGATGATGTCAGCAAAGTTTGAAAAGGCGGCCAATGAGGTCGAAGATTTCCTGAGATCAATTGCAAATGGAGAAGATATCTTGGAAAAACGCAATTTTGCTATTGATGGTATAGATGCACCGAACTAGGACACAGTTTCCTGCTTTTTAGCGGATGTCATTGAGATTTAAAGCAAGATTTCTTCTAGAAGCTTTCTTTCTATTCTTGGAGCAATTCTTATGCATTCTTTGAAGAAGAGAAAGAAGATAAATGTAATAGTTGGCATTTCCCGCTTTTCCTACTTTCTTAAGTGTTAGATGCTATCTTCTTTCTAGATTTAGAAATAAAGCTTGCTTGCTGAGCAAGCCCTAGATTGTGAAAGCAAGGAGATTTTAGGGTTCCCTATTCCTCTGCTTGCTTATAAATAAAAGCCTTTGCTCATTAGTTTTATTTAACCATGCTAGTGATAACAAAACGCTGAGCCTAAGTGCCTTCTATTTGTTATTCAGTGTTGTTCAATTGTTTTATGATAGCGAATTGTTGAGTCTCGTTTAGCCAACAAGTAGTTATTGTAATTGCTGTTCCTATTGTGTAAGAACAAGTTTTGCAAGACTCTTTAGCTGCAAGCTCTTGTTCCAGGCATGTGTTTAGTAATTTTCGTTCCAGAAGTTTGAGAAATAAAATCATGAGCCTCCTTTGCCTTGGTATAACGTCTCAAATTTCTGTTATTTGTGTTATGCTTTTGTGATCTTAATATCAGCTTACATTGAAGTGTGTAGATGTATGTTGAGAAAGAGTTTATTGAAGCACTTTGTCAGAGAATCAACCTTGTTCATTTCTAGTTTCTCTTGCTCTGCGTATTACTTGAGAAGTTAGAAACGTCTTTAGCTTAAGTTAGTCGTAGTTGAAGTTCTTAAATTATAAAATCTCAGCTGCGGCGTTTGTGTTTAATAAACCTTGTGCTCTAGCTGATCAAAAAAATAGGCAACTTAGTTTTTAGTTTACTTTCTTTCAACACCATCAACAAGAGGGAGCTTCCCCTCCTAATTTGAAGAGCAGTTTTACTGTGCATAGCTGTCTGTTTCAAATACGCATTCCAGAGGTGCAAATTTAAACACCTACAGGGTGTATCATGAAAAGCCTTAAAAAAATGCTCTCTCACACTAGAATCAAGAGTCAACCATATTCTATCCTTATAATATATGAGACCATCCTTCACCTGATATTTATCATCCTGTAAAGACCCATCTAGAATGTTGTTTGCAAGTGCATTCTTAGCATAATCAGCCTCTATCTTCTCTTTCCAATCTGCTGCTATGACTAAAATAGCACTCAAATGTGGTCTCCTAGACAAAGCATCTGCCACTACTTTCCTTATTCCTTTGACATATTCAATGTCAAAGTCATACCCTTGAAGTTTGCTTACCCATTTCTGCCATCATTCATTAAGATCCTTCTGATTTAGAAAATACTTAAGGTTGTTATGATCTATCTTCACTACAAATCTGCTGCCCACAAGGTATTGTTTGAACTTGGCAAGTGTGTACATGATTGCCAACATCTCCTTGTCATAAATGGAGTAAGCTCTCTCTCCTCCTCACAACTTCTTGCTCTCGAAAGCTATAGGGTGTTTATTCTGTGTGAGAACTGCACCTATGCCCTCACTTGATGCATCACACTCAAGCTCAAAAGGCTTGGTGAAGTCTGGAATGGCTAAGACTGGGCACATGCTCATCAACTGCTTAAATCTATCAAATGATTGTTGCGCTGATTAAGACCATACAAATGCCCCATTTTTGGTTAAATCAGTAAGTGGGGTAGCCAACTATGAGAAGCCCTTGACAAACCTTCTATAGAAGCCACATAGCCCAAAAAATCCCTTCAACTGTGTGAGGTTTGTAAGTGGAGGCCAATCAAGAATGGCCTTGATTTTTTCAGGATCAACACTAACTCCCTTTGAGCTGATAATGTGCCCAAGATACAACAATTCAGTCATGCCAAAATCACACTTAGACTCCTTGGCAAACAATGATTCACTTTCCAAAATGCCCAATACCTCATCTAAATGCCTCAAGTGCTCCTCCCATGATCTGTTGTAAATAAGGATATCATCAAAGAAAATCAAAACAAACCTACGCAGCTATTGTTTGAAGACTCTGTTCATGCAAGACTGGAATGTAGCAGGAGCATTAGTCAACCCGAATGGTATAACAAGAAACTCAAAATGTCCATAATGACACCTAAAAGTTGTTTTCTCAATGTCCTCTCTAACTCTGATTTGATGATATCCAGACCTCAAATCTATCTTAGAAAAATACACTGCTCCATGTAGCTCATCAATGAGCTCATCAATCCGTGGGATGGGATACCTATTTTTAATAACCTTCTTATTGTCTCTTTGAGTACCTATATGGTGTAGTGATTACTGCTTTAGTGCCCTCCTCTAGTTCAATGATGTGCTCTATACCCCTATTATGTGGTCTCCCAAGAGGTATGCTGCCAAATACCTTGCTTCGCTTAGTAAGCAAAGCCTGTATGACTATAGGCATGACTATACACTCTGCTACCCACTCCCCTTGGTCATGTCTGAAAAGCCTCTCCATCCTCTTACAAGAAACAACCCGAGACCCTCCATTAGAAATCCCTCTCAACACCACATTCTTGCCATCTGATTTAAACTTTAATTCTAAGGTCTGAAAATTAAGAGTGATCTCTCCTAATGAACGCAACCACTGGATGCCCATCACTACATTTGTATCCCCAATACCAACCACATAAAAGTCATCCATGAATTCATGGTTACCCAACTAAATGCTAAGTTGTGGAATCATCCGAGTGCAATTAATGGTAAAACCATCTACAACTATCACCCTAAATCCATCCACTTCCTGTGTCTGAAGTCCCCTACATACTACAAGGCCCTCATCAATAAAATTATGTGTAGCACTTGAGTCAATCAACGCTATCATCCGCTGCCCCTTAATGACTCCTCTAATGTGTAAGGACTCATTCTTCTGAAAGTTGTATAGCTGGGCTAATTTTCACTCCTTTGATTCCTCTTTCTCAGCCTCTTTTGGTGGCTCTTCATTCTCTTTATCATCAAAATCTGATTGTTGGACTGAAAAATCATAACCACTTTCCTTAGCTGAATAGTATTCTATTTGATGTATTATGGCCCCTTTTGCACATACATGATCTTTAGACCATAGTTACAAGACTCGGACTCAGCAAGCCAATTTTTGACTCGGACTCGGACTCAAAGCCTAGACTCGGCGCAGACTCGGCAAATAGAAAAACCCAAGAAATTCAGAGATTTTTAAGGATTTAACACTTGTTTCACGCATCCTTTAATAAATAAACCTTAAAGACGCAATAACATCATCAAATAGAAATTACTATGATCTCATACACAAACATACATCGATCACGTAAGTATAAACGCAAATTTTAGTTGAAGGAAATAACACATTCAAATTTATAAATATTGTCAAATGTATACAAAACTCATGGAATATGAAATCCATGGCATCAAAACAAATATCAAAATTAAAAATATAAGTCTATGGCTCAAAAGAGCTTGCATTACTCATCCCAACATCACGACAAGTCATGCGCTAGTGTCTAAGATAGGTTATAGATGATGATATAGCCATGATATTTGCTTGCATCTCAATGATTGGTGTGTATATTCAAGTGAGGAATTTATTATTAAAATTTTATTGTAGCCTTCAAGACTGCATGCTTTGTTGTCTAATGTATGGAACAAGATAATCCTTGATTATGGCTTTGACTACAAAAGATGCAAAGATTTGCAACAGGGGATATGTATTTTGTAGGTTTAATGATCATGATTCATCATTGGCCTATAACATGCTTAGACCTATAGGTTGATGAGGTTTTGGGGGAAACACCCCAACAGGATCGAGGGGTAGTGCCCCTCGCGGGGGTCTGGGGGCAACACCCCTCGTGGGGGTCTGGGGGCAACGCCCCTAGTGGGGTCAAGGGGCAGCACCCCTTGCGGGGGTCTGGGGGCAGCACCCCTTGCGGGGGTCTGGGGGCAACACCCCCAATGGGGTCAAGGGGCAACGCCCCTTGCGGGGGTCTAGGGGCGGTCGAGGGGCAGCGCCCCTTGCGGGGTCCCGGGGCAACCCAAATGAAGACCTTCGAAACCACACAAACCTTCATGGCGCACACCATTTAATTAAAAAAACTGTAAATTAAAGATTGCAATTTTTTTAAAAAAAAATTAATTAAAATGGCCAAGTTTGAGGCACAAAACTCGGCGAGTCTGTCGAGTCCTGCGAGTCCAACAAGTCTGGCGAGTCTCGGCGAGTACTCGGCAGCCGAGTCTCTGGGACTTGTTTAGGGTCACTCGCCTCGGGACTCGCGAGTACTCGCCAAGTTTGGGCGAGTCTTGTAACTATGCTTTAGACCACTTATCTCTACACCTGAAGCCTAAGCCCTTCTTCCTAAGGTCATTAAGTGTGTCTCCATCCAACCTTGTGACTGATTTTTTCTATTGTGTTGTATCCTTAGTGTGAGATCTTTTATCCTTTTTGTGAATGAAGGGTTTGGACTAAATTTTTGCTTTAGGGGCAGCCCACTCCATACTCCTTGCTTTCTTCATAGCATCCTACAAAGTTGGTGGGTCAAAAGCCTTAATCCATCCCTTGAGTGGTTCCATAAGACCCTCACTGAATAAGACCACCATCCGTCTCTCTGTGATACTTGTGACCATCAATGAAAGCCTCTGAAATTCAGCTATGTATGCCTCTACTGTACCATACTGTCTAAGCTAGGCCAGCTCTCTGAAATGAATCTCTGGATCTTTTTTATCAAATCTTTCAATGAGTCTAGTGGTGAACTCATCATATGTACTGATAGATAGATGACCCAGGGTGACTAGGCCATGGTACCACCACTCATGTGCTACCCCGTCCAAGTGTAACGTGGCAAACTTAATTGGCTCTTCCTCTGCCATGGGTCTAAGGGATAGATAATTATCAAGCTTTTGTATCCAATCCCTAGCTAAACAACCGTCACTCCTATCAAAATGTGCAAGAGTAACCTTGCTGATGGCATGTTGTAAGTCCCTTTGCACTGTTGGTCCTCTCTGATCATAAATTTTTCCATGACTGTTTCTTTTCCTTTTCATCTCCATAAAGTCGTTGTAAGATAAGTCATGCTTAAGCTCATCAGGGAGTGAGTTATACTCGACATGGTTATGTCTTAGACTTTCCAAGAACGACATAGAATCTTCTGGATTGGGTTGAGGTGTCTTCGGAGTCAAGAAAGTGGACCTAAATGGCCTAGAAGAGATGAATGTGTTAGCTGTAGTTTGCTAGTCCCCATTATCACTTTGTTGATTTGAAGCACTATGCTCTCCTGTATGCCCTGTATTGTTCTGAGGATAGTTTTGCACCACTATGTTTTGTCCCATTCTCTCAAACATTTGAAACATCATATCCATCATTGCATCTAATTTCCTCAAACCTTCTGCCAGGAATCAGTGTTCTTGCTCTCCCTTACCCTATATCATCCGTGTTAACAAATGATCTCTCCTCACCACCACATGTTCTCTCCTCACCACCACCAAATGTTCTCTCATTACCACCAAATATCCTCTCACCACCACCATGATTATTTGGCTGCATTTATGTTTCCTGAGAAGTCTCCCAATGAGCCCTTAATACACCTGATAGTCTCTGACCTTCCGGAATACGTGGGGGCTGCCAATGACCTTTCCTTATTTCTCTTTGAATACACCTTTGTTCTCTTGTGCTCATAGAATGCAATGTTGTTTTCAGTGTCTACACAGGATGGCAGGAAGGGCTTGGCTCTGATACCACTGTAAGATAGCACCCCTTTTTTTTTAAGAAACCTCTGCTTGCTGGTTCATTGTTTGATATACATTTGTTTGGTTTAGAAAATGCTTTTCAATGCATGCAATATAAAGGAATTTGCAAGAATAGGAAACAAGAAACTAAAGCCTTTTCACTTGAATTAATAAAGAACAACTTTATCCTTCATTTTTGTTTAATATCAGAAAATTACAACATTAATATCAGACCTGGAAACAAGAGACTTTCATGACAGCAGAAACAATGAGTCTTCTTTGTTGGCTCAAACAGCACCAAGAGATTGAAGCTCAAACTCCTTGCATTTTTCAACACCTACGTCTATCTCCTTCAGCAACCAAAGCACTCCAACCAAGACCAACGAATGCTGGTCATAACATGAATTTTTGAGCAGCAAAGGGGCGACCTTCACAAAGGTTCGATCCTCATTTAAAATTCAGCAACTCCACCAAAAAATGCAAGCTTGGACTCTTTAGAATCGTCTTGAGAAAGCCCTTTCATTAAATCAACACCCATTTCGTTTGGTCAATCCATTAGAGAGCAATGAGTGAAAAACCAGGTTCAGGCCCACCAAACAAAACACCCAGAAATTGCAAATACACACTTCAAAACCCCAAAATACCACACACCAAAACTGAAGCAAATTGATAGCACACCGAAAACTCCTAGAAATGCTAGAAAATCTTCATGTTTTCTTTCACCAAAATCGATCTTTTGAAGCTCCTGTGATCTCAACTGTGAACCAGCACCAATATCTAATTAGGGTGGATATTTCACCACCCAGACTAGCCAAACGATGGAGGGTTTTCGTCCTCACAACACAGCCCAGGCAACTAGAAGACAATCCGGCAGCATTTCAATATGTTGACAAGTCTGGATAGTGAAAATGAGAGCCAAACACATATTATATACATTTAGGGCAAATGGACTCCAAAAGGCTTTTAATTTCAATGTAAAACCCCAACGCCTTCTTTTCATGAAATAATTTAACATTTAAAATGTTATGTCTCCTCCTTTTGGCATCCACACTAAGAGAGTCATTTAAATATTTAAAAACAACTTTAAGTTGTTTCATTAGGCGCCTTGGTCCTTTTCAATGACCAACTTTCCCATGATATAAGTTATAAATTAACTTTATAATTCAACTTTATAAAACACCTGAGTGGTCAAATAAAACAAATATTAAACTGCAACCTTAGGCTTTCCAACTGAAAATTGAATAATAATGTTGTTGCTGATACACAAGCTTAGGACCAACTCCCCCAAAGGCGACTTACTAAACATAGCATTGCTATAAATAGTAAGTATATGCCAAATGTCCAAAACTAAGCGAAACTGAAGACCAATGAGGAAACTGTGACCAACTGAAGATGGCAACATCAAGACCGGCCACTGCTAAAACTAAAAACCCCTTCGAAAAACCCAACACAGAGCATCAATGTTGGCAACTGAGTCCCCTAACCACATCAACTAGCCTACGGGAACTCTGGAATAGGCTAATTGAGTCTCTGCACTACTCAGGAGCGAGAAGGGGACATTACACACTCCAACAACCATGGCAACATTCATGCAAGTGGCTAATGTGACAATGATTGGATTTGCATGTGGTATGGGTCAAGTTACCCATTGATGCTCAACAACAAACTCTACAATCACCCAACTTGATTTGATCGACCACCATGATCACGATTTTATGTTGTAGGTGTAGATTTCAGGAAAATAAGTAAGGTAAAGTGTGTAACAACATGCCTATGTTTGATGAGACCGCCAGGTTGTGAAGCCCAATGCATTTGTGTCATGTTCTAGGTGATTCACAACGGATTTTGCGAACCCTTTCGGCTCTACACACCCAAACACCTATGCAATCATCACACGAAGTGATAGAGATCAAAATGAGGAAGTTTTTTGGCCCATTTGAGCTTCCCTAAGAATCTCGATGACGCCTGTATGAATGCAAACATTAATGACAATGTCAATGATGATCTAAGCGACCTCTACAACACTCTTTTGTCATGTTTTCTCAACTCATCCTGGTTTCCAAGGCCAAAGGTCTCTATATTTGGAGGTTTTCTTGTTTGTAAGGGTTGGTCATTTTGGGATTTTCATTGTACTAGTGCAGAAATGTCTATGTTTACAAATCTTGATAGTGTGTCTGCAATTAAAGTTGCTCTCCAAGTAGCAAAGAGATAGCTACTATAGCATATGCTTGTAACTGTTGTCACCTTGGCTGGGCATTAGTGTTTTAGAGGGTTTTTAGAGTTCTAAGGTGCAACAAACCCTCGCCTTGTTAACTTTCTTCCATTAGCTGGTGAAGCCATAAATGGTTATTTGAAAATGTTGCAACATTTAATCAATGGCATATTTGTTATATGTGATTGTCTTTTACCTATTATAGATGAACATTGATGGATACAAAAAGGGATTATTAAATAAAATTGTTTATTTGCATAATATCTCTGTTGTTCCATGTTGATATTTGCTTGAAATGGTTAAACAATACTCTGTTACCCAGCAAGGCATCAGTCATTGAAGATCTCGACCCTCTATCCACATTATAAATCACCAAAATCAATTACCAGTAGTTACAGGAATAGGAACAGGTTTATACACTGTTGTTTATGGTTCAATATTGCAAACCAAGGATAAATTTTAAGTAAGCTGAACTATTACATTTTTTGTGAACCATTTCTAGCATGTTTATGCTCTGCCAATGTCTCTGAAGTATTCAAAGAAACCATTTTAAGGGATTATATTATTGTTGTTATTTGTAGATGCATGTGCAGAGTATTAAATCAGCTATAAAGAGGTTTATTCTATCTAGTTGAGCTTGACCTAGTGACAAACATAGGGATCAAGAATGAAGTTGGGTACGGTCGTTGTTTATTTTATTAATTGTTACATTTTAATTTATGTAAAAAACTATTAAGAGACCTTTGTGAACACCCTCTCAGGTTTCAGGTAAGCCCAAACTACAAGAGAGTTTACCCACTCTTGTAGTTAGGTTTTAACCTTCTTGAATCTGTAGATGAGACTATATTTACCTCCTTGATGACAAACCCCTAGCCTTGAAGGTGAAGAAAAGATCTAGATTTTGGACTTGCTGTTTTAAGACCTAACAAGTGACATGGATCACAATTGATCAATAGTCAAGCACGAGCCAAACATATTTCTATTAACTCAAACGAGCTTGCATAGACTGTATATATTATCTTGCACTCACATTCAATGACTAGCCCAATTTGGCACTGACAATGAACTTTGACACCATATAGGGTTGTGCCAACTACATGATCCTCTAAATCAACACCAAGATCAATAGCCACCACATGACCTTTGTGTTGACATGGTTTATGTGACTACACCAACACAGAATAAAGTTGCCAACGGCTACTCTATCCTCTCTTGAACAAAGTTTCCTGCATGCTAAGATTGCGAGATAGATCATACATTTAACTCCAAGGTTCCTTCATGCAATAGAATACCCTCAGTTGGCTCAATGTGTTTTGCTGGTATTTCAAGGGGACTTACACAATTGTTCGACAGTTCACAGCAGACAGTAGACTAAGGGCTTTCATGTAATTTGGATGATTTGGCAAGTGAGCACAAGTTTCCTAATTCTACCAGAAATGAACTGAATTTAAAAGAGTGTAGGGCCTAAGAAGTTTATGTTCTATTCCAAATGCAAGATATGTGGAGCTCAACTTTAGCAGACTTCAACCGGATTTCACCTAGCCTCGCATCAAACAACTTCAGCAAAATTGGTGCAATCTTCAGGGGAGTAACGAAGAATATTCAAATTATAATTCAACATACATGTACCATCACAACGATGCATACAAGCATACAAATCACAATCGAAGTTAAGTTTGAAATGATGTCCAGTTGACCACGCAAGGCAAACTCACTGTCAACGAGTCGCTAGTGGTATAGATAAAGAGAAGCTATGTCGATCAAACACCACAAATCCAAAGTAAACTACTTGTATGAACTGAAAACTACACTTCTTTATGCTACTTGAAGTTGAAGGGATGAAGAAATCTTGCTAGCTACTTATAACAAAGATGAAAGATCTTTTATTACAATAGTGTTTTGCAACACTCTCTTACAAAGTTTTCAAAGGAAAACCTTCCTTCTTCTTCAAACTACGCTATGCTAAGATATTACAACTAAAGTGCCTCTACTCCACTCTCTAGTTTGATCTCTAAGTTCTACCTCTACTGAATTACAAATGAGGGGGATTCCTCCTTTTATAGATAGCCCAGTCCAACGGACGGCTCAAATTACAATCGGCTGGACGGCCCAGATTGTGCCACCTTAGCCCTAAACAAGATTCACCCTAAAAACCGCCACCAAGATGAGTGGGGTAATAAATGAGCCATAATGTCCATCATCCTTCTAGAAGATCCCAGCTTTGAAACGCATTCACACTGTTCTTGATTTTCTTCTTGACGTTGTTCTTCAACTTTGCTCGAGCTTCCATTCTTTTCTCCATCTTGAGTTTTAAAAACATTTCTTCTTTGTCACTAAGTCTCAACACTTAGCCATTTTCTTGCAACTTTTTCTTCCTTCGTGATTTATCATCTTGGACTATTTGCTTCATCACTTTAAGTCATCATCGTTTAGTCTCGACGTTTCTCCTGCAAAACAAGCAAGGAGAAGAGCATTAGAACACTTCATAAGATAAATTCACTTTACTTACCTGATTTTCACGCTCTAACTTCAAGCGTTCATCGTCCTCACTAGCCAACCTCATCCTCAAATTCTCCATGCCTTAGTCAAATTTTCAACCCATCTTGTATTTTGCTTGGCGCACTTCACTCTGATACTTCATCCAACTCAGGCTCGAGAAAAATGCTTTTATCAGGAATTTGATCAAAAATTATCTAGGTACTCAACTTCAAATTCACCCGCCAAGGCAACATATTTCAACATCTTTTCCCTCTTGCCTTAGAAAAATTTTCAAACTTTTACTTAGGAAACTCATCATTTAAGTGCCCATCAAAAATATCCATCCTGAAGGCTATGGCGAAGCATGGAAGACTTTAAAATCAACTTCTCATCGGAGATCTTCAATACCCAGAAGAAAATTTTCTTCAGAATTTGTCAAATTCATGGGTGTACAACGGACGGGTTCATTTAATCTTTCTTGAATTTTGAACCTTGGAAAAATAATTTTTAACAAATTTAATCCCGTTCTTCACATCTGTGGAGATTTCTTGTTGCTCTGACTTGAAAATATTTTATTCACCTCGCGAAGCAGGCACTCACTGACTTTTCCACTGGCAACTTCATTCGTGTTTCTGAAAAATTTCACACTTCCAAGTCCAAGCGTGATTTTCCTAAGAAAGAAATTCTTTGTGCCTTAGAAATTTTTTTTACTCACTTAGCATTTTGAATTTATTTTTGCCTTAGAAGATTTTCTTCAACTTCCTTCATCTTGCCTGTGAGAAAACTTTTTTTTATTTCAACTCACTTAGAAATTTTTCCTTGAAAGCACATCATGGAGGATTTTAAATTCCAACGCCCTCTATATTTTATTCATCACCTAGCAATTTCCAACGCCTAGCATATTATTTTATCACTTGGCATTATTCTCCATTTAAATCTTAGGTGCATTTCATATATCATGAGGAACATTTTCAGTGCCTAGGCAACATTTATCTTTAAATTTTACCCTCACACTCTTTATTCACCTTCTACTTCTTTAACTTGGGCGCATATTAGACTTCATGAGGGATATTCAACTTGCCTTAGAAATTTTTTTGAATCACTTCTCCACCTTACACACTTGGGCGCATATAGCATGTAGAGGAGAATGACACTTTTCCAACGCCTAGCAACACTTACCACCTCTTCACCTCACTCATCAATTTTATTTCACCACCCTTTTACCACACTTCACCCTCAAGACTTATATTTACATGGTGCATATTCATGAGAGAGGAGAATAACCTTTTCCAACGTCCTTGCTTTGACTTGTGACTCTTGAGCTCCCTCATTTTTTGTCTTTTCTTGCCTTCTCTTGGGCGCATATGAGCATGGAAGGAGGATGAAACTTAAAATGCCACCTTTGCTTTGACTTGTTGACCCCTCAAACATGGGCGCATTTGGCACTTGGTGGAGGATAAAAGTTTGACACTTTGAAACTTTTTGCATGTCTTGAGGGCGCATTTAGCTTAGTGTGAAGGATGAAGTTTTATACTTAGAAATTTTTCATGCTTGGCATTACCTTGAGGGCGCATTGCAACATAGGAGGTGGATGAAACTTGTTGACCTCCTTGACTTTCTTGAGAAGTGGGCGCATTTTATGCCTTGTGAGGATGGAACTTAGCATTTTCCCAACCATCTTGAATGCAAGTTGGGCGCATTTAGGCTAGGGAGCAGGATGAAACTCAACACTTAAATTTTTTTCTAAGACAAGTTGGGCGCATTTTACCCCTGGAGGTGGACGAAGCTTCAAACTTGGAAATTTTTTTTATGTTTCTTCATCCTATGAGGAGGGCGCATTTTACACTTGGAGGTGGACGAAGCTTTATACTTAGAAAAAATTTCAAACATGAGACCTTGCATGAGGGCGCATTTTGAGGTAGTTGCAGGATGAAACTCATGCCTTAGCCATTTTTCCTAACCTCTGCCAGCTTCTCCATGCTTGCTATTTATAGTAAGTCCTTCAATTCTTGCATCTCTGAAGCTCGGAATGATTTAAAATTTTGAACACTAGACTTTCATGACCTTGTCAACCTGTTCATACTGCTAATCTAAGCTGGCCTGCTATTTTTAGCCCATTTCCGAAGGTGGTTTGCTATTTATAGTAATTGCTTGATTCTAATATCTCCACAACTCCGATTGACTTGAAATTTGGATGACGCACTCCTCACCACGTGACTTGCCTGCTGACATCAGCGCCTGACGTTGATTTTCTATTTTTAGCCAATTTTTTTAAATGACTTACTATAAATAGTAAGTGCTCCGTTTGCCTTCAAATTTAACTGGTGGATAGCTTAAAAGATGCTGATCATAGTGGTTTACACCGGTTTTTGAAAATTCTGACATTTTACCCCTCTTTTTGGGTCTCGAAGCTGGAAACCCTAATTTGTTCTGCATGCATATCAAATGATCTCCGTTTGTTCTCATTTCTGCTGCATTGCAATCAACTCGTGATTCTGAAGTGCTGGGAGGCGGCTGTCGGGATGCACCTGCTAAAAATAGTAAGTTCCTAAATGAGTGACCATCTCCGTTTGCATGTCACATCACTGCGAAGCTCTTGAAAAACCCATAAGGAATATGCAGACATGCAAAGAAAACCCTGACATGCAAACCCTAAAAATAGCCTCTGAAGGCTGAACTCTGAAAGTCATTATCCCACTTTGCATGTTACACCATTGCGAAGGTCTCAGAAAACCCAGAAGGAATCCTCAGACATGCATTGAAAAACTCTGCACCTAAACCCTGAAATCTACTTTGGAAGCTGAACTGCTAAAAATAGTAAGTTGTCTGTTTCAGCTCAAACTTTGCACGCAAGTAGCTTGATGTGTTATGGACACAGTGTGACTGTCGGAATTTCAAGAATGCTGAAGGAACGCCTTGAATTGCACACTTACTAAAAATAGTAAGTACTTCAGAATCTGACGAAACATTAGAGGAAGCCTACTGGAAGCACGCTGATATCAATGTTAAGCTCTGTTTTCAATTTATTCACCTCATTTGACCACAAATTGGCTGGAAAGATGGAAACCCTAATTTTCGGACTTGGCCAAAATTCATATTTAAACTCAATGACGGGCATGATCCTCGAAAGGCAAACAACAGAAAGAGAGGGAAAGAGAGAGAGAAAGGGACAAAAACCAAAGCCAAAAGACTAGAATGGAGCAAAAATTAGAGGTCCCCATCTTGAATGGGGCGATGTGTGAAAAGGTCACAACATCTGGCATCCCCACGGGAAAGTGTTGAAAAACACTTTAAGAATTGAACCTTGATTAATCTTCCTCAAACCATCATGGAGAAAGGACACTTACTCAAAAGGGGAGAAGAATCCGATATTGGATCAGAACACTTTCATCCAAGACCTCGTGAGTGTGTGCATTCGTTCCATCTCTAAACCGTCCTGACTTCCAAAATCGGCCGCAGTGTTGGTGTACGTTTTATCATCCACCGAACACACAGAATAAAATGTCCAAAGACACTCTATACTCTCTTGAAAAACCACCGCGTATGCTAAGATTGCGAGAAGATCATATGGCGATTCCAAGGTTTCTTTTGTCGGGTCTTGACGTGCGGACAAGCTCAATGGCCGTTGTGATATGTTGGTAATAAACAAGGGGACTTACGTAAGAAAATCTTCACAAGTTTAGGACTTAGGGAATTCATCATTAAAGGCTCTCTTCACTTAGGACTTTCGATATGGATCTCAAAAAAAATGGCAAAAGGATAGGGTTTAGGAGAATCTAGTCTATGGCTAAGAACTCAAGAGACTAATGATAATAAGTTTCCACAATCCATATCATTTATCTTTGTAGCTTCTGGATTTGATTGTGTTCAAAAGATTTTGCATCAACGTTTCGGATCACACTCTGTGATCCATCATCAGGACTCAAGAGACAATAAGGATTCGGTGAAGGGGATAAACCACACTTTGTTTCGCCTCCTGCTGGACAACATACGCAAAATGGGTGCAATCTTCAAGGGTTGTGATAATAATTTTCAAACCTCGAATGAGGCTGAAGTTAAGCTTCCACAATTAAGAGCTCAGGCTAACTTTATGCATCGAATGCAAATCATCCATTCGAAGAAAGTATGAGCTACACTTCACCATTGAATCAATACGATCAATCTCTCATTCAATTAACCAACTTTCGAAGCAAATTCTACTTAATCTAATTTTAACTTTAATCTATGGTGGAAGAAGATATGCAACCTTGCTTACTATTTGACAATAAAAGTTGTTCAAAGCAAATCATGCATAAGAGCTTTTATTATTCGAAATAGTCTCAATGCAACAATCTCATACTCTGTCTCCACACAAATGAAAGTGAGAGAGCATCAGTTTATATAGAGTTTCAAAAATGAAATGAAGGGCCGAGATTAAAACAATATCAACGGCCAAGATTATTACAACCCAACCCTAATTAGGGTTACCCAAAATAACAAGAGTTATCAACTAGTAATCAATCAGTAAAGTGGCAGTTGCAGCTATTATCTAGGAGAGGCGTCCTTATCCTTCTGAGCAGCATTGCATTCGATGAACCTGGACACTACAGCGATGACCTCCTCCATTGTGACAGGTGGCAGCATGCTAATCTGGAATTCGAGTCCGTCCAACTTCTCAACACATCTGGCAAAAGTACTTTCCCAATCTGCCTCCTGCTTCTCAAAATCATTTCGGATGGTTGAGAGTCTTGCCACTCTCGCAAAATCTTGTCTCAGAAATGGTCCAGTGGCCGAGAAGAAAGTCTCTTGAACTTTACGCTTCAATCTCTCCAACTGCATGTCGTTCTCCCGGACAATCTCACGGTCAAATATTTCTGCAGCTGTCATATAAATCTTCTCCTGGATCTCTTTGACCTGCTCTTCAATCCTGAGCCCATCCACTTTTGCCTTCTCCAACACTTCTTCTCGTACAGTCACTGCCCAAAACCAGTGATGGAAATCATATGCTGCTCCTGTAGTAATCACCCTTTTATCAACCAACTCCTCTCTTGGAGTGCCTTTCAAGATCCTAAGGCTTGGAATAAGCCTCTCCTCCATATCTGAAATACATTCCCATGTCTCTACCATATCCATGAGTCTGGAAAGAAAAGAAGAGGTCCGTCCATAAGCAAGTGCCAGCTTCTCCATGAACAAGGCTGCTTCCGTTCCTTCGCTCGCCATCCAGTCTTGAGCTTCCTGGCCGTAACCATTCTGTGCTCTACATCTTTGGTCACTTCCTGCGAGGAATTGAGGAGGAGAGGAGCTGCCGTATTACCTTGATCAAGTGGCTGGGTCAAATGCTGTATGTACTCCTTAAGGTGTTCAACCTCCTTTTTATACTCTTTCTTCTTAGCCACTTCTTTTTCCAATCTCGCTTTGATGGTCGAGACGGAATTATCCAATTCCTCAACTTCTTGACCTTTTGAAGTTGGGCCAAGATCTACAGTGGTTATAGCATACTCTTGAGGAGTAATCTCGTCCTGTGGCTTGTCCACTGTGGGTACTGCAATATGTACGGAACAACTGCCTGTCTCGTCCCTTTGAATAGTAGAGAATTTCTTGGCAGGCTTTTTGACTGCAACTTGTTCCAACCTCGCCAAGAAATCTGCAGTATCATCCTCCTCTTGAGCTTCTGTAGGTTGTTGAATCTTCATTCTTTCCATCAGCCAGTCTGGAATGGTCGGCTGTTCAACTCCATCTTCTATCTGAACCTCTTCTTCATTTGAAACATCCACAACTTCCCTGAGAGCAGAAATCATTCCCTCCTCGAAGTCATTATTCCGGACTTCTATCTCATTGTCTGAACCCAGTATTTCCGTGCCAATACAAGGGCTCCTCATCATCTGGCTGAATAGGTTCATCGTTCTCTTCCTGAACTGCAGGAGGTACAATTATTTCCACCAAGGACTCATCTATGGTAGCCATCAGCTCGTCAATATTCCAGGATGCTGTTGAACGAGATGGTTCTCCCCTTTGTTTTTTGGAAGCAGGCTCTGCACTCGGAACTATTTCTTTTCTTTACTCTCCAATCTCGATCGGGCCCTGGTGAGATGCATCAGCGTTGGAAGAATATGATTCTGATTCGCTTAGTAGATCATACGTGAGCGTTATTCTTCTCTGCCTCATTTCTTGGACCTGACGGTCAACCCACCAATGAGAGTACTTGACTCCTCATTAGTGTTGCTAAGTCTGCATGCTCAGGTTCTAACCATTTCACCGGAGGAAGAGGTCGACTCTCCTCGAAATGCGGCTGGATATAGTTCCCATCATCTTGTAACTGATCAGGCACCCGACAAAACTCAATTGCCCTCATGAAGTCTAGTGACATTCTGGACCACATTCTCCGTCTGACTTCATACTCATCAGCGGCATCAACCCAGAAGTCTTCCAGTTCCACTTTGTGCTTGTACCTTCTCCCCTCTACTGTCTGGATATTATGATGTGGGTCAAAGTTGACCCTGGACTTGTAGGCTATAAATGGATACCACTGGATCTCCAGTCTTGCACTCTCAGCTGCCTGTGCTGATGGACAAGATTTCAACATGTTCCCGATGAACAATGGGAATGTAACAGATGTTTTCTTGATCGGCCTCTGGATGTTCTAATATTCCTCTAACTGTCTCAGGACCTCGAGCAGGACCATCCGATTTGTTGGATAAATTGGCAACTTATAGGGGTTTCCAGTAAACCCTTGGACCCTGATATACGTAAATTTCGGGAACTGGATGAACCAAGATCCGTACCTACTGATTAGACTTTTCGCCTCATGACTCAGTCTCTGATGTACTCCCCCTTGAAGCGTTCTGGTGATATGCATTAAGAATGCATCATGTGCCCTTCTGAAATGAGATTTGTCCTTCAACTGGAGTTGCGGGTAACAATCATACGATCTGAGCTCGTTTTCTCTGCTGCCAACTTTTCCTCTGCAAGTTAGTCTTGAATACTTATATGATCTGGCCAACAGGTAGACCACATACGAGATCATATGGAAAGACTTAGTCTCTTCTAGATTGATTAATTGCTCGTGGAGATTGTCACTCATCATCCATGACCAATTGAACATTTTCACGCCAGAAGTGATCTCGTCTATGAAATAGTACATCCAGCTCTCGAAAAATGCACCCTGCGGGTTACCAGCTATTCTGCTCAGCATCAGTATGATATCTCCAAAATCTTTTTTGAAATCCGTCCGGCGAGGTCTTTTGGGCATCTTCTTTATTGATGGCTTTGGTTTGTCCAACCATGCCTTGTTAACAGTTGTAGTGCATAAGTCCGGTTGGCTGTCATATAACCTCTTGGCTTCTTCCTTGGTCTTATAGACCGTCCGTGAATGCTCTGAGATGCCGAAGGTTTCTTGGATGGCCACCTCGCCCAAGTGTGCCAAAATTCTGCCATCCGGTGCAATGATCTGCCTCTTTTGGGCATCATAGTGGAGAGCACACTCCATCAATTCTGCACAATCTTTTGCAGGCGGGAATCCTGCTGCCTGGAAAATCCCATTTCTGATCATCCGCTTGGCTATTGGTGTTGGCAATCCATTCTGTCCATATACTCTTCTTTTGAATTCATCAAAGTCGACATGTCCGAGATCGGTGTCCACGACGTTCTTCCATTTTGAATTGATTTTAGTTTCCCGTTGAGCTCCTTTGCTGGTGAACTTCATTTTTGCCGGTCTCTTGAATGATTCGCCCACAATGGTCATCAACCTGCAGTCAGAAAATTAACATTAATATGTAGACTTTTTAAAATAATTTATTCTCATGCCTTGGATTTGGAAATTTACTTTCAGCTGGTTAAATAATTAAATTGCTGCGAAAAAGCAAGTTGAAAGTAAATGGATGAAGTTGAAAATTTTAGCCAGAACTTTTGCTAAGATGAAAGGACAAAAGAAGAATGGCGAATCAACTTGACTGACCATCAAACCTCAGAAAAAGACTGTTGGCTGCAAATCAGATTCAAATTCTAATAATTTAGAAGTGCGCCTTTTCTGAACAGAAGAAATTTCAACTTCCAATAAATCTTTTCTCTTTCCTGCGAAAATTCTTCCTCAGCATAACATTACTTCTCTCTCTGGAAAATTCGATCTTGCCCACTAACCAATCAATTGCCTGATAATTTCGAGAGAGATCAAATTTCTCTTCAGCTGAGTGTGAAAAAAATGAGTTGCTAAAACTCATTATAATGCTGAAGGATTTAATTTATTTAGCAACTGCCTTTCCTTCTCTTGATCTCAATTTGTTTTCATTTATTCAAACAGACAAGTTTCCTTTATTTTTCGAAAAGAATCAGTCTCGAGCTTATCCGGACAAATCCCATTGATCTTCAAAAATTCAATTTTTTTGCTTGAATGTTTATCTTTGATTTTTCGAATTTTGAAAGAAAACATTAAATATTTAATTAAATTCAACCCTTCCAAGTTTTAAATTCGTGGCGAATTTAATTTTGCCCATCGGATTTCATCTTTGGCCAGCACAATTTATTTTCTTCCAACTCTCGTCTAGCAAATTCGATTTTGTCCAAGGCATTTAAATTTCCAAGTAGTTGAAATAAATTATTAAAATATTAAAATATTTTAATTCATTCCAACCCGTTCGTTTTGGACCCATGGCTTTTCGATTTTCCTTTCATTTTTCTTGGCTAAAAGTGTATTTTCCAATTTTATTCCCAATTTCGTCTAGCCAAGTCAAAACTCAAGCCATTCCGTCGACAAATTTTATGCCAGATCCCTATTTTTCTTTGCCATGGCGAGCTTTTAATTGCATTGAGCCTATTTTCTTCTGCCAAAGTCAAATTTTCTCTTGCTCAGTCGAACTTTTCTAGGCAAAATCCTTGTTTGGATGTCTTCATCGAGCGAATTCCTTGATGCTCGACAAATTCTTCTTCCTTCTGGCCAAGGACGATCCTTCCTTTCTCCCTGCCTTGTGCATTTTTCTCTGGCCAAAGTTGTCAATTTTTATAACATTTTCTCCAGACATCCATACTTAGGCAATTTAATTTCTCTTCCATTTTCATGCTAGGCACACTTCATTTTTTCTTTGCCTTGGCCTAGGCGGATTTCCCAAAGTCTTTTCCACTTTCCACATGCCATAGCGAATTTTCTTTAGCACTTGTCCTTTCAAACTTAGCACTTTACCTCTTGAAAACGTCATGACACTTAGCCAAAAACTTCAACTTTTCATCCTTTGGCCTCTATACTTAGGCAAATTTTCGAATTTGTCTTTTGACTAGGCACCAACACTTAGCAAAAATCATTATTTTATCCCTTGATAGACCATGGCGGACTTTCCAACCCTTTTGGACAAGCATCTTGGACGTCCCTCTTTTCTAGGGCGGACTTTGGATGGTCTTTGCATCATCTCTCCTGAATATGGCGGACTTCTAAAGCTATTAGCATTTGCCTTAACACTTTGCCTCTTGGAAATATCACAACACTTAGCCAAAATCTTGATTCCACCTTTTTAGGCTCTTATATAGCAAAATTTTCGAAATTCTCCTTGCTAGGCACCAAGACTTAGTGAAATTTTTTATTTTTTCCCTTCTCATGTGCCTAGGCGGACTTCCCAACCTCTTGGCATGTGCATGGCGGACTTCCTTAGCTCTTGGCATTTCCTCTTAAGTGCATGGCGGACTTTAGAACTTCTTGGCACCTTCTCCTTGAGTGGATGGCGGACTTCTAAACCTTTTGGCATCATCCTCCTTGAAGCTGGCGGACTTTGAAGGAGACTAGGATATGTGAGGGCGGACTTTGAAAGATCTTAGCATCATCCATCTTTGAACATGGCGGACTTTGGAGGGTCTTAGGACAAGCATGGCAGACTTCATCTTAGTCTTGGACATTCCTCTTTGCTGCTGGGTGGACTTCATGAGCTTTCAGACCTTCCTTCATCTTTCCGTCCCACATTTCAAGGACCTCTTTCATGGCGAATTTCAGACTTGACCAGATTTCAAATGAATTTCATCTTTTTTTTTGAGTTGATTTTGAACTTATTTTGCTTCAGATCTGATTGATCTTGAACTAGTTTTGACTGATTTTTCCAGAATCTGATACTTTTTGGTCTGATTTTTCATGCTTTTTACTTTGTTTTTCCAGATTTTTTCAATGATTTTTCAATTTTCTATTTGATTTTCTGAGTGATTTTTCGATTTTTTTGGACTTATGAGTGCATTTTTGGGATTCGAGACCTTTCCAAATATAGAAACTTTCTAAAAATAGAAAAAGAAAAACCCTAAAAAATAGGGAACCCTGTTTGGTCCCAAAATGCCAAAAACGAAAAAGCGAAAAAGCAAGATTTCCTAAAAAGTAGGAAGTCTCAGAATTGGCCAAATTCACAGGCGATCTTCGTTTTCTGGGCCTTCTGAGCGCTTCCATGACGTATACGCGCTGATTCAAGCATGAATTACTGACTTGGCTTGGGTAACTCTCGGCAAACTGACTTGAAACTCTTAACAAAGTGATCTCACGTAACCGTTGCAAGGAGACAAAACCCTAGAAACTAGCAGGCAACTGGGGGTCCCCATTGGCGATGGGGCGATGTGTGAAAAGGTCACAACATGCAGCAAGTTATATAAATATCTTAACTTCAAAAGCATCCTGGATATTGCCTCGCTGCCAGTCAGGCGTCCATAGCCCCGACGAGGTTGTCGCTACAATTCTCACGAATATTGCTCCACTACCGGCCGGGCGTCCATAGCCTCGGTGGAGTTACTCGTATGTTCCCAAAACCAATATTTCATAATATTTTCTTTCATTTTTTAATTCCTTTTTCCTTTTGATATTTCTTTTAAGCACATTTACCTTTTCTTTTGATCTTCCGTCAATTCCTCAATTGGCTGGTAGGCAATGAAGCCTCCAATGGGTTTGAGAATTGTAGTGGCGCTGAAGCAAGATGTAAGATTTTCACTTGCCGAGACCTTTCCCGAGAAACCAAAATGACTCAGAATGGAGATAGGTAAGATATTTAAGGTCTTTAGACTCGTGTTAAGACACAATAACGGGTTAACCTCCCGAGACGAACTTATTCCAAACTGGATGACGATAAGAGGAAAACAACCTTAGCTTTTTCAAAGATTTGCATAAATTCCAGCGGAAAGAACCACGTTATGAAAGTTAAATCATCATCACCCCCTTCGCAACAGGGAAGCCCTAAATCCTTGCCCATTCCAAACCAAAACCACTTGAGTGGACAACTCAAGGGAAGAATGCCAAACCCAAAACCCAAAGGGCAACAAGCCGAAAACCAAAACGAAACAAACCGAAAAGTAAACAGAAAAGCAAATGGGAAAGCAAACCTAATCTAATATGTTACAAAGTAGGCTCTCGGAGAGAACCTAGGGTTGGAAATAATGCTTGAGGAATCTCCCATCGTTTGGCAATGGGATATCCCCTCCTGTTCGTGTTCGTAGCTTAAATGCACTATCTTCCAGGATCTCAGAAGCTTGACAAGGGTCCAACCAAGATTTGTCAATCTGTCTGTTCATAACTCCTTGATGCTTGGTGAAACTTCCCAAAGTTTCATCTCTTTTCTCCTCCAAGCGCGTCAGCTGGGAATACCTAGTTTGAATCCAATCTTCTTTCTTATGGACTTTTCCACATTCTTCCTCTAAAGTGACTTGTTGAATAATCTTTGGAACTTCCTCCAAGGAGATCTTGTTCATGGGACCTGTACTCTCTGAATGGAAAGCCTTGTGAATGGGTAATGATAAATCTTTGATGGAGGCATTCTCTGTCTCTTGCTTTACACCTTTTAACACAAAATCTCTAAACATCCTTTCACTCTCATTCCCACTTGAGTCTTTTTCAAGCTTTTCTTCTTTCGAGCTCTACAACATGAGGACTTCTTTCTTAATGGGCCTATATAAACCCAAATCAGTTTCCACGAACAAAACATCACTATTTTCACCACATTCTGTGATCATCAATCTAAGCCGTGGTGTACTTACAATTTTTATCTGATTTGGAACTCCTCTCCAAGGCAACCACATGTGGGAGAAGTTAGTTGCAATGTATTCGTTCAATTTTCTGGCCCAATCCCTGCTCAATAGCATGACATAACCACCTGGTATATCCACAACTGATATGTCAATGCGACTTTGAATTTTGGGATCCGCCTCCAGCTGCATATGGATGTTATTCAATTCTCCTACAACTGGAACTTCAGTCTTATCCAGTTGGGTTACTTTCTTAGTCGTCTAAAGGGGAACTATACCTAACGCCTGACATATCTTCAAAGGATGACATTACTTGATGCATCGGAATCGATCAAACAGTTATGCAATAACTTCCCAAAAATTCTAACTAAAACCAGAAATGGGGCTGGCTCATCCTTTCCCTAATAAAATACTACTGGCTTTTTCTTTTCATTTGCTGAGGCATTCTTACTTTCATCTTCTCTATCCAATTGAACTTGGTTCTCTTGAGAAACATTTTTCAGATTTTGCGTTTACTCTTGTTTTTGCTTCTGCTTCGCAGGAATATTGAACCGAACTCTCCTTTTATCTTCAATCTTCGACTTTTCAGGAGTGTTTGAAGAACCTTGTACCATACCTACGAAGTTTTGAGGCTGTTGCGGAGCTTCCCAAGTGTTAAATGGTGCATAAGGCATCTCTTCTACCACATTCGTTTCCTGTGTTGGACGAGACTGTGTGACAACATGAGGATTTCTTGGTGCATTGGTTGTTCCTTGGGATGTACTTCTCACAGTTGGCGTTTCATACAAACTTCCCAGAATTGTATCTCTGACCTCTGAAATCTTCATTAGCTCATGTAGGGGGAGACTAACCTTCATCCTTTTGAATTCTTCTAGTACATAAGAGCCAAGTCTTTTCACGTCCTCTCTAGGAAGACTCTCCTTTTGTCGTTGCCCATCTTGATGAACGGGCTGCTGAATAGGTTGTTGTCCACTTCCACCTTGCATTACATTCTGTCGCCTGTACTCTAGAGAATCTCTTGGTAAACCCGGGTTATTGCTTGCGTCAGGATGCGACGGAGTTGTAAAATTATTTGGAGGTACTGATGACGTCAAAGGTTCACGTTGTTGGTGATAGTTTCTTTGATATACTTTGGGAGTTTCACCTCTAGTAGTTTGAAAAGCTTGTACCTCCCTTCTTCCTTCTACCAAGACGCTATTGTTGAGAGGCGGAAAAACATAACCATCTCTATCAAGAGGCTCCTCTAGTGATGCATATGTGGCGTGAACTTCTGATGGTATTTGAAACTCTGGCATCCCCACGGGACTATTTGCTAAATCTGATGGAAATTGGTGATTAACTGGTGGGGGCATGTAACTCTGAAATTCAGGTGGGAAATTGCAATCTTCTATTATCAATGCCTGATCATATATGGGTGTTGGGACTAATTCATATCCCGTAACTGGAGGGTTCTCTGTGGCCTCCATATTCCTTGTTTCACTCTTGAGAATACCAGCCACGACTTGGAATTCGTGACACTGAAGCTCAGAGTGCCGGTTCGTGTTATGTAACCTACACCGTCCTGAAGAGGCAGTTACGGCCATATAGATTCTATCTGCAGGACGGTTTTCAGGAGGTGGCGGATTGTCCAAAGGTGGTGGGACACCTCCATTGTTGGGCCCTGTATTCCAGGATCTCTTCTGAAATCCTTGATTGTTATTCCTATACCCATAACTGTTTTCATGACTGTATCCTTGATGGGTGTCCTGATGACTTGGAGGATTATTCTGATATCCTCGATTAGCACCTTGGTGTGCCTGATAATTTCGTGGCATAGTTTGCGTCTGATTATTTTGATTCTTGAGGTAAGCCACCTCAGTTGACAGCGTCTTCACTTGTTCTATCAAATCTTTTATTTCATCTTTCTCCTCTGGAGTTTTCACTGGCGGCATTGTGTTCTAGAGATAAACGGGCTGTGTAACTTGCATCTGGGACAAAGGCATCCCAGGATGGAGAACTAACTGACTTGATGGTGCTTGCACTTGATAACCTGGCTGTGGAATTACATTTAGCGCCGGAACTTGTTGATTCCATGTTGAGCCAATCGTTGGCACTTGATTGTTTGTTGCGACTAGGCCAGTATATAGTGAGGGTCCAATTGTATTTTGTCCTAAACCTTGACTTACTTCAATAGCTTTAGCATAAGCTTGATTCATGTTTCCCGGAGTGGGGTGAGATCTCACGAACATTGCAGTCAAAGGATCAAGTGCCGAATAGTAGCTTTCTTGAGCATCAGCAACAACATAAGGAGTGCGTAATCTTGTGAGGGCCTTTTGGAACCTATTGTTGAATGCATGGATGGGCTCTTGGTCCTGTCTTCTCACTTCTGCAAATTGACAATAAAGCTCTGCAGGGGTGACTGGTAAACCAAACTTTCCGATGAAGGCCTCCTTCATCTGCTCCCATGATCTTATAGACCCTACCGGTAAATGAATGAACCAAAAATGAGCCTCTTCTCCCAAAGAATATGGAAATAGGCGGCAAGCCACGTCCGCATACCCAATCTGTCTATTGCGTAGGTAATTTTCAAACATCTTGATATGGTCCTCGGCCGTGCGGTTAACATCATTGATAATGAACTTGGTACAAAAATTTTTGGGATTCTTCGGCATCTCATGGTAATCAGGAAACTCTAGTGGAGATGGGTTGGTAACCAACCATGTAGCACCATTTGGAGCCGGTTGACCTCCTGGTTGACCTCCCAGTTGAGCCATTGCTTGACCTAGTTGTCGCCGCTGATACACAATAACTTGGGTTGGCTGTTGTTGAGGTGTGGTAGCCTGAACTGGTTGTTGTTGCCGAATAAACACTGGCGTTTGTACTTGTCTTGGTTGAGAAAACCTTGAAGCACTTGGTGGAGTTCTGAACAAAGTTGAAATTTCTTCTCCACTTGTTTCTCCTTCACTTGACCGAACTTCTTCACTTGAACAAACTTCTTCTCTTGAACGAACTTCTTTGTTTGATGAATCTACTTCGCTTGATTTAGCCTCCTTACTTGAATGACTTTCTTTCTTCTTCCTTGATCTCGTAGGTAGCTCTAACTCCACAAAATCTTTAGATGAACTAGGCATAGACCTCAAGATTCTCTTAAGCTTGTCTAGCGAAAATGAACTGATACGATCCAGGATGTAGCTACTTCTTCTATTGGCCGTGCGTGGGATTGTTCAATCCTGAGAGAACACCATCTTGACTCATGATAATTTTCTCTATTAGAACTTTTTGTATTTCAAACCCTTCTACTTCAACACAACTGTATGTTGTAGCTTGTTGTACCCAAACCAAATTTTTTGATTCATCAAGGCATTTTGAATAAAAGAGTCTAAACCTTGCTAAAATGATGTAAAATACAGTTTTGGGCAATATCAAGCATGGAGTTTTTGTCAATATTTTGTTAGTCAAAGTCAGTTTTATTGATCAGAACCTGAAGCAGAGATTCAGAATGGAGCTTTTCACGATAGAGGAGCATCTCATGGCAGCATTTCACGTTGCACACGGTCATTTCAGTGGTTAAATTATGAAGATTTCTTAGAGAAAAGCAGAAAAGCGCAACTATAGCCCAGGGGCGCCCAACATTTTGAAGGTCAAGATTTTGTGGAAAGTGCTCAAGCATACAGTCAATTTCTTCAGAATTGGTCTGGCTATCCGATGAGCTATCCAACGAAGCTTTCCGAGATCCACAGCTCTGGCAATCAGTGACAGAAGTTGAAATTCCCAAAGTTCCAGATATGAGAAATTTGTCTTTTTCAGGCAAAAGCGCAACTATAGCCTGGGGGCGCCCATCTTAAAGGGGGGGTAAATTCTGGTATTTCTGGTAGCAAATATAGTTAATCTGTTCTCGACTAGTCTGCTTATCCGATGAGATATCAAACGTAGTCATTCGAGTCTCATAATTCCGGCAGCAGTCGTCTGAAGATGGGCTTATAATGGAGATTTCACGTTCCAAAGCATCTTCGTTGCGTTTCCAGTGCAAGTATAGCTCAGGGGCGTTGGTTTAAATGAGGCCTTAAGATGCCAAAATTTGCAGATGAGGTCTTCCTGACATCAGTACTACTCTAGCCTAGCTCCGCAATGCATCATCCTGCCTGTCGATCCGATGTTCCAGGTGATCGTGGCCGAGGTTTTACCAAGCACGTAATTTCATGGGCGGACCAACATAAAATTTGCAGTGTATTTCTACAGTTCAGAGGCGCCTAGCCTTTAGACCTGTCAGATGAGGTCGTTCGTGTTCGAAGTCTTCATGGCTTTTGAGTGTAATCATTTTATCTATTCAACGAGCCTAGCCGTCAGCCTTCGGGATTTGGCAAACCCTCGTACGTGCGAGGTCTTTGGCGAAATGCTGAAGAGTGAAGACATCCGGAAAATGGCCAAGTCTGGGGCGGATATTTTAAATAAAATACGCACTGGAGTTTTTGAGTTCTTAGAAGCAGTTTTCTTGCTTCGTCATCTCTAGAGACTTCTCTTGTGGGCCCTTCTGGCTGTCCGTTAAAACAAACGTGGCTCGAATCAGGTCATCCTAGCTCCAGATATCGGTGGTCAAAGTAGGGTACTTGTATGAAAGTTTGACTTTTGTCAAAATGACATCAATGCAACTAAGAGCCAGGGGCGCTTTTACTTTTGAGGCCCTTAATGAACTTTTCAGAGGTCATGCGTACAGTTGTTGGATGCAGAATGTCTCCAGGCACGCAGTGAGCTTCGTTTCTTGTCAACAGGGTTCGCCGTTCGCCGTCAACAGCCGTTTGAAGTGTCAAATGGCAGTTTAGGAAAATGGTTAAGTCTGGAACCCGTAAATGAATTTAATCAAGGGCGCCTAATTTTTCAAGGTATTAAATGATGGATTTTGCAGTAGTGTCTCCCAGCAGATATTTCCTCCTTGTTCAGTAGGCTTTCCGATGAATTCTCCAACTCAGTCCCAGCATCTCCCGGTCACTCAGAAATCAGTGTTGAAGTTGGCCAGTCATGACTTTGCCGTTAGCTACAAAATAGGAAGTTAATAAAAAGTACAGTAACTTGAGCAAATGGACGCCTATGAGCCCAAAAGATGACTTTTCGGAATCGGTGAAGTCTAACAATGAATCTCAAAGCTTCATTCCGAATTGTCAACTGAAGTTCAAAATATATATTTATTTATTTTTGCAATTTTAGCATTAAGTGGCAATTTTCTATTTTTGGCACCTTTTGCTAATTGCATGATAATGAATATTTTATTATTATTTATTTTTGAACTCCGAGACAGTGGCAGTTCAAATGAAGGGCGACCAATTGGAAGGCTTCTATTTCAGTCAGGGTTTTAAATTCTTGCAGTTCACCAGTTGATGCGAATTTCTTCTTATGGCGCCTTCTTCATTTTTGTATCATAAGGCTAAAGAGAAATTCGTTTTTCTTAAGAGAAATTCATATCTTCAAAGGAAATCGAATTTTATCAATTTTCAAAGGCGTTTCTTCAAGAGGAGTTCATATTTGAAGAACAAAAGGCGTATTAACTTCAAGACAAATTCATAATTTTCAAACAAAAGAAATTCGTATTTCTTCAAAGAAAATTCGTGATTTTAAAGCAAAGGGCGAATTTTCAAAGCAAAGGCAAATTCTTCATCCACAATCAAGGGCGATTTCCTCAAGCAATTCTTTTTGCAGGTTTTAGTTCACATTCATCAGCAATTTGAAGAATTCAAGGGCGATTTTCATTGAAGAAGAGCATACAAAAAACGTCTTTTTCCTCCTTGATTCTCAAATTTCTCTCAGTATACAATTCGCATGTTCCTGAAATTGGCAAATTTGACAAGTCTCAACATCTGGATCATTTTCATATAGCTTCCTGGAATTAAAATCGTGCGTTTGATTTTTTAGGAATTTTTAACTCCAGAACATTCATTCTTGAGTTTCTAATTTTCTCAACTGAAAAGCCTTTGCATGGTCGAGTAGAAGTTAGATTTTTGCATTTCTGACGTTCTGGGTTGTCTTAGAATCTTTTTCTAGACAAAACCCATATCTCAGATTTTTGCCGAAAATAACCCTTCGATAGGCTATTTTTAGCCTCAGCAGTCTATTTTTAGCTTTCCAGAAATCTTGTCAGAACATAGTCAAGTTCACAGTCAACAGGTGAGTTTTTCATAGTACAGTATACATAGATTGAATTCAAGACCAAATCGGTCTTAATTCATGACTTCATCAGAGAAGCTGAGACCGATTTGTATCAAGTGTATTCAAAGGGTTGACAGGTGTAGTTACTCAAGTTCACATGGTTGCATGCCTCGTATGTCCGATTGTCTTCCAAAGTCGGTTTAGAGGGTTGATACCGTTGGAGTTTTGCATGTGCAGCAAGTTCATTTGCATTTCTCACAAACAGAGTTTGCGCAGTCAAATCTCGCAATTTCGTCATGCAAAAGTGTCAAAAGCATCAAGCTGAAGAGGAGATAGTCGCCATCACTTCAGTTACGGAGCCGCCAAAGTTATGAGTCAGTGAAATGCTAGTTTGAGTGTGCAAAGATTGCCAAGATTGCTCAAGTTGCTGACATTCAGATGTTGATGCAGTTAACAATCTCGTTGAGGGATTGGTTGCTTGAGATCACGATCAGTAAACTTCAGTTCCTACCTCTCAGAATAGACATTTTACACAGGAGTTAAACTTGGCGTTACCTTTTCAAGTTAACTCGCTGTCTCATCTCATGCATATCTATTCTGGGATTAGCTTTGTTCAATTGGAGTTGTATTTAGGGTTTTACGTTAACTGATGGTAGTCTTCCAGTTAACTCGCTTTCAATAAGGACGTGCATGCTCGCACAATTGTCCATTTTTAGATTAGATGTTTCGGTTAACTGATGGTAGTTTTCTAGTTAACTGTATAGTTTGCTTAATTAGGGCTTAGCAATAAATCTTGCATGCATTGCAAGACTGTAGTTAAAACAAGGTGATTTTAGGGTTCCCTACACCTTGATGTATATAAATAAGAGCTTTTGCTCATTTGTAAATAACTTTTGCTTGAAGAAATATATGTTGCGCCTACCTTGCCCTCAATATTGCTCTTTTGGTATTTGTTCATGCGTCTTTACTATTATGATTAATTGTTATGCCACATAGGGTTTCATGCAATTATAATGGTGAATTCTTTTTGTTTTGTGCATCTTTACCATTATGATCAATTGTTATGCCACATAGGGTTTCATGCGATTGTCATGGTAAATTCTTCCCATAGTTTAGATAAATCTGTTTTGTGCCTAATAAACTTGTCAAATTGAGATAATAGTCGCGCCACCTTGCCTTCAAGTAGAGAATCTGTACTTGGTTATCGTGTGTTGTCGTGGACAATAAACTAATTTGGATTGAGATAATAGATGCGCCACCTTGCCTTCAAGTAGAGAATCCGTATCCAGTTTATCGTGTGATGTTGTTACCAATAAACTTGTCTAGATTGAGCTGATAGATGCGCCACCTTGCCTTCAAGTTGAGAATCTATACATTTATCGTCTAATAGTCAAACCCTGCTCCATTTCCTCATGCTGTTTCTTTTCTTGAGGAAATTGGATAGATTTAAAGTAGATAGCTTAGTTGTAGTTAATGATCTGCGAAACCAGAAAATCCTTAGCTGCAACGTTCTTGGTTTTCTTAACCTTATGCCTCTTCCAGCTGAGAACAAAAAGATAGGACTTAGATTACTTTTCTTTTCCATGCATTCCAGCACTACGAGGGAGCTTCCCCTCCTAATTTGAAGAGCACTCATTACGCAGTGTGCATAGCTGTCCGTACCAACTCTTACTCCAGAGGTATTAGTTGTTACGCCAACATAGCTGTTATTGGCCCTCCTTCTAGCGCCAATTCTGTTGACGTGGTTTATGCGACTACACCAACACAGAATAAAGTTGCCAACGGCTACTCAATCCTATCTTGAACAAAGTTTCCTGCATGCTAAGATTGCGAGATAGATCATACATTTAACTCCAAGGTTCCTTCATGCAATAGAATACCCTCAGTTGGCTCGATGTGTTTTGCTGGTATTTCAAGGGGACTTACACAATTGTTCGACAGTTGACAGCAGACAGTAGACTAAGGGCTTTCATGTAATTTGGATGATTTGGCAAGTGAGCACGAGTTTCCTAATTCTAACTAGAAATGAACTGAATTTAAAAGAGTGTAGGGCCTAAGAAGTTTATGTTTTATTCCAAATGCAAGATATGTGGAGCTCAACTTTAGTAGATTTCAACCGGATTTCACCTAGCCTCGCATCGAACAGCTTCAGCAAAATCGGTGCAATCTTCAGGGGAGTAACGAAGAACATTCAAATTATAATTCAACATACATGTACCATCACAACGATGCATACAAGCATACGAATCACAATCGAAGTTAAGTTTGAAATGATGTCCAATTGACCACGCAAGGCGAACTCACCGTCAACGAGTCGCTAGTGGTATGGATAAAGAGAAGCTACGTCGATCAAACACCACAAATCCAAAGTAAACTAATTGCATGAACTGAAAACTACACTACTTTATGCTACTTAAAGTTTAAGGGATGAAGAAATCTTGCTAGCTACTTATAACAAAGATGAATTCACCATTCAATGAAAGATCTTTTATTACAATAGTTTTTCGCAACAATCTCTTACAAAGTTTTCAAAGGAAAACATTCTTCTTCAAACTACGCTATGCTAAGATATTACAACTAAAGTGCCTCTGCTCTACTCTCTAGTTTGATCTCTAAGCTCTACCTCTACTGAATTACAAATGAGGGCGATTCCCCCTTTTATAGATAGCCCATTCCAACAGACGGCTCAGATTACAATCGGCTGGATGGCCTAGATTGTGCCACCTCAGCCCTAAACAAGATTCACCCTAAAAACCGCCACCAAGAGGAGTGGGGTAATAAATGAGCCATAATGTCCATCATCCTTCTAGAAGATCCCAGCTTTGAAACGCGTTCACACTGTTCTTGATTTTCTTTTTGACGTTGTTCTTCAACTTTGCTCGAGCTTCCATTCTTTTCTCCATCTTGAGTTTTAAAACATTTCTTCTTTGTCACTAAGTCTCAACACTTAGCCATTTTCTTGCAACTTTTTCTTCCTTCGTGATTTATCATCTTGGACTATTTGCTTCATCACTTTAAGTCATCATCGTTTAGTCTCGGCGTTTCTCCTGCAAAACAAGCAAGGAGAAGAGCATTAGAACACTTCATAATATAAATTCACTTTACTTACCTGATTTTCACGCTCTAACTTCCAAGCGTTCATTGTCCTCTCTAGCCAACCTCATCCTCAAATTCTCCATGCCTTAGTCAAATTTTCAACCCATCTTGTACTTTGCTTAGCACACTTCACTCTGATACTTCATCCAACTCAGGCTCGAGAAAAATGCTTTCATCAGGAATTTGATCAAAAATTATCTAGGTACTCAACTTCAAATTCACCCGCCAAGGCAACATATTTCAACATCTTTTTCCTCTCTTGCCTTAGAAAATTTTTCAAACTTTTACTTAGGAAACTCATCATTTAAGTGCCCATCAAAAATCTCCATCCTGAAGGCTACGGCGAAGCATGGAAGACTTTAAAATCAATTTCTCATCGGAGATCTTCAATACCCAGAAGAAAATTTTCTTCAGAATTTGTCGAATTCATAGGTGTACAACGAACAGGTTCATTTAATCTTTCTTGAATTTTGAACCTTGGAAAAATAATTTTTAACAAATTTAATCCCGTTCTTCACATCTGTGGAGATTTCTTGTTGCTCTGACTTGAAAATATTTTATTCACCTCGCGAAGCAAGCACTCACTGACTTTTCCACTAGCAACTTCATTCGTGTTTCTGAAAAATTTCACACTTCCAAGTCCAGGCATGATTTTCCTAAGAAAGAAATTCTTTGTGCCTTAGAAAAAAAATTTACTCAGCATTTTGAATTTATTTTTGCCTTCGAAGATTTTCTTCAACTTCCTTCATCTTGCCTGTGAGAAAACTTTTTTTTATTTCAACTCACTTAGAAAATTTTCCTTGAAAGCACATCATGGAGGATTTTAAATTCCAACGCCCTCTATATTTTATTCATCACCTAGCAATTTACAATGCCTAGCATATTATTTTATCACTTGGCATTATTCTCCATTTAAATCTTAGGCGCACTTCATATATCATGAGGAACATTTTCAACGCCTAGGCAACATTTATCTTTAAATTTTACCCTCACTCTTTATTCACCTTCTACTTCTTTAACTTGGGCGCATATTAGACTTCATGAGGGATATTCAACTTGCCTTAGAAAATTTTTTGAATCACTTCTCCACCTTACACACTTGGGCGCATATAGCATGTAGAGGAGAACGACACTTTTCCAATGCCTAGCAACACTGCGATAAATGAAGTCTAATATAGCATGTAGGGTTTCCAGCTTCGAGACCCAGAATTTTCGAAAACCGGTTAAAGGTCAGACTTCATGAGGGACTTCATGGGCGCATTTGGCACTTGGTGGAGGATAAAAGTTTAAAACTTTGAAACTTTTTGCATGTCTTGAGGGCGCATTTAGCTTAGTGTGAAGGATGAAGTTTTATACTTGGAAATTTTTCATGCTTGGCATTACCTTGAGGGCGCATTTCAACATAGGAGGTGGATGAAACTTGTTGACCTCCTTGACTTTCTTGAGAAGTGGGCGCATTTTATGCCTTGTGAGGATGGAACTTTTACTTAGCATTTTCCCAACCATCTTGAATGCAAGTTGGGCGTATTTAGGCTAGGGAGCAAGATGAAACTCAACACTTAAAATTTTTTCTAAGACAAGTTGGGCACATTTTACCCCTGGAGGTGGACGAAGCTTTATACTTAGAAAAATTTTCAAACATGAGACCTTGCATGAGGGCGCATTTTGAGGTAGTTGCAGGATGAAACTCATGCCTTAGCCATTTTTCCTAACCTCTGCCAGCTTCTCCATGCCTGCTATTTATAGTAAGTCCTTCAATTCTTGCATCTCTGAAGCTCGGAATGATTTAAAATTTTGAACACTAGACTTTCATGACCTTGTCAACCTGTTCATACTGCTAATCTGAGTTGGCCTGCTATTTTTAGCCCATTTCCGAAGGTGGTTTGCTATTTATAGTAATTGCTTGATTCTGATATCTCCACAACTCCGATTGACTTGAAATTTGGATGACGCACTCCTCACCACATGACTTGCCTGTTGACATCGGTGCCTGACGCTGATTTTCTATTTTTAGCCAATTTTTTGAAATGACTTACTATAAATAGTAAGTGCTCTGTTTGCCTTCAAATTTAACCGGTGGATAGCTTGAAAGATGTTGATCGCACACCGTGGTTTACACCGGTTTTCGAAAATTCTGACCTTTTACCCCTCTTTTTGGGTCTCGAAGCTGGAAACCCTAATTTGTTCTGCATGCATATCAAATGATCTCCGTTTGTTCTCATTTCTGCTACATTGCGATCAACTCGTGATTCTGAAGTGCTGGGAGGCGGCTGCCGGGATGCACCTGCTAAAAATAGTAAGTTCCTAAATGAGTGACCATCTCCGTTTGCATGTCACATCACTGCGAAGCTCTTGAAAAACCCATAAGGAATATGCAGACATGCAAAGAAAACCCTGACATGCAAACCCTAAAAATAGCCTCTAAAGGCTGAACTCTGAAAGTCGTTATCCCACTTTGCATGTTACACCATTGCGAAGGTCTCAGAAAACCCAGAAGGAATCCTCAGACATGCATTGAAAAACTCCGCACCTAAACCCTGAAATCTGCTCTGGAAGCTGAACTGCTAAAAATAGTAAGTTGTTTTTTTCAGCTCAAACTTTGCACGCGAGTAGCTTGATGTGTTATGGACACAGTGTGACTGTCGGAATTTCAAGAATGCTGAAGGAACACCTTGAATTGCACACTTACTAAAAATAGTAAGTACTTCAGAATCTGACGAAACTTTACTGGAAGCACACTGATATCAATGTTAAGCTCTGTTTTCAATTTATTCACCTCATTTGACCACAAAATGGCTGGAAAGATGGAAACCCTAATTTTCGGACTTGGCCAAAATTCACATTTAAACTCAATGACGGGCATGATCCTCGAAAGGCAGACAACAGAAAGAGAGGGAAAGAGAGAGAGACGGACAAAAACCAAAGCCAAAAGACCAGAATGGAGTAAAAATTAGGGGTCCCCATCTTGAATGGGGCGAAGTGTGAAAAGGTCACAATACTTTGTTGACATCATTACACCACACACCCTCAAGACCCAAAGCAAGTGTGATTTATGCACATACAAAAGACAATGGAGGATGGGCCCTCCAAGATATGATGGTTGCAGACCAACCAATGGCGCAATAGAAGGCACCTAGAAATTCCAACAACACTTAAGGAATGTGCGAGAACACAATCAAAATTGATCCAACAGCCCCAAGTTCATTTTGCAAAATAACATCTATTGCATTGAAAAAATGAGATCCATCACCACATCAACCTCCATCCACTAACAAAATAGACTCAACCTTGTCATGTAAAAACATTGAGCTCAATATCTAGCCACCTAGCACATAAAGCATAGAATTAAATCTCCACAATCTATTGCTTATGAACACACATGAACGCCGCACAACCTCTCACCACTTAATATTACTATTTTCATTTCACTAGAGCTCATAAGATCATGATCAAGCCATCATGCTTGCAACATGAGAACACAGAGAAAAGCATAGGGTTGTTCATAAGATTTTAATATTTGTCATAGGGGTGGCTAGAAAGACATGGGAACACAACAAGAGCTCAATAAAAAACATTCAATAGACCCTATTGAATCAAATTCTCAAACTGGTTATAAAGCCCCACAAAATGTAATAAATAAAGGCTAGAAAAATTGGAAGCAAGATTTTGTGCCAACAAGAAGTATCACCACATATGGGTGTTCTTCTAGTTGTCCTAAAGAGTGCTAAAGTTGTGACTTGTGGAAACTATAAACTTGCCCTCAACTATGTACTCTATATCTAGATAGGGAAGAGTCTAGTAGATACCACCTTGTAACCATCACTAACTTCAACATTTGTCTATGGTGGCACCCTCCTTAGCAAAGAAAGTATCTCCATGCTATAGTACTTAGGGGACAAAGAAAAAGCAAGAAGATGTAACGAAATGTCATCTCGTTCCACAATTCAATAATATTTTTTCTTACCTACTTGAGAAATGTTTTTGAAGGATTTTGCTCCTTAGTTACTATTATGCCATTTATTCATTTATATGTTGACATTTCAGATTCCAGTTTAGGGTTCGGGTTCCCAAGTATAACAATTTTTCCCCTAAGTTCAATACGAATGGGTTCAATCATACTATATATATAAAAAAACATATATAAAAATACCCATAGTTACAAACAAAAAAAAATGAAAATGCAGCTTATATTGATAAAGATAATCGATAATTTGATGTTAAATGTCAAATCAATACAAAATTATAATCAATAATCTTCAGATTGCTCTTTGTCAAGAGCATCAATGTCATCACTCAATTTGTTTGACCCGCAACTGCCCCAATGCCACTCTCACTAGCGGCACTACACAACTCTTATGTAGAAGCCTCCTTATCCTCTAAAGAGACAATGGAAATTCATGTGATAGAAGCATCCAAATAGGCACACTCAAGAACTACAACCCAACTCTTCACCACGCCCTCCATTTATTCAACTTGCTTATGTGAGAGGAGACAAAAATTGGAATACACGTAGACCAATTCCTTTGTTTTTTTTTGCACCCTATCAATTTCACTTAACTAAGTGGATGAAAAAGTATGTACTCTAATTCCACTCAACTTCATAAGAGCCCTTAACCTTTTGAGATTTAAGACAAAGTCAGTACAACACTTGCAACTATAAAATTAAAATAATATATAGCTGCCAAAGAAAAGTAAGAAAAATTAAATATCTATACTTGTGATAGAACTTTGATGGCAAAATTCTATACGTAAACAAAGCCTTGGCCATGGAGGTACCATGTATGAGTGTCCTTGTACTTGTCTTGGAGAGTGTTAAAATTGTGATTTGTTGAAGCTATAAAATCATCAATGTTCTCTACATCTAGATCTAGAAGATTCTAGCAAATGCTGCCTTGTACCCATCATTAACTTCAATGTCTTTGTATGGTGTGACCCACCTAGGCAAAGAAAATATCTTTACGCTATAATATTTAGGAGTCAAAGAAAAAAACTAGGAGATGCAACGGTGTGGCCCTCTTGTTCCACCTTTCAACAATGATTCTTTACACCCATTTGAAAAATGTTTCTATGGGGTCATTCTACTTAGATTATATTATGCCCTTTACTTCTTCTATCATTAAGTCAAAGTAGTCATATATCTTGCCCAAACATAACTAATCCATATCAACAAACCTCGTCATACTCATAATGGCTCAATAACACACAATCTCACCAATCACATTCAAGACCAATGCTTTCACCTTTTGGGTCCTCTTTGTATTTGACTACCTCCATACACTCCAAAGGTTGTTAATGACTATGGTGCTCAATGCCTCTCACAACTTCACAAGTCATCTCAATGTGATTGTGAGATGCAAATCAAGTATCAATAACCTAATATTTTTTTCCCTCGAGTTTGGGTTCGCTGTGTGTGTGTGTGTGTGTGAATGATATACATACATATATATATGTATATGTATATGTATGTATATATATATGTATGTATATATGTATATATATGTGTATATATATATGTATGTGTATATATATATGTGTGTGTGTGTGTGTATATATATATATATAGACATACATATACATACATATATATAATTATATATATATATAGACATACATATACATATACATATATATGATATACATCCATACATATATATAATTATATATATATATAGACATCCATACATATATATATATATAGACATACCTATCTATATATATGTATGTATATATATGTCTATATATATAGAGAGAGCGAGAGATACATACATACATATATATATATAGAGTCTAGACACACACACACACACACACATATATATATATGAATTATAAAAAACAATGATACTCATAACTATCAATAAATAAAATATTTAAATACCTCATGATTTGTAAAAAAGGAAAGACTCATAAATTCACAATTCAATGATTTGTTAAATATCAATGCATTATGAAAATTACAATCAATCTTCAACAATCTTTATATTTCTCTTCATCAAGAGCATCAAAGTCAACACTTGGTTCAGTTTCATTTGAACCACAATGAGTTACAATGCCACTTCCACTAGCCATGTCATATGTAGAAGCTACCTCATCCAAAGAGATTTTGGCGAGTTGTACAACAATAACATCTAAGTGAACACACTCAAGATTTAGATCCCGATTCCTTATCACCCCCTTATTGTAAATCAAGTTTCTTATGTGACAAGAGATCCCAATAACTAGTGGGGGTCTAAGAGTAGAGACCTCAATGGGGTTGAGATGTAGCACCCCTCATGGGGTCTTGTTGTGACCTTTTTCACACATCGCCCCATTGCAAATGGGGACCCTCGCTGGTTTGCTCTTAGGGTTTAGCTTTGAGTAGCAATTTCATAGTCTCTGATATCTGGGAATTTCATGTCAAGGTCTGGGGTCATCATCCGAGCCAAGTTGGGAATTTGGGCCTGAAACTGAATGTAAACGTCATAGAAGAGCTTAGAAGACCCTGCAGACGAGGATCGCCTGTGCTTTCGCTCAATTCTGACACTTCCTATTTTGTAGGGATTCTGCTTTTTTGCTTTTTTGCTTTTTTCGTTTTTGGCATTTCTAGACCAATCTAGAATTTACTTTTTTTAGAAAGTTGCTTTTTGCTTTTTTCTATTTTTAGTAAGTTTCTATTTTTAGAAAGTGCTAGGTGTCATTGGCAGTGGGGTCGAAAGTTTCCATTTTTGGAACTAAAAAGCAAGCAAAAATCAAGCAAAGGTCTTAAAAATCGTGAAAAATCATGAGAAAAGCAGAGAAAAGGCGCATGCAAGATGAGAAAAGCAGAGAAAAGGCGCATGCAAGATGTGAAAAGCAAGAAAAAAGGCGCATGCAAGATGAGAAAAGCAGAGAAAAAGCACATGCAAAGTTAAAAAATCAACTGGACAAAATCACGCCTTTGAGAGAAAATCATTGAAAAATCAAATAAAAAGCAAGCAAATCATGGTAAAATGCGCCTAAGTCTGGAAGAGGTACGCCATCAGGAAAATCCAGTTGAATCTTCAAAAAATCCAATTGGGGAATCCATTGATCAAAGAGAAAATCCAATTAAAATTCATCTATTTGAGAAAATTCGCCTTCTACAAGGAAATCCAGTTGGAGAGTTCGAAATTCCAGTTGGACAAAGTGAAAATCGACTAAGGCAAGAGAAATTTTTGAACTGGACTTTAGGAAATTTAAGTTGAAGTGAAATTCCAATTGGGAAGTGGAAAAATCCAGTTGAAAGTCGAATTTTTCAAGGTGAAATTGAAAATTTTTCTAAGGCAAAGTCGCCTAGGTAAGTGAAAATTCCAATTGAAAAGTGAAAAAGTCCACTTGAGGGTCGAATTTTGCTAAAGGCAAAAATAAAAGAAATAACTTAGGTTTTATTTTGAAACTTAATTATCAAGCCAAAAGGGACGCCCGGTTTGAAAAGTCAAAGATCACGATAAGATTGCTTTTTCGTTTTTAAAGCAAAAAATACCCAATGAGAAGAAGAAGTCGACTTGAGCCAATTTGGGAAGGTTTTTATTATAAAAGATAGTCTTGTGAGCTTATTTTCATTATTTGCAAAGTCGAATTTTTTTTTTACAGGCAGAGCTCTCTCAAGAGAAAGACGTCTCTTTTAGCTGCAAGCAGATTTCTTAAATTCCAGAACATAGAGTTGGATTTTTTCTCTTCATTTCCAGATTTTCTTCAAGCAACTGCAAGGTTATCATTGGCGATTTTGAAAGGGAATAGGATTTTCTTTTTTTTTCATTGAAGATTGGAGAAAACTTCAATAAAAGTCTTAAAAAATCCAGAAAATTATTTAAATTTCCATGAATGCTCTTTGAAAACAATAAAGGCGGATCAATTTTCATCAAGAATTTATTCTTTACGCAGCCTTTAATCAAGTTCTGGATTTTAAATTAATTTTTAACTTTTCTCCAACCAGGAAATCGCCTTTTTACAAACTTATTAAAATTTTCTAACTTCGAGCTTCTTACAGGGACAATGTCTTCTCCAAAGAACGTGGGAGGTGGAGTCAGGAAAGCTCAAGTAAAGGAAGTCCTCAAAGAATTTTACCCAAAATCTCAATTATCCTCGAAGTGGAAGAAAGTGGCAGATACAAACTTTGAATAGTTTAATGCAATTCAACACAAGAGAAGGATGTTTGGCACACAGAACAAAATGCCTACGCCTATCGCCTCAAATATTGTTAAGTTTGGACTTCATCAAGCAGCAGGATTTCCGCCTGCAGTTCAGTGCAGTGAGTTAATGGTTGAGTGTGCTAGAAGGTACAATCCTCAGACAAGATCCATCAAGACACCCAATGGGATCACCTTAGCATATTTCACAGAGGATTCAGTCAGGGAAGTATTTGGTATTCCCCATCGCCGAAAAATGTTGAACAGGACTCAACAGGAATCACAGGCCATGTTCAATCAAGCCAAGGAATCCTGTATGGACATAGTCAATGCTAACTGGATCAAGGAACCCAAAGACATCGCTCCAAGTTGCCAAAGAGATTAATTTGCACGGATTTTAAAACAGAATACAGTGATATGATTCATATGCTGAACAGGATTATGGGAACTTCTCAAGGAGCTTTCTTCGAAGTATGGATGTTTTTGTATGTGGAGGAGATCGTATTGGGAATGGAGGCTATAAATTGGGCGAAGTTAATTAGTGATAATATAGATTTCCAGTTGAGAAACCTTGAGAAGACCAAAACCTTCTACATGAGTTCTTATGTGGTTTATATTTTGGCACGGTTCACCAAGTATAGAGGACTGATTTGTAAAGGCGAAGTTGGACTTCGGAAAGATCAACTCAAATCATATGATTGTTACCCGTAGCTCCAGCTACATTACAGGGACAATTTCAAGATAACAAATGACGCCTTCCTTATGTATATCACGCGAGTTCTTCAAGGTACAGTGCAGAGGAGGCTATCTAAAGAAGCTATGGTGATGCTTGACAAGTTTGGATCTTGGTTTATCCAGTTTCTGACATTTACTTATATAAGAATTCATGGATTCTCAGATGCTCCGTATAGACTTCCTCGGTATCCAACAGACAAAATTGTTATGCTTGAAGTTTCAAGGCAACTGGCATGTGTAAACTCCATTCAGGGGAAAAAGAACAAGCAAGGAGTGGATTTTCCGGTTGCAATTGGGAAAATGCTAGAAGTCTGCCCCTCATTACAATCAGCCAAGACAGCAAGGGTAGAGTTGCAATTTTATAAATTCAGCACTTATAATCCAAGGTTCGATTATGATCCATACCTGAGAGTTCACGAGAAGAAGTCCCTTCATGTTATGCAGATCGAGGATTATTGGTCTAACTTGGTGGACGAGTATGGAGTCAGGAAGAAGACTTGGTCCAGAATTCCAATTGAACTTGTAAAAAGGTGTGACTTGTTTCCTATACCTGATCAAGTAAAAGACAACGGGGACTACATTCATCCTCAGTTTGAACAAGAAAAAGATAAGCCTATCCTATTGCCTAACTGGACACAACCTGAGTTGACCGATTTAAACACATTGATGAAGGACATTTTTGCTTAATCAAGGGAATGGGTAGATGGTCAGATCAGCAAGTTGAGGAAGGAAGGAATTTCTCTTACTTATGCCACATTGAGCAATAAGGAAAGCCAGGAGGAAGCAATTGGCGAAAATCTTGATGAATCTTCATATCCTAGCAAGAGGAAGGTGGTGAGTGAAAACCTTCACACAGAGGAAAAAGAATCAGCTAATGAAGAATTGGAGAGTAAGAAGCAGAAAGTGACTGAAAAACCATCATCTTCAAGTACTTTGTCAGTTGGAGTGATTGAAAAGGTATCCGTTGTTGATATCGAGCCGAGCTATGAGCAAGAAATTCAGTTTCAAGAGTTAGAACAGTTGGATTCTCTCCAAGATCAAGCCCCCACTGAGTGTGTAGAAGGAGATGATACGTTAATGATTGAAGGCGCAGGAGATACTGAGATCCTTGAGAACAATGAAGAGCTAGGAGATGAGGTAATTTCTGCTCTAAAAGAAATTAATGATGATGTTCAGTTAGAAGATGGGATGGAATTATCCACTATCCCAGATTGGTTGACCGAAAGTTTGATAAAGAAGTCCAGACCACTGGATGAAGTTCAACCAGTTGAGAGCATACAAGACTTCCTAGAGAGAATTGGTAAGGCTAAAACGCCAAAGAAGCCTAAGAAGTACTCTCAGATTACCAGGAATGATGCAGGATCCAGGATCTTACAGGTGGCAGTCCCGAAAATTGACAAGCCAAAGGATCAGATTACTCCTATGGATTACGAAGTTACAACGTTGGACATTGGGCCAACCACGATAGATCAGGATTTCCATGAGTTGGCGGACACTTCTAAGGCCATCAAGGAAAAGTTCGATAAAACAGAGGAGAAGAAAGAAAGGTTAGAGTTGGAAAATCTAAGGCTAATGGAGTTCATTCAGCAGCTAACAGCCCCTTTGCGCCAAGAAAATGCAGCTTTTATTCCACCAGTATCTCTTACTCCAAAGTCCGTTGATGTTCTTGAAGCTATGAGGATCACGAGTCAAGCGACCAAGAGTTGGGTGACCAATATTTCAAAACAGGTGGAGCAATTCTTAGAGAAGTGCGCCCCAAACTTATGACAGATCTGCCCTACTTATAACTGAAGTTAGTCAAGTTGAGGACAATTGGGAAGATTTCCAGTACGTACAGGACAAGGTAATACCTCGTTTGAGGGTTCTAAAAGAAGTTCCCTTGCAAATATTGATCCAGGAAGGTGTTATCGAAGAAGGAGCCTCATATGATTTCAGCAAGTGGTATCATTCCTTATTGGCTAAGAAGAAGACGTATGACGGAATGAAGGAAGAATGTGCTGCTATACGGAGCGCAGTTGAGAAAATTCAATTCAAAATCCTCACTTCTCTTGAAGGACTAACAGGACAAGAGCATCATGACGCAAATGGCTTAGATTTAGAAGGACTGAAGAAAAGCGTGATGAACATTTACTTCAAGGAAGTGCAGGTTATTACAGAGAATCAGCTTGATGATATGTCTTCCCTTTTGACCTTCATGGATAACTTTCAGAAGCAGGAGGATAGGTGGGAAGGTACTTTCACTCAATGCCTGGAAACCTTGGACTTGATCGGAGTGCAACTGGATTCTGTGCCGAGTATCTCAATGGAGGAACTTGATTCTGTGTTAGCTAAATTCCTTGCATTTGCAGCTAGAGAGCGATCCAAAGGGAATTGCATTCTGGATTCCCACTTGCTCGAATAATGTGCAAGGTGTCATCGTCTTCCATACTCCAAGTGGCTTGTTCTGCTTGCGCTATGTGTCCTTTGAGTTGGTTATGCTTTTAGGGTTAGGGTTTATCAAATTTAATCTTGGCCATTGATCTCAAATTTAATCTTGGCCGTTGCTTTGTAATTGGGGTGCCTATATAAACCCCACTCATTTCATTTATTCAGGGAGAGACTTATGAAATTGTTGCAACTATTGCTGTTTAAATAATAAGTGGATTCAGAGTTGAGCATTTGTTATTTTTATGAGCCCGCATGGTTTCATTGACTTCTTCAAATAGAGTAAATTTGTTTTCAAGTATTTTAGATGAATGAAAGATTGATAGTGTTGGAAATAGTGGAATTAGTTCATACCTTTTTCAATTGGATGATTTTCAATTTGATGTGCAAGGTTAGTCTGAACATTAAAACTGCTTAACTTGAATTCTATTACCTATATGCATTGGTCGAATTGATGGTGATATAGTGTAATAGGATATCTTTCGTAAACCCTTTGAAGATTGCACCGTCTTTGTCTAGTTGTAGTACTGTGCTTGGCGAAGCAAAGATTGGTTTAAATTTCACTATCCAGCATTTGTCTCTTAAGTTCGTAGGAATAGTTTTGCATAAATCTAGTTCCTTTACCCTCATCCCTTTTTTCATTTTATTCTAAACTGAAAATCCCAAAAAATATAAGAACATTCAACGTTACATCAATCCATATCCCTACTTTGAGTAAGTTCATTATTTCAGGTCCCTTTGTGAAATCAGCATATCACATCATCCATTGAGCTTGTCCATCCCCCAAAACGGAACATTGGAATTACCGTATGACCTTTCTAGCAATCTTAGCATAAGAGGTAATTTTTCAAGAGAGGATAGAGCTGCCTTTGGGCATTCTTTTATTCTGGTGTTTGGTGTGTCACAAAACACGCATCAACAAGTCTAAGGGCAACGTCCCCAACAAGGCCAGCCTAGGTTTGCTCTAATCCACCCCAATTTCGCCCAATGTCCACCCTAGGCACCCTGGGTTCCCTATGGGTCCTTCATAGGGTGAACCCTAAGTCATCCTAAACCCAGACCAAGCCCAAAACTAGACCCATACAAGTATAGGGGGCTTTGCCGAACCCTATGACAAGATATAATTAAAACTTTATAGCAAATTTAAAGTAAATTAAAAAAAAAAAGTGAAGTTCATAAACTTGCCCTCAATAGCTCCAACTTGGAGGACCTAACAATGGTTTGTGCCATATGATGATTTGCTACAAACATCTTAATCTCATCAACCTCGGTGTACATTTATTTGATCCTCTTCATCTTTGTACCAAGTTTTAGCATGACCAAGTTAGTAAGTGTGCAACATATGGTGTCAAAATATGTGCATTTATCTTACCTCCACCAATAAACCCAATGGTCAACAAATTTTGATGTTGTCTATTATAACTTGGATGACATTCTAAGACCCCATCTCAATCAACTCTATGTGGATATTGACCATCAAGTTTGCATCTCTCAATTGCCCCTCACAATCATCCGCCTTCAAAAATATTGTCCATTTAGGGCACATTGCAATGACATTAATCAAGGGTTTGTTTTTGTAATCTTTACATCCATTAGGACCTATGGACACTCCATTTTAACACATGAATCCCAATTGCTGCAATGATGTCTACAAAAAAAATTCCTTTGCCAAGGTGGTGGGCACCTTCACACCTAGGACCTATACAAATTGTGAGCATCTAACTAATTTTCCTCATCATTTCCCATCAATAGGATCTCATGAGGTTGAAAGGAATCCCAATGGCACAAATGCAATGTGCAAGGTGCACACCTAAAATTCCCCTCACCTCAATCTAAAATACCCTTTCTAACGGGCCTACATCCCAAGTTCTTTTGTGGGAAAGAAGGGGCTATCTTCTTCTTCACAAGACGGTGTCACAAGGAAAGGATGCATGTCAACCACTATTGGGGAAGTGCGAAATTGACTTGCAAGGGCCTTGCTCAATCCTTTCTTGGTCAAAGGGTGGAATTTTGATCTTGCTCTCTCAATTGCACTATATATTTCTTCTTACTCTTTGATATAAACAAGAACTTGCTTGTCTAGCAACCCATGTTTGTTAGCCCCATTGAAACTCTGATTCCTTGGCTGGCAATTGCACACAAGTAAGCTTTCACTTTACTATATGAGATTTTATACACATTATGACACTAACTATAACACCAATGATAACCCCTATCTCCAAGGTGTTACTTAACATCATGACATGTTGCCAATGAGGTGATACTTGGTGATATTTGACAAGTCTATCCTTCCTTTAGTCAACTGAACTAGAACTAGCAGCCACTATAAATTATGCATGTTACCTAGATGATTTAAAATAAGCAAATGGCCACTACTAATGGAGAACTCAAAGATCGCCCTATAAATGGCTTTGATAATGTTTTCTTAGCCAAAGGATGGGATCCTGATACTTACTCTCTTGATTGCACTATCTACTTCTTCACTCTCTTACATTATGCAAGAACTTGTTCTTTTGGCAACCCATGTTTTTCTAGCCCACCACAAACTTTGATTTCTTGATTGGCAATTGCACACAAGCAAGCTTTCACTCAACTATACAAGCTCTTATACTGATTGTGGCATTAACTAAAATGCCAAAGATAACCCCCACCTCTAACAAACTGGTCATCATCATGACATGTCATCAAATAGGTGATGTTTGGTCAAGGTTGACAAACCTAGCCATCCCTTTACCCACTAAACTAGAACTAATACCCATTATAAACTATACCTATATGTACATGTTTTAAAATTTAAAAAATAACATGAAGATTGAAAACAATGTAACCCTAGGCTATGTTAACATAAATAAATAAAAATAACAATTCAAAAAACAATAAAATATTTATTTTCAAAACATAGGAAGCTTAGAAATATTTTTTAAAAAATTTACAAATACTCACCTTGAATGATGAATATCTTTGATACAAGATATTTGATCCCCACGGTACCTACCTAACATGTCTTTGCAATCCTTCAACTCTCAAAAAATAGCAACTCCAAGCAATGACAAAGAATGAGTGTTGGAATGATAGGTTGGAGTGTTTTGTGTTCTAAGTCTATATGTCACATTTTGGGTTGAATTAGTTACGTTTTACTTTCAATTTGTGTGTTTTTCTTATTTTAAATTTTATTTTATCAAATGTGGTTCTATCAAAAATGCATCTTAAGGGAGAAAGTACCCTACATGTACAACCAAGTCACACCCATGCACTCTTCAAGTACATTTTTAATGTATCCAAGTTCACTGAGAAACGCATGGGCCCAAACCCAAACCTAGACTAGTTCAACACATGGGACTTAGCATTTCCATAATCAAAGTTTTTTATCATGGAGTCAATACCATATATTTCTCCCAAACATGTCTGATTCATATCAGTGAATTTGATCAAATTCATGATATGCTCAATAAAATTTGACAAATATTCCACATGAACCCACCAACAAACATCCAAGGCCAATGCTTTGAACTTCTCAACCTTTTTGTATTTAACAACCTCCAAACACCCCAAAGATCAATGATTTGCATGGCACACTAAGCCTCTCACAACTTCACAAGTCATCTTAAGACAATTGCTTTAGAGGCAAATCAAATCTTAGCTACCTAGTATGTTGGTTAAAAAAATTCAAATCAAATCAAACCCAAGCTAAAACATCTACTTTGTTTTTTCAATTTAAAATTTAGAAAACAATGTAGTTAATCTAAAATAAATATTAAATTTTTAAATTTTTTTAAAAGTAAATGAAAAATATAATATTCAAATTTCAAAAATTGACTATCAATAGCTCCAATTTCAATAAGAACTTGAAGATGACTTGTGAAAAAAGATGATTAGTCACAAACATCTCAATCTCATTAGCCTCAATGTAGATTTGTTTTATCCACTCTATTTTTGTACCCAGCTTTTGTATCATCAAGTTGAGCAAGTGAACAACACATGTTAATCCAAAATATGTGCCCATATATCACCTCAACCAACAACCCTATGGATTTGCAATGTTTAGCATTGTCTATTATGACTTGCACAATATTTTGAGATTCTACAGCATCAATGAAGTCTAAGGACAATGAATTGTGTATTCTTTATTTGCCCTCACAATCAACTATCTTCAAAAACACAACCCCTTTAGGGAAAACTGCAATGACATTAATTATGGTTCTATTTTTTACAAGATTTTAATTCATAAAAAAAAATGGACACCCTTGTTTCAGCCCATGAGTTCCTAACGGACTACAATGAAGTATTGACAAAATTTCTTTCATTGGCCCATAATGTGGTGCATACCTTTTAATTAACATGACTTGTATACCCTTTAGGGACCTCATGGACCTCCCTCACTATTTCCCACCAATGCATTGATCTTATGAGGTTGAAAAGAATACCATTCATGTCAATAGCATAATGAGCTCATGGGCATTGTCCCTCATCTCATTCCAAAATGCCCCTTTTGATGGGAACACATCCTTTGTTCTTTTGCAGAAAAGAGGAGTGCTAATGTCTCCTTCTAAAGACGATGTTGCTAAAAAATGGATGTGTCAACCACTATTGGTGGTTGGAAAAAAAAAAATTGGGCAACAAATGAGACTTTGATCAAGATTTGTCGATTGCATTGTCTACTTGCTTTGCTCATTGATATATGAAAAAAATTAACTTTGCCAACCAACATTTGGTCAACCCATTAACACATTTGTTTCTTTGGTTGGGAATCACACACAAATGGACTTTCACCCAACTATAGGAGCTCTTAGAAGCATTTTGGCACCTGTTATAATGCCGACCATTCTTGCCTCAGTTGTTGAATCATTATGAAATGTCTCCAAAGTGGCAAAAAAAAGTCAATCTTGAAACGACTACAAAAGCCATTCACCCACAAATTTAGAAATTCCTATCAATCTAGAATTTTCTTGTATCTACACATTTTAAAATAAAACTAATATTAAGAAGAAAGAAAAAACAATATCCTATCCCTAAGCGACAACTACTTGTTGAAATAAGAACAAGTTATTAAAAACAATAACAAACCATGTAAAAAAGAAAATAACTTTAGTGGAGCTTGGAAACAAATTCTTAAAAACATTTTAAAAATTTTTCAAAAAACTTATCTTGAAAAGAGATTCTACATATTGCTTTTCCCGATAGCTATCTATCACTTGCAGAGGCATAGGAAAAGTGAGAACGTGATGTTTGAACACAAATAAAACTTGCAACACTAATAGAATCTCTTTTTTCTTGTGGCAAGACCCAATCCCAAGCAAATTTGCACATACCTAAATAAGTACCTATTATGACTTGCACCTATACAAGTACACCCTAGGTACATGAAGCACTCAATATCACAATGGCCTACTGTTGGTGTACGTTTTATCATCCATCGAACACACAGAATAAAATGTCCAAAGACACTCTATCTCTCTTCAACAAAATCACTGCGTATGCTAAGATAGCGAGAAGATCATATGCCAACTCCAAGGTTTCTTTCGTCAGGTCATGACATGTGGATAAGCTCAATGGGCGTTGTGATATGCTGGTAATACACAAAGGGACTTACGTTAAGGAATTCCTCACAATTTTGGGACTTAGACGAATTTATCATTAAGTGCTTCTTCTGTTGGGATTTTCAGTTTGGGATCTCAAAAAAGTGTAAAAAGGATAAGGGTTTAGGGGTTCTAATCTATCCCTAGGAATTCAAGAGACGGTAAAGATCGGGTGAAAACTAGTAACCACGCTTTGCTTCACATCCCTGGGACAACTACACAAAGTGGGTGCAATCTTCAAAGGGTGTGATTATAATTTTCATGTCTTGAACAAGACTAAAGTTAAGCATCCACAATCACGAGCTCAAGCTAACTTTACGCATTGAATGAAAATCATCCATCCAAAGAAAGTATGAGCAATGTTTCACCATAAATCTATACTATCAACTATTGCATTCACTTAACAAACATTCAAAGCAAATTCTATCTTAATTCTAATCTATGGTTGAAGAAGTTATGCAACCTCGCAAACCACTTGACAATAAAATGGATTCAAAGCAAATCATGCATAAGAGCTTTTATTATCGGAAGTAGCAAAACGCAACAATCTCATATACTTTCTTCAGACAAATGAAAATGAGAGTTTAAGAGTTTATATAGAGTTTTCAAGAGCAAATGAAAGGCCAAGATTAAAACAACATTAACGGCCAAGATTAAAACACATCAACCCTAATTAGGGTTTCCCAAATAACATCAGTAATCAATGAGTAAACAAAGAGTGAAGTGGCGTTTGGAGCTATCTTCAAGGAAATGCGTTCCTATCCTCTTGAGCAGCAGTGTGTTCGACGAATCGAGACACGATCTGGATGACTTCTTCCATTGTGACCTGTGGTAGCATGTTCATCCTGAATTCTAGCCCATCCAAGTCCTCAGCGTATCCGGCAAAGGCACTCTCCCATTCCAATTCCTGCTTCAGGAAAGCATCCTGGATGGATAAGAGGTTTGCCACCCTTGTGAAATCCTGCCTCAGAATCGCCCTTGTGGTAGAGAAAAAGATTTCCTAAACTTTGCTCTTTAGTCTTTCTAGCTACATGTCATTTTCTCAGACAATCTCTATATCAAACACGTCCGCAGCTATGAGGTAAATCTTTCTTTGAATTTCTCTGATTTGTTCCTCCACTCTGAGTCCATTAGCCTTTGCTTTCTCCAAAACCTCGCTCTATATTGTCAATTCCCAATACCAATGGTGGAAGTCATAAGCGGCGCCTGCTGCAATTATCTTTCCCTCAATCAATTCCTATTTTGGGACGCCCTTTAGCACTTTGAGGCATGGAATGAGCCTCTCTTGAATATCCAGGAGGTTGTCCCAAACTTCTACCATGACAGCCAGTCTGGAAAGGAATGAGGAAGTCTGCCCGTAGGCGAGTGTCAATCTCTCCATGAATGAAGTTGCTTCTATGCCTTTACTTGTCATCCATTCCTTGGCTTCCTTGGTCGTGACCATTCCCTCTTCAACATCCTTGGCCATTTCCTGTGAGGAATTTAGAAGAGGAGCTACTGCATTACCCTGGTTGAGTGGTTGGGTCAGATGCTAAATATACTCCTTCAGGCGCTCAACCTCCTTGTATTCTTTCTTCTTCGCCACTTCCTTTTCTAGTCTCGCCTTGATAGTAGAGACTGAGTTATCCAATTCTTCAACTTCCTGGCCTTTTGTTGTTGGGCCCAGGTCTATGGCGGTAATGGCGTACTCATGGGGAGTGATTTCATCTTGTGTTTTGTCAACTGTTGGCACTGAAATCTGTACAGAACGGCTGTCGGCTTCATCCCTCTGAATCGTGGAGAATTTCTTGGCAAGCTTCTTCACAGCAACTTGTTCTAACCTAGCCAAGAAATCTGCAGTGTCATCTTCTTCTTGAGTCTCGACTGGCGCCTATATCTTCATCCTTTCCTTCAACCAGTCTAGAATGTTTGTTTGTTCAATGCTATCTTCCTCCTAAACATTTTCTGCACTTGGAACATCCAAAACTCCTGTGAGAGCGGAAATCATTCCCTCTTGGAATTCATCATTTTGGACGTCCATTTCATTCTCCAAACCTAGTATTTTTGTGCCCATAGGAGATGGGGGCTTGTCGTCATCTAACTGGATTGGCTCATTGTTACCCTTCTGAATTGGAGAAGGAATCATCATATCAGCCAAGGATTCGTCCGCAGTGGCCACTAGCTCATCAATGTTTCTAGATGCAGTGGAATGAGATGGTTCCACCCTCTGTTTCTTTTGGACAGGCTCTGTGTTTGCAGCCACTTCTTTTCTCTTCTCAGTAATCTCAACCACTTCGGCACTATGGGATGTGCCTGCATTTGAGGACTATGATTTTGTCTCACTCAGCAAATCATAAGTGAGTGTCATTCTTTTCCGCCTTAACTCCTAGACCTGTTGGTCGACCCACCACTGAGAATACTTAATCACCGGTCTCATTAATGTAGTCAAATCTGAAAGCTTGGGCTCTGACCACTTCACTGCAGGAAGAGGCCAACTTTTATCGAAGCACGGTTGGACACATTCTCCATTTTCTTCCACCTGATCAGGTATTCGGAAAAGTTCAGTTGCTCTCATCAAATCCACCGGCAGTCTGGACCATAACTTTTTCCTAACTTCATACTCGTCAGCAACATTTGCCCAGAAATCCTCCAGGTCTACTCTGTGTTTATACCTTTTTCCATCCACGGTCAGAATGTGGTTATGAGGGTCAAAATTGGCCCTAGACCGATAAGTCATGAATGGATACCATTGAATTTCCAACCTGGCACTTTCAACTGCTTGTGTCGATAGAGAGGACTCCAACATGTTCCCAATGAAGAACGGGAAAGTGATAGCTGCCTTTTGCTTTGGCCGCTGGATGTTCTGATAAGTCTCCAACTGTCTAAGGACTTCTAGCAAAATCATCCTATTTGTAGGATAGATTGGAAGCCTGTAAGGATTTCCAGTGAATCCCTAGATTCTTACGTATGTGAACCTTGGAAATTGGATAAACTAGGATCCATATCTACTAATCAAACTTTTGGCTTCATGACTTAGTCTCTGGTGAGTTCCTCCTTGGAGTATTCGGGTGATGTAAATGAGGAAAGCATCATGCGCCCGCCTGAAGTGAGATTTCTCTCTGAGCTGCAGCTATGGGTAACAGTCATATGACTTGAGTTCGTTCTCACCATTGCCTACTCTGCCTTTGCATGTCAGTCCTGAATATCTGTAAGACCTAGCCAACAGATAGATGATGTAGGAGCTCATGTGGAATGATTTTGTCTTCTCTAAATTGACCAACTGCTCGTGGAGATTATCACTGATCATCCGGGACCAGTTAAACATCCGGACGCCGGAGGTGATTTCATCGATAAAGTAGTACATCCATGACTCAAAAGGCGCGCCCTATGGATTGCCGGCTATTTTGTTTAACATCAGAATAATATCTCCATAATCCTCCTTGAAGTTTGTTTGACGCAGCTTCTTGGGCATTTTCTTAGCAAAGGCTCTTGGTTTCTCCAGCCATGACTTGTTAATATTCGTGGCACAGAGTTCAGATTGGTCATCATACAACTTTTTGGCGTCCTCCTTTGTTTTATATACAGTCCGATGGTGTGTCAGGATGCCAAATGCCTCCTGAATTGCCACTTCGCTGATATGAGCTAATATCCTCCCATCAAGCGCAACAATCTTCCTTTCCTATGCATCTCAATGAATGGCGCACTCCACCATCAATTCAACACATTCTACTGCTAGCAGAAATCCAACTGCTTGGAAGATGCCATTCCTATCCGGCAAGCAACTGGCGTCGGCAATCCATTGTGTCTGTATATCCTCTTCTTGAACTCTGTGAAGTCCACATGTTCGAGATCGGTGTCTGTAATATTTTTCCATTTAGAATTAATCTTTGACTCTCACTGCAACCCTTTGCTGGCAAACTTCATCGACACTTTTCTTGATGACTCTCACGGTATGGTCATTAACCTGCAGTAAATTAAAGAATTAACATTAAGGAGACTTCTAAACATAATTTATTTTCGTGCCTTTTTTTGAAGATTTTACTTTCAGCTTGTTAAAAAGATGAATTTATGCAAAAAAGCAAGCTGAAAATGGGCGAACTCGATTAATATTTTTGCCAAAACTTAGCCAAAATGAATAAGATGGAAGAAGAATTGAGAAACTTAGCCAACCAAACTTCAAACCTTCAGAAATATCCTCTGGCTGTGAATTAAATTCAACTTGAAAGAATTTAATCAAAAATCCAATGAGAGAGTGCGCCAACTTGCTGAGAAGTACGACTTTCAGCCAAGAATTAAATTACTTCCTCAAAAATCACGCCCTTCAGCACAAAAATTTACTCCTCCACTAAGAAAAATCAACCTTGCCTTGATTTTCTTGCAATCTTGAGAGAGATTAATTTCTCTTCACTTGTGAAAAAAAATGAGTTGTTGAAACTCATTATAAGGCTGAAGGGTTCGATTAGTTTTAGTAATTTCATATTTTTTTCTTGATTTCGATTTGTTTTCTCCTCTTGATCAAGGCAAGTTTCTATTTTTTTCCAGAAGTCCTCATGGCGAGCTTATCTAGGCTAAGATCTTTAGATTTTCTCTGAGCTCAAAAATTTGATTTTTAGCTAAGTGTTTATTTTTTTAATTTTCAAACATTTGGAAAAATATTAAATGTCCAATATATTAAATTCAATTTTTCCAAGTTTCAAATCAAGGCGAAATTTTATTTATTCATGGATTTTCTTTTTCTTTGACGGATTTTATTTACTTCCATGAATTTTCTTCCAACTCATTTGTGGCAAATTATTTTCCTAAGTGTTGGAATAAATTATCCAAAGTATTAACTTTTAATCTTTTCCAACCCCTTCAATTCTGGCCACTTTAATTTATCCATGGCTAATTATTTATTCTCCAAGTTATTTCACTTTATCCTCTAGCCAAGGCAAACTTTTCCAGTCATCTTGCCAACAAATTTTTATTTTCTCTTATGCCATGGCGGACTTTAACTTATGCTAGGCGCATTTCCCATGCCAAAATTGTGCTTTTAATATTTTTCCATGTATCCTTTCTTCCTGGTGGACTTTCCCAATGTCATTCCAAGTGTTTAAAGAGGTGGGCAGACTTTGAGTTAAGCTTTCCACTTTGCTGGCAAGGGCGGACTTTATGTATTTCCTTCCATATGGTGGTGGACTTGCAAACTTTTATTCCATGAGGTGGGGCGGACTTCACATCTTTCTTTCCATATGTGTTTTCTTTTTGCACTTAGCCAAAATCATGAATTTTTTCTCCCTAAGCATCCATACTTAGCCAAATTTTGAATTTTCTTCCTTCTTGCAAGCTAGGCAGACTTCACCAACTTCTTTCCATGGTAGGGCGGACTTTAGAGTAGGCTTGCCCTCTTCCTTTCAAGGCATGGCGGACTTTGAAAACTTTATGCCATCCATTCTAAGTGCAAGGTCGGACTTTACATTGGCTTTGCCATAGCAAGGGCGGACTTGAAGAATGTCTCGCCACTTCTTGTCTAAGGCTTGGGCGGACTTGCCTCGTGATGCTTGCCATTGTCTCATCAAGGCCTGGTGGACTTCCAAAAGGTCTTGCCATTGTCTCCTTCATGGACAAGCTTGAAGGTTGCCATCTCTCCAAACTTAGGCAAATTTTCTCCATGAATTGCATGCTTTTTGGTTGATTTTTCATTGATTTTTCCAGAATCTTTTCCATGCTTTTCTTGATTTTTCGTTGATTTTTTCGATTTTTTGGCTTGATTTTGATTCTAAAAATGGAAATGTTGACTCCATGACCAGGGTTGACTTTCTAAAAATAGAAAAGCAAATCCCTAAAAAATAGGGATCCCAGATTGGTCCAAAAATGCCAAAAATGAAAAAAAAAAGCAAAAATCCCTAAAAAATAGGAAGTGTCAGAATTGACTCAAAGCACAGGCGATCCTCATCTTCCGGACCTTCTGAGCACTTCCGTGATGTTTAGGCACTGATTCGGGCTTGAATTCTCCAGTTGGCTCGGGTGCTTACTCAAAACTTTGACTTGAAACTCTCAAAGCAATGACCTTATGAAACTATTGTGCAAAGGCAAAACCCTAAAAAGAAGCAAACTACTGGGGGTCCCCATTTGCAATGGGGCAATGTGTGAAAAGGTCACAACACCTACCAATGGCATTTACTATTTCCAAAGAGGTTAGCTACTTTGTCCATTACACAATTGAATTGCAATGGTACAAGTGGTCTTCTCCAAACATGTTTAAAAATCTTATTAAACTTAACATTTCCACAACAAGTCCCATGAAGCCCTTGAATGAGCAATACCCATTATTAATGGGCGTAATTCGTTTTCAAACACAAGCACATAGCATTAGCAAGGTTGCTTGCCTAATTCATGACTGCCTCTATTCCTCACCCTTGTGGTGGCATCTAATGGGCACTTTGGCTATATTTGATTGTGAACTCGATGGTTCCCTGACCCTCCTCTATGTCACAGTCTGTAGTTACCTTCTATCTTCCTTGGAACTTTGTGACTCAAATTAGTGCAAACCTGTATAATTTGTGATACTACTCATTCCCTCTTTTAGAAACCCATGATTGGGAACCAGCAAGTGACAATTCGTAACAGGATCAGAAAAGGAACTTTGGTTTTATGCATTTGACTTGTAATATTTTAGACTTAACAGATGTCTGTCCAGGGCATTAAATCTAAGCATTGCATATGGTACACTTCCTTTGGCTAGAAAGGTTAAACATACTTTCCATCCTTCAGCAAGGTTTTCTATTTCCCTCAGTCTGATAGACAATCTTCCTATCCTCATTTGGCAAGGCTGCTATTATCGAGTCTTGACCATGTGCTTGCAAACTTGGTTTTAATTCCTCATTGCTTCCACATCTCTGGATCATACCTTACTCTATCTGGCCTTACACTCACCTCTCTTTCCTCTTCAATGCCATCATTGACTTTGACCATTAGCATGTCACATCCAACACAATCTAATTCTTTCAGCTCATCTCCTAATATTATTCCCTTCCAAGTGTTACTGCTACATCTGATTCTTTATTTGATCTCATTTACAAAGCCTCACTAGAGTCCTCAAAACAAACAACTTTTTGCAGCGGAATCCATTACATGGCACATTACAGGTGACAGGATCAATCTCCTTCAAAGGTTTTAATCAGGAGCTAGATCCTAATTCGTAAAAGGGTCATGGTATCAAACAAAGATCCTGGCTTGAATCAGCTTCAGAAATACAAAACAAAACAGAGTACTGGTATTATTGCCCACTAGATTGACGGATCGGTTTGTGTTATCACATGCTCACCCATTTTGATATTAGTTGACCTTAACTTGGATGCATATTTAACTTAAGCTAAGAGACACCTAACACATTCAAACATTTGGCTCTTTTTGGTCACCTGTGGACATTAATAAGTGTTCATTACTATCTTTATATTCACATCTAGCATATAGAAAAAGATAAATACTTTGTTATAGAGAGTTATCAACATGGCAGACAAGCATTATTTCATGAGGATGAAAATATCATCTTCTCACTGGCACAGGTAATAAGAAGGAAGAACAAAGTTTGATCATTCAGAGTTCACAAGTACTAAACCTACAAAATATTCAATCCACTCTAGACTCAATCTCCAGGCACTACCAACCATGCTCAACCTCAGACTGAAGACTATCATCACTATTTATGGTTGTATTTGCATAACATCACTATTTGTGGTTATATTTTATATAACAGCCTGCAGATTCAACAAATATTCAACAAACAGGGAAACTTTCAAAATTTGTTTCAAAGCTGCTGAAGTCGCCACAGAAACACAATAGTTACTGACAGATCATAACAGAGTATATTCAGGAAGAGATAACACCATCTGGCATGCAATTGTTGACTACAGAAAGTTTGCAACAAAAAGACAAATGCTGACATGGAACATAGTTCCTGAGTAAACAATACAACTCGATGTTGCTTAAAATGTGCAGTACATTACATAGGATGTTCAAGGTCCAAGGATATCAATTGAACCGTTTGGGTGAAAAAATGTTATGGCCATGGAAATTATGAAATCTACCGAAGTTGTGAAATTTACTGACAAAAGGAACACTTAAATAAGTTAGCAATGGACAAAGGTAAGAATTTAACGAAGCAAAGCATTTAAATCACTTGACAAATATTCCAATCAAATTATATCTAACAATTCATTATAATCACAAGACACAAAGGGATGAAATTGATTCTCTCCCAGTCAGCCAGGTATGCATTTAGGAAATATTTACTTATAGTCAATCTTGTTAGTGCGAAGACAAAGAATACTTGTGTTTGTTCTCACTCTGTGTTTAATATTTAACTTTGGTTTCCTTTAGCTTCTGATTCATATTTAGACACTGCACATTTTAATCAAGATAGTGTTCATAAGCATTCACCTCAAAGTTTGAGCCCACAGAAAGTCGGGAAATTCCCCCACATGTTCTGATATCAAATAATCCAACAGTTCCATCACCAGCACCTATATCATAAGAAGTTCCAGAATTTGAGAAAACATTATCATGATACTTTAATCTCTTGAATCGGATGAAAAAGAAGCATTAAAGAAATGAATAACATACCTGTAATTATGGTATCACATACTGGGTTGATTTTCAGAGATGTGATATACTGGAAGATGAGTAAATAATTATATTAAGCTGGCTTCTCTTGAATTAGCATTGGGTAAAATCGATAAAAAATCAAGACCAATGAAGCAAGACTTACAGAATCATTTGCAGGGAATGAAGCACACCCTTGAGGAGCCTCAATATCCCATACTTGCACCATAGCTGGTCCTCCATATGCAGAATCAGTTCCACAAACAAGCAGATTTTGATTGCAAAACTCCATGGCATCTATAGAAGGAAGGACTGAATGCTTTTGTCTGCCAAGAAATATACATTAAGATGAAGATTTGCAAATGAGGAACAAATAGAAATCAATTTGGCCAACTGTCTTAACAGAAAGTTGCAAATTAGTTATAAACAATAGCATACAATTTGAAAGATTAATATATCAGGGTACTTCTTGCTCAAGAAAAACATATGAAACAAGCAATAGAATACAAGCAGATTTGGATTGGACAATTCCTTTGCTTCTTTAGAAGGAAGGACGGGATGTTTTTGTCTGCCCAGAAAAACACATTAATGAAAATAACTAACCATTTCACAGCAAATTTGCAAATTAGGCACAAACACAAACAATTTTGGACGATTCTCCTAACAGTTAAAAATTACTTAATAGTCTATAGCATGCCATTTGAAAGATTAATACATCAGATTGGTTGTTACTCAAGAACAGCATACCAAACAAGCAATACAATATAATACAAGAACAAGAGTATGAGTTGCCAAAGGAAATTCTCTATACCTCAGATTCACATTTATATCTGTAGCAAGCTCTCCTGTAAGAACATTCCAAAGAAGAAGTTTACCATCATTTTGACTGCCACTGGTTGCCACAAGACCTGCCGAAAATGCAAATACCACCCTCTAGGATAAGAAATGGAAAGTAAGATTACATAACATAAAATTATTTACTTATTTTCTATATCATTTGCAGAGCAACATTATAACTCAGATAAAATGATAATTATCAAGTAAGAACAATTAGTTCATAAGAGAAACAAAATTCACACAGAAAGACCACAGAAGATGGAAAGGTTTTACAAGATGAGGTTCACTTTATTTTTCAGAGTCAGAACATTTTATCGTTAGAAGTTAGACGGCTACAGAAAGCATTGCCTCCAGTTATTTGAGTTTTTCATTTAGCAGCAAGACTTTAGAACTAAATTACTACAATCAACTGAGATATTCATTCCTGGTTGCAATCTAAGTACATTGTCACTACATGTCATACTGGAATGTTTGGGCAACGAGCATATAACATATTCTCCTTTGAAAATGCAAGGATATAGAAATTGCCGTTTATTCTGACCAAACATCAAAATCGTTATTAACATTTAATGTTTACTTCTAATGTAATATCAGGACAGATTGTCAAGAAAAGCAATATTACATCATAATGATGTCAGTAAATAGTTAAAACAATTAATTACTTAAATAAATTCATGTCCATAAAGGGCATTAACTAATAAAGATTTATGGGTGGTCTATTGCTTCTCTCCATTACTCTCTTGTGCCTATCAAGTCAATATGGTATCAAAATGTGTACCACAGAGCCAGTTAAGTGAATCAAAGTCGATGGAGAGATTGCCTCTAGAAGAGAATTATGGGCACATGGTAATGGCCAAACTCAGACCAGGATCCAAAAGTTGGTGATTTACAAATCATAAGATAATAAACAATAGAAACTTGTGTTGAAAAGAAACAATATTCCTCGACATTTTGTGTTTTAACAGAAGCTTCAGAAGATAACCAGTTATTTTACGTCACAAAATGGAGAATTAAAAAATCTAAGTTTCATAATAATTTCAACAAAAAAATCCCAGGCTATACTGAACAACTGATGGCAGCAATACCAAGCCAAAGAAAATATTCTAGACCTGGCCGAACCGATGACAAGAAGACCAATAATACCAGGCCAATCAAACTACCTATAAAAATTGCTGATGCAATTTCAGCCAAATGCTAAACAGAACGATAACCATGCCAGACATCCTGGAAGAGAATATGTTTGAAAGAATATGCCAGATACAAAAGGATTTATTAAATATTGAAGATTGTTCAAAGATGATGCCCTCTGCAGACACCAGCATGCCATAGGAATTCTTTACATAACAGTCTAACACCAAGTTCCCATGCTTTAAAAGATTTACAAAGGACAACTTTTCTGTGGACACCAAGTTTCAAACCTTTGAAGATCTCCTTTTGTAATCATTCTAATCCTTAGACCTTCAAAGTTCATTTTCTCTGCTGATGCTGAGGTTAAAACATGTTTGAAGACTGCTAAAAAAATTGGTTTCTTCCATAAAACTAATTGAAGACCATCTCAAGAAATTTGTTGAGACCTGCCAATTCAAAATCATTAAAGCATTCACTGCAGGTTGACTGAACATTCTTTGGAAGTCTGTCAAAGATACTGAGTTATGTGGAAAGACATCGGCCATACCACAAAAAAAAAAAAACTACAACAATTTGTGCATCAGCAGTGTCGTGATAGGCTGAGATACATTATCAATGTTATCAATAATGGAAGTCTTAATAACACCCATGTAGTCCTATGTAGATCGATCATGTGCCGAACTGATGGACTCCAAGAAGAGTTGGAACAACTGCAACACAAGATCATGATGAACAAAATCAAGCATGGCAACGCATGATCTCACCCATGCCATCAACTCTAATAACTTAACCTTTCTTCCAAATGTAGGACTACCAATGTCATCAATCTCAACCATACTGTCAAAGATCAGCTGGAAGACCTCTCTTATGGCGATTGCATCATAAGGAACTCGAGGGGCTGTGATCCTCATAAACTGATTGATGCATAGGGCAACCGTGAGCCTAATCTCACTGTCACTGTGTTTCAAATACCTATGCTCACCCAAAGCTTTCACTACAGGAACCATCGCTATCTGAAGCAATGTTGAAGGTGACAGTTCCACCAAACTTAAACTTTCTTCCAATTTCCTAAGAATACATAATGTATCATATCTGGATTATGAAGTTTTGCCAAGCTTTTCACCCTGTTCGTATAGTGTTTTGGCTAACCACTTCCAATCACCTAATACAATTTGTTTGTCATTGCCTGAACTCATTTTGACTGGAAAATAATGAAGCTAAATAACTGAGTGCTAATCACTTAAATTTCAACTGTGTGAGCTCAATGGATTTTTTTTAAATAAACCCCAACAGGATGGCAAGAAACCGCTCTGATACCACTGTAAGAACCCTCACCAGGTGGACACTTGCAAAATTTAAGAATTTCTGCCTTATGTATCTTTGTTGACTTGGGTTTTGATTTAAATAAGAATAATATTGTCAGGCAAAGCAAGAAATATATTATTTTGCAAAATAGAGTGATACTTAAATTGAAGCATCAACTTACAAATCTGATCTAAGCATAGTATTGCAAATACATCATGAATATTCAAATATCAGACTTAATCCCTTTGCAAAACAATACATTCATACCGGAACTCCAACAATGTTTATTTGTTGTTTCTGAAATATATGGCAGCAACTGGCAAACCCTTGTAGAGGTCGATCTACTGCAAATATAAAGTTCTGCACCTGATAAACACAGCAAACTTACTTCAGTCCCTTAGCCGCCCCCAATGTGACATTTTGCTGCTCCAAGAACTAGGCGCTTTGCCCTAGGAAGATCACGCCTTGGGAACAAGGCTGTACGGCCAACAAAAGAAGAATGATACAGCCCCTAGCACTGCTGTGTACGACCTAGCATCAGTATATTTGGTTGATTTCCCACAGCAACGATTATCTTCAGATTTTGACAATGTTCTCCTTCAAACCCTTCACAAGTATGCACAATGCTGACCTCTGGTTGAAGCCAACTCTCTAAACAATCTTCAGAAGATCTTTCACAACCTCAGAATGCTGATACAATGAAGAAGCTACGCTCTCCAATGCCAAAATATGCAGAAATCCTAGGTTTCCTTCTCCAAGAGAAGAGCTCTCCAAACGCACAAGTATAAAATGATCCAATGATCAAAATGATACCTTTTTTCATTTCTTTTGGTGCCTTTTATACTCATCTCCAAAAGTGGGTCAATTTCTCTCTAGAAGCCTCTCTTAAATTATTTAAATGATATTTAATATTTTCCTTTCACTTTAATAAATGGGCGCTCAAATAATAATAATATTTAATGTACTTTAAGTGACCTTTTTGAGGGTCATGGCCCCATTGGACATAAAGTGAATTTAAAACTTTATAATTGCACTTTATAAATAATTATTAATAAAGTAATCACTTTATTAATAATTAAAATAACATAACTCCACAAACAATCATTATTTCTCAATTCCGTCTGAACCTAGGAGTTAACCATTGTATCCATTGTGCATCCAACTGCCTTACTAAAAATGGTAAGGGTCCCTCTCTAACATCCATTGACTTACTATAAATAGTAAGACCCTCAAAGCAGAACCAGAAACCTCTGAATATCACTGCCTCGGAACATATGAAGGATCTGGAGAGATAAACACTTACAACTACCACCTGAAGAGCTCCATAACGCCCAAACTGGACCCTCTAATCCACCACACTAGCCTACAAGGGTCAAATGATAGGCTAATCCTTCGAACTCTGATGCTCACAAAAATGGGGACATTACAGACATAGGCAATTAGTTTAGCACACATTGCACTAGTAGATATGTTTTGGATAATAGACACTTCAACTCATTTTGGTGAATGTGCAGTTGATGTGACCAAACAAAGGTGTTTAGAAAATGTTTCTCACAATCCAATACAGCATATATCTAAGATTAATTGCCAACTCGTAAAAAGATGTGAGATTCTTTTCCTGAGTCATTTCTAGACTTTGATTTGCTTCAGTTTATTTTCCTAAGACATTCTATAGCTACTTGTATGCTACTCAATTTGTTGCATCATAGAAGCCCAACAATAAAGGAGATTGTTGACCCCTGACCATAATCAATCATGAGCCCAACAATCCTCTGATAACCTCATGAATGGAGAGAATACTTGACATGTCAAACTCTAAGAGTAGTAACCATTCTTGGCAATCACATTATCTCTGTCACCATTGCAAAGTAGCTCACCCAACAACAACCCTTGGACAAAAAAATCACCTCCCTAATCCTCATCCTCCTTGTGACTGGCATCCCCAAGTCCCTTTGGTCAACACCCTTGTACCTCACATCACTTGAAATAATTATCATCTACATCCAAGTATGTTATCAAACCACACAAAATCATGCTAATAGGTGAAACCAACTTCAACTGTGCAATCCTCCATACCCAGCCCTCTGTAGAATTGATGCCTTTGTGAGAGCTGGCAACCCAATCTATCCCACAAGCCAGTCCTTCTGACAGAGTCACCCCCGTCTAACGTAGTCTTGCTGCTATCAGTGGAACAATTTTCATGTCAGTCCCTTCCGAATTTTTGTTTTGTCTATATATATTATAAAACTGCAACCTGCAATAGGGTGAAACCAGCATGACAATTACCCTTCTGTTAGATGGTTGTTTCAGCTGACTCAAAAATGATTTTGTATCCACAACAGATGAAGGTAAAACTAGGGAAATGATCAAAATTAAACCAATAAAATTGCAGAAAATTCAAACATATCTAATCTACTCTAAATATTGATCATTTTGTTTAATTGCCCTCTAATGAAGCTTCTATGTTTTTAATACTTTCTGGCTTTCTACCCTACTTCTAAAAAGTGGAATAGATCTTACTTTCTGTGGGCCCCTCCTGCTACTGAGTGGTGTCCCAGACATCACTCATGTAAATCTGCACTTGTCTCTTCACATTCTCTGTTTGTCATTTTTTGCTACCCAACTCTCTTTTTCAGGGTAAAAGGTTAAAAAATTAAGTTGATTTGAACCTTTTAATTTTTGCTATTTTCTTGTACATGGATGATATGATGTTTATTGGTAACAGCAAGGTGATGATTAGGAAGCTCAAAACTTAACTTCTTTGTCCACTAGTAAAGCAAAGTATCTAGCTGCTACAAATGCCTCTAAGAAGGCAATTTGGCTTCAAAGACTTTATGAAGGTGTCGGTTTTGATTGCAAAGTTGTTAGAATCAGTTGTGAGAGTCAGAGTGCTATTTTTTGGCCAAAAACCTCACGTATCATGCTCATACTAAGGATGTTGATGTTCAGTATCACTTTGTACAAGAGATGGTAGAGAATGGTAAGGTCATGTTACAGAAAGTTGACACTTAGGAAATGTTGCACATTCCGTCACAAAGCTAGTGCTTACAAATAAGTTCTCTTAGTGCATGAAGGTCATGGCTCTTGGTTCCTGTACTTCGTTTCATTTTTATTTTCTATGGATGTATTTGCAATATATAATGTCAAGTGGGAGAATGTTAGGATTAATATGCTATTTACCTTGAAATTCTATGTATATTTTATACATCTTCAATGCTCTTGGGAGGTGTACTTGGATGCCTAAGGTTTAATTGGAGAAATAATTTGTAATATTTATTCTCCTAAATTCTTGGCATTTGTTGTCATATGTATTCATGAAGGAGATGGAGAACAACAGTGGTGGTTACAGTTGGCTTTAAAGTCATTTAAGGCATTCTCATATTCCTAGGCACTAGAAGGAAAAGGAAAAGGAAGTTTAAATAATAAATAAATAATAAGTATTATGGAGCCGACCCATGTCTAGCACCCAAAAAGGAAAAGGAAGTTTAAATGATAAATAAATAAATGAGTATTATGGAGCCGACCCCCTTATGATGGCACCAAACTTAGAAATTAAAAATAATAAATAAATCAATATATGGGCCGACCCATGTCTAGCACCCAAAAAGGAAAAGGAAGTTTAAATTAATTTATATCTTTTATAGGGGCCAACCCTAATGGAGCAGCAAAGTTTGTTATGAAAAAGGCACTAATATAAATAAAAGTCGTCTCTCTTTTGAAAGTGTATGTCTTTTGGATGAAATCGCCCCTCTCAAGTAGATATAAGAAGAGCTTGTAGAATGTGGAGAATAAAATGTGGAAGATAAAGAGATATATCATATATACATCAGCAGATGTGTGAAGAGAATATAATAGAAGATTATTCAAAGGCAGATTTTTGAAGGAGATTTATCAAAGAGAAAAATACTTTATTAAGTTAGAGGTTGGCACCTCATATTATAAGGGATTGGTGTCTCTTACTAAGTTGGTACTCAGTGGTGGGGATTGGTGTCTCCAGTGGATTGGTGCCTACAAATTGTTATAAAAGATTATATTTTGGTGGCTGGATTTGGACAGTAGATCCAAGCAGTCCTTATTTTGTTGTTTTCTCCCAAAAGGGTTTCCACATAAATCTTGTGTTCTTCTTGTGTTCTTATTTGTTATTGTTGTGCATTGAAGTTATTGTGATTATTAATTTGAAAAAGTAAAAGGTAATCTTACACTGATTCACCCTCTCAATATAAGCGTGTGCTCATCAATGTGTAAAATCTATAGATGAATTATTTAGAGAACTATCCTCATTAATTTATAGATCATTGAGTGAGTTCTTGGATTATAAAAAGCAACCCACCAAAGAATAATACAAATTCACCAAGGATACAACACCAAAAATATTGTGGCATCAAAGAATATTAGAGGAACCCAATTTAACAATGCATGGCAAAAGAAAATTGTTCATCATCACTATATCAAAGAATAGGTCCATATAAAGGAGATCAAATTGATTTAATAGAAATAAAAGAAAGATCAAGCAACAAAAAATTTCATAAAAGCACTCACTAGAACAAAATTTATAAACCTTGGATATATGATGGGTTTAGCAAAAAGATAGGGTATTTAGAAATTTTAGAAATATGCTGATTTTAACAGCAGATCGGGTATTAGGATACAACATTTATTTAAAATGTAATGTTAAGACAATATCATACAATGTAATATTTTCATAGTGATGTGTTAACAAATTGCTATGTTACCAGTTCATCCCGATTCCCTACTACCTTCTAGTTCAAGTATGGTCCACTCTAGGATTGGATACTAGTTCGATGCAGACAAAGGTGCATCCAAGAGTTTGCTTAAGCTTGTGGGTTCATCTCGAACAAAACAAAGAGAACCCACATCAAATCCACAAAACACCAACCTAATAGGAGAAAATCTGCATCAATTTGGGCACTGTTTTAAAAATAAATTAACATTGCATTTTACTAGTATCTTAATTATATCAATAATAAAAAAATTATTAATATTACTACTAATAAAAATTATTAGTTGTGTATTAATTAATTTCTAAAATTAATAATATATTAATATTTTCTTATTATGTTATAATATTATATATTAACTTTTATTAATATTGTGTGAGGCTTATTAATATCCTTGTAAACTAAAACTATTAGGGCATATTATATTATCTCTAATATTTTTTATTTTAGGCTGCAAATATGTATATATTTATGATTTTTAGTTCAACCCCACGTGGGAGCACAATTAGAAAGACTACCTAAGGGTTACAATTAAAGGCAAGGCTAGGCTTTGGTCGCTCAATTAAGAACCGGGTCACACCATCTTAGATGCGAGACAGGTAGGTCGGCTGTCCCCAAGGAGGCTTGGGAGCAAAGAACTTGTATTTTTTGCAACAAAGGGACTGTTGAGACTGAATGGCACTTCATGATTGAGTGTGATGCTTATGATGATATTTGTATCCAATATGAAGACAATTTGAAGGTGGATAATCTAAATGAGCTTTTTAGGGAGACTAGGCTCCTCTAAACTGTTGGCTTTCTAGTCAAGATCTATAATAGAAGGGCTGACATGGAAAAGAACTTGAAAATGGTTAAAGTTTCGGTGCTTGGTCCCATAGACTAATGGTCTCGTGGACGTCATTAAAAAACATTCATTCATTCACATGTTATTATATGGATTAACCCAACCCCTTCACCCCACCAACCCCCCGACACCAAAAATGGCAAAATCCACAAACTGAACCCCTAAACCCAAACCCAACGCATACCAAGATTGTAGCTTAGAAAAGTTGTAAATTAATAACTAAAAGTTAGCTACACAACCTGACTTGTTCCCAATGTAAATTTATGTACATATAATACTACAGTGAGCTTGCAATACTTGTATTTTATTCAAAATGCACTCCAAAGTCAAAAATAATAAAATATCATTTTTCTCACCTATTTTTCTTGCTCGCCTCCAAAAAGGGACATTACACTCACTACCTTCTATTTATACTTGCCAATCGTGCCTCTTCACCCAAGGGGAGTGACTTTCCAAAGGTGTCGGCCCACAAATAATTTTTATTTATTTTATTTTTACTCCAAACACTTGGGCGCACCCTTCTAGGGAGGGTTGGCCAAATTTAAAAAATAAAATTAATTTATTTCTAATTTACAAATCCCCAATTTTTGGGGCAGCTCCTAGAGGGGGGTTGTCCCTATTAATTTTGCATATATCTTTTGTTTTTACAAGATCTTCTCAAGGGGGCACTAGACATGGGTTGGCCCATGTGTTTAACTACTCACCATTTGCTCATCCTTTGACATCAATGACAACACTTTTTCCAATAGTATTATTTGCCACTAGAGATATAGTTTAGTAACATAAACTTCCAAGTTAGAATCAACGAATTTCCAAGACCAGTCAAACAAGTATCACATGCAATTATAGTGTTTTGCAGATCCCCTTTTAGTGTAATAAAGAGGCAACACAAATATGCACTTTAATAAACAGAAGATCTAACTTTAGAAATAAATTGTCCCCAACTCAATCTTTCTATATACAATGTATGGAGATATTCAGTTAGAAATTGCAATATTCACAAGAAAAACTGCTAACCACAGACTTTGATGAATCTTCAAAGGTTCCTACATATGTAAAAAGGTTACCAATGTTCTCCCAAACAAAAAACTAGACAATTCAAGCAGGTTTATTGTAATGTCCCCTTCTCATCTTTGATCTGTTCTGACACTCATCAGCCTATTCCGAAAGCCTGTAGGGTCGTTTGAGGTAAAATTAGGATTTCCATGTTCAAAGGTTCTATGGCATTTCAGGGAGTTTACTATTTATAGTAAATTCTATTTTTGGCAGTATGTAGTTATCAGTCTTCAAAGTCTTCATTTTCAGTTGGAGCATTTAATGCAATTCAAGTCTAGCTTCTAAAGGTTTTATTTTGGTGAATAAAGGCATTAATGTTATAATTTGCAGCTGACCCCTTGGCCTAGGAGTATAACTTGAAGTTGTTTTAAAAGGTGGTCTTGGAAGGGGGATGCCTTCATGAGGTGTTTATATTTTTTTAAATATTGTCTTAATGCCTTGGGAAAAAAGTGGACGCCTCTTTAAGGAGATGTTTTTAAAAAATAAAGTGAAGTTCATAATTGTGCAAAAAGGACGCCACCTTGAGAATTATTTGTTTTTGGAAATTGAAAAGACTCTTGTGTCTTTTGGTGTGCCTTCTCAGGAAATTGAAGAGTTTTGTGAGCTTCTATTTAGTGAAGGTTTTGCTCCAGCCTTGGTATCCATTATGCTTATCATATTGTTATGCTGTCGGAATGACTTCATGAATTTAGCTTCGAGGAATGCTTACCTCTTAGCATTGATCCAATTTCGTGTTTGAAAGATAACACCTAGTTGGTTTTGGGACTGCTTCTCATCTAGACTAGCAGATTGAGTTCGAATGTTGAAGAATTTTGGTGATTTATCAATTTTGGTATTGCTGATTCATCTACAGCTGAAGGTGATTTTGATTCATAGCTTATTTATCAGTTTGAATATGATTCTGGGTATTTCATCATTAGATTTGTTGATCTTGGGCAACTCATCATGCCACGTTTGAGATTTTTTAGTTGAGAATCTGATTTTTAAATGAAAATCGCCCCTTCAAGGAGGGTCATACCTTTTCATAAGTGCATTGGAATGTGTGCTAAATTCACAGAGGGTCTTGTTGTTGTTTCTTCATCCTAACTTGGTCGCCTACCTTCCAGTTGTTCATTGCAGGAGGTAATTTGATGAAGTTATGAGAATTTTATGGTGTTTCAGTTTGCTGATCAGAATTCCAGAAAACACTGTTTTATATCAGATTCATATGATTTCAGTTTTGGTCTTATTTTATCATTGGAAGAGCAAAAGAACATTGCTAGTATTCATTCTTCTCTTCTTAATTATGTTCTCTATCATTGTAATTAGTAATTTGCAGATTTGTGATTGTAAGGTTGAGATTTTAGTAGTACTAATCCAACCGTTGTAAGTCTCTACAATTACTTGATTTATTCCATATTAATTACCCTTGGATGGTTTACCGCCAGTGTGGAAAAATGAACATTTAATATCTCTTTGTACCCACTCTCAAGTGGTGAATCCCCACTCTTAAGTGGATGCCCGCCGCAACGAATGAATTAGATAGATGTATCTTCATGGCTGGTTATCTGCCTAATTATTTTAGTTCAATTAATAACTCCGTCATATGTTAGCACCTCGCCCTCAGTGGGATCTTGAGTGCACATTCTTGACGTTGAGTTTGTCTCATTTCAAGTATTGTTTTTTAGTTTCTCCGCCATATGACAACACCTATCCTTCCTTGGGATTGAGTGTGCATTCTTGGCGTTGAGTTCTTTCACGCTTGGATTTCAGTTTTGATGCTAACGCTAATTCAATTGGCGAAGTGTTGATTGTGTGTGAAAAATCTATCGAAAAAATTGGTTAGCATATTTCATTTATCTATGAACATGATAGGAAAAACTGAATTGCTAGCTGATTCAATTCCATGCTTATATGTGATGAGCCCTGCTGGCTCTCAGCTCAAAACCCTTATTTTCTTAAGTCTTTAGGTGTATTTTAAGTTTTTTTAGAGAATTCTTAGTAGACAAAAGAGAAGGGGCGCAGCATATTTTTGCTTGTAATTTGAAATATAAAGCAAAAACTCACAAAATGGAAATGCAGAAGTTGTTAATATACTAAAACAATAAGATCATGAATATCAGACATACCAGGAAATCTCCAGTTATTTTAAATAAAGAAGTTGCCAGATCTACAGCTGGAAATGATGAAATCAAGCATAAAGGCACGCCAAATCTCCAGAACTCATTTCTCCTGCTCAAAAACTGGACACAATGCTCTAGAAATACTGGACGCCCATGATGGAAGACTAAAACCAAGCCAAAGGGAGGCGTTTCACATTATTCCTTCACACGCCTCTTTCAAGGCACAATTCCCAATGAAGGCCATACGGCTATGAAAAGAAAGGAAGGAAACCCTGCTGGAAACCTCTGTCTGTGAAGAAGGATGCGCCACCAGTAGAAACCCTCAATTATTGTAAACAATAAGCAAACTCAAAATAAATGAACTCTGTATGAATCTGTAGAACCTCTGGCTGAAGCTCTCAACATGCACTGATTCGACTGATCTTTCACAATCTCAAGAGTGCTCACACTAAAGAGGTAACGTTCTTCAATGGCAGTTGTTCAAACCCTGATCACAGGAGAATGCACAGGCAAAATGCTCAAGGCAAAGAGAAATGGTCAAAAGATGAGTTTCATTTGCCAGGGAAATGCTTTATACCTAATTGGCACACATTTCAAGAAAGTACGGCCCTTTGCATCATTTAAATCTTTTAATTTTTAATTAAGTCTTCTCCATAGTTTAAGACTTAATTCTTTGAGCGCACTTTTAATATTTTAAATCATTAAAATATTAAATCCCTTTTTTGAACACTTTTTAAGTGATATAAAATATTATTAAAGTCAATGTGACTTTAATAAAACATTAAGTTAAATAATTAACTTAATCACTTAAAATTCCATAACTCGCTCAAAACTCAGAGTATTCCCGTGCCGTCAGAAGCTGTGGACTCCTGAAATGCCAACGCTCGCTGTGATCCAATCACTGTCCACTGAAAACATGAACAATCAAACTCTCCAGAATGCATCACTGACCCTCTATCCAAACTGGCTAGCCCACAAGGGTCCAATAAAGGGCTAACACATTCGAGAATCGTCTAGCGAGGGGACATCACAGTCCGCCCTCCCCAAATTTGCTTGTCCACAAGCAAACTCAAAGCCGGATGCTGAAGAATACTGTCACTCTCCCACGTCGCATCCTCTGCCGGTAGATCCCTCCACTTAACCAAGTATTCCCGATGACCCGCCTCCGAAGATGACGCTCTTGGAGTCCAGAATGGCCTCAGGTATCAAAACTAGTTTCCCCTCATCATCCAGGGGTGGCAAATCAATAGAAGGAATTACGTGTTGTCCCAACGCCTTTTTGAGGCGCGACACATGGAACACGTTGTGAACTCTACTGTCCACCGGAAGATCCAACTCATAAGCCACTTGACCCACACGTCTGACAACTCTGAAAGGTCCATAGTACCGCGGCTTAAGTTTCTCAGAGCCCTTCTTACGAAGGGTAGACTGCCTATAAGGCTGAAGCATCAGGTACACCAAATCATCGATCTCGAAAGACTGCTCTACTCGTCTCTGATCAGCATATTGTTTTTGCTGATTTTGGGCTTTCTGTATATTCTCTTTGAGTGCCCTCATAATATCCGGGTTCTCCTGTAATAAATCACCAGCACTGGGAACTCTACTGTCACTCAGCAATAAGTCAAGAAAGCTCGGAGCGTCATAACCATATAATGCTCGATAAGGTGTCATCTGGATGCTCATGTGATGGGTGGTATTGTAACAATACTCACATAGGTATAACCATCTCACCCATGCCTTCTGCTGCCCTGAACTATAGTTACGCAAGTATCCTTCCACCCATTTGTTGACGATCTCCGTCTGCCCATCTGTCTGGGGGTGGTAGCTGGTACTAGGGGTGAGCTCTGTCCCGCAAAGTTTGAATAACTCCTGCCAGAAGTTCTCATAAACCTGCTGTCCCGTCACTGACTATACTGCGGGGTAAACCGTTCTGAATATCTCATGGAAGAACAAATCTGCCACCTGGTAGCCGTGTGCGTAGTAGTGATTGCGAAAAAGTGTGCATATTTCGTCAATCGATCTACCACCACGAAAATACTGTCCTTCCCTTGAGCTTTTGGCAAGCCCGTGACGAAGTCCATGGATAAACAATCCCACTTCCTCTCAGGAATAGGAAGCGGCTGTAGAAGACCTGCAGGGTATGTGTGCTCTTGCTTGTTCTGCTGACAAACAAGACATTCCCTGACATACTGGAGAACATAGGACTTGAGACCCTTCCAAGAGAATCTCTCCCGTACCTGCCTATAGGTCTTATAGTACCCGGGATGTCCTGCCATGGGTGAATCATGCAATGACCTCAAAACCCTGTCCCTCATCTCAGAACCTGGGACCAATAAAATCCTCCCTTTGTAGATGATAAGGTCATCTACAAGTGAATACCTGTCATCCAACACTGATCCATCTACTATGCTAGAGGCCCATGGGTCCTTAGCATACTCTGCTACTATCAGATGTCTCCAGTCCTCTGAAACCAGTGTAATAGAACTCAAGTGAGGACGGCGAGATAAAGCATCAGCAACCACATTCTGAGTGCCCTTGACATAGGAGATGTCAAAATCGTAAGACTGAAGCTTGCTGACCCATTTTTGTTGTCTCTCATTAAGATCTCGCTGCCCAAGAAAATGCTTCAGACTATTATGATCGGTTTTCACAGTGAATTTACTACCAATCAAATACTGCCTGAATTTGGCCATGGCATGCATAATGGCCAACATTTCCTTATCATAGATACTGAAGCTCCGTTCAGGACCTCTTAGCTTCCTGCTCTCGAAAGCTATCGGGTGTCGATCCTGCATGATAACTGCACCAATACCCTCACCACTGGCATCGCAATGTAACTCAAAGGGTCTAGTGAAGTCAGGTAGAGCCAAGACTGGACACGTAGTCATGAGAAGTTTGAACTTCTCAAAGCACGCCTGCGCGAGTGGTGTCCACACAAAAGCACCCTTCTTAGTCAAATCAGTTAGTGGCGCAGCATGCCGCGAGAACCCACTAACAAACCGACGATAGAAGGCACACAATCCTACAAAACCCCTGAGCTGTGTCAAAGTCTCAGGTGTAGGCCAATCAATGATGGCTCGAACCTTCTCTGGATCCATGCTAACTCCTGCACCGCTGATGATGTGTCCCAGATATAAAAGCTCTGCCATGCCTAAAGCACACTTGGACTCCTTGGCATACAAGGACTCCCTGTCAAGTATACTCAGTACCTCATCCAAGTGAACCATGTGTTCCTCCCATGATTTGCTATAAACCAGGATGTCGTCGAAGAACACCAATACAAATTTCCTCAAGTGAGGATGGAAAACCCTGTTCATTGTAGACTGAAACGTGGCTGGAGCATTGGTTAAACCGAATGGCATAACCAAGAAATCAAAGTGTCCACAGTGACATCTGAACGCAGTTTTCTCTATGTCCTCCTCTCGGACTCTGATCTGGTGATAACCTGTTCTCAAATCAATCTTTGAGAAGTAGCAAGCTCCATGAAGCTCGTCTATCAACTCATCTATCCGAGGAATAGGATACCTGTTCTTTATGGTTTTCCTGTTGAGCATTCTGTAATCAATACACATCCTAAGTGTACCATCCTTTTTCTTCACCAAAACAACTGATGAAGCAAAGGGTGACTTACTCGGCCTGATGTGCCCCATAGCTAAAAGCTCCTGAATAGTTTTCTCAATCTCATCTTTCAGACGCTTGGGGTGCCGGTAAAGAGTAATCATGATCGGTTTCGTGCCCTCATCCAGCTCTATAATATGCTCAATACCTCTATCAGGAGGTCTACCAGGTGGAATTGCACTGAACACCTTCACATGTTTGATTCGAAGTTCCTGCACATCTGGATGGTATGAAGAAGCTTGCTGATCCAACTGTGAAGGCATTAGCTTGCACTCAGCAGCCCACTCTACCATATCATTACGAATCAAACGTTCCATTCTACGGAGTGAAATTTCTCTGAGGTTGCTGTCCTTGATGGCTTTTAGAATATGATTTGTGCCATCAACGGTGAATTTCATCTCCATGTCACGCAAATTAAGCGTGAACTCACCTATTGCATGAAGCCACTTCATGCCAAGTACTATGTCCGTACCTCCCATGTTTACAACATAAAAATCTGCCTTGAACTCAAAATTGTTAAGTTTCAAAGGCAAGTCAGGTATCATCCTCTCACAGTTGAGAGTGTATCCATCTGCAACCTTCACACGTATGCCTTCAAACTGCTGAGTTTGAATTCCCCGTTTCTCTACTAACCGTGAATCAATGAAATTGTGGGTTGCACCTGTATCTAGAAGAGAAATGACCCTTTGACCAGCTAGGATCCCACGGAGTCTGAAAGAACCCTCTTTCTGCATGCTGGACATATGAGCCTCTTTTAGTTCTGTTTCCACTACAATTTCTGCCTCGTTCTCTGACTCTTCTCCATCTGTATCATAGATTGGAGCTTGCTGATCAGAAAAGTCAGTCAATGCTTCTCCCTCATAAAACCACTCCATGTGCTTGTTTTGCCCTTTAGGTTTGAGGGGGCAGTCATGATTAAAGTCATACGGACCTTTGCAGTAAAAACAGAGTTTCCTTCTTCGTAAATCATTCATAGTTTCTCGATCTAATGGGGCTGCAAATTTCTTTTTTTGATCTGCATTATCAGCCTTCTTTGGATCTGATTTATTCTCCGTGTATGAGGTGGTAGGCTTCGAGCTAAAAGGCTTACGAGGTGTAGATAGCTCCATGCTGCGAGCTTTCCTCATTGCCTCCTGTAAGGTAGGTGGATCAAATGCTTTTATCCAACCTTTCATGGGCTCGAAAAGACCTTCAATGAACAATATGACCAGCCTTCTCTCTGAGATCCCTGTCACCATCACAGATAGTCTTTGGAATTCACCAATGTACGATTCCAAGCTACCTAACTGTTTCAGCTGTGCTAAATCTCTGAAGAAAAGCTCAGGATCCCTTCTGTCAAATCTCTCTACCAGTCTATCAGTAAACTCCTGGTACGAGGTAATCCTGTCATGATGAAGAGTAGTCATACCATGAATCCACCAGTCATGTGCTACGCCATCAAGATGAAGTGCTGCAAAACGAATGGCATCCTCCTCAGGCATGGGGCGTAGTGTCAGGAATGTATCAAGTTTACTAACCTAGGCACGTGCTGTAACTCTTGCCACTGCCATCATAGTGAACTACGGTTAGTTTGCTGGTTGCCTGTCTGAGATCATTCTGTTTGTGTCTAGGCCGCCTGTCATTCCTGTTCCTGGTGTGCTCTCTCTTCTGGCTCATGAATCTATCAAAGTTAAGGTGCTCCTTAACCCTTGGTGGCAAATTATCCCACTCATCATGCATAGCCATAATATTATCTGCAAAATTAATCTCACCACCTTGTTCAGCTTCGTCCACTTCCTCAGCATCATCTCTGGTGAATGTGGGATATGTAGCTCTCTCATAGGTGCGTACTGGATCTATAACTCTCTGTGGCTCTCTATGGATACTGCCATCTCGATCTGGATCCAAACTATGAGCTCTGTTTATTGACAAATTTTGAACATTCGTGCTGAGTTGTTGAAGAATAGTTGCCACCTGTTCTTGCCCTGCAACCATACCTCTAAGCACGTCTTTAGCTTCTCTGTCCTCATCCTCCCAAGTATTCCTGTGAGAACTTTCTCCAGCCCTGTTCGCCATATTGTCCCAATCTAATTCCTCCTCCTGATCTGCAAACGGAAATGGTGGAAAAGGATTTTGGTCACCTCTCTGATTTCTAGGACCCCCTCTAAAATAGGACTTGCCAAAACCCTCTTTATTTGACTTCATAAATTTCTCAAACCCCACAAGCTGGCAGGATGTGAGCTCTGATACCACTATGACGAGCCCTGCTGGCTCTCAGCTCAAAACCCTTATTTTCTTAAGTCTTTAGGTGTATTTTAAGTTTTTTAGAGAATTCTTAGTAGACAGAAGAGAAGGGGCGCAGCATATTTTTGCTTGTAATTTGAAATATAAAGCAAAAACTCACAAAATGGAAATGCAGAAGTTGTTAATATACTGAAACAATAAGATCATGAATATCAGACATACCAGGAAATCTCCAGTTATTTTAAATAAAGAAGTTGCCAGATCTACAGCTGGAAATGATGAAATCAAGCATAAAGGCACGCCAAATCTCCAGAACTCATTTCTCCTGCTCAAAAACTGGACACAATGCTCTAGAAATACTGGACGCCCATGATGGAAGACTAAAACCAAGCCAAAGGGAGGCGTTTCACATTATTCCTTCACACGCCTCTTTCAAGGCACAATTCCCAATGAAGGCCGTACGGCTATGAAAAGAAAGGAAGGAAACCCTGCTGGAAACCTCTGTCTGTGAAGAAGGATGCGCCACTAGTAGAAACCCTCAATTATTGTAAACAATAAGCAAACTCAAAATAAATGAACTCTGTATGAATCTGTAGAACCTCTGGCTGAAGCTCTCAACATGCACTGATTCGACTGATCTTTCACAATCTCAAGAGTGCTCACACTGAAGAGGTAACGTTCTTCAATGGCAGTTGTTCAAACCCTGATCACAGGAGAATGCACAGGCAAAATGCTCAAGGCAAAGAGAAATGGTCAAAAGATGAGTTTCATTTGCCAGGGAAATGCTTTATACCTAATTGGCACGCATTTCAAGAAAGTACGGCCTTTTGCATCATTTAAATCTTTTAATTTTTAATTAAGTCTTCTCCATAGTTTAAGACTTAATTCTTTGAGCGCACTTTTAATATTTTAAATCATTAAAATATTAAATCCCTTTTTTGAACACTTTTTAAGTGATATAAAATATTATTAAAGTCAATGTGACTTTAATAAAACATTAAGTTAAATAATTAACTTAATCACTTAAAATTCCATAACTCGCTCAAAACTTAGAGTATGCCCGTGCCGTCAGAAGCTGTGGACTCCTGAAATGCCAACGCTCGCTGTGATCCAATCACTGTCCACTGAAAACATGAACAATCAAACTCTCCAGAATGCATCACTGACCCTCTATCCAAACTGGCTAGCCCACAAGGGTCCAATAAAGGGCTAACACACTGTTCCTGAGAACTGTCTAGCGAGGGGACATCACATTATAAGATTCCTTTCCAAGCTTAGTGAGCTCGTGGATAAACATATATGATATAAAATTAAACAATAAATATCTCAGGCCTGCACCCAAAAGTGGAAGAAAGCTCTCCTGACAAAGGCATCAAATATTGAAGCAAATAACAACTTAAGATAATGGAATAAATAACCAAAAAAGTAGCTGCAACAGTACACATGTAAATATTCTTGGTTTAGCCATTAACTACTTAACACATACAAGATTGCCAGCGATTAACAGTCAGGGCATTTATTTTCTTTTTATGTCCAACTGAATCTGCAACATCTGCCAATGGTCCCATTGTATAAAGACACGCTCCAGAAGTGGAATCCCAAACCTAACCAGAAAGTAAAATCACCACTTAATTGCTAAAAACCATATTAATTTAAATTTAATTATAAAATAATTATTACTTGCTTACAATAATTACCTTTACTAGATTAGAACCACAAGATACTATGCTTGCACCTCCTGCAGCATATTCAACCGCTTGTATCTGTTTATAGATAAATTAAAAGTGCTGTAAGTACAGAGAAAGAAAAGCAAACAAGAACTTTTTAAAAAAGAAAGAGTTTATTAAGGCTTAAAACCTAAAGAAGTGCTATTTCATCCAGGCTATTATGTCTGACAAATAATATAAAATAGCTCAATTTTTAAGTACACTGGAGATACTTTAAAAATACCTGTAGATATAAGAATTAATAAAACTTGAACATTTGACAGCTCAGTAAATTTGCTACTTAATTAAATACAATAATATTACAACCACATGTTGAACTTGTACGTAGGGAATAGATGCCTCTAAACATCTTGCCTATCCAATTCCCATACAACCTCATATGTCCTACAGAAACAAAAATGAATAACTATGAGAATTCTAATAGTAATATATAAAATCTTATCAAAGCTATCTGAAGTTGATGAAAAACAAAGGCCAACGTTTTCAATAGGTTGACCAACTCCAATGCTGACACAAATCTTAGCTACTCTGTGAAAGACATTCAAATTTCAAAATCTGAAATCCAAAATTTAATCCATCATGTTTTCTATCTTAACCAGCCCCATTTCCATTAACTAGTCCCATCCTCCCAATTCCATGCAAATTGGTAGCCACAGTTCATCTCACCGCTATTCTGATGTCGGTTTCCATGTAACTCAACAAGCATGAAATTACATGTTTATGCTCGTCTAGCATCTTCGGCCACAACAGCCCAAACCCTTTTAACACTAATTCTGCATTATGATAGCTATACCAGACACCTTCCACAAGTTTATGCTCTCCCACAGGAGGCACGCAGTCAAGTAAAATATCTCCTAACATGTATGCTTACCCGATTTATTGAAATAACTTCTTATGCTTCTTAGTTGTAGTTTGGGATAACAATTAATGCATAGTGAATAACACTTAAAAAACTCTTTACAAACCCAAAAATTCAACTCCTATTTAAGTAAAAATAGTTTTATCACTTCTGAAAAGAATGTATATAGTGGATCAATGAGAAACTTTCCATGAATACTAACACCCCTCCTGTAAACCAATTCAATCAATCCATAAGAGGTGAATGCTCGTAAACGTATTTCTACTGGTGGCTGCATGATCATATGAAATTTTGGGGAATTTCAAAGTATTGTAACCAACAGCTCAAATTTTCATATTGGGGCCACTAAAAGTCTGAAAGGCAATTTTTTATATTTTTTTGGTGAACTTTCAGTTAAGTAATAATTCTCAGATTACTGCTCCTTCCAAGTTTCTTTTGTTATTGTCTGCACTAATGATCTCAGAAACCCCAAGACCCAGAAATTCCAAGATTGTGAGAAATTAATCCCAAAGTTTATTGCGTCATCTTAGGTATTCATAATATAAGCCATTGTTTAAAAAATTACAAAAACACTCACCAACTCACAATTTTAAGCATGAAAAATCTACTCCCAAGTAACTCATGAGATAACTTGGAGGCAAGTTTTTCCAGAAAATCGGCAAGTTAATCACCAAACAAGTTGCAAGTTTGACAGTAAAACTCACCTACCAGTGCAAAAAAAAGACCCTATGGCCAAAAAAATGAAATCACTTCATTTTCACCTTCTAGCTCTCACTCCTTCAAAACATATTTAGGTGATTTTTCACAATTTTTCCTCTCCTCTCTCACTCCAACATGATGACAAAATCATCAAAAACTCACAAAGATAGAGATCAATGTGGTATTGAAGGCCTTAATTTGGGCTTGATGGAAGGGACTCTACCCCTCAACCCCACTAGGAACTATGCCCACAAATCCCCATGAGGGGTGCTTCCACCCAATCCCACTAGGCACTACCGCCCCCAAGCCCCTACTGTAGTTTTAAATAGTGAAAAATGAAACTTGTTCTGAGCCCATGTTTTCCATGAACGAAACTTGTAAAAACAATAATACGCTTTTGTAATTTATAATCATATGAAACAATGATGTGCACTGAAATTATTTTTTAATCTATAAATTAAGGAAAAACTACTTATAACTTCAGTAAATTTAGTTTATGCATGTTTCTAAAGATTATTTTACAAATTTAGGTATATTTCAAAGTTAGGAAACTTTGTCTAGTTTTAGTCAAGTCACTGAATCTCAGTCAAATTTGGATTTGCCAAGTTTTTCTGAGTCACAAGTTCTTAAAATATGATATAAGTTTAAGATTCTCTTTATGGTGCTTTGTCTCAGATTCTCCGAGTCTCCGACTCTTCATACATTCACATTTTGTATAGTCCATTTTCCCAAGTCCCTGAGACTTGTCCACATGTAGGGAATTTAGGCATTTCGTCTTAAATTTATTTCTGTTCACTTTATTCTCTTTGTTCTTGGTGTGATGTCCCTCAAGCTTTTGTTACATTTGACTCTTTGAGTCCCTTAAACTTTTACCTTAAGAAGGCTGGGACACCAATATTGTGACAATTGACATGGTCTCAGCTTCTCAGGCTCTTAGCTCCTTAAGTACACTTAAATACACTTGGGAATCATGACATTCAAATTTGACTAGTTGACATTGTAATACTTTTTATTTTTATGGTGGTTTTGTTTATTATACAATATATGATGCTGTGTGGTATTTTGAACTTAATTACTGCTGCAAATATGTATATATTTCTGATTTTTATATTTTTTTGTATGGACAAACCCAAAACGAACCCAACCCCAAAATTTTTTTTACTAAACCCATGAACAGAACCCTTGAACCCAAAACCCAAACCAGTACCAGGACTGGTAACTTAGCCTTGCAAATTTCTAAAGCATGATTTAAAGTCAGAGGTCTTGGATGCTTAATTCAATTAAGCTTAGGAAAATCTTAAGTCAGTTGGCACCATTATAAAGTTTTAAGCGGATATTAGCAAAGCTATTACTGTCTAAAAAGGGTTTATTCTGTGGGATATGCTGTTAGTATCACTTCAAGACACCTTCAATTTAAAAAGTAATTTAGAGAGAATATCTTTTCTTCCTAACCTCTTCATTGTTTTCAGTTTTCTAAATGGATCACACATTAAAACTATATAAAGATGTAATTATTATTTATTTGAATCTTAGTGTGTTCTAGTTTGTGTGTGTTGGTGTGAAACTCTAAAGCAAAAACTTATGAGCCCTATACGAGCAGTGTCCAACCCATGCATTGGTGTTCCAAAGAAATTCTAAAAAGAGAGGAATTTGGTTTCCTTTTGAAATTAGATTCCCTTAACTGTTTTGGGTACAAAATTGTCCAACAACACAAATTGCCTTCTACCTCAAAATTTGAGCTTGCATCACTTTTAAATGGAATAACCACTACATGAATAAATACTTTAAATTTTTATCATATTGACGACTTCAATTGATTATAAATTCGGCATTCCTTTATATTTGGTTTATTTTGACCAGAATAGTTCAATGCCAAAACATGTGATTCATCCTTATTAATTTATTTACAATGCCCTTATATCTACATGCAAATAGCACACCTAGACGATCATTAAAGCACCGGAAAGATTAATTCCAACAAATCTCATAATTTAGCTTTGAATTATCCTAGCCATTTCACACTACTTAACATAGAAAGTATAGAAAAATGACTTGAAACAAATATATTCTCAAGAGACTACATACCTGGCAGTTATGCCCAGCCAATTCTGTTGCCCTTCCAGCAACAAGATTGTACAAAAGAAGTTCATTGGGAGCCTGATATAATAATCCAAGAAGGCATTAGCTTGTGTACACGGAGAGATTTTACCTGTTATAAATGCCTGCCTTAAAATTAACCAAGCAAACTCCTTAACTATGGCAATGCATTATAAGCTTTGGAATATTTCAGAATTGTAAATACATGGAGATATACAAGGAAGAACTTGATCAAATTAAATTTCTTATCAGCTCCAAAAGTTACTATTGTAATATAGCATGCCTTCCTGACTCACTTAGATTGAAATCATACAAAGAATATAAACCAACCTCATTAGAGCTACAAACAAGTTGAGGCAATCCGTGAGGATGAAATCTCACATCTAGAACCTTCTGAACGCTTTGCTGGATAAAAAACAAATAAATCCTCAGAGAAATTCTGGTTCATAGTACTAATTAATGGATTTCAATGGAAAGAATTCTAAATTGCAAATCTAAAGCAAAATACAAGAGAAACTCTGCTCATGATACAAATCAGCATTCTATTCACATAGGTGGAAAAAAAATTTAAATAATTAGTCCATTATTTAACATTGTTATTGAAATTCAAACATATGTGGAAGAAAAATAAGCAGAAAAGTATTCAAGTTACACCAAATGTTATGATCAAAATCTATAGAGTTTAAACAATGCAAAGGCTATTCCAGACAGATTTTACAGTAAAATGAAATTGTATATTCACAGACTTACATCCATTCTCCCAAGAGGTTGTGCAACAGCTACACTTGATGTGTAGGAACTCCAAGTTGGGGTCCATGATGAATACGCTTTTTTCTCCAACCAAACTGCTGGCCCTTCGAATTGTTTTCCGAGTGAGTCCCAACCTAAAACAAAACAACACTTCCAGCAAATTGTCAGTTTATTGTGACAAGAGCTTTTTCCAAACATGCAAATGTAAACATAAAAAACACATGCAATGAGCAGTGTTGAAGTTCTTTGAGGTATTATAAGAATATTACAAAGTCCATACTGGTTCTCACGCCTTAATTGACATATTGTCTTTGACAAGGACAGTACCCTCAAATGTTGATTTCCAGTTTCGCTGGAGTCTTCCAGTGTATCCATTTGGAACAGATGTCAAAGGCCAACTTAAACCTCCCTCTCGTCCCTGCATGCACTTAACAACATTTGGTCTATACCCTGTAGAAAATGCTGTATGTACTGCTTTATGTGAACTTGTCTGGTATTTGGGTACAAAGTTATTGGATCCCTTGTCAGAACTGACATCTGACAAAAGTATCAGAATTTGTGTTAGATGATTCTCCGACAAAATGTATAAATAGAAAAACCCATTAGTGGGAAAAGGAAATCTATTGTTTGAAATGCAACTAATTACCAAAATTGAGCAGCCATGAATAGATACCACTGACAAAGAAAATAATACATGTCACAGTGCAGTATAATTAGCCAAGCTTTGAGGCAAGCATCCTTTTCCTTCAGTGTTAAACTCAACAATCAGCACAAGATGATAGTTCGACAATGCTTGGACAACAGTTCAGAAGGTAATATATTTAATTATTATTATATAACTAAAATAATAAACATATAGGACATGATAATAAAAATAGAAGCTCTATAAAGTATAAACATTTAGGATATAATAAGTATACTGTATTAGGAATCATCCAAATGTACTTTTATTATGATAAGTCTGCATTAACTGAACAAACTTAGGAAAGTAATTGCCTCTGTGCAATTGTCTGGCAGTGATTAAAGAAAGAAAGAAAGAGCCATATTAATCTTCAAGAACAATGAAGTAGATCGATGGGACTTGAGACTAGAGCAAGTTAGGAAGGCCAATCAGGGTGCCCCAGTGATTCCAACAACCAAAAAGGAAAAAACTAGAGTTAGACCTATGAAGCAAAAGAACCTAAGAGTGGTAACCCAAACTTGAAACATATACAATTCTAGACAAAATAGCTTATACAAAGCTATATAATATGAAACAATTTGAGAAAGGAAAGTACTATGCTAAAATAGAGGCACGGATAGATTTAGGGAAAGAGAGTCAGAGAAGAAAAGGCTATACACTTTGCATCAGAGTAAAGAGCAGAAGAGGGTTAGAATCCTTGTCATTCACCACAAAATCCTATTATGACCTCAGGAGAATGACTGAACAACCCTAAAAAGATTCAATTTTCTCCCCTCAAAAGCTCTCCAAACATCCAGGATCGATGATACTTCAGATATCAAACAACAAATGGAAATGTGTGTTCCTCTGGTATGGACTATGAGCAGTATAGAATCAACCCACTATGGCAAGAATACGAATATGAGGTCTGAGGTTCCCTTGAAACCACTCACAAGGGAGATACATCATTTGATTGACCTATCACAATTTGTGATGGAGACTATAGTGGCTAATAAGTGTTTTACTTTTGACACCACGTGTGACTAAAGCATGTTGTTAGGAGTGATCAGTCTGGTGACTCTGGAAGCCACATTGAGAGAACCCAAATCTTAAGGTAATAACTTCCAAAATATAAAAAGCTAAACATCTCTGACCTCAAAAGGAGAAAAATTGAAAGGTATGCCCAGATGCCCATGAATCTCAGTACAAACAACAAAACTTTCCTTGGATCTCATAATAGTCAATGCAAAGACAAAAAGATTTCTTTGTATCCATCTCCAAATGAAAAAAAGTATTAAATCCTACCACCTCTACAAGAACTCCTCTTCCCATCATTTGATTGACCTATCACGATTTGATTGACCCATAGTTAACATACTCTCCGATTACTCTCCGAGTAGCCGAGTAATTTCTGCTTTTACTCGCGGGTAGTATGCAAATGGATTTTCTCCCGTCAAATTATCGAGTAATCGCTAGTAGCTCGCAAAAAACCCACAAACTTGGCATGTTTGTGTGTGTATATGCATGCAAACTTGGCATCCTGTGTATGTTTATAGATATGTATGTGTGCACAGTGCAGTCCTGAGTATACACATACATAAATATCCACACACGTTTGTCGAGTATTTGTCGAGTATTTGCCGAGTTTTCCCTGAGTCAAAATTTGTGGGCTTGCCGAGTACTCTCCGATTCCGAGTATGTAAACTATGGATTGACCTATCACAATTTGTGATGGAGACTACAGTGGCTAATAAGTGTTTTGACACCACATGTGACTAAATCATGTTGTTAGGAGTGACCAATCTAGTGACTCTTGAAGCCACATTGAGAGATCCCAAATCTTAAGGTAATAACTTCCAAAATATAAAGAGCTAAACATCTCTGACCTCAAAAGGAGAAAAAATTGAAAGAGATGCCCATGAATCTTGGTACAAACAACAAAACTTTCCTTGGATCTCATAATAGTCAATGCAAAGCCAAAAAGAGTTTCTTTGTATCCATCTCCAAAAGAAAAAAGGCATTAAATCCTACCACCTCTGTAAGAACTCCTCTTCCCATCATGTTGTTCATGAATTTCTTCAGTATTGTCTTCTTAACCATTTATCCTCACAAATTAGTATATGCTCTATTCTGCCCTCATATAACAAGTACCGTGAGCGGTGAGAATATCACATTATCTATATTGACAACTTAAGGCAGATCTAGCTCTAACGCATTTTATCCAATTTGTTGAAAGTTATGAAAAAAGTCAATGCTGAATTGGTTTGCATTTTTCCCTTGCCCCTGAAATCTATTTTTACTTAGGTAAAACCAAACCAGAAACCCATCTCGGAAATTATGTGTTTCCCATTGTTGGTCATGTCCCCATTTATACTAGTGTTGAGAATTTTAAAACTTATGAGTTTCCTGATAATGCAGTCTCGGTTGGAGTATCTGCTATGGAAAGCCAACTCAGACAGCCAAATATTCATAAAAATGACAATGAACAATAGCAGAAAATTATTAGACATTAACAACTGAAAACTACAACTTTCATGGACTGAACAGCCTCAAATCCTTGCTTACAAACACCTATTGGCACACAGGCCAATTTTGCTACTTTTAAATTAGTCTAGTATATATAAAAGTCATAAAACTAAGCTCATTCTCCAATCTGGAGAGCCACTGTTTCAGCACCTATAATAAAAGATCCCTCTCCCAAAACTTTGACTCCCCCTACTCCACTTCAGCTGCGACATTTCATTTCTTTTACCCCCAAAGATGCTGCATGAATGTCTCCCTATCTTATAAAGATTCCACGACTTTATCCTCATCGCATGACCTATTTTAATTTCATTTTGTTGTTATCTTTCAGCATTTCCTGCTGGCAGTAGGAAGGCATGATTTAGCCGTCTCCACAATGTCTCAATAAACAACCAACCAAAATTAGACCCTAAGACTGGAGGTTGAAGAATCATCAAAAAGGAATCTAAATACTGCTGCCAAAATTGGATATTAGCTACCACAGATAGGACTAGAGGGCATTAAAATTGTTGCACTTTCATTATTTTAATTTTTGTAACTATGAAATTGATGGGATTTTTGTTACCCTATGGAATAAAAGGTCTGTCCACAGAAATTGTAACTGTCGCAGATAAGGACTGCCATGCAGAAAAGAAACTGCCATCAGCCGCCCCATGCCCAGACAGGGCATTGAAAACCATAACTCAAAGATTCACAAATTTTAAGTATTGTTACCAAATCCATCTAAAGGGATTTCAAACTACAGCAGGAATGCAAGTAAATTTATGTCTATGCCCAACAACAAGTGGGAATGTCTTTTGGAATGAAGTCATACAAGTATCCCAACTTGAAGAAGATTTAAACAATAACCTGAAACACATAGAATAGAGACCAAGCACAAAACACAAGAGGAAGAAAAGTTCAACTAATAGGACCTGCAAACAAACACAAAAATTAAGGTAGAATTCAAAATGGTTAGTATTACGTATTTTTGAGTGTGCAGGATTGCACAAGCCCAGGATGTGACTGCATTGGACACGCTAAGTAGGTGAAAATATTCTATGAATCTGCCACTCATGAACATTTGAAGAATTCTGGAACTAAAATCCTACACTTCGAAACGTCAAATGCGTGCATCCAAGTGACCTCATCTTCTGTCCTATTTCTCCATTTGACCAAATATTCCTTCCACTCTTTCCCTCTTGTCTTCTTGGCTATTCAGAAATCTATGATTGTGTCTCTTTCTTTCTCAGGCTAATGTTGTACCCATGCTTCCTTCTGTTCATTAGGATCTGCATCTTCTTCTTAACAATTTTTCCATTCATAATGATGCTACAAATCGACAACATTGAAAAAGGGTGAAATCTCTACACCTTCAAGAAGTTCTACCTCATAGGCATTTATTGCAACTTCCTTAAGACCTTAAATGGTCCAGTATTTTTCCACTTCAACTTGTTGTAGGTTCATTAGGGAATCCTTTCCTTCCTCAAATGAGCTAACAAGAGATCTTCAATCTAAAATTCATGTTCCCTTCTCTTAAGATCAGAGCATGTTCTTTGTGTTTCATTGTACTTTTCTCCAAGGTCTTCTTAACTTCTTGGTGAAACTCGTGTATATGATCAACAAAACCTGCAACTGCACTCTTTCTACCTAAATCAGTAGTATCCCTCAAAGTGTCTACTCCTCTTGGGTTGTACCCATACACACATGGGAAAAGGATTTTGGTTGTACATCTATTTAATGAATTCTTATAAGCAAATTCAGCTTGTGCTAAGACCAAATCCTATTGAGTGGGCTTCTTTCCAACTAATCTCAGTACACCACCCAAACTCCTATTAAGAAATTTTGTTTTCCCATTCATTTGAGGATGGTAGGCTGAACTGAAACTCAATTTGGTATCAAATTTTATCAACAACGTACACCAAAAGTGGCCAAAAAATTGTGTCTCTAGCCAAGACTATGGTCTTTGGTAAAACATGGATCCTTACTACTTCCTTAAAGAACAAATTGGCAACATGAGTGGCATCATTTGATTTTCTACATGGCATAAAATGTGTCATTTTAGGAAATTATCTAGAACCACATAAATTGAATCATCATTAACTCTTGGTGTTCTTGGCAGCCCAAGAATGAAACCCATACTTATGTCCTCCCATGGCCTCTTAGGAATACATAAAGGCTAATATAATTTGGTGTTTTTGCTTTTCCCTTTGGAATGTTGACATGGTGCACCATATGCTTCACGTCCTTATTCATCTTAAGCTAATAATAATTTTCACTCAGCTATGTATTGTACCCAAAATAAAAATAAAAATTCTTCATTAAGGCATTTGGAAAAATGGTTAAAATCTTGTAAAAATGGTCGTCAAAAGGCAATAAAGGTCAAAATTTCTAAAAATAGCAATTTTCTATTTTTAGAAATTTCTAAAAAATAAATGGACCATAGGGGTTTTTTGGGTTTATTGTCATAGGGATGCTCGCAAATTTTTTTCTAAACATAGAAATTTACATGTCAAACCCTAAATATTATGGATTCACGCATGTTGGTGAAAAACTCAGATTTTTCAAAATCTGACGATCTGGGTCTCTTCAGAACGAAATTGTCTACACTCTACAAAACCCATACTTCAGTTTTTTCAGCCCTATTTTTTAGGAAAATGGCTAAAAATAGAATCTTTGCAAAAATGGCTCAAATTGATTTTAATTGGTTGATTTTACATCCTGATCACGTTGGTCCAGTCAGAATTTTCAAAAAGTCATTTTTTCTCTAGTGAGTCTATTTCAGTTTTTCAAAACATAAATCAGGACCTCTGAGGTCATTAATGGAGGATGGCCAGCTGCCAAGTGTCAGAATCAAAGTCTCAAACGCTACACAAATCGATCTACAGCGAAAGATGTTCGAAAAACAGTGAACGGAGGAGGGGAATTTGAAAAGTTGAAAATCGCAAAAAATATTCTAAGTATGAAAAAGTTGGGCGCCTTATTTCAAGAGAGGCGCCTGGCAGTCAATGCATTAGCCAATTTTCCAATTTTCGCAAATCATGCACGTGCAACGGTGAACACGGTCAACACATCAACAACGACGGTTGACGCAGTCGACAAAGACAGTGAACGGCTGGTGAGGAAAGTTGAAAATCTTCAAAAAATGGTTAAGTCTGGCAAAGAAAAGTGCCCCTATTAGCTAGGGGCGCCCAAGATTTCAAGTAGCCAAAAGCACTTTTTAGGGTTTGAAAAACTAGCCATTCATTTCAAATTTCTTCAGGCTTTCAAGCGAATCCAGCATCTAGTGCACAGGACCTACTGAATGGTCGGAATTGCAGATTAAATGGAGATGTTTCATCAAAAGGACAAATTAAAAAATTGAAAATCATCAAAAAATTTCTAAGTTTGGCAAACATGGGCGCCCCAATCAGCCAGGGGCACCCAGGGTTTTGAGCATCCAAAGTCAGTTTTTAGGGTTTGAAAAACTAGGCATTCTTCTCAGAATTTTTTAGGCTTTCAAATGAATTCATCAACCAATCCAGAGGATTCATCAAACGCCATGAAATGCAAATCAAATGAAGACGAAGACACAAGAAACAAGAAAGGTCAAAAGAAAAAGTTGAACATCATCAAAAATAAACCAACTCTGGTGAAGAAAGGCGCCTCAATCAGCCAAGGGCTCCCACGTTTTCAAGAAGACAAAAGCAGTTTTTAGGGTTCACAGCCTAAAAGAGATTCTTCTCAGATTTGATCACGCTCTTCAACGAATCTATCAGCTAGTACACAGGATCTATCAGACACCCGAAATCAAAGATCAAACAGAGGCATTTCATCAAAAACGAGGAAAAGTTTCAACACTGGTGAAGAAAAGTGCCCCAGTCAGCCTAGGGCGCCTAAGGCTTCATGCCTTAGGAAAATTTCAACTTCAGTTGCTTTTTTCAAGAAAGCTCATCTTTGCATGCACAATTTTCAACACTATATTAAGGAATTTTTCAATCTTGATGCAAACGAGGTCAGATCAGGGCATGCATGGACTTGAAAATTTTAGAGTTTCATGCATGAAGGCATTTTTCTCCAAAAGTCTATTTAAGCAAGCCTTGAGCATTCATTGTTGACAATTTTTAGGTTAGCTTCAAGAGGAAGAAACATAAAATTTTCTTCTCAACAAGATTTGAAGGCTCAAACAAGTGATTTTTCAGCATTCTTTTTGGATCAAAATCTGATTTGGGTCTCTTCACAACAAGATTGTCTACAAAACCCAAACCTCAACTTTTTTTCCCAAAATTTTGCTTCGCAGCTTCTACTTTTTAAGGGCATCTTGCATGTTCTTGAAAAATTTAGTTTTTCAAAAATCTGACGATCTGGGTTTCTTCACAATGACATTCTCTACAAAACTCAGACCTCAACTTTTTTTTCCGAAAAATCTGCCTTTTTTTGAAGAAAAATAAGCAAAGCTATTTTTAACATTTGTGCAGAACTTGTCCGAATATAGGCATGTTAACAGTCAAACTTCACGGTTTTCATCATGCAATACTCTTCCATTGAAAAATCAAGAGAAGCATCAGAAGCATAAAGCTGCAGAAAAAACAGTGGTCATCACTCCAGTTGCAGAGCTGCCAAAGTTATCAATTAGTGAGCCACCAGTTGGTTCATGCAATGTTTTCCAAGGATAGAATTAAAAGCGGCAGTTAACTTGATGCCTTTTCCAAGTTAAACTGGTTGTTCTCTTTTTATACATATCTTTTCTTTGGAAATATTACACCAATTGGAGCTTTTCTTATAGTTAGATCAGTTAACAGTTAGTTGTCTTTTGTCTATTTTTAGAAATAAAGCTTACATGCTGGCAAGACTAGTTGAAAACACAAGGAGATTTTAGGGTTCCCTACTCCTTGTTTGTGTATAAATAAGGGCAACCTTGCCCATTTCTTTTTAACTGTGCTTGTGATAACAAAATTGTTGAGCCTACTTTTGCCTGCAAGTTTTCTATTCAGTGTTTGTTCAATTGTGTCAATTGTAATTTGGTTGATCGCATATTGTATGCCTACATTTGCTACAATTTGCTATCCCAGAAGTTTGTTTACTATTATAAATTGAGGAAGTCTCACACCTACTTTGCTCTGATATACTGTCTCAATCTAATTCAGCACTTTGTTTTATGTTTTGCTTTAGTAATTTTTATTTCAGCTTACATCTCATAAGTACAATAAGTCTTCGGATGTATTCTGGATGCGAGCTTATTTAAGTTTTTGTGTCAAATCAATCATTCCTCGTTTACTTCTAACTCTCTTGCTCTGAATTTACTTGAGATATTAGAAGCATTATTAGAATAGGCTTAGTTGTAGTTGAAGTTACGAAACCAAGGAAAACCTCAGCTATGACGCAAAGAGTTTTATAACCTTGTGCTCTCAGCTAAGATAAAAAAATTGGCAATTAGTTTAGTATTTCTTTTTAAGCATAATCAGCAAAGAGGGAGCTTCCCTCCTAATTTGAAGAGCAGTCTAACTGTGCATAGCTATCTGTTTCCTAATTCGCATTCTAGGGTACTAATTGAAACGCCAACACTATGCTAATGTCTTATCCTTTCCAAAGTGACCAGCCAAGCCTCCACTATGTTTTGCCTCATTAAATTCTCCGTCATGGACTCTTGTGGTGCACATAAACATTTCCTTTTAAATAATAGTCCCTCTTGGATGATATAATCCAACCTTGGTATTTTGTTTTGGTCCATTGGACTCTTACGTGCAGCCCATGCTTGTTTGAAATCTGCATCCCTCATACAACTCCCTCATGGCATCAAAACCAATGACTTCTATTCTCATTTTAGTCAACAATAAACATCTCCTACTTAATGCATCTACTAGATAAACAAATGAATAACTTTGCAAAAATTCATCCCATTTCATATCATTCTAATTAAGTTTACCTTGGTTGTTTATGTATGCAATGTCTAATGATGTGTGTATAAGATAAACTCCTATGGTAGCAAGTAGTGCCACCACTTCTTGCTTGAACGATAGCATAACAATCCTAATCATAGACAAATTACTTTCTTTTAGCTTCATTTAACTTTTCACTAAAGTAGGCTATGGGTTTACCCTCTTGGCTCAAAACTCCTTTGATTGTTGTTCCGCTTGCATCACAAACCACTCGAAACCTTGTTAAAATTTAGTAATGCCAATACAAGTTGTGTTGTTACCTTCTTTTTAAGAGCTAAAAATTCCTTTCTACTACTACTTTCCACTAAAAATCAAACCTATTTCCCTTCATGGTCTATGTGATTGGTGCACATATACCCTGAAATTTCTAATAAAATTTCTGATATACTTTCTGTAGAAACTTCTTAGGCCATGAAAATTGCTTGTCTCGAATGTGCTCTTCAATGATGACCAATCTACAATGGCTTTCACCTTTCCTAGATCCATCCTTAGCCCTTCCTATGAAATAACAAATCCTAGATACACCAATTCCTCCATAAAACTGAACTTTTTTAAATTTATCAGCAATTTTTCTTCATTTAATCTTTGCAAAACTAGTTTTAAATGCTCCAAATGATCTTTTGTCTTACTGAAAATCTAGATAAACAATTACCAATTTACCAAGATAAGGCTTTAGTACCTCATTCATCAACCTCATGATAGTATTAGGTGCATTTGTCAATCCGAATGGCATAACCAGCCACTCATACAACACATCCTTGCTCTTGAAAGCGATTCTCCATTCATCTCCCTTTTCAATCTGAATATGGTGGCATCCACTCTTTAAGTGAATCTTCATGAAGTACTTAGCTCCACTCAAATAATTAATCAAACCATTGATGGCTCAAGAATTTGTGCACATTTACCATTCTCCATCCTCCTTAGGTGCTAATATTGTCGTTACAACACAAGGACTCGAGCTTTCTTTGATCAAACCCTTGTCCAACAACTGTTGGATTCTATATAGTGCCTTGTTCTGTAAGCTTGCTTTGGGGATCAAATCCATGTAACAATTAATGCTTCTTATAGGTGACACTGGTAACCCATACGACAACTCTTGTGACAAAACATCCACATAATCTCCAAACAATTTCTCCACTTCTAATAGAAACTCTTGTTCCATACTTTCTTTTTTTATTTGGATTGATTTAGGAATAATAGCAAAACAAATTCCTTCTTCCTTTACATTAGTTAAAAATTGTTTACCAAAAACTAAACACAACTTTGGACTATTGTCCACTTTTACTCCTCTATCCTTCCTTCAATGGATTCACCATGTATTCTTTCCCATCCTTGATGATGGTGTAAATGTTCCCCTTGCCATCATGGATAGCCTTCATGTCATATTGCCATAGTCCACCAACAAAACGTGATAAGCATCCATACACACAATATTACATAATATTTCATCATGATATGCTCCTCTATTAAATTCAACTAAGCATTGTTCATTTACCAAAAGTTGGTGGTCTTTTTGCAGCCAAGATACCTTATATAATCTAGGAAGTGGAAACATTTTTAGCTTTAAATTCTCCACCATTTCACTAGTGCTCCCATTGCCAATCACAACTTTGCAACATTTACCCTTGGACTTGCATCTAGTCCTAAAGGGATTCTTTCTTTGAGCTGGTTCATATTCTTCCTTCTCCAATTTCAGTAATACCCTCTTTATCATGAGGGCCTCCTCTTACTCAAATTCTTCTACATGTCTAGTTGGTGCTTCATACCCTTCACTAGCTTTAGCAATATGACTTCTTCCAAACCTTGTGGTGCTTGTGAACACTCAAAGGCCATATGAACAACCTCTCCACATTGGTAGCAAGTGAACCATCTACCTCTTCCTCTTGCATAGCTTTCTCTCCCTCTTGTATAGCTTTCTCTCCCTCTTGTATCTTGATTGTAATTTTTCATTTCAAGAAAGGATAGACTCCCCATCACTATTCTATTGTCTTTTATCTTCGCTAAATTGTTCTCTTCCTCTACTTATTTTGTTGCTTTCTAGCTAGTTTCTCCTCTACTCTCAAGGCACGTTGAGAGGCTTCTTCTACTGATCTCACTCAGATCATACTAAACTCATCTTAGACAAGCCATGCAGATTCCATTTATGTACCTTGAAAATTTCCCCTCATCATCCACTATATGGCTAGATCGAATGTTAAGCTAGTAAAACTCTTTGATATAAGCTTCAACACTCATCACTTTCTACTTCGAGTTCCACAATTGCTTCGACAAACTTAGGTGGTAATCTGCATGAAGAAATATTGACTTCAACTTTGTCATCATTTGATCCCATGATCAAATCTTCTCCTTTCCCCTCCTTTGTCAATCCAATTGTACATGATCCCACCAAACGGATGCATGACCCTTCAATCTAGTATTAGCAAGCTTCACCCTCTTCGATTCTTCTATGGATTCAAATCCAAAGTATTTATCCATCTCTACAATCCAATCCACAAGCTCTTTTGCAATCAAACTTTCATTGTAACATGGAGCCTCTATCCTTGGTGAATTTCCGATAAGAGACATAGCCCTTATAAAAGGCTCATTCATATATTCTCCTCCTTGTCCCACTAGTTCTTTTGTTGCTTCTTCATCTTCACTCACATTGTCTACAGGTACACCTCTCCTTTATGTTGTTTCCAAGACTTCTAACCTTGCTACCATTGCCCTCACCATCTCTGTTATTCCAACACTAATATGAGCCATCTTTTCTTCTTAATCCTCTACAATTATAGGATCCACACACCTGCAACAAACTCTTTAGGGCCTTCAAATTTGACTCCACAACAATCCCAGGAGCTTATCCTTGTTCTAATACCACTTAATGCAGTCTTGGTTGGCGTTCTTGCTATGGGAAGCCAACTTAGGCAGCCAAATATTCATAAAAGTGACAATGAACAAAAGTAGGATTGCACAAGCCCCACATGCTCCAGCGTCACCTGAAGTTGGTCACGTATGCCTTTATACCATTGTTGTGAATTTTGGAGTTGCTTCTGCACCTTTGGGGTAATATATTTTAGATTATATTTATACCCTGTAGCTTTATTGGCTTCCAAGCTATATGCAACCTCAGTGCATCAGACAGCTCTAAATTAAGAACATGACCAAAACTTAAATGGAGATAAATTTTGTGAGATGTGAACCATCATGCTTTTTGTAATGTTGGATATATGAAAAACTCAAAAACCATACTCCCAGGTTCTAGGATTCTTATGATTATTTAGGTTCTTCAGTCTGTCTATTAGTCAGCACACATAAGGTCGTCAATCTCTGCAACTTAATATCCATCCAATTCCACAACTTTCTAGAATTCACTTATAAAATTTAGATTCATGATTCGACCATGAGGATTTTGGCATACCAAAGTGCACCTAAACATGGCTGAAAAATATTTGTGCAGTTTCCAACTCTAGCATTCTTGTTGCAAAACAATCAACTTACATCTTAGTAAAATGGTCCACATTGAGAAACAAAATATCATTACCTTGTCTGATCTTAGTTAATCTGCCCAAAAAGTGTGTAGATAAGCTCTCCCAAGGTCAGTTAGGTACTGGTAGAGGTGCATACTGCATACAATCCAAGACTCTTGTGGCTTGGTTGATATTATACAATGAATATCCTCAAATGCATCTTACTACATCTACTATTGGCAGTCTAGACAATATGTAAGCAAATTTGTTTATCGTCTCCTTATACTAATTCAGCAAATTAAATTGTTGTCAAATCCTATCCACTTGAAGTGCCAGGCCTATAGTAACTTAATATGGGTTTGCACGTTTTATAGTGGTTTGTAACTTATATGGATCACAATTACCTGTCTTAGCAAATAGTGCTCCCATTTCTTCACAACCTAAACTAATGCATACAGCACCTTGTCATAATTGGGATAATTCACTATTGCTCCTTATGAAAACTCTAAGTGGTAACATGCAAGTCTTCCTCCTTGTAACAATACAACTTCCTTTGCATATCCTGATGCATTTGTTTCAATCACAGACAAAGGTTGTGGATTGTGTGTCATGTCCCCAAAATCGTAACCCTAAGGTACCAAAATACATATTTAAAAGTATTAACCATTCAATATCATTATAATTATAATTATCGATGATAATATTATAATTATAATATTTTATATATAACGTTATAAATATTAAAACATAAACACTATCAATTTAAATATTATAGTCATTATGATAGATATTAAAAAGATATGCAATTGGTATAAAACACTAACATAAAGAAAATCCATTAGAATTATCAAATATAAAATTATAAATATTAAATCCATTAGAATTATGACTATCACATTATAAATATTAGAATATAAATATATATATTCAGACACCATTATAATTATCATAGTTGGAATGCTCGGCATTTGCAAGTACTCGGCAAGCCCCAAAAGCTTGGCAAAAACTCGGCAAAAAACTCAGGAAATTAAAAAATTGCTTAAACTTCACTAAAAACGCATTTTTTTTGCAAAATTCAAAGATAAGATGCATCCAATGAGTCAATAAAGGAGTACATATAAGAAACAAGCAGTATTTGATTGATTTGAAAGAAAATTGGATACAAAATGGCATCCTCATGTGGAATGCTCAATGCGCTGATATGATAATAGTCTGAAACAAAATGAAAATAGCAAATAGTTTTTGTAAAACTGAAAGTAAATACTACATAAACATTAATATATTTCAGTTTTTACAAATTCACACGAATCACATCTTCCTCTTCCCATGTCTAGATCTCAGTAAGGGACCGAAAGAGGGTCTAATCGTAGAAGTCTGCTCCTGTTGTGCCTGTGGCTCCTCAACCTCCATCTTGGATGTAGATCCTCTTGTAGCTGCTGCTGGTGGCACTGGCAATGACTCCTTCTCCTCAGGGTCATCCTCAAGGTCGTCCAATGAGAATGCAAATCCACCCTCCTCCATTGCCTATTGCTCTAAATCATAAATCTCATCCTCAGTAAACAATGGAGACTGCTCCCCTCGCCCTGTCCAATCACTGTATGGATCTATCTCATTCAAATCAATTGGATCATCATATGATATTTCCTCTACCTCTCTTCTACGCAATCGAAGATTATATTGCACATGGACAAGGTCATTGAGCCGTTTTTGAGTGAGTTTGTTCCTCTTCTTTGTGTGGATGGCCTCAAACAAGCTTCAATTGTGCTCACAATTGGACGAACTACAAGGCTGGCTCAAGACACGGCGAGCAAATTTTTGAAGATTTGGAGTTTTTCCACCCCAATTTGTCCACCAAACATCTACAAAAAAAACAAAAAAAGAGTTAGAAGATTGTAAATTGTAAATTGTAATTATCAATTTTTCATTTTTGTAACTTGTAAATTTCAAATTTTATACCTGGTGGCAGCCTAGATACTGCTCTCTTTGCCAGGTCTAAAGAGAAGAGTGCACCCCTTTTTTCTCTATAACTCTGCAATTCATTAACAATGCAATCTACCTCATCAGGTGTGGATGTCATCCGCTGAATGCAAGTAGTGAGGCCCTCCATAACCTCTCCAATAGGATCTGCATAGGTGCCTGAATGGATGAAACAGGGGTTCAAGAAGTACCCTGCTACATGGATAGGTTGGTGGACTTGATTGTTCTACCTCCTGTCAATAATCTCCAAAATGGGATCACATTTGAGGTTGTCCCCCTTATAATAATTTCTAATAGCCTCCTTGGCCCTATCCATGGCCTCATAAAGATACCCCATTGGGGTTTGATCCCCATCCACCAAGCGGAGCACTCTAACCAAGGGCTCTGACACCTACAATATAAATTTAAAAATGCAAAAAAAGATTAGAGTTACAATTTAGTAATTTACAAATTTACAATGAAAGACATTAACTTTAAGAAAAATGGTCAATTTGAATTTAGATTCAAACTCAAAGTTTTGAAGTTATCTTCACAATCTTCGTTGCTATTTGTGCAAAGAGGGGCTTGAAGACAATGTTTTGAACTCTTTCTCCCTCCGGCTTCTTCGAATAAGGTGAGTCTACCCATGCTTGGCTCACAAACATTTGTTTCAAAGCCATCAATGCACCAAGAATGCTTTGCAACATTAAGAAAACCGTTGCAAACCTTGTCACACCAGGTCTCACCAATTCTCTCTCTTTGGTGTGCTCCCTCATCAAGTTGAGAACCCAAGGGTGATTGTAGATATATTTAGTGATCCCCCTTCCATCCTCTACAATTGGTGTGACCCAATCTAATTTTCCTATGTCCTCCAAAAGAAGGTCAAGGACATGGGCAGCACATGGTGTCCAAAAAATTGTGTGGTGTTTATCGTGGAGGATTCTTCCTGCTACCACATATGTCGCTGCATTGTCAGTTACGGTTTGCACCACATTTTCAAGCCCAACCTCCATGCACACTTGCTCCAACATTCTAGCCAAATTTTCTACATTTTTTACTATGTTGGAGGCATCCACGGATTTCAAGAACACCACCTCATTTTTGCAAGAAACCAAAAAATTAATGATGGTACGGTGTTTTCCATCCGTCCACCCATCAGAAAGAATAGTGCAGCCATATTTTTGCCATTCTTCTCTTTGTTCTTCTATCACTGCCCTTGCCCTTTCAATTGCATTACAAAGCAACCTACAAGTACAAAGTGAAATTAAGTACACAATTTTAATTTGTAAACAAAAAAGTAGCTTAAATTAATCATAAATTAAACTTAAAAAACATAAATTAAAGAATATAAACTAACCTCCCACTCAAGTCTTTACGCGAAGGTGCCTTGTAGCCTTTCCCTGCAACTGTCAATGTAGTCACCAAATTTTGCCAGTAAGGTGAGCTTGCCACATTGAAAGGGATGTTGTTGAAGTACCAAAAATCGGACAAGCAACATCTACATGCTCATGCACCTCCTTATTCCACCCAGTTGCCTCTAAAGAAGGTTGTGCACTAGGTGTGTTTCTAGGCACAAAAAAATCACTGATCCGTGAACCCGTGGCTGTAGGTGTTGATCCTAACCCTAGTACTCTACTAGAGGTAGTCGAAGGGATGGAGGTGGTGGTGGGTTGCAGCCATTGCCTTCGCACGTGTGGACCACGAAGAGAGCCCACTATGCCAGCTGCTACATCATCATCATCTGACAGTGACTCAAGGTTGATTGCACTTGCAACACCTTGAGAAGAAGCTATGGCAGATTGCATTGCCGCTTTTGCCTTTGCTCTTTGCACCTTTTTTTCTTTTGCAGCGGAAAGTATTGCATTCATTTGTCTTTTTATTTCCTCATTGGTGCTTATGCAAGCCTTAGCATCATGTCTAGGGATGCTTGCAAGGTGGTATTGGAGGCGATTGATGCCTCCACAGTATACATTTTTACACTTAATGCAATACATTGATCCAGGTTCTGGTCTTTCATATGCATATTTCCAAGCAAGATCTCTAGCTCCTGCTGGACGAGTGCCTACATATTCGCCACTCCCAGGCACGGATGGGGCTGAGGTAGGGGTAGAAGCGGATTTAGAAGCCATTATCAATTAACCTACACACACAAAAGTGAAAGCACAACTTGTTAGTTTTTTGATAGAAAATTTTAAAACAAGCTAAATTAGATTAAATAAATATAGATTACTTTAAATTAGTAAAATCTAAACTAATCTAAGATTCTAAACATTTTCATCAAAAAAATTGGATTAAAAAAAGAAATTAATAAACTAGGGTTACAAAAAAATGTAAAAAAAATGTAAAAATCAGAAAATTACTTTAAATTAGTAACAAATTAAGCTAATATGTGATTTTAAACATGTTTTCCACAAACAAGAAGAATCAAAATAAAAAAAACAAACTAGGGTTTGAAGAAAATTTCAAAAAAATAAAAAATCAGCAAAATATGAGAAAAAATCAGAAAAAAGTGTCACAAATTCTTGTTTTGATGAATCTAAATCTTCTTTTCAACAATATAAATGTATTTAAATCTATTTTACAATTCATTCATGATGTTTTTTAAACATACAATCAACAAAAATGAAGAAAAAATAAATAAAAAAGAAAGAACAAGCAAAATCAGAAAACCTACCTGGAAATCCAATTTGCCTTCGAAATCTGATGAAATTCTCCTTCAAATCTCGTCTCCTCAATGTAAAATCACTCGAAAAAAGTCAGCGAGTTTTTAAAGGCAAGTACTTTCCGTTTTTACTCGTTTTCAAAAAAAACTCGCAAGTTTTTGGCGAGTTTTCCAACTATAATTATAATCATCAGGATGATATTATAATTATCATATAAAACATTAATATTGTTTATTATGAAAATAATAATAGTATTCATACAAACCAAGTGCTATGAATGGCAAAGACAACTATTCCTAGCGATAACAATAAACCTCAAATAAATACCAAGTAGCGATTTTTAAATATTTAATCGACTAAGACAGAACGATGATATATTGGCATCGATAATCAAATATGATTAAGTGAATAAAGAGTGGACTCCCAAGAACGGTGAAAGGGAATGGGTTGGAAAGGACATGACTCCCTACCAAAGACGTGGATATTTAAGAGGTGCTTTATGAACTTCCAAAGGCATGGAATGGAAAGGGAGAGAATGCCATAGACACCTGAGCAAAGAGACAATCAAGCACAGATCACAGTCATTGTCTAGAACTAAATCGAGTCAAGAACCCCTCCTATCCCAATCAAAAGGGCCCTGATTGGTGACCGTTGGGCCAATGATTCCATAGATAACTATACACACTAAGAGAGAGACATCAAATAGGCATCGGGTCTAACTAGAAAGATGGCATGAGGTATATAGTTGTTATGCATCAAGACGGCTCCATGCGGAGAGTTCACATTGATTCTTGTTACTCATCAAAACGGCTTCAACAAGAGTTCACCATTTCATGAAGGCCCTTGGGGTTCCAAGGGTGTGGTGCAAATAGTCCTAGGTTACTGGTTGCAAAGTTTGCCAGATTGTGTGAATACCTTAAATGTCGTTGCAATATACTAAACCTGAGAGATTGGTAAATATTAACTTTATCTGGGAGAGGTCATCTTGGCTGCCATCAATGATTGTGAAACAATCAATCTTTTAAGCTAACTTCCAATGGTTCAAGAGTAAGCCCACAATAGAGAACACAAGATATTGCCATAACTGTACATGTTTTACACTCATTTATATTACATATGTATAGATTACGAAGAATATACAAGGAAGTTTCTAACTCCTAAGAGAACAAAACTGTGCGACATCGGAGAATGAGCAATAATCATATTTGACTGTATACAATATCTAATAAAGTATGCTTAGCCCATATGACTATATCTAGTAAAACACACTAGCCCATGTGGACTTCATTGTATCCTCTAAAGCCCCATTGCTTGGGGAATTGATAATTTAGAGTAGAATTGGTACAAGTCCTATAAGGAACATTACATTGTGAACGTCAATTCCAGTTTCCAGTGCATTGTAAATCTTCTTATTCAATTCATTAAGAGCTTGTTGCTAAGGTTTACATCAAATAAAATATTTTCTACTGGAATGTTGGACATTCAGCCATATCAATCTTGGAGTAATGGGCTATGAAATTTTGTAGGTACTGGTAGCAAATGTGTAACTCCTTGGTTTTATAACATTGGTGGATGTTGACCACTTTAGTACAACTTCTATCTTTACCAAATTAATCTTCAATTCATGCCCAACGATTGTAAAGATATATCAAACTTCTTCAAGTTCAATAAGTAATTTATTCTTTTCCCAAGTATTATTAATACACCTAAAAGTGAGTATATCATCCAATTAGACAAATCTCAAAAAAATTGTGAAGGGGAGGAGGAACATCATTTGTCAACTTCTTGAAGGTATCTATTGCAACAGAAACTAGCAATATGCACTAGCCATTCACACAAACCTCATTTGTTCTTTAAGGCATTCATCCACACATGAATAGAATGGAAGACTTTTAACATCCATGAGACCAAAGATAGCCTATGGGTCAGCAAACCTTGCTATTTTTGCTTTGTGACGAGCTAAACTTTTGCTATTCAATTTGATAATGAACTCTCCCATTCTCTCAAACTTCTCCTTGATGAATAAATCTTGAAAAGAAATTGCTGCTAAATAACTTACGTACTTGACCTGGATGTCTTTGTGTGCTTTGCAATCTAAAATAAAGTGTTTTTCTGTCTCCACTATCCCTGTTGTGCAAAAGACACGTACCCTCTCTTCCCAAACCTCTTTTGGCCTTTTCCACCTACCTATTTCACACCGAAGACGATGCAAGTTAGTCCTCAACTGAGCAATAGCAATCTTTGACCTCCAAGGGATATTGGCCTCTAAATAGGCCTTTTGTTGATGGTCCAAAGTGGGGTTAAATTCTTCAAGGTAGTATTTCTTCTTTCTCCTTAATGACTTTTCCCACATAGTCTTGTGAAAATTATCTATTCAAGTATTCAAGTGAATGTGCCATTTGTTCATCCAACTACAGTTTTGCTTCATCCATGACTTCATACTTTTTCTCAAGACATCTTTAAAAACAACATTGGGCTAGCAATTTGCTTCCACCTACTCAATTTCTTTTAGATTTCTTAAAAGACACCATAGAGATGGTTTCAATAGGAATTGTGCCTATTTCAACTAGAAAAATCTACTAGGGGACGAACACTTTTAACTTGAATTTGGTTGTGATCATGCATTTTTTATTCTTTCTATTTGCATCCATTTGGTGTCAAAAGTACTACTAGCCCAAATTTCACATCCATAAAGCACCACTAGAATTACTAAAGCCCAAATAGGGTTTGAATAGTTTTCCAATCCCATAACTCTGCCTCTCTACATCTATTTTGAAGAGGAAAAACCATTGTCCACCCTCCCAAGGTTCTTTTCCTTCTGTATGTTTCCCAGCTAAGCTTGCTATTGAAGTCAATTTGAAGGTATTTATACTCCATTACTTCCTCTAGGACACTTCCTTCAAAATAAAAGTTGAACTGCTTCTTTTTCCTTCTATTGGAGAAGATCGTGATGTTGGTCTTGCTAGTATTAACTTGCATACCCACATCTGCTCAAGGCCAAACAAATGTTCCTGTAACCCTTGGGCAGACCTAGCAATCAAAATAAGATCATCAATGTACAAGAGAAGCCTAATAACATATTCTCCCAAGAGAACACCATCCCCACCCTTCAAATTCAATCATTCTTCAAGTTTGTCGATATAAAGGCCAAAGAGAGTAGGAGATAATGGGCAACCTTGCTTAACTCCAATGTCACTCCTAAAAATTTATGATGTACTTGCATGAGTTATGATTTTTATCCAAACCTACAACATTATCTTCATTCACCCCAAAATATAGCATGCTAGATCAAATTATTAATCCAAGACAAAGGATATGGGTTCTTGATGTCAGTCTTGTTGAGAACCTTATAATTAATAAACAATATCCATATGCCATTTTTTTTGGGTTCTATTGTGACCTGTTTATTACCAACACACCCAACTCCATTGGGAACTTGGGGCCACTATATTTGGATCCTAATTTAATTTGTGTCTAGCTCTCTTTATTAACCTTTTTTGGCAATTGGTTCGTATTTTGGTCTTCTCCTCTATCTCTTGGTCTTGCCAGTTGCCCTTATGGCCCTTTGAGATAACTGTCATAAGCCCATTAATAATTGGTTGAGATAATGTAATGCTTGCTCACAATCCCCAATGGATACCTTTGCTTCAATATGTTTGTGCTTAAAAATCATTGGTTTTAGCCTTGTTGAACACTCATGGCACTCATTTGTTTGAACGTATGCATTAAGGCTTTAGTCCCTTATTTCTTGTCTAAAACCTTAGCCTTGACCCCTTTGAATTAAATCCTTAGATCTTAGTGCTTTCCTTTCCCAACAATCCCCTTGCACTTTATGTTTTAATCTTGTGTTGACTACCTATCATCAGCACCATATAAATTAAGTCATCCTTTTTGTGCACACTGTTGACCAAAAAATGGTATTGAGCCCTCAACCTATTGCTTCAATCAATCTTTGCCCCACACGTATGGCCCCACTACCATTGATTGCAACCATATCTTTCTTGTACCATATAATATGTCTAATTAACGCACAACATTAGTTGGTAAGTCGATGTGGCCTTAGTGTGACCTAGCCCATAGGTGTCACTATCTTGTGGCTTGAGGTGTGTACTCATGTGGACTCACCTTATTAAATCCTATTGAAAAAAATTATGATGCTGCTTAAGTTGTCTGAATCAAAAAATCCGTTAAGGATAATGAAACCTCTAAATCTGACTACTTTTGCCCTAATTCTCAATCAAACACCTATGGGAGGAGAACAAATTGCTACGAGATACATTATTTTTCTTCAAAAAAGGCAAAAAATTCTCGATCTATCCAAGTAAGTTTTGCCATTCTACCCAAATTGTTAATCTAATACCACTTGGCAAGATCCAAACATCCACTAACAAAAATATGCAAAAATATGCAAAATAAAATAGATATCACACAACACAAGTGTTTGTAGGCCAACATGGCCTAATATTCAACATAATCAGAAATAGAATAATTACCCTTGAAGTAGGAAAAGACTATAATAAGTGTTTGGGTTGCTGGTTGAAAATGTTCAAGTTTGTGCTAAATGTTGGAGTTGTCAATGTTTCGTTGCAAGAAATGCTTCCTCACTTCCCCCTATCCTGTTCCTCTCAGTATGTCTAACTTTCCTACCCCATCATATTGTCCCGCCTACATCCGCTTCCCTTTACTCTATCAGGCCTTCGGACTTCCCTCCCCTTCTATCCCCCATCAATATGAAGCATTTGTCACCCACAATCTTCAAAGTATGACAGTTTCAACTACAAGTTTTTGGCACAAGTTCTTCCTAAGCTCCAAAGTTCGACAAGCCTGCCATTTTTTGCTAGTTTTCCTTGTAACTCAGAAGAACAGCCCGGACAGCCACATGATCGCCAATACAGTAATGCAGCAGGAGACATCTCCTATCACAAGGGAAACCAGGGACACACACCAAAGACGGCGTCCATGGGGGTCTAACATCCCCTAGATGGCTCAGAACATCTAAGACATCCCTCAACTGTCTCAAGGACGGTCAATTATCCCCACAGTGGTCTGAAATTTTAAACACAAAAAAAATTACCGTTCAAAGAGAAATTGTATAATTAAATGAGCCTATCAAAAGTAAGTGTAAAACTTTGGAATGACTGCATACAGCTATAGAAGGAAAGTATACAACTATTGAATGACTGAATAAAAATGTAGAATGGAAGTGTAATGACAATATACATTTCTTACTCTTTTTTGTCAATGGGATTTAGTATGACTGGGTGCAACTATGGAAAGAAAATTTACGGTAGTTTAATTACTGCATACAGTCATGGAATAAAAATGTACTCCTGAAAGGCAGCATAAAAATTTTACCCTTTTCATCAAAGGGAAATTCTGTGATTGCATAAAACTATGGGAAAGAAGATGCTTGTAAAATGAGTGTATACAGGTATAGAATAAGCAAAAGCATGACGACATACAGTTGTAAAGTGAAATCATGAATATTTCAAAAGAGAACATACAGTTGTAAGAAATATAGGTTAGTCATTAAACTTTTATTTATGATTTCTATGACTGCATACAGCTGTAGGAAAGCAGGCAATCATAAAAAGAGAGTATACAGATTTAGAATGAGGAGAAGTATGATGGCATACAGTTGTAAAGTGAAATCATGAATATGTCAACTGAGAACATACAGTTGTAAAAAATGTACATTAGTCATTATATTTTCATTTATGACAAATCATTTGAGCCTTTTGTTGTAATGAAAACATTGAACAATGAAATCAAAAAATTCTATTTTTTACTGTTGCTATACTTGAATCAATGAACATGTTACATTGAATATTGAAATTTCATATATTATATAAATATCTAAACTTGAATTTTGATGTCATGTATAGCTTAACTTGTAATCATTCATATGTATTGTATTGTGTATAATGTATGTATAATATATACATATATTGTATTGTGTATAATATACATATGTATGTATGTATGTATGTATTGTGTATATATGTATGTATATAGCCTTACATACATAGATGTATGTATAATATATACATATAGCCATCATATAACCATCACCAAAACACTGTGTAACATAGAATTTTATAGTTCATCAATTCAAAAACATGAACAATATCATCCATGAACACTAATCAAATCTTATTTTGATTGAATTACCCTTACCTTTCTAACTCTTAAGCTTTTGGTTTGTGTTGTAAGCATACGAAATTTTACATTTCGAATCATTTTTCAAGTCAAAAGAAAGCCATCTCTTGTCCTGTAATTCACTGCCTCCTTGATTGTCAAGGTCATGAATGTCATACTTTCAAGCTCTAATCAACGTCTTTGCATAGCCAACAACAGGAGCTTTCCAACACATTACATGATGATAAGACAAAGAAATGGCCTTGGATGTGAAAGGAGCAAAAAAGTTCTAAGGTATTAAAATGCAACATCTAGTGCTTTGGAGGGCAACATAAGAGGTTTTGGGCAAAAAGTTGTTTAAGTGAAAAATTGGCAATTTGATGCTCCTTCCTATGCTTTTTTTTATCAAAAAAATAGTTTGATGTGAAAAAGTGGCCATTTGGTCCTCCTTTGCATACTTTTTGGACAAAAAGTAGTTTTAGGTCAAAAAGTGGCTATTTAACACTCTGTGATTTTTGCCCAAAAAATGCAAATCATAAAAAGCAGCTAAAATGTCCAAAAGTGAGCTCCATATGTGTTTTGTCCAAAAAATTCAGACATAAAAAACACCTAAAATGTCCCAAAGTGTGCTCCAAAGTCTTTTTAACATTTTGTCCAAAAAGTTCAAAACATAAAAAGTATTCCAAAGCTATGTCCTCAACTCTAAAAAGCGCCTCCTTGTCTCCAATGGAGTTTCCAGATGAGATGAAAAGGGGTGTCCCCTACCATCCCCAATTTTTTTGAAAATGTCAAAACATCCCTGAGAGTGTACTGAAAGGGCAGAATGCCAATGGGACATTTGGCCATCCCCAAGATGGTCACGAACATCTGGAACATCCCTCAACTGTCTCAAGGATGTCCAAGCATCCTCAGTGCTAAAAAAATTATCATGTTTTGGTGTTAATATGTTTGTTTCTCTGACATGTGAATGAATTGGTGGACAACAAAGGCAACAGCCATGACAAAAGCAATCAGCATAACAAACATTGAAAGGTGATGTATTCATTGCAGAGTTTCCAACGAACCAACAATATATTAGACAGCCTATTTTGGAAACCATAAATGATAATCCCTTTAATTTGCTCAATTTGATTTGTCAATGATTGAATGAACATGAGTCAAAATAGAATATAAAACTTAAAGAGTAATATTCAATAAGTTGAATTTAGCATTAGAGTGAGTAGAACTCAATTCACAAATTAGCATTAGAGTGAGTAGAATTCAATTCACAAATTAGCAGTAGAGTGAATAGAATTCAATTCACAAATTAGCATTAGAGTGACCTTGCTCCCTTGATGAAACAAAATTAGATGCATATACATGCAGCCCTAACAGTTGCTTATTTAACATTTTGTTAATTACATGATTTACCTTTAAGATAACAAATCCTACAATAGTAAAACCAAATTTTAGAGCACCAAAAAGAAGTCATTTTTCTCTTGAGCAGCTTGAATGTCCAAGGGGTAGAATGAAAAACGACATTTTGCACACATTCTCTATTGGGGGAAAACGATCTTAGAAGGCAAGAGAGAAAAACTTCCATTAAATTACATAATGAGATGAGTATTTGAAATCGGCTTATGGCAGAAATTGATGAGCACATGCACACCAATCAGCTTTAATATTGAATTCAATACATTATATGAATGTCTATGTAATGTCCCCAATTCTGAGCTAAGTAATGATTTTCATTTTTGAGCTACATTTGAAACCTTTGGTCATTGGAGAAGTTTTCCAAGGTAACCAATTTGATCCTAAGAGTGATTGTGGCCAAAAGATTAATATTTTGAGGAGTTGCTTTTGGAGATTTAAAAGGGGAATTATCCTTAATGGAAAATAAAATATAATGTTGATTATATTTTATTATTATTCCACTATGTTATATGGGGACGCGTCCCCTGCCCCAAAACCCCCCGTCCCCGTCCCCTGCCGCCCCGGGGACAGGGGGGCGCAAAGGGGACGTCCCCCTGCCATCCCCGAAAAATGCAAAATCCATCGGAAACGCCAGGAAACGTTTCCTTCACTTTGGGGACGTTTCCCCATCCCCAATACTGATTGGGACGATTAGGACGATTGGGACGTGACCTTTTCACACATCGCCCCATTCAGATGGGGACCCCCTTATTTTTGCTCCGTTCCGGTCTTTTGGCTTGGGTTTTTCCTCGCTCTCTCGCTCTGTCTCTTTTCTGGTGTCCGTCTTTCGGGGGTTGTGTCATCATTGAGCTTAAACGTGAAGATATTGGCCAATTCTAAAATTAGGGTTTCATCATTTTTGGTCAAGTCAAGGTCAAGTAGGGCCAGTAAATTGAAAATTGAACTTAGCAATGTTGTCAGCAGACATCCAGCAGGCTTCCAGCCAAATTTCATCAGATTCCGAGATACTTACTATTTTTAGTAAGTCTGCAATCCTGGGCAATTTGTCAGCATTTTCGAGATTCCAATCATCACACAGCATTCAGAGTACATCAGACTGCTTGCATGCCAAATTTGAGCAAAATTGGACAACTTACTATTTTTAGCAGTCCGGCTTCCAGGGCAAATTTCAGGGTCCAGATGCAGAGATTTTCTTTGCATGTCTAGATATTCCTTCTGGGTTTCTCGAGACCTTCGCGGTGATATAACATGCAAGTCGAGATGACCACTTTCAGGATTCAGCCTTCCGAGGCTATTTTTAGGGTTTGCATGTCGAGCTTTTCTTTGCATGTCAGGTGATTCCTGATGGGTTTTTCGAGAGCTTCGCGATGGTGTGACATGCAAACAAGGATTCTCACTCAGAAGGAACTTGCTATTTTTAGCAGTATGCCTACCGCTTCCCAAAGAATTCAAAATCACGAGTTGATCACAACAAGAAAAACGAGAGCAAACGGAGATCTTTTGATACGCATGCAATGCAAATTAGGGTTTCCATTCGGAGCCTAAAATAGGCATCAAAAGTCAAAATCTTCGAAAACCGATGTAAACCATCGCGATCAGCATTCTTCAAGCTATCTGCTGGTGAAATTTCAAGTCAAACGGAGCACTTACTATTTTTAGTAAGTCAAATTGGAAACTGGCTAAAAATAGTAAATCAGGTGCATGCATCAGTGTCGGCAGCAAGGTCACGTGGTGAGGATCGCCTCATCCGAATTTCAACTCGATTGGAGCTTGGGAGCTATCAGAATCAAGAGCTTACTATTTTTAGTAAGCCACCCTCAGAAACAGGCTATAAATAGCGGGGTGACTAAAAGTTGCAGTGTCGACAGGTTGAAAAGGTTATAAAGAAGCTGTGTTTAAAATTTCAGGCCATTCCGAGCTTCAGAGGCGCGAATACAGAGAACTTACTATAAATAGCAGGGCACGATGTGGGCGAGGATGATAAAATTTTGTCTAAGTCTGGAGTCTCGTCCAGCAGGCAAGGCAAAATGCGCCCAACTCAGCTAGGGGCGTAGAAAATTTTTCAAGATGCAAGTTCATCCTTCACACAGGGCAAAATGCGCCCAAGGTAGAAAAAGTCAAAAGAAAGTCAACAAGATTTCATCCTGTTCAGGGGTCCAAATGCGCCCAAGGTGAAAGAGGGAAAAGTTGAGGAAAAATTCTAAGTATGAGAAATCCGCCTCAGGGGTCAAAATGCGCCCATCCTTCTCTCTCATCAAAATGCGCCCAGTTCACAAGGTGGTCAAAGCAAGGTCAAACATGATAATCCGCCACCCTCAAGGAAATGCGCCCAAGGTAGATTTTCATCCTTCACACAAGAGGAAATGCGCCCATCCTTCTCTCTCATCAGAATGCGCCCAACTTACAAGGAGTCAAAGCATAGTCAACGTTTTCTGTCCTCCTTCATGGCTAAAATGCGCCCAAGTTCATGCATGTCAAGACAAAAACACGGAAGTTGAAGGGTCACAAGGCGTGGAAGCTATTTTCATCCCTCTCTCTCATTGAAATGCGCCCATCCTTCTCTCTCAAGGAAATGCGCCCATGTTTGAAGTGTGAAAGGTAAATATGAATGGTAAACAGGGTAAAAATGTTACCTAGGCATGGTAAACTCAAGGTAAAAGCTTAGGCGTTATCCTCCTTCATGGCTAGAATGCGCCCAAGGTGGTGGGCCTTGGAGAAACCTTGCTAGGCGTGTGAAAGGAGTCATAAGGTGTTAGGAATATTTCCTAAGGCGTTAAGAATAAAATTGTTAAGTGTAATGTGCGCCAAGAGTAAGGGTGATATGCTAGGCGTGGAAAATATTTCAAGGTGTTGAGAGTTAAAATGAAATATACGCCTAGGGTGATGGAGAGATGTGTGATGGAAAATAGTTATAAGGTGTTAGAAAAAAAAAAAATCTTGAAGGCGTTGAGATGTTTTGAGATGTGCTAGGCGCCTCAATGAAATATTTTCTAAGTGTTTAAAATTTGCCTAGGCGTTGGGCTTTTAATGAATATTTTTCAAGTGTGAAGTGATACGGGATGAAGATGAAATGAAGTAAGGCGTGCTTGATGAATATAAAATTTTCTAAATGAAGTTGATCAAAAATCCCTCTCCACTGGCGATCAACAAATTTTTTCTAAGGCAAGATTTCAAAAGTGCAAGAAGATTTTAAAATATTTTCTAAGGAAAATTATTTTTCTTAGAAAATACGCCTAGAGCTTCAAGTTGATGAAAATTTTTCGAGGCAAGCAATTTTTCTCAGTGATGAAGTCAGAGATGATGATAACGCAAGGTGATTCATTTTTTTTAGAAGTCAGAGCAACGCAGAGTGATCACAGGCGAAGAACGAGTTTAAATGATGAAAATGATATTTTTCTAAGGTTCAAAATTCGAAAAATTAAATGAACCCGTTCGTTGGGTACCCATGAATTCGAGACATTCTGACGAAAATTTGCTTCTGGGTACTGAATGTTCGTGATGATGAATGGATTTCTAAATTTTTCAAGCTTCGCCGACACTTTTTCAGTAAGGAATTTGATCAGTGCTTAAGTTATGAATTTTCCTAAGGGAGAATTTTAAATTTTCTAAGGCAAATTCAAATAAAATGAGTTTTCAGAGTGAATTTTCTTTGAACGATGAGTCTGAAGGGAGTTGCCTAGATGATTGTGATTAAATTCTTCAAAGATGAATCTTCCAGAGCAGATGATGAAGTTAAGAATTCGAATTCAAGTGACGGAGCTCCAGCTGGTGAGTAAAATATGATGAAGTTAAATTAAATTTTTCGAAGAGGAATTCAAAACGCCAGTCAAAGTCAAGTTTCTAGAAGAATAATATTCCCGACGACTGGAGACAAGTGTCAGAAAATCAGAGAGGGAAAATTCGAATTCTTGAAGTGGAGTAGTGGAGTTTAATGGCACTGGCTAAAAATAACGTCTTCTAGAATTTGAATTCTAGCTATAAAATGGAGAAGTTTTTCACTCACTTTCACAGCTGGAAAGCGAATTTGCTCTGAGAGTGGTACGCCTTGAGTTGCTGAGAGGTATTTTGCTGAAGCTTGAGTTTGCTGAGAGTTAAAGGAGACACCTTAAGTGCTGAAGAGAAGGTACGCCATTGTCAAGAGGAAAAGTGTTTGCTGCAATTTGAAGTTGCTTGAAAGGTACGGCTTTGAGCCTAAAATTTGATTTGCTTGAATTATAGTAAGAGGTGCGCCATTGCTTGAGAAGTACGGCCTTGTTAAGCTGAGGTCTGAAATCTGATTTGTTTAGTTGAGAAAAGCACGAACTTGCTAGTGTAAGATTGCTGTTTGAAGTACGAAGTGGTTGAGGTTCAATTTGCTGATTGCTGGTTGAAGTAAAATCATCGGAGTTCACTTAGAAATCTGTTCTAAGTGTCGGAATTTGAATTTATTCAAGAGAAGAAGCTGAGGTTTGCAAACGTGAAAGATATTGCAGCCTCTGGAATTCAACTGCAGCCCCTATATCATGTCTTATTTTATTAAATCTGATTGCTGATGAAATGTTTGTTATGTTGCAGATGGCTGAAGCGAGGACAACCGGAAAGGACAATGGTGCCTCCCGACAGGCTACGATCAAGAAGCTGAGCAAGACATTCATGCCGGAGACGAAATTTATTTCAAAGTTGGGAAAGTTGACGGACACGAACCTGGGCTCCGTCAACCTGGAGACCTTCAAGAACAGGCTGTTCGGGATTGGAAGTCATCGGGCTTCGGTCACTTCGCACAACATCGTCCGAAGTGGACTATATGCAGCTGCTGGTTTTCCGCCAGCTATTCAATGTTCGGAGTGATAATGGAGTGCGCCAATCAACGAGAAAGAACACCGGTCGATCACGTCACCAGATGGCCAAGTACTTGCCAATCTCACTCCGGCAGCCATTGGTGAAGCTTTTGGGATCCCGGTGCATAGAAACATGATCTACAAGTCCAGGAGCGAGTGGAGCATGTATGCTTCTGCTTTTGAACGATGCATGGACACAATTAACACTCACTGGATGAGCACTCCGAAGCCGTCTCGTACGAAGTTGCCGAAGCAGATCATAGCAGAGGACTTGAAACAGGAATATTGTGATCTCATCATGTTGCTGAGCAGGGTTGGTAGTGCCCACAGTCCTACATTTTTGAGCCTGGATGTTTTATTACATCAACCTGGTGTTGGAAGGCAAGGATTATGTCAATTGGGCTGAGATGATCAGGGATAAATACATGAGCAGCTCCTGAGTTTGCGGAGGACTAAAACGTTTTACATGAGCTCCTATCTCATTTACATGTTGGCACGGATGACGAGGTACAGAGGAATTTCTTACAAGGAACCCATCGGTTGTGGCTCTCACCAATTCAAAATTCATGAGGCGTGTACGCAGTTGCACCTTTCGAGCACAACCCATTACAAGCGTGTCAACGATTCATTCACCATGTACATCACGAGGCTGCTTCAGGAGAGGTTACAGTGCAAAATCTCTAGAAATGCCCAAAGCTAATTGAAAGGTATGGGTGCTGGTTTATACAGTTTCCAAGATTTTCATACATTAGGCTGCAAGGATTTTCTTCGTACCCATATAGGCTGCCTAAGTACCCAACAGATAAAATAATAATGCTAGAGATAGCTAGACAGTTGCTAGCCTTTGACAAAATCCAGAAGAAAAAGAAGAAAGGAGGGATAGAGTTTCCAGTTGTGATGGGCAACTCGGACGAGGTTTGTCCTTCGATACAGGCATGTAGAGAAGCTGAAAGTGAGCTTCAATTTTATCATTTCTCATATCACACAAGTAGACAACACTATGACCCACACCATAACATCAACTGGGTGTTGTCAGAGGAATTCAAACACAAGGCCACCATTGAGGATTACTGGGCTGATGCAATTGATGAGATTGAAGTGAGGAAGAGAATGTTCTCTTGGTTGCCGATTACTCTGATCAGGGAGTGTGAGGTAGTTCCGGTTCCGGACCAGGTTAATGAGGACATGGATGTTGTTCATCCAGACTATGCAGCTGTTCGGGACACTCCACTTCCGCCTATTGATTGGTCAGAGCCCGAGGTTGCCGACCTTGATACTCTCTCTATCCCGGTTATGACATTCACCAGGACATGGGTCGATAGGCGAGTGAGCAGATTGAAAGGTAGGTCAATTGCTTTGACTTACAACTTGATGGGAGATCACAGGACGCCCACCACAGGAAGGAAGAAATAGATCACAAGAGGACCAGAGTCCAGAAAGAAAGAATTAGTTCAGCCAGAACCTCCACGAGTTACAGTAGCAGCACCCTTGGAGACACGTTCTCCAAGCATACAGGAGGTGTCTTTATTTGCTGATCAGAGGGTTACATTGAATCAGGTACCGGAGATACAGGATGATATTCAGCCTCCAAGGAGGGAGTCGACACAGAAAAAGCCACTGCACCACAGCTTGATCAGCAGGATGATGAGGGACCACATCACCCTCAATTTCAGCAGAGATAGAGGCGGCCAGTGATCGGCCATACTGATGATGATATAGTGTCGCACACCGCACCACTTGAGGACACTGGGCCAGTAATGAGGAAGAAGGGAATAAAGTAGAGAAGTCGAGTACAGGAGCAGCAGCCCTCTCGATATACTATATGAGGTGCCCGAATACAAAGGGATAGAATGAGAAGAGCCCGGAGGAGGAGATTGATCCAACATTGGAGATGGAAGAGTTTTTGAACCGACTGCTGCTCCTCCACCAAGAAGAAGGAAAGAAAGCCAAGATCCCAATTGGCTGAGGGATGGCTCGACTCTTTCACGCTAGTCGCCCCACGCAGCCGAGTGTGACCGAATGCCAGCCTCGAAATTATGTGGTCACCACTGACTTGGGACGCCTTGCAGGCCGTATTGTTGAGGGAAAGTGTGATAACCTTCCTGCCCTTAAGGGATAGATTGTTCAGAAAGAAGGAAAATACAAGAAGTTGAAACGAGAACACAAGGCGTTAGTTGGATATGTTCAGCAGTTGTCTCGTTCTCGAGGGCAGGATGTACCAGTGATAGAGCCTCCAGCAGATATTCCTAGAGAGCCGATCAGCGGCTTGGTAGAATTGGGGAGGATGGCACAGGAGGCAGACAAATGGGTCACAGGGGTTCGTACGGAGACAGAGAAATTCATGGAGGACCTATCCTTTGCTTTTCGGCAGGCCTCTTCTATTTTGACACGGATGGATGCGGTGGATCATGCTTGGGGCGATGCCTCTATCTATCGTGAGTAAGGTGATCCAAATGGCCTTGAGGCGCTATGTTGAGGCATGTGCCATTGCGGTTGCTGATCGATGGAGGTGTCATTCAGGCGAATGACCGATATGATTTCTCTCGGTGGTATTCTTCGGCTATCACAGGGCGTGGCTTCTTCGATGCAGCACAGGCGGATTCAGCCAGGATTCACAAGGCTATGGCCAATATCATAGATGGAGTTCAGAATACCTTCGAGGCCATATTCGCTAGGCGGCTGAGTCCAGAGGAGATAAGTTTTGATAATTTGAGGGGTTTGTTGGTTCCCTTCTTCGCAGATGTTAAGACCTTCGTGCAAGATGACTTTGAAAATACTGCTACATTCTCCACTTTGATCCAGAACACGCAGGACTCATTGGCTGCTTGGAGAAAATCTTGTACGAGGCACGAGCACTCAGTTACAGTGTTAGAGTTTCAGTTAGATTGTGTTCCATCTATTTCAGTTGAGGAGGTTGAGGCCGTACTTGGCAGATTTGTTGAGTTGGCAGTCAGAGAGAAGGCTAATGGGAACACACTACTGGACGAAGATCTTCTAGAAGACCGAGTATGGAGCATTTATTGCATTTGCTATTTTGGGAGTGAGTGGGAATCTTTGATTCATTTAATGTACCACTCCCTATTCTGGCAGTTTTTAGGGTTAGGGCTGAGGTGGCACGATTCTGGCCACTCTATTGATTGTAACCCTAGCCGTCCTTTGGGACTTAGCTAGCTATAAAAGGGGGAGTCCCCCTCATTTGTAATATATTAGGATTCAGAACCAGAGTAGACATTGAGAGAGCATTAGCCTTAGAGCTAGATAGTGTAGTAGTGTAGAGCATTTTGCATAATTTGGAGAAGAAAGAAAGTTTTCCCTTTGAAAACTTTTGAAGAGACTGTTGTGTAACACATTTTGTGATAATAGATCTTTTCATTGATGATGGAATTTGTCTTGTCATGAAATGCTAGCAAGGTTTCTTCTTCCTTTCGTATCCAAGTAGATTAAATTCATGCAAGTAGCTTACTTTGTGTGTGGTGTTTCATTGAGATAGCTTCATTTTATTCCATACCACTAGCGGCTTGTTGATGATAAGTCTGCCTTGCGTGGTCAACTGGACATTATCTTGTGCTTGACTTCGTTATGGCTTACATACTTATATGCGTTGTTCTGATGGTGTACGTATGTTAAACTGAATTGAATACTTTCGCTATCCCCAGATTGCACCGATTTTGCTGAACGGAGGCTAGGTAAATCTGGTTGAAGTCGATTGAGACGAGCCCCACATACCTTGCATTTAGAATAGAGTACAAATTTCTTAGGCCCTTTCCCTTTTACTTTCCGCATACTTCTTGTTAGTTTTAGAAAAGGATACACATTGCCAAATCATACACGTAGATCCCTTCATTATCAACCGCTAATTGGTGAAGTCCAATAACTACTGAACCCTTTGACATACCAGAATATCACATCAAGCCAAACTAAGCCTGGCCCGCACTAAAGGAACCTTGAGTTGAACGACGAACTTTCTGGCAATCTTAGCGTGTGGAACACTTTGATCAAGAGAGAATAGAGTCCATGGGCGACTTTGTTCGTGTTGGTGCGGTCTCAAAAACCATGCACAGACGGCTAGCGTCCCCAAGGCTCCAAGTCAAAATATATTAAAAAATGATTTTTTAAAAGTTTAGTTCCTTCGCGCGGGGCCCACCAACTGTTTAATGTTTTAATTGTTTGGGCTAAAGTCTGAAAAAGACTAAATATTAAATCTTTTAGTTCCACTCTTTCCAGAGGATGATAGTGACTCAGATAGTTCTGAGTCTTTGGATATTCATAGCCTGAATGAGGCTTAATTTCATAGACTGTTGTATTTAATATTTTGATTTTCATGTTTGAACTTTGAGACTTCTGGATACATGTTTACAGTTTGAGACATTTGGATATTTCATATTGATAGACCATGGTTTTCTTGATGTTTGATACTGCTATGATAAATTTTATAATGCTTTAATGACATTTCTTACGCTGTTATAGTACTACTCTCACGATTTACTTACATATTGATATTGTTGTTATCAATTATTAATTTATTGATATCTATCTCTCTTTCCCTCTCTCTCTCTAATATATTAATAAATTTTGAAAAAATCATATATATATATATATATATATATATATGTGTGTGTGTGTGTGTGTGTGTGTGTGTGTGTGTGTGTGTGTATTTTGTATGTCGCTGTCCCCTGCCGTCCCCTAAAAAAATTGCCCCTTAGGAAACGTCCTGGAAACGCGTCCCCTGCCGTCCCCCCATCCCCGTCCCCGACAGGCCATGGAACATAGTTATTCCATGTTCCACTTGCTAAGTCAAAGCAATCTTAGAAGAGATAAAGGAAGGGAGCTTTAAAACAAAAAAAATATTATTATCCTCCTTAGTTGGTTGGCCCAATTGATGGTTTTGATAAGAGAAAATCTAGTCTTCCTTTATGGCGGTGTAGACAAGGGCGGTTTAAGGAGGCATCAAATATTTTAATATTTGAAATCAAATCTGATTTCCTTCAAAATCTGATCCTTCCCTAAGTCAGATTGGTCAAAGGCGGTTTAGAAGATTTAATGAAGAAGGCATCAAATATTTTATTGAGATCAAATCAGATCCTTTCCTAAGTCAATTTGGTCAAGGGCGGCTTAGATGCCTTAGTGAAGAAGGCATTGAATATTATAATAAGATAAAATCAGATCCTTTAGATAAGGGCGGTTTAGATGCCTTAGTGATGAAGTCATTGAATATTTTAATCAAAACAAATCAGATTCTCCTTCTATGGCAATTTGGACTAGGAGCCTTATTTAAGAAGGCATTGAGGGTTGTGAGAACATTATGTTTTACATTGATATTTTGAAAACACATTGTGAAGAGAGCTTTCTCTTGGCTAGAAGTGATTTTTAGTCGATTCAAGGTAGTGCTCCTTTGAATAACAATGGTTTGGTGATGACCCCATTCCACCATGAGAGGTGAATTCGCATAGAGTTCATCACAAAACTTCATTGACATGCTTTTGTGGTGTTAGGACCTTGAAGATAAGGGTTTGAAGACTGGTTTTGTTGCAGGTCTGAGAAGAAATCAAGTAGATTGAATCATATCTTGTCTTCAACGAACGAATCGCCCCTTTTGGCATCTTGGGGTTTCATTGAGAAGAGTTTTTGCATTGTGGGTTGGCTGGAAATCCACATCAGGCTTTTGCAAGTTGCTGGAAATCAAGTTTCAGACTTGATATCAGGCAAATTTCATCCTTTTTCAAGCATTGGAGGCAAGCTGGGCTAATTCACTATCTTTCTGTGCTAGGTGATTTCAAGATTCGAGCTATTTTTGCAATATTTGATGTGTTTCAGCATTTTTGGGTCATCTACAGTCAAATACAGATTGCATACCAGCTGTTACAGAGTTTTATCAATCATATGAGACCACCAACAGTGCTACTACAAACTTATTTCAGTCAAGGATTGAAGGGTAGTTCATCAAGACTACCTAGAGTTTCATTCTTCAATCACTTGGCTAGGGTTCGGTATACAATTTTGGCTATTTTGCATATTGTGTGTGATCTGATTTTCTAAATCAGACTATCTGATTGTAAGCTACCAGCAATCCTCTATTTGTTATCAGATTGTTGATTCAATAAGAAGCCATCATTGTTTTTTGAGTATATCATTTTCATGTTTTGGCTGATTTGATTACAACTTCATCATTTGGTATTTTGTTTCATGTGATATTTGAATCTTTTTATCTACATCAAAATATTAAGCCAGCAAAGAGAACAATTTGGTTGAGATAAAGTAGGCTTCTTACAGTCTACTTAATTTGATATCATGTATAATAAAACTTGTAGAAATTTGAGTATGCTATACATATATAATACTGTGGTCCTCCACCATCCCCAAAAAATTGCACCTAGACAGCCATTCCCAAAACATGTCCCCTATCATCCTGCCATCCCTGTCCTTTAAACACAACAGAACATAGATCCAAAGAGGTCCTTGGAGTGCATCATACAGAGTTCCAAACAAGAGTTAAAGTGAAAAATGTTCAAGAAGGTACTTAGAGCATATCAAAAGGAGTTTTTGCAAGCTTTTGTAAGTACAAAATGTTTCCAAGAGATGAGATATGAAAACACCATTGTTGCTAGTGGAAAAAAGGTCTTATTCACAAAATAAAAAATGACAATATGGGTTGTTAGATGTGAAAAGGATATTTTTGATAATTTGTGCAAAACTTCAATGCAGATTTTTAGCTTGACCCACTTCATAGATTTTCTAACATTGATAAAACACCAAATTTCAAGCTTTCGGACTGAAGTCCCTAGGTAAAGGAATCATATTGCAGAGTTAGAATCATCAAAGGAGTCAACAGATATTTTATAATGGATACTTTTAGCCACTACTATTTTTGGAGGATGGCATTTCCCGCCACAAGTAACAGATCACAACCCCCTTTGAAATTATAGTCAAGGTGATTAATGATATTAGCGCCCAGGTAAATATGTCATAAGGAGACATGATGTAACATTATTTACTTAACATCAATAATCATGCACATGAGAAGAACACAATAACACATGATATTTATGTGGAAACCCTTACGCGAGAAAATCACACCAAATTAATGTTTTTATATAAATTATTTTTATAAATTTTGTAGGCACCAACCCCTCATTCAATTTGTGAGCACCAACCCACTAGAGGCACCAACCCTTAATTCAATTTCTCTTCACAAATTCTGCTATAACTCTCTTCTTCCAATCTGCTATTATGCTCATCATAAATCTTCCATAAAACTGATTACTATCTCCTTACAAATTTTCATATACTCTTGCTACCAAATCTGCATGTGTTCTTTCAATTCTTCATATATTCTTCTTGTGATGAATGATTTTTTGTTTTGTATTTCACTCACACAAATCACATATTTATTCCTCATGAATTATGCTTCATAAAATGTTATTACATTGTTCACTTGCACTCCCCCTTCAAATCTGCATATTCTCCTTTTAAATCTGCATATGTGTTGGCGTTACAATTCGCACCTCTAGAGTGCGTATTGGCAACAGACAATTAACTACTCTTCAAATTAAGAGGGGAAGCTCCCTCTTTTGCTATTATTGCGTAAAAAGTAAAGTGATCTAAGTTTCCTATCTTTTTACTCAGTGGCAGGGCACAAGGGTGATAAAACTCAATGCGTTGCAGCTAAGGTTTTCTCTAGTTTCTACAAATCTTAACTACAACTAGGCTAAACTATCCTACCTCCTCAAGTAAAACAGAGCGAGAGGGTGTAGGAGCAATATTTGGGGAATGGTTGGATCACTTGGGTCAACCGTCTCTCAAAATGCATCCAAAGGCTCTGAACTTTCAAATCTATGCTAGAATAAGGTCTATGCAAGCAAACACTCATACGGTAAGCTAAATCTCAGGATTCCCAAGGAGGTGATGGCACCTGTCCAAGGTGTAGGCTGAGATGTAGATTACTAGAAATGACACAGAATGATGAACTAGATATCAAGATTCCCAAGGAGGCGACGGTGCCTGTCCAAGGTGTACGCTGAAATATAGATCATAAAACAACATCAAACGATAATCCTTGACCTCTAAATTCCTAAGGAGGCGACGACACCTGTCCGAGGTGTAGATTGAAACAATAGATTATAAAAACAAACGTTGATAGATCTTGAAACTTTGGATCAAATGGCACATTGCTCTTTGATTTATTTCTTCAAACTTGCTCAACGATTTAAAAATATTTGGGACAGCAAAGGTATAAAATCATACACTATTGTGATCAAACCAAACAACTCTTAGACAAAGAGTGAACAGCTATTGACTTGCAAGCTTGATAGCACAATGGCGCAACAATTTTGTGTAGTAATAAAAGTTAAACAATAATGAGCAAGGATGCTCTTATTTATAGAAGCTCAAAGGAGTAGGGAACCCTAAATCTCCTTGAGTTAACACTTAGTTCTTGCCAATCTGCAAGATTTATTCCTATGTCTAAAAATAGGTAACCTAATAGTTAACTGGAAAGTCTACTTCAGTTAACTGATTCTAAACTAAAAGAGAACTCTAATATACAAAAGTGCCTCTGAAATAGACATGCATAATTAGTGGGACAGTGAGTTAACTTGGAAAGAGGCATCAAGTTAACTCCTGTGTCATAAATGTTATCTTGGAGGGGTAGGACGTCCTAACTGAGTGTTTACACCTCATCAACTCGAGTCATCATTTCCTCTAACCAGTGATAGACTGCCTCTGCATCTAGGCAACTGATACTTTGCAAGATGATGACGTGTCGTCGCAACATTTCCTCGCCACTCACAATCTGCTCCTGAAATTCAATATTCTTTGCAGCTGCATCATCAAGCTTTGCCGACATGGCTGCAATATGACTTAACCTGCAACCAACAGGATCACCGCAGAAACTACTATGGATTAGATCCTAAAACTGTGTTTATACCTCAGCTAGCTCGACATATGCACCTCCTTCATGCCGGTATAGGCAAGGGATAGATGTTACCAACATTCTTACAAAATTGATAACACTTGCCACGATTTATCTGTACTCAATCAATTCCACAGAGTTTGTATCATAAGCTTTCACTTTGTATGCAAGTTGTTCTTTCCAAGTGTAAAGATGTTGCTTGTTCTCCTCTGTAGCAACTGAATTGTACGTCATCTACAAGTCTGAGATAGTGATCTCATCTTTAGGCCTACTCTCTGCTATGTCTTGCTCTAATTCCTGGATCTTCGCGCGAAGGTCATGGGCTCTATACCTTAGCTGATACAGCTCTGCAAGTATACACCGGCCCCTAATGACGAATTCTTCCACTTGATCTCTCAAGTGCTTTCCATATAGGATCAGTTGACTTAGCTGATTTTGTTCTGCGGGGAGCTCCAGCATCTGTGGAAGCAAGGAAGTGACGTTTGATGTACCATGCATCAAGTTGGAGATATACAGTCACATCTATTGGTTTTCAACCTTTAGGGCTGCTTTATGTTCACCATCCTTCACCACTCTTTCTTTGATGCTCACTGACGCAACCTCAAAGAGATACACCTCAACCTGACGCGTGCTCTGGCCAAGGTTGACTTTCATCAAGGTGAAGTCATCAACCTCTACCTCATTTGCATTTCTATCTTCAGGTGGTGCAGCGGTCTCAATGACAATCTCATTGTCAGCATTCTTTCCTACATGGACTTGCTTCTTGAGCTTCTTCTCTGGCGTGTCCTGATGGACATAGTCGAATTCTGAGAAGCCCAGTTGGTAAGACAGCCTCCTCTTCCTTCCTAGGAGATTCTCAAGCCAAGATGAATCTTGACTAATCTCGTTGGAAGTATGGATGCAAGTCCTGTGGATTCCTGACAAGTGGGATTGTGTTGCAGTGTCATGTGGTGGCGAATCTGACTCTAAGTCAATACGGATTGGCAACTGTTGTGGTGGTGGCGGAATGGGAGGCTTTGCTTCCATCTCCGGTACTGTCTCAGCTGTAACTGTTTCCATCACTGGCTCAGTTGTGTTTGTGGTTGTATCCACATGTTGCTCTTGCTGATTTATATCAGCAATCGGCATTTTTCCCCTTGTATGACCTGACATTCTTGCTCCCCTAGGAGGGTTACTCCATGCCTTTTGTCTAGGTTTTGCACTTGACGTGGAAGGTAGTGAAGTATCAACCGGTGGCGGCTCTATATCTAGAATAACTACCTTTCGTGTCCTTTTGCTATCCAAGTAGAGCTGGTTGTTCCTGACAACTCTGCTTGTTCTTTCCTCAATGGACATACTTTCCTTGGCATACCAATCCACAGCTTGAAGTGGTTGTGAGTCAACCTGATCTATGAAGAACGAGGGAAGAATAACTTCCCCATCATCATCAGATAACCCTTCCACATCCTCTGACAAGAAGTCAGCAATTTGTGGAAGTCTAAATTGGCTGTAGTTGCGTCTTTGTACTTCGAACTCGTCTTCACAGTTGAACCAATAGTCCTCCATGGAAGACTTGTGTGAAGAGTATTGACCAAGGCGTGTTGAATAGTGACCCCAAGGATCATATAACCGTCTTTCGATGAGATATTTAAGGTTAAGTCTCATCATCTCATGGCTCATAACCTTGGCATCAACTGCTGACCTGCACTTGTAAAGTCCCATCTGAAAAGGAAAGTTTGCAGTCGTCTTGTGTTTGATACGCAAAAGAGAATATACCTTGTGCAACTGTCGTAAGAATTCCATGAAGACCACCCTATCTGATGGATAGCGAGGTAACATGGCGGGATGACTCGAGTACCCATATACACGAATGTAGGTAAAAGTGGGGAACTGGATGAACCAATCCGCCCACTCTACCATTGCCTCCTTGGCTACTAATGAGATGCGTATATGCGATTCATGATCGAGGTCTCTCACGGTGTGCATCAGGAATTGATCATTTACTCGCTTGAAATGTCTGTCTGATTGTGTGAACTCAAGTTGTGAGAAATGCTTGTGAACCTTTTGCACACCTAAAGTTCCCACATTGTTCGACGCTCTAAACTGGCCTTGGAAGGCTATCAGATATACAAGGTATGAATACATGTGGAATTTGTGAGCCTCTAAGAAACTAGTCATCTGTTTGTGGAGAATATCACTGATCAGGGCGAGCCAATCATAGTATTCTTTGTTGCTCACAATTTTAGTGATGACATAGTACATCCATGATTGGAATTTGTTTGCCTCCTCTTGACCAATAATATAGTTGAGTAGAGTGATCATTACCGCATATTCATCCTTGAACTCTCCATGTTCTACATTCTTCGACAAGTTGGATCTTTTCTCTTTAAGCCATTTTTCTACCATCCTCTTCTGACATTTGTCTTTTGACTCATTGAATGCCTTTTCGCACTCTCATAGATACAACCAAGTTTTTCACACATGGTGGAATGGTGAAACACCTTTTGATATCCCTAGGCTTGAGGTTGTATATCACTTGCCCATCCACTGATTGAATCTCTCATGTAGTAGGGTTGTAATGCTTTAAACAAGCTATTACAAATTCTACGCTTTGCGCTGAGATGCGGATTGACGCTGCCTCAAGCAATCCGGATTGCTAAATATTCTAAAGTGTGCACTGGTCTATGCCTTCCAACTTTTCTAAGTTGACCTTTGGGTGTGCCCAATGCAAATCGGTGTCTACCGTTTTCAGGAAGTCATGGAGTAAGACCGTTTTGGTTTTGTATTCGACCTGAGAGAACTGCATTTTGAAAACCTTGAAGATTGACTGGGCACACAATACTGTTCAAACAATTTTTCTGCAACTGCTAAAAATAGCCTTCTCGAGAAGTACTTTTTATGAAAATTTCTAAGACGTGGGTTTTATTGGGAATACTTTTCTTAATGAACCCAAAACGTCAGAAATTCCAAAAAGTTACTTTTCCTTGTACATGCAAGAACCCTTCAGGGCAAAGGTTTCAAAGGTAGCAGAGGCTTATTTTTCCTAGAAAAATCTAACACATGGGTATTGTAGGTGCTTCAAAGGTGAACAAACCCAGTTTGTCTATTTTTTGAAATTGTGACTTTTTTCGGAAACCCTAAAAAAAGGGGCAACGGGGCTACTTTCTTTCGAAGAATCTGGCACATGGCTTTTGTTGAAACTGTTGTGTTGATCATACCCAAAAGGTCAGATCTATGAATAACTATTGTTTACTTGGACATGCAAGAAGATCTAAGACAAGAATAGAAGAAATATGAGAGGGAGAAGTTTAGAGGTTATAAACTGCCTCTCTGAATCTTCAAGAAAATCACGCCTAGAGATGTAAACTCTGATAAACTGTTCCTCTGTGCAACTTATTCTTGTAAACATGAAGAATGCTAAGAATGCCCTCTGTCAAATCTTCAAATGACTTCAAAGAGAAAAATACTTGTGTTTGAGCTTCAACCTGCAAAGAGAAATAATGAATAATGACGCCTAAGCTTGATAAATAGCATTTGATGTGGAATCAATCAAGTTTAGGCACCAACATATTGATCGAGGAGTCAATCTGCCTAATCAGGAGTTCACTCAGGTAATTTCCACCAATTTGGGGACGTTTTTGACATGAAGAGGCCTTCAAAATAGACAACTTCAGTCAACTAGGCCTTCTTTGACTTTAGGCATCCAAGTTGAGGAGTTGAAGATTTTTTATCCTTTTTTTGTGATGAAGTACCTCTGTTTGATCCTTGATTTCGGTTGCTCAATTGATCCTGAAGTCTTGCTGATAGATCTACTACAAAGTTGGATCAACTCTGAAAAGGTGTGCTTGGGAGCTGCAAAGCTTAAAACCTAAATCTAATGCCTCAAATTTTTGGGCGCCTTTTCCCAAAAAGGTGCATTTTTCACCAGACTTGGTTAGTTTCTTGGATGCTTTTCAATTTCTCCAGATTGACCTTCAATGCTTTGATCTGAGATCGCCGATGACTAACAATTCTGGTGAACGTGCCGAGATATGGAATGGATAACTAGTTCAATTCCGGAAAGGATGACTGGCCTTCCAAGTCATGAAAGTTGTTTAAGAGATCCCAAAATTTTGGGCGCCCCTGGCCTACAAGGGCGCCTTTAACCTTTTGTGTTGTAATTTTCACTTTGCAACCTTTCACGAACAACCCCAGTTTGATCTTCATTGTCGGATGTTTGATTTATCTGTTGAATCTGCTAACAGTGTCATTGCTAAGATTGATCAAGACAAAGGACTTCCTAGAGGTTATGGAGCTTGAAGATTGCATCTGATTGCCCAAAAGGTTGGGCACCTATTTCTAGGAAGGTGCATTTTCCTTAACACAGCCAATTCTTCATGTCCTTCATTTTGCCTTTGCTTCCATTGTTTTCCGCTTGATCTTCATTTGTGAGTGCTTAATAGGTCTCATGAGCTCGCAACTAGATTGATCGCAAAGCTGAAAGGATGCTAAGCAAATGCCTTGGAGAAAGTAGTTGTTGAAAACCTCAACAAGTGGCTCAAAATGATGGGCGCCCCTAGCCAACAAGGGTGCTTTTTCCTAGATGTTCACTAATTTACCCTTAGTTTTGTGTGCTTGAATGATCAACAGTTGTCATCGTTTGATGTGTCTCATACACTTGGGAATAGATTCTTTGCAAAGCTGAGCTGTGACTGGGGAGATCACTTGGAGATAAGCTTACTCAAAAACTGACATCTGGATAGTCTTATTCTAGGGCACCTCTAAGCTATAGGGGTGCTTTTTCCAATGTTTAACTGTCATCTTTGATGATACTTGCTTTCAGCATCTTTTGTCTTTGCCTTTGTTTGCCAGTGATCGATGAATCAGGTGAACTTGCTTGGCAATGCATTGGAAAGTCAGCAAAATCACGAAGGAGATGACTGTCTTGGCAAAACTTGATGACTTCCTTTGACCTTTTGACTTCATGGGCGCCCCTGGCCAGCAGGAGTGCTTTTGGCTACAGCTTCGTCATTTTATTGAAAATTCTCATCTCTTTGCACTTCACGTTTGCCTGTGTAGCTTGATTGTTTTGATCATTTTCGCCTGTGTAGCTTGATTGTTTGCCTGTGTAGTTTGATTGTTTCACGTTGGCAAAACTTGATGACTTCCTTTGACCTTTTGACTTCATGGCACCCCTGGCCAACAGGAGCGCTTTTGGCTGCAGCTTCATTATTTTATTGAAAATTATCATCTCTTCGCGCTTCACATTCGCCTATGTAGCTTGATTGTGTAGCTCGAAAATCTCCTCCGTCGCGAAGCATATTTTCGAGCATCTTTTGCCATGGATTCTTCCTTGAAGCTTTTAAGGCTTAGATCTCGACACCTAGTACTAGCCATTCTGCCATTAATGGCCTCAAAGGTCCTATCTTTTCTTCTGAAAAATGAAAATAGACCCACCAAAGTAAAACAAACTTTTTGGTGATTTTGACTTGACCAATGTGATCGTGAAGTCAAATTATCCTATCAAAATCATTTTCAACTAATCCTAGAAATGTCCCATTTTTAGGGGTTTTCTTAAAAACAGGGGTACAAAACCCTAATTTTCAAAAATTTGCAAGTATCCTCCTTGAGATAAACCCACAAAAAGCCCATGTTTTGTTTGACCAAAGACGGACTTTTGACAACAATTTTACATGATTTAGACCATTTTAATCAAAATGCCTTATTGAAGCAAAAAATTATTTTGGGTACAACAATATGCTAAATCATATATCTGCTGTTATATTTCAGATATCTGCTCTTCTAGGACTGATTATTCATGTTTTCCACTATCTCATATGTCTTTTATATCTTCAAGAAGTGTTGTGTATATATGATGAACACACCTCACTCCACACACTATTCATCTCTCGCGCAATTCTTTTTCATTTTATATCCTCATATTTTTTTGAAGAGATACAACACTTCACAATGGATATATTATTTCTAAAGAGGCATCCTTTTGTTAACACTCTTTATGTTAGCCATAATCTTAATTACTGCCTCTAATGATAATTGCTTTCCTTGACAAATAGAAATCACTACACTCTAGTAATCGTTGCCTTTTATATCATAGTCACTGCTATTTATGGAGCGTTGCTTTTAATACATTCATTGCTTTTCCTTAATACATTTGTTGCTCTCTTCATAATATTAATTCGCTACATACTCCTTTTGATTATGTACGTTGTTTTTCAATTTCTAACTTTGAATGATTATAATCGTTGTCTTTTGACTGGGATTTGTGTTGTGCCCAATCAAAAATTTTGCTTCATTAAGGCATTTTGTAAAGAATGGTTAGTGTCTTGTAAAAAACATGTCAAAAGTCGAAATTTCTAAAAATAGAAAGTTTCTAAAAATAGACTTGAGTTAAGGTTTTCTGGGTGTGTTGTCAAATGGATGCTGGCAAAACTTTCTAAAAATAGAATATTTGTTTGAAAGACTAACTGATTCTGATTGGTTGAAAATACTTCCTAAGCAAGCTGGTCCAGTTAGAATCGTCAAAAGGTCAGTATTTCTCTACTAGGTCAATTTTGCTTTTTTAGAGGGAAAAGCATGAGCTCAGAAGTCATTAATGGAGGAAAGTCAGCTACCAGATGTTAGATTCAAACTCTTAGATGTTGCACAGACAACAACGAATGACGAACGATGCACAAAGAACGATGAACGGAGAAGTGAAAGAAAAAGTTGAAATTTGTGAAAAAATACCAAGGCTAGTATGTCTAGGCGCCCCTGTCCAGGAAGGGTGCCTGGGATTTCATGCCTTTGTTAAATTTTGGCCCGTGTTCGAAAACGGTGAATCTTGCCCGTCAGTGACCTTCAATTGCCCGGAAAACAAGATAAAAGCAACATTTGAGGCAAGGAAAAGCTAGCAAACATATCAATGATGTTTAGACAAGCTAGTATACTCAGCATCTGGATGCAGGTGTTCGTCGTCACGTAGAAATCAATGATCAAAAGACGCAGTTGGCAAAGGCGGAGATCAGAAAGTGGAGAAAAGTGAAAATCATCAAAAAATGACTAAGGTTGGTATGTCTAGGCGCCCCTGTCAAGGAGAGGTGCCTAGCTTCTCAACACTTAGTCAATTTTTTGCCTCGTTCAAAAATTCATCAAACTCCATCAGCCCAATTCGGGTTCTTAGAAAATCAGCCAGATGCAGTGTTGGGGCCTGGCAGAGGGTATAATTCATCTCACATATGATCAGGCTTGCCTAATTGACTGCCTTTTAGTCTCTCTTGTTCACCAACTGGCAGGAAACGATGCCCGAATTGGGGTCATTGGCTTCCGACAGAAACACGCAAAGTAAAAATTTGAAAATCATTAAAAAATGGCTAAGGCGTGGAAGCTTAGGTGCCCCTGTCAAGGAGAGGCACCTAGCATTTAATGCCTTAGAATATTTTTTATCCCAGCACGCCTTCCTTCCAGTTCAACCTTCGTCGGCAGTTTTGAGGGCTCACAATCATGATCAGATGATGTCAGACGTCGGCATGAAGCTAGAGATCACTTCAGTAGTGGGTAAACATGAGATTTCCATGGTCAAACAGATTTTATCAGTTGGCATCATCAGATTGTTGGCTCGTCGAAGTCAAAGGTAGGCCTCGTCGGAAGCAAAAGTTGAAAAACGAAGAAAAAATTCTAACTCTGGGATGTCTAGGAGCCCCGTCTAGTTAGAGCTCCTAGCATTTCATGCCTTAGCCATTTTTTCAACTTCCATCATTCATTGATCAAATACGTTTCCTCACACGCGTGCTTTTTTTCCCTACAAAGGAGGAATTCACCATTACACATGCAAATGGACTCAAATTTTTGCATACAAAGTTTCTATCTTCTTTGAGAAGCTTCGAGTTTTTAGGGCTTTGCAAAGAAAGCGCTTTTTCATCTTCAAACTCTATTCAAGAAGGCTTTTGGCATTCATTCTTCATATTTTGCAGGTTGGCATCCAGAGGAAGGAAGATGGATTTTTCTTCTCATCAAGATTTGGAGTGCTTTTTTAGTGTTCTTCGTGGATTCGAGATTGGGAGGCACAGAGGCACGCTTTTTCATGGTCCAATCTTCTAGGGCATCGCATTTCAAAACAAGTGGTCAGCTTTTTCAGTTTTCATCGATTTGGGTGCATCTACTTTTTGCTCTCTTGAAGATTGGGAAATTTTATATTTCCAAAAAATCTGCTTTTTCGACGCTTTTACGAAAAGCCCTCAGCTTTTTCAAAATCTGATGAACTAGGTCTCTTCAAAACATGATTGTCTACAAAACCCAGACCTCAACTTTTTTTTCCAAGAATCTGCTTTTTGGAGAAAAATCAGAAACTTATTTTCAGTAGTTTGTGCAAAACTTTTTCGAACATAAGCGTGTTCACAGTCAAAATTCAAGTTTTTGAACATGCAGTATTCTCCCAGCTTTTTGGCGGATATAGTTTCCCAAAATTATCATGTTTGAAGTCACCTTTTGGGGCAGCGATGTTTTCCAAGAATAGAACTCAAAAGCAACAGTTAACTTGTTGCCTTTTTCCAAGTTAAACTCGTTGTTCTCATTCATGCTTATCTATCCTTTGTATTATGGAAAAAATCAGATGTATAGTTGGAACTTTCCCTGCTTTTAGCAGGTAGTTAGTTGTCTTGTGTTAGTTTTAGAAATAAAGCTTGCAAGTTGGCAAGTCTAGTCAGCTTAAAGCAAGGAAATTTTATAGTTACCTACTCCTTGTTTGTGTATAAATAAGGGCAGCCTTGCCAATTATTTTCTTAACTGTTATTGTGATAACAAATTGTTGAGCCTACTTTTGCCGCAACTTTGTTATTCGGTGTTTGTTCACTTTGTGTAAGAGCAAGTTTGCAAGCCTACCTTTGCTGCAAATTATTGTTCAGTTAATGTTCAATCTGTGTCAAGTGCAATCTGGTGTTTGATCGCTAATTTGTAAGCCTGTCTTTGCTACAAATCTGCTGTCCCAAAAGTGTAATTGCTGTTGGAAATTTAAGGAAATCTCATGCCTACTTTGCGCTGATCTACTATCTCAATCTCTTTCAGTATTTTGTCTTATGTCTTTTTGCTTGCATAATCTTTATTTCAGCTTACATCTTATAAGTACAATGAGTCTTCAGCTGTGATCTAGAAGTGAGTTTATTTAAGCTTATGTGTTAATCAAATCATTCCCCATTTACGTCTAACTCTCAAGCTCTGAGTTTACTTGAGTTGTTAGAAGCATCTATAGTTTAGACCTAGTTGTAGTTTGAAGTTTTGGAAAAGAGAAAACCCCAGCTACGATGCAAAGTGTTTTATAACCTTGTGCTCTAAGCTAAGAACAAAAAATGATTGGCAATAGTTTAGTATTCTTTTTTAAGCATCATCAGCGAAGAGGAAGCTTCCCCTTCTAATTTGAAGAGCAATTTAACTATGCATAGCTGTCCGTTTCTAATCTGCATTCCAAAGGTGCGAATTGAAACGCCAACACTTTGTTAACTAATAATATCACTTCTTTTCACAAAAGCACTGCCTCTAAATGACTTCCAATTGCTTTTTATTTTTGTCTTATTCATTTCTGTCTCATATGGAATTTTTTCCTTTTCTTAATTTTGTCTTATCTGCTTCTCTTTTTGTCTTTGCTTGCTTTTTATAGTTTAATCGCTGTACATACTCATTTGCTGGTCTTCATAACACAACCGCTCCTCTTCATAATACATTTGCTGGGCACTTAGGAAGTTGACCAGTATTTAAACAAAGTTGACCATAATCTTTTTGTCTTGGGCTCCAATAAAGTAGACTAGCATAAACAATATATCTTTGTCAATAATATTATGTCTTTAAATCATTGCATTTAATCATAATCGATGGCTCCTTATCTTCATTAATTGCTGCATACTCTCAGAATATATTTATCACTTCCCAATTATATATATGAGTTGTCTTCATCATTAAGTTGGGTGGTATATAGCATCTTTTCTTGTTACTTCATGTTACTGACCCCAAGTGCATAAGTGGCTCTTATTCTCACCCCACTTTGAAGTGATCTTGTTACTCACCCCACTGATATAAACAATTAATAGTATCACTCAACAGTAAAAAGTGGAAGAGTCATTTATTGGTTATTACTTACTCACCATTATAGAAGTGGAAGATCAACTTTGCATTTCATTATTGATATGATTTCCAAAGCAAATGGAATGCTTATTAACCCCATTGGATAAGTGGATAAATATTAAGTTGCTCATTCAATATAATTGTATCAGTGAAGGTATGTATCCACCTCAAGGCAAGGGAATTGAAATTAGAAAGTGGAAAGAAAGTTTATCATTTTCATATGGAGAAACTTCAAGTTTTTTCAAAAAAAAAATTGGGGTGATTTTACAGTGTATCAAGGAAGGGGTTCTTGCTAGCTTGCTCCTTGGTGCTTCAATGTACTACAATAAGCCATAAGTAGAGAAACTCCATTCTGTAACATAGAACAAAAAGATCATATTTTAGGACCATAGACTTTAGTAGAGGACACCTTCTCAGAAGTCCTAAGAGTCTGTCAGTTTTTGGCTTGTGATTGCGACAGTGTATTAGAAGTTATGGTAGAAAAGGACAAGGGACTAGCCCAACTAGACAATCCAAATGGCAGAGCAAAAGGAAATTTGACACCATGTTGGACATGATGTCACAGATGCTTGCAAAAATGGGTCAAAATATGTCTCAAACACCTCACTTTCAGCTGAGGAAACTAGTGCTTCAAACACACAATCATAGGAGCAACAATGGACACACTAATGGTGTTCCTGTTGGATATGTCACTAGGCCCCTTTAGCTTATGTTCATTTGTAGGGAGGAGCCCCTACTTGAACAAGAAGTCCTAATTCCCATGGCAGATGAAGTAAGGGCTAGTTACACAGAGTACGTAACTCTTTCAGCTGAGATTCGAGACGTTTTGTCCCTAGAGTAGTTTATGAATCAGAAGAAGAAGAGAGGGGGAGGAAGAGTTGAAAATAGAGGGCCTTCCGTGTAAAGGGACTACCAACAAGCCTTGGGAAAGGTGACTCTAGCTCACTTTGACGGGAGTGACAAATGCATTGGTCGAGCTTGGGTCCAAAAATTGGTCAACTACTTGTCCCTAAGACCAATGCTAGAAGTGGATGCCACAAATTTGCTACTTTACACTTAGATGGAGCTGCCCATAAGTGGTGGTACCATGACTTGGTCACACTTGGCCACACTTTGATCAACACCTATGATGAGTTTGTTGGACCTTTTGTCATTGATGCCAAAGAAGTTGGAGTGCTTGAGTCAGCATTATGGTGATAGCTTATCCTTGTTTTCGATAGAACCTTTGGTCCAATAAGTTTGAAGTATGCAATGCATTTGTGATATTGTTAGCATTCTGCCATGTCAGATTTGAGGTGTCAAATGAAGTCTCAATGTGCTAAGTCAGCTCCAAGTCAGCGTGACTTGTCCTGGTCAGGTTTCTGGTGCAATACTTTTTTGTTTTGTAATGCCTTGCTAATATTGTGGTGGCGGCTTGTTTAATCCAAAATCCTTTGATGACTTTCTATGTTGTGATGACTAATTTATAATGCCTTAGCTATCACTCCATATTGTGTCTCTCATTTTTGGGCGATGACTTGTATAAGGCAACTTGAATATTATATGCAGATTCCAATTATGGGGACATGAATGTTTTCTTTTTGAGTCATGAAGGGTGACCATGATCAAAAACATTTATCCTTTGCCATATTGCTTATTGAAAACAGTTTCACATTCAGTGTCTCTGACGAAGTGTGTGGAAGACGTATTTTGACTTCATATGCCATCGCTTCCAATTTAAAAAAAATGACAAGCTATGTGGTTGTGTGGGAGTCACGAAAATTAACTCAAGCCTTGTTGTGAGCATTCTATTGTTGTAGACCACTCATACCTTGTATGATTTTTAGAAATCGTCCATCTTAAATAATCTGTGCAACAGTTAGTGATGAAAGTCGTGCCATTGTGTTGGCGTTTAAATTTGCACCTCTGGAATGTGTTTAAATAATTTGTGCAACAGTTAGTGATGAAAGTCGTGCCATTGTGTTAGATTCCAATTGTGGGCACATGAATGTTTTTTTTTAAGTCGTGAAGGGTGACCATGATCAAAAATATTTATCCTTTGCTGTATTGCTTATTGAAAACGGTTTCACATTCATTGTCTCTAATGAAGTGTGTGGAAGACATATTTTGACTTCATATGCCATCGCTTCCAATTTAAAAAAAATGACAAGCTATGTGGTTGTGTGGGAGTCACATAAATTAACTCAGGCCTTGTCTTGAGCATTCTATTGTTGCAGACCACTCATAACTTGTATGATTTTTAGAAATCGTCCATCTTAAATAATCTGTGCAACGGTTAGTGATGAAAGTCGTGCCATTGTGTTGGCGTTTAAATTCGCACCTCTGGAATGCGTATTTGAAACAAACAACTATGCACAGATAAATTGCTCTTCAAATTAGGAGGGGAAGCTCCCTCTTGCTGATGGTATGAAAGAAAGTAAATTAAAACTAATTCGCCTATCTTTTTGTTTCAGCTAGAGCACAAGGTTTATTAAACACAAATGCTGTAGCTGAGATTTTTTGATTTAAGAATTCCAACTACGATTAACTTAAGCTAAAGATGTTTCTAATATCTCAAGTAATATGCAGAGCAAGAGAATTAGAAATGAACAAGGTTGATTTCTCTGACAAAGGCTTAAGAGAACTCTTTCTCAACATAATCTACACACTTCAATGCAAGCTGAAATTAAGATCACAAAAGCATACAATGAACAGAAATCTGAGACATTATACCAAGGCAAAGGAGGCTCATGATTTTATTTCTCAAACTTCGAACAACAAAAAAAATTACTTCAAACACATGCTTGGAACAGAGCTTACAGCCAAAGAGGCCGGCAAAACTTTTGTTCTTACAGCGTAGCCAATTACAACAACTACTTGTTGGCTAAAAGAGACTCAACAATTCGCTATCATAAAACAATTGAACAACACTTGAATAACAATAGAAGGCACTTAGGCTTAGCGTTTTGTTATCACTAGCATGGTTAAAGAAAACTAATGAGCAAAGGCTCTTATTTATAGGCAAGCAGAGGAGTAGGGAACCCTAAAATCTCCTTGCTTTACAATCTAGGGCTTGCTCAGCAAGCAAGCTTTATTTCTAAATCTAGAAAGAAGATAACATCTAACACCTAAGAAAGCAGGAAAAGCAAGGAATGCCAACTATTACATTTATCTTCTTTCTCTTCTTCAAAGAATGGATAAGAATTGTTCCAAGAATAGAAAGAAAGCGGAAAGAAAGCTTCTAGATGAAAGTCACTTTAAATCTCAATGACATCCGCTAAAAAGCAGGAAACTGTGTCCCGGTTAGGTGCATCTATTCCCTCAATAGCAAAGTTACGCTTTTCCAAGATATCCTCTCCATCTGCAATTGATCTCAGGAAATCTTCAACCTCATTGGCCGCCTTTTCAAACTTTGCTGACATCATGGAAATGTGACCCATTCTCTTGCCAATTGGACTGCTGCTATCACAGCTGTGAACAACACTCTGAAATTGTGTTTGCACTTCATCAAGCCCGGTGTAGGAACCATCTTCAAGACTGTATCGAGAAGGAATCTCTGTGACAAACTCATTGATGAAAAGAAGAGCTTCGATCACCCTTTGTTTGTAGGCAATAAACTCCTCGGATATCCTCTTGTAGGTTTTAACCTTGAAGACATGACGCTCTCTCCAAGCAAGGATCTGCCTCTTGTGTTCTTTTGAGACCATTGAACCATAGGTTGTATTCAAATCAACAATGATGATTTCGTGCCTTGGTTTCATCTCAGCCATTGATTGTTCAAACCCCTGAATACCTTGACATAGCGCATGAGCGTTGTCTCTCAACTGAAACATTTGTGCTAAGATCTCCTTTCCTCTGACAATGAAACTCTTGATCCACTCTTGAGTTTCCTTCCCACAAATTACCGGCTGTCTCAACTGATGATGATCAGTTGGTGTCTCTAAAACTAGGGGCAACAAATGGGTAGCCTGTGAAGAACCATGGGCAAGGTTAGAAATATAAAGCCTAAGTTGCTGGATTTCAGCCTTGAGGGCTGCTTTGTCTTCCATCCTTGAGCACTCTTTCTTTGAAGGTTTTCTAAACACAAATTTAACAAACTCCTATTATCCGTGATGTTTGGTGTTTTACTTAAGATTAGCCTTGGACCATCATGAAGTCATCCATATTCACCCTCATCCTCGCTCTTATCTTCGTGAGGTGTAGCAGCCTCCATGACTATCTCACCAACGATTCCTATCAAAATGAACTTGCTTCTTTGCTTTTTTCTTAGGAGGTTCTTGATAGATGTTGTCAAGGTCATCAAAATCCACCTGATATGAAGGTCTTCTTCTCTCCCTTCCCAAGGAGCTCTCAAGCCAAGACACGGTAGTATCTTTACTAACTTCCTTGGGATGTATAATTGCAATTTCTTCATCTTCTTCAATATCCAGGTTGATGTGAATCGGTGAAGATCTTGTCAAAGGTACAAAAACATGTGTGTTAAAGGCGCTCCTCTCTCGCTTTTCTAAGGTAATGTGCCTCGTCAGAGGGAGCTCGCTACAAACCGTAGGGTTGCTCCCGTGATGATTATGCCCGAGAAGTCTAACCCTCTTCTTACATTTTACTCTGATCCTCGCTACCCTGGTGTAATGCTTTATCCAATCAACACACATAATAAAAATGTCTAGAGACACTCTATCCCTCTCTTGAAAACCACCTCGTGATGCTAGCATTGGCAACATCATAATGGCGTATTCCAAGGTTTCTTTTGTCGTCTTGACGGTGGATAAGCTCAATGGGCGCAGATTTGGCCGGGTAATACACAAGGGGACTTACGTTAAAGAAATTTTCACAAGTTTGGGACTTAGGCGGATTTATCATTAAAGGCTCTCTTCAATTAGGACTTCAATGTGGATCTCGAAAAAAATGGCAAAAAGATAAGGGTTTAAGGGATCTATTCTATGCCTAAGAATTTAAGAGACAGTAAAGATCCGGTGAAAGGGATAACCGCACTTTGTTTCGCCTCCTGTTGGACAACTTACGCAAAGTGGGTGCAATCTTCAAGGGGGTGTGATTGTAATTTTCAGATCTCGAATGAGACCGAAGTTAGGCGTCCACAATTACAAGCTCAGGCTAACTTTACGCATCGAATGCAAATCATCCATTCGAAGAAAGTATGAGCAATATTTCACTGTTGAATCTATACGATCAATCTCTCATCCACTAACCAATACTCAAAAAGCAAATTCTACTTAACTTAATTCTAACTTTAATATATGCAACCTTGCTTACTATTTGACAATAAAAGTTATTCAAAGCAAATCATGCATAAGAGCTTTTACTATCGGAAATAGTTTCAATGCAACAATTTCATATACTGTCTCCACTACAAATGAAAAAATGAGAGATCACCAGTTTAAATAGAGTTTCAAAAATCAAATGAAGGGTCGAGATTAAAACAATATCGACGGCCAAGATTATTACAACTCAACCCTAATTAGGGTTGCCCAAAATAACATGAGTTATCATCCAGTAAACAATCAGTAAAGTGGCAGTTGAAGCTATCATCAAGGAGAGGTGTCCTTATCCTCATGAGCAGCATTGCGTTCGATGAACCTGGTCACGACTGTGACAACCTCCTCCATCGTGACGAGTGGTAGCATGCTAATCCGGAATTCAAGTCCATCCAAGCTCTCAGCACATTTGGCAAAGGTATTTTCCCAGTCCACCTCCTGCTTCCCAAAATCATTCCGGATGGCCGAGAGACTTTAAGCACTTCGCTGGGTCCTCGTCTCGTGACTATCCAAGAGCTTCAGAAGAAAACCTCCCCGAACCTTACTACGCTTCAACCTCTCCACCGTGATATCGCTTTCCTATTGCAATTCAATGTCAACACCTTTGCGCCATAAATTTATCCCTCGGATTTCTTTGACTTGCTTTTCAACTTTGAGCCCATTCGCTTTAGCCCCTTCTCCTTAACCTCCTTTCCGTGATAGTCACTTCCAAAACCAATGGTGAAAATCATACGCTGCTCCTGCAGCAATCACCCTTTTTTCAACCAACTCTTCTCTTGGGATGCCCTTCAGGACCCTAAGGCATGGAATAAGCCTCTCCTGAATATCTAGAAGGTTGTCCCAAATTTCCGCCATATCAACAAGTCTAGAAAGAAAAGAAGTTTGCCCATAGGCAAGTGCCAGTTTTTCCATGAACGAGGTTGCTTCAGTGCCTTCGTTTATCATCCATTCTTGAGCCTCCTTGGCTGTGACCATCCCGTGCTCCACATCCTTCGCTATTTCCTGTGAGGGATTAAGGAGAGGAGGAGCTACTACATCACCCTGATTGAGTGGCTGGGTCAAATGTCGTATGTACTCCTTCAGGCGTTCAACTTCCCTTTTATACTCCTTTTTCGCCACTTCTTTTTCTAGTCTCGCCTTGACAGTTGAGACGGAATTATCTAGTTCCTCCACTTCCTGACCTTTTGTGGTTGGGCCAAGATCTATGGTGGTTATGGCGTACTCTTGAGGAGTGATCTCATCCTGTGGCTTGTCCACTGTTGGTACTGCGATGTGTATGGAACGACTGCCTGCCTCGTCCGCTGAATGGTGGAAAATTTCTTGGCCGGCTTCTTAATTGCAACCTGTTCCAACCTTGCCAAGAAATCCGCAGTATCATCTTCCTCTTGGGCTTCCTCTGGTGCCTAAATCTTCATCCTTTCTATCAGCCAATCCGGAATGGTAGGCTGCTCAATTCCATCTTCTACCTGAACATCCTCCTCATTTGGAACATCCACTACTTCTCTGAGAGCGGAAATCATTCCCTCTTCGAAGTCATTATGTCGGACTTCCATCTCATTATCTGAACCTAGTATTTCCGTGCCCGTAGGTGATGAGGGCTCCTCGTCATCCAGCTGAATAGGCTCATTGTTCTCTTCTTGAACTGTAGGAGGTACGAGCATTTCAACCAAGGATTCATCAATGGTGGCCACCAGCTCGTCAATATTCCGGGACGCTGCAGAACGAGATGGCTCTCCCTTCTGTCTTTTCTGAACCAGCTCTACACTTGGAACTACCTCCTTCCTTTTCTCTCCAATCTCAACCAAATCCTGATGGGATGCGCCAGCATTGGAGGAATACGATTCTGTCTCGCTCAGTAAATCATACGTGAGCGTTATTCTTTTTTGTCTCATCTCCTGGACATGATGGTCAACCCACCACTAAGAGTATTTGGTCACTGGTCTCATCAAGGTTGCTAAGTCTGAGTGCTCAGGCTTGACCACCTTACGAGGAGGAAGAGGTCGGCTTTCCTCGAAGCGTGGCTGGATGTAGTTTCCATCGTCCTGCAACTGATCAGGCACTCGACAAAGTTCAATGCCCTCATGAAGTCAACTGGCATTCTGGACCATAATCTCCTTCTAACCTCATATTCATCAGCAGTGTTTGCCCAGAAGTCCTCCAGTTCCACCCTGTGCTTGTACCTTCTCCCATCCACTGTCCGGATGTGATGATGTGGGTCAAAATTGGCCCTGGACTTGTAGGCTGTGAACAGGTACCACTGGATTTCCAACCTGGCGCTCTCAGCTCCGCGCTGAGGGACAGGATTCTAACATATTCCCGATGAAAAATGGGAATGTAACAGATGCCTTCTTGGTCCCTCTGGATGTTTTGATATTCTTCTAGCTGCCTCAGGACTTCGAGCAGAATCATCCGATTTGTCGGATAGATGGGCAACTTATAGGGATTTCCAGTAAATCCCTGGATCCTGACATATGTAAATTTTGGAAACTGGATGAACCAGGATCCGTATTTACTGATCAAACTTTTCGCCTCATGACTCAGCCTTTGATGCACTCCTCCTTGAAGTATTCTGGTAATATGCATTAAGAAGGCATCGTGCACCCGCCTGAAATGAGACTTCTCCTTCAGCTGGAGTTGTGGGTAGCAATCATAAGGTCTGAGTTCGTTTTCTCCGCTGCCAACTTTTCCCTTGCAAACTAGTCCTTGCAAACTAGTCCTGGATATTTATATGACCTGGCCAATAAGTAGACAATATACGAGCTCATGTGAAAAGACTTAGTCTCCTCCAAATTGACCAACTGCTCGTGAAGATTGTTACTTATCATTCGAGACCAATTGAACATTTTTACGCCAGAAGTGATTTCATCTATGAAGTAGTACATCCAGCTCTCGAAAAATGTACCTTGAGGGTTGCCAGCTATTCTATTCAGCATCAAAATGATGTCCCCATAGTCCTCTTTAAAGTCCGTCCGACGTGGCCTTTTAGGCATCTTCTTTATTGACGGTTTAGGCTTATCCAGCCATGCCTTGTTAACATTTGTGGCGCATAAATCTGGCTGACTGTCATACAAATGCTTAGCTTCCTCCTTGGTCTTATAGACAGTCCGAGAATGTGCTGGGATGCCGAAAGTTTCTTGAATTGCCACCTCGCTCAAGTGTGCCAAAATTCTGCCGTCAGGTGCAATGATCTGCCTCTTATGAGCATCATGGTTGATAGCACATTCTACCATCAATTCTACACAATCCATTGCAGGCGGGAATCCAGCTGCCTGAAAAATCCCATTTCTCACCATCCACCTGGCTATTGGTGTCGGAAGTCCGTTCTGTCCATACACTCTTTTCTTGAACTCTTCGAAGTCGACATGTCCCAGGTCGGTGTTTGCAACATTTTTCCACTTAGAATTTATTTTAGACTCTCGCTGGACACCTTTGCTGGCGAACTTCATGGCTGCCCTCTTTGATGATTCGCCCACCATGGTCATCAACCTGTAGTCAAAAATACTAACATTAATACGAAGACTTTTTAAAATAATTTATTTCTGCGCCTTGAGTTCAAATAATTTACTTTCAGCTTATTAAATAATTAAATTTCTGTGAAAAAGCAAGCTGAAAGTAAATGGATTAAGCTGAAATTTTAGCCAGAACTTAACCAACATGAAAGAGATAGAAGAAGAATGGCGAACTTAATCAATTGAACTTCAAACCTCAGTAAAAGACTTCCGGCTGCAAATCAGATTTAAACTTCGAGAATTAAATAAAAAAGCAAGTGATGAAGTGCGCCCCTCTTGCACAAAAGAATTCGACTTTCAGCAGTTAAATCTTTTCCTTTCTCGAGAAAATTCTTCTTCAGCATAAAATTTCTTCTTCCTCTGGGAAATCCGATCTTGCCTGTAGAATAATTGCTTGCCTTAGAATTTCGAGAGAGATTTAACTTTTCTTCAGCTGTGTTTGTGAAAAATGAGTTGCTGAAACTCATTATAATGTTGAAGAACTTGATTTGTTTTAGCAACTACCTTCTTCTTTCTCGATCTCGATTTGTTTTCTCTTGTTCAAACAGGCAAGTTTCCTTTATTTTTCGAAAAGAATCCATGTCGAGCTTATGCAGGCAAATCTCTTTGATTTTCAAAAATTCGATTTTTGCTTAGATGTTTATCTTTATTTTTCGAATTTTGAAAAACACATTAAATATTCAATTAAATTCGATTTTTCCAACTTTAAATTCATGGCGAATTTAATTTTGCCCATCGGATTTTATCTTTGTCCGGTGCAATTTATTTTCTTTCGATACATCTTTGGCGAATTCAATTTTGTCCAAGGCGTTTCAAATTTCTGAGTATTGGAAATAAATTATTAAAATATTAAAATATTTTAATTTATTACCACCCGTTTGTTTTGGTCCTATGGCTATTTTGATTTTCTCATTTTCTTTGGCTAAAAGTTTATTTTCCAAATTTATTCCAAATTTTGTCTAGCCAAGTCAAAATTTTAGCCATTTTGTCGACAATTGTTATGCCAGATCCTTATTTTTTCCTACCATGGCAAATTTTAAATTGCACTGGGCACATTTTCTTCTACCAAAGTTAAATTGTCTCTCGCTCGGATGAATTTCTCTAGGCAAAGTCTTGGTCTAGATGTCTTCCTTAGGCGAAATTCCATGATGCTTGACAAATTTTTATCTTCCTTAGCCAAAGGCGGACTTTCTCAACTCCTTGCCTTGTGCACTTTCCTCTGTATACTTGGCCAATTTTTCTTCTAAACATCCATACTTAGGCGATTTTAATTTTTCCCTCTTCCTTTCATACTAGGCGAACTTCATTTTATTCTTTGCCATGTCCCAGGCGGACTTTCCCAAGTCTTTTCCATCTTTCCTCAAGGTATGGCGGACTTTCTCAAGTCTTTACCTTTCAAAGTTAGCCTAAATTCGCACTTTTCCACTTGAAAATATTAAAATACTTAGTCAAAATTCCAAATTTCCTTCCTTTTAGGCCTCTATACTTAGGCAATTTTCGGATTTTCCCTTTACTAGGCCTCAAACACTTAGCAAAATTTTAATTTTTTCTCTTTATAGGCCATGGCGGACTTTCCAAGTGTTTAGCCAAAGTATGGCAGACTTTGCAAGGTTATTTCCAAGCTCCTCAAGGCTTGGGCGGAGTTTCTAGAGTCCTTGCCAAGTCTAGGCGGACTTTGGTCAAGGCTTGCCACTCTCTCCTTAGACATGGCGGACTTTGAAGGGTCTCAGACAAGGTGTGGCGGACTTTGGAGGGTCCTAGACATTTTCCTTCAAGGCTGGGCGGACTTTCCATAGCCCTTGCCATCCTTTCTTTAGACATGGCGGACTTTAGATGAGTCTTGCCATTTTTCCTTTCGTCCCACATGGCGAATTTTCCAGACTTCAAGCAGATTTTCATCATGAATTTCATTCTTCTTGGGTTGATTTTTCTGTGATTTCTACCTCAGATCTAACTGATTTTCAAATATTTTTCCAGAATTTGATGCTTTTTAGTTTGATTTTCTCAGATTTTTGACTGATTTTTCATGCTTTTTGCTTGCTTTCAAATTTTTCACTTGATTTTTTGATTTTTAGGTTGATTTTTGGATCTAAAGATGGAAAGTTGACTCGTTGACTAGGGTTGACTTTCTAAAAATAGAAAAAGCAAAATCCCTAAAAAATAGGGAACCCCGTTTGGTCCAAAAATGCCAAAAATGAAAAAACGAAAAAGCAAAAAAGCAAATTCCCTAAAAAATAGGAAGTGGCAGAATTGGCCGAATGCACAGCGATCTTCGTTTCCTGGGCCTTCTGAGCACTCCTGTGACGTTTATGCATTGATTCAAGCATGGATTATTGACTTGGCTCAGATGACTCTCAAAAAACTGACTTGAAACTCTGAACAAGGTGACCTCATGAAACTGTTGCAAGGAGACAAAACCCTAAAAACTAGCAGACTAGTGGGGGTCCCCATTTGCGATGGGGCGATGTGTGAAAAGGTCACAACACTACCCTTCACGCCTTCTTGAGACTGACTTATGCCTTTCCCTTTCGACTGTGCTCTGGGAGAAGAGGGAAGTGTCCTTGGCAGCTTTGCTACTGGAATGGAATTTTTCCTCGTAAGGATTAGGAAAACCTTGCTATGCTCAAGGATTTGTCTTGTCCTGTCTTCAATTGAGAGGGACTCTTTATTAGCCCAATTGACTTGAGGAAGGGGCTGATCTTCAATTCGCTTCTGAGCATACATTGGGAGAAGCACATCCTCATTATCATCTGATAACCCTTCAATGTCTTCTGATAAGCAGTCTTTCATTTGATGAAGAGTGAGCCTGTTGTAACTACGCCTCCGCACCTCGAACTCATCTATGCAATTGGCCCAAAAGTCTTTGAGAGCGGGTAAGTGAACATAGTTTTTCTCAAGTCAGCCAACATAGACGCCATGAGGGTCATAAGATCTTCTCTCATTGTAAGGCTTGAGACCAAGTTTATCTAACTCATCCCCCATGGCCTTAGCATCTGCTGCTGATCTGCATGTATAAATTCCCAACCCCAATGGAAAACCGAGGGCGGGTTTCTTTTTGTTCCTCAAGACCGTGTGGACCTCACGTGCCTACCTTAAGAACTCCATGAAGACGACCTCGTCTGACGGGTACCTTGGTAACATGAGTGGAGCGCCTGAAAAGCCATAGACTCTGAGATAGGTGAAAGTAGGAAATTGTCTGAACCAATTTGCCCACTCCGCCATCGCTGCCCTGGCAGTGGATGAGATATGAATGTGCAACTCATTGTCTAGGTCACGCACTGTGTGAATCAAGAAAGCCTCCTTCACCCTCTTATAATGATGCAATGACTTGGTGAATTCCAACTGAGGGTAATAGTTGTAGATATGTTGTATGTTCAGAGATCCTTCGGTGTTCAACCCTCTGAATTGACCTTGGAAGGCCACTAGGTAGACTAGGTAGGAAACCATATGGAACTTGTGAATCTGGAAGGTATTCTGTTGTTTGCTGATGGAGGCTGTCATTGATCAAGGTGGCCCAATCATAGAACTCAGTCTTCTTCATGCTGTGGGGTATGGCGTAGAACATCTAGGTTTGAAACTTAGTAGCATCTTCTTGTCTAGTTACCCTATTGAGCAAGGTGATTATGATGGCAATCTCATCTTTGAACTCCCCTCACCCGACGTTCTTAGGCAAAGTCTTATGTTTCTCCTTCATCCACCTTTGTGCAATCTTCTTACTATACTTGTCTTTGTGCATTTCCCACATCCTTTCACATTCGCCCTTTGAGATAGTGACACTTTTAGGCCAAGGAGGAATGGAAAAGCATTTCTTGATCATATCATGTTTAAAACTGCAGATCAATCTGCCATCAACTGACTGGATCTCCCTTGTAGCTGGATTGTAATTCTTGATGCAAGCCATTACGAACTCAAGACTCTAAACTGATATAGGAATAGACGCTGCTGCGAGGAGTCCAGAGTGTCCCAAGTTTCTAATTGTAGTGTTGCCTGCGCTCTCCAAAGCATGTAGATCAAACACCGGCTTGATGTGATGCAAGTCCGTCTCAGCTGTTTTGATGTAATCATGATAGAGAGCTTATTCGGTCTTGAAAACATTGGGAATGTACTCCATTATGAAAACCTTGAAAAATGACTGTAAACTTGCCTAGGTTTAGACAAGTTTTGAGCAACTTACTATTTTTAGAATGCTGGTTTTTCTTCTTCAAACGGACAATTTTTTGAATTTTTTTTTTAGATATGGATTTTGCTTAGAATTTCGTTGCAAGACAACCCAGATCGTCTGTTTTTGAAAATCTTGAATTTTGACTGAAAAAGCAACAAACCCTAATTTCCTCACTTTTTCATTGAAAAAGCTGGCACTTGGGTTTTATTCATAATACAATTAGAAATGGACCCAGTTGATCAGATTTGAAAAACATTGATGGCTGATGGAAAAAGCAGCCAACCCTAAGATTTGAAATTTTCTTAAAAAATACTGAGATATGGGTTTTCTTCAGAAGACTGTTTTGAGAGGACCCAGATGATAAAAAATTGGAAACCCTGAAGATTTCATTGACATGCAAATAAAAAGTAGCTGCTGTAACTTGATGTATTTCTCCAAAAAAATTCTTTAGAAGAATGAGTTGAGCAGACCCAGAAGGCTGAAAATTGAAATCTTTGATCTTCTCCTTAAAAAATTTGATGTTCTGGATGAAAAAGCACAAAAAAGCAAGGTCTTATGTTGCTGGTCTGAAAATTATTTTTGAAAATCAGCAACTTTGAATTTTTGAATCTTGAAAAAAATCACTTCAAATTTGCTGCTCCACTTTCTCCTTGGGACGCCACCTGCAAGAATGATGAAAATTGCATGAAAGAGAGATGTTAAATAGACTTAGGGTTTGAAAAAGGTTTGCTTTCTTTTGTTTTATTCTTCAAAACCCTAAAATTGGCTGGTTCAATGAATTTGGACATTCTCTTCATCTTGCAATTTTGAAACTTTGAAAATTTTGACTAAGGCATGACAAGTTGGGCACTCTTCTTCACCAAGGGCGCCAACTTCTTTCAGACTTAGCCATTTCTTGAGGTTTTCTAACTTTTCTCCATTTTGAAGCCTTTCTTTGACCTTGATCTCCGGCTTTCCAGATTGATACGACGAGCGTACTGGATGATTCATCGCGTAGCTTGACTGATTTTGAGGAGATCATCTTGAAGGCACTTCTGGCTAAAAACTTCGTTTTGACCTTCAAATTCATGGGAGCCTATTTCCTCCAGGGGCGCCCATTTTGTCCAGAGTTAGCCATTTTTACATGATTTTCAAGTTGTTCATTTTCCTTTGATCTTCTAATGAAATCTTGATTTCGGGAGCTATGTTGATCTGATTGACTGGCTGTCTGCTTCACTGGATAGCCTGACTGGAACCAACGAGGTGATCTTAGACGCTGTAGCTGCAAATTTTATCATTTCAGACCTCAAAAGTTTGGGCGCCCTTCTTCACTAGGGGCGCCCAAGTTTACTAGACTTAGAAACTTTTATCTCTTCATCACTTCCTTTTCTATAGATGATCTCATCGGATTTGATGATCCGGGCGTCTGATCGACTGATGGTTGGGCTCGTTACAGAGCTGAGGAGAATTCAAGAGGGGTCTTCTGTAGTCACTTCTGTCAAAATGTTGAATCTAAGGCACCAAAAGCTTGGGCGCCCCTGGCAAGCTGGGGCGGCCAACTTCACCAGAGTTGGCCAATTTTGGAGTTTCCTTCTCTGCTTTCAATTTTGGCTCTTGTTAGACCCTTTGTTCTGCTTGTTGCATCTGGCGACTGCCTACCCCGTTTGACGTGTTGGAGATTTTATTGGAAAGCCTGATTGATTCCGAAGAAATCATGTTGAAGATTACATTGGAAAATTCATCTGTTTGCACTCTCAAAAACTTGGGCGCCTATCTCCTTCAGGGGCGCCCATTTGCTCCAGACTTAGAAACTTTTCAACTTTTTCATGATTTTCATTCTGTATTCTGTATAAAAACTCTTTGTTTGATCTCGAATCCCGGACGACTAGATGATTTGTTGACTGCACCGTCGGGCTTGCTGCGAAACTGGGAGGATTCTGAACAACTTTGATTGGGAGCTCAAACCCTAATTTTATCATTTGATGCCCTAAAAAGATGGGCGCCTATTCTCTCTTGAGGGGCCCATGTCAAGCAGACTTGGTCAAATTTTCACAGTTTTCACCTTCTTTCCTCGTTCTTCGTGCTTGCTCACCAACTCAACTTCTTCTCAATGCTTGAGTGTTGAATCTGACGCCCGGTAGCTGACTGACCTCCATTGATGACTTCAGAGCTCCTAATATGCTTATGAAAAAGCAGAATAGACCCACCAAGGCAAAACTAATCTTTTTGAGATTCTGACTGCACCATCGTGATATGGAAGTATTTTGAGTCAATCAAAATCAGTTTGGACCCTGGCAGACAAACTTTCTATTTTTAGAAAATTTTGCCAATATCTGTTTCAAAAGAAACCCAGAAAAACCTACTATTTTTAGAAAATTTCTAAAAATAGCAGTTTTCCTAAAAAGTAGGAATGAAATACTGAGATCTGGGTTTTGTAGATTAGGTTGCTCTGAGCAGACCTAGATCGTTAGATTTTGGAAATTTCTCATTTTAACCCCTCATGCAAGACATGCACACACAAATTTTGACCTTTTTGACAGATTTGACTAGACTTTTACTCGTTTCTTCAAAATGTCTGAGTGTAACAAAAATTTTAATTTTGGGGTACAAAACATTGATTTCTAAGTAAAGTTGCAAGTGTGTATACGGGCTTGTGGGTGAAGTCGTGCTATTTATGGGAGTTTGTGTGTGTGGCGTCTGGTTGGATTCACATTCTTAAAGGGAGATGTTTTTGTAAAAGACAGGTTTAATATGCGACTGTGAGCAGATGAATTTTTATATAGTGTGGAGTGGGTGTGTGATGGCGCGCGGTTCTGAGTTATCTTGTGCCATGATCATGAAGTCGTGAGCCTTCATTCTATCGCAATGTTCATTCTTGGCACGAGTTGTTAGCAGGACTGGTGTGAGTATGTGTTGCGTTATGTTAGTGGGATGGTATTGCATTGATTCGATTCAAAAGTGCTATTGATTATATGTAAATACATCTATTCAAGGTGGCTTCCGAAAAAAACTGGAGGTCGTGCATTTCTAGAGGTTTCATGAGTTGTTTGAAGTAGTTGAGTGAAGTGATTTTAGTATGCCTTAGCTGAATTATTCATGTGTGCCGCTGTGATAGCATTTTCTTTAGGCATGGGTTGATGTTTTTATGATGCCTTCGTTATTTGGATAAATCACTCATCGTACGTTGCTCAGAAATTGAAATTAATGCGTTGCTAATTTACCAGTGTTCACTACTTCTGTGAGGACGTGGTCTTTTCTTTACCATCACTATGGTATATAATGAGTTTTGGATCCATGTGTAGTTGGCCAAAATGTAATTAGTCCGCTGGGAATAAAGAAATAAGAAAAAGACTTAGTTTGATAATTAATGTAAGTGTTTGGTTGCGTTAGTTAGTAGTTAGTGGTTTGGGAATTAGTTCCTGAGAGAATAATTAATGTAATGAAACGACGTGATGGTTGGTCTTCAATCACCGTTCTCGCGCTATATGTATTGGAGTCATGTAGTTAATAGACATGTTAATGTTGTCCTTATGATTGTCATGAAATACTTGTACTGGCATCTGTTTGATAAATAAAGACAACAGTGATGATTTTATGCTTTACATTTTAGTACGTTATGTTATGTCAATTATTCTCGTTTACTCATTGCGTATGTTGGAATTCAATCCGTGAGTAAACATTTGGTGCGGTTGCCTAAGTGCACCAGGGAGTTACTTTGTAGTAAGATGGCAGTGTAATGGGTCGACCGGCATGTTGGTGTACGTTTTGTCATCCACCGAACACACAGAATAAAATGTCCAAAGACACTCTATCCTCTCTTGAACAAAGTCACCGCGTATGCTAAGATTGCGAGAAGATCATATGGCGACTCCAAGATTTCTTTCGTCAGGTCATGACATGTGGATAAGCTCAATGGGTGTTGTGATTTGCTGGTAATACACAAAGGGACTTACATTAAGGAATTTCTTGCAAGTTTGGGACTTAGACGAATTTATCATCAAAGGCTTCTTCGGTTGGGACTTTTAGTTTGGATCTAAAAAAAAAGGGCAAAAAGATAAGGGTTTAGAGGATCTAATCTACACCTAGGAATTCAAGAGACGGTAAAGATCGAGTGAAACGAGTAACCACGCTTTGTTTCGCCTCCCTGGGACAACTACACAAAGTGGGTGCAATCTTCAAAGGGTGTGATTATAATTTTCATGCCTCGAATAAGACCGAAGTTAAGCATCCACAATCACAAGCTCAAGCTAACTTTACGCATCGAATGAAAATCATCCATCCGAAGAAAGTATGAGCAATATTTCACCATCAATTTATGCTATCAAATCTTGCATTCACTTAACAAACATTTAAAGCAAATTCTATTTTAATTGTAATCTAATTCTAATCTATGGTTGAAGAAGTTATGCAACCTTGCACACCACTTGACAACAAAAGTGATTCAAAGCAAATCATGCATAAGAGCTTTTATTATTGGAAGTAGCAAAACGCAACAATTTCATATACTTTCTCCACACAAATGAAAATGAGAGTTCATGGGTTTATATAGAGTTTTCAAGAATAAATGAAAGGCCAAGATTAAAACAACATCAACGGCCAAGATTAATACAAATGAACCCTAATTAGGGTTTCCCAAAATAACATCAGTAAACAACCAATGAACAGAGAGTGAGGTGGCAGTTGGAGCTATCTTCAAGGGAGTGCGTCCCTATCCTCCTGAGCAATAGTGTGCTCGACAAACTTGGACACGATCGTGGTAACTTCCTCCATCGTGACTGGTGGCAACATGTTCATCCTGAATTCTAGCCCATCCAAATCCTTAGTGTATCTGGCAAAGGCACTCTCCCATTCCAGCTCTTGCTTCAAGAAGGCATCTCGGATAGATAAGAGGTTCGCCACTTTTGTGATGTCCTGCCTCAGAATTGATCCTGTGGTAGAGAAGAAGATTTCCTGAACCTTGCTCTTCAATCTTTCTAGCTACATATCATTCTCTCTAACAATCTCTTTCTCAAACACCTCCGCAGCTATAAGGTAAACCTTCCTTTGAATTTCTTTGACATGCTCCTCAATTCTGAGTCCATCAGCCTTTTCCTTCTCCAAAACCTCGCTTTGTATAGTTAATGCCCAAAACCAATGATGAAAATCGTAAGCGGCTCTCGCAACAATTACCTTTCCCTCGACCAATACTTGCTTTGGGATGCCCTTCAACACTCTGAGGCATGGAATGAGCCTGTCCTGAATATTTGGGAGGTTGTCCCAAACTTCTGTCATGTCAACCAATCTGGAAAGGAAAGAGGAAGTCTGTCCGTAGGCAAGCGTCAATCTCTCCATGAATGAAGCCGCCTCCGTGCTTTTGCTTGTCATCCATTCCCTGGCCTCCTTGGCCGTGACCATACCTTCTTCCACATCCTTGGCCATTTCGTGTGAGGAATTGAGAAGAGGAGGTACTGCATCACCCTGATTGAGTGGTTGGGTTAGATGCCGAATATACTCCTTTAGGCGCTCAACCTCCCTTTTGTACTCTTTCTTTTTCGCCACTTCCTTTTCTAGTCTCGCTTTGATAGTTGAGACTGAATTATCCAATTCTTCTACCTCTTGGCCTTTTTTTGTTGGGACCAAGTCTATAGTGGTAATGGCTTATTCCTAGGGAGCGATTTCATCTTGTGCTTTGTCAACTGTTGGTATTGCAATCTGTATGGAACGGCCGCTAGCCTCGTCCCTCTGAATTGTGGAAAATTTCTTGGCAGGCTTCTTCACAACAACTTGTTCCAACCTTGCCAAGAAATCTGCAATATCATCTTCTTCCTGGATCTCAACTGGTGCCTGAATCTTCATCCTCTCCTTCAACCAGTCGGGAATGGTAGGTCGTTCAATACTATCTTCCTCTTGAACATTTTCTGCACTTGGAATATCCAACACTCCTCTAAGGGTGCAAATCATTCCCTCTTTGAAATCATCATTTTGGACTTCCATTTCATTATCCGAACCCAGTACTTCGGTGCCCATAGGAGATGGGGGCTCGTCGTCATCCAACTAGATTGGCTCATTGTTTCTCTCCCGAATTGGAGAAGGCATCATCATCTCAACCAAGGATTCGTTCGCAGTGGCCACTAGCTCATCAATGTTTATGGAAGCGGCGGAACGGGATGGCTCCACCCTCTATCTCTTCTGGACATGCTCTATGTTTGCAACCACTTCTTTCCTCTTGTCAGTAATCTCAACCAAATCATCATTGTGGGATGTGTCAACATTGGAGGAGTATGACTTTGTCTCACTCAGCAAATCATAAGTGAGCGCCATTCTTTTCTCTCTCAAATCCTGGACTTGCTGGTTGACCCACCACTGAGAGTACTTAACCACTGGCCTCATTAGCATAGCCAATCCTGAATGCTCGGGCTTTGACCACTTCATGACAGGAAGAGGCCAACTCTCATCGAAGCACGACTGGACATATTTTCCGTTGTCTTCCATTTGATCAGGTACTCAGCAAAGTTCAGTTGCTCTTATTAAATCCAACGATAGTCTAGACCATAACTTTTTTCTAACCTCATACTCGTCAGCAACATTCGCCCAAAAATCCTTCAGGTCCACTCTATGTTTATATCTTTTCCCATCCATGGTCCGAATGTGATGATGAGGGTCAAAATTGGCCCGAGATCGATAAGTTGTGAATGGATACCATTGAATTTCCAATCTGGCGCTTTCGGCTGCTTGTGCTGAAGGACAAGACTCCAACATATTCCCAATAAAGAATGGGAAAGTGATGGCCGCCTTTTTACTTGGCCTTTGGATGTTTTGATAATCTTCCAGCTGTCTCAGGACTTTGAGCAAAATCATCCTATTTGTAGGATAGATAGGCAACCTGTGAAGATTTCCAGTGAATCCTTGGATCCTAATATACGTGAACCTTGGAAACTAGATAAACCAGGATCCATATCTACTGATTAAGCTCTTGGCTTCATGACTCAGCCTCTGGTGAGTTCCTCCTTGAAGTATTCTCGTGATATACATGAGGAAAGCATCGTGCGCTTGCCTGAAGTGAGAATTCTCCCTGAGTTGAAGTTGCGGGTAACAGTCATAAGACTTGAGTTCATTCTCACCATTTCCGACTTTGCCTTTGCATATAAGTCCTGAGTATCTGTACGTTCTGGCCAACAAATAGATGACGTATGAGTTCATGTGGAAAGACTTTGTCTTCTCTAGATTGACTAACTGCTCGTGGAGACTGTCGCTAATCATCTGGGACCAGTTGAACATCTTCACGCTGGAGGTAACTTCATCGATAAAATAATACATCCACGTCTCAAAATATGTGCCTTGTGGATTGTCGACTATCCTGTTCAACATCAGAATGATATCTCCATAATCCTCCTTGAAGTCTGTCCGACGCAGCTTCTTGGGCATCTTCTTAGTAGATGGTCTAGGTTTCTCCAGCCATGATTTATTAATATTTGTGGCACATAATTCAGATTGGCCATCATACAACCTTTTAGCGTCCTCCTTGGTCTTATAGACAGTCCGATGGTGTGTCGGGATGCCAAATGCCTCCTGAATTGCCACCTCACCAAGGTGAGCTAGAATCCTTCCGTCAGGTGCAACAATTTGTCTCTTGTGCATCATAATGAATGGCGCACTCTACCATCAACTCAGCACATTCTATTGTTGGCGGGAATCAGGCTGCTTGGAAGATGCCATTCCTCACCATACGTCTGGCAATTGGTGTCGGTAATCCATTGTGTCCATATATCCTCTTTTTGAACTCCATGAAGTCTACATGTCCAAGATCAGTGTTTGCAATATTTTTCCATTTGGAATTGATCTTTGACTCTCGCTGCGCCCCTTTACTGGCGAACTTCATCTGCACCTTTTTTGATGATTCTTCTGGTGTGGTCATTAACCTGCAGTAAAAAGATTTTACATTAATACAGGGACTCTAAAATATAATTTATTTTCGTGCCTTCTTTTCGAATATTTTACTTTCAGCTTATTAAAAAGAATGAATTTCTGCGAAAAAGCAAGCTGAAAGTAGGCGAATTTGATTGAAATTTAGCCAGAACTTAGCCAGAATGACAAAATAAGATGAAAGAAGAATAAAATTCTGGCCAACCCAATTTCAAACCTCTGGAGTATCCTTTGGCTGTGAATAAAATTCAGCTTCTGAGAGTTGAAAGTGCCCCAACTTATTGAGAAGTCCGACTTTCAGCCAAGAATTAAATTACTTCTACAGAAGTTACTTCCTCTGGCGTAAAAATTTATTCCTGAGAAAAATCGACCTTTCCTTGAAAATTCTTGCAATATTGAGAGAGATTAATTTCTCTTTAGCTGAGTTTGTGAAAAATGAGTTGCTGAAATTCATTATAATGCTGAAGAATTCGATTTGTTTTAGTAACTTCATCTTTTTCTATCGATTTCGATTTGTTTTCTTCTCTTCAATCAGGCAAGTTTCTATTCTTTTCGAAAAAAAAGGTTCATGGCAATCTTATCCAGGCGCCATCTTTAGCAAAATCTTCTGATTCTCTCCAAGTTAAAAAAGTCGATTTTTGCTAGATGTTTATCTTTTATTTTCGAATATTTTGGAAAAATATTAAATGTTAAATTAAATTTGATTTTTCCAAGTTCCAATCCATGGCGGAATTTTATTTATTTTCTCCTAGCATAATAAATTTTCTTCCAAGACATTTGTGGTGAATTTCATTTTTGTTCGAGGCATTTTACGTTTTTAAATGTCGGAAATAAATTATCCAAAGTGTATAAATGTCAAATTCTTAGGAAAATTTTCATTCCTCTGGCCTAGGGCGGACTTTACTAGCCTTTGGATATCTTAATATTTCCTCTCTAGACATTCATGTCTTAGAATATTTTCATCATGCTCCCATTTTCCTTTTACACTTAGTGAAAATCATGAAATTTCTCTCCCTAGGCATCCATACTTAGGCGAATTTTCAATTTTTCTCCCTTCTTACAAGCTAGGCAGACTTCACCAACCTCTTGCCATGGTCTAGGTGGACTTCATCAACCTCTATGCATTTCTCTATCCATTTTCCCCTCAAGGCTAGACGGACTTGCAAACTTTTATTCCATGAGGTGGGCGGACTTTGATTATTTCTTGCCATTGCCTTATCAAAGTTTGGGCAGACTTTCCATGAGGCTTGCCATGTGAAGGGCGGACTTCATGTGTGCTTGGACGTCCCTCATTTATCTCCACTTGATGGTGGACTTTGTCTTTTTCTTTCCATCTTCCTGTCTCCATGGCAAGGGCGGACTTGCCAAGATGTTTGCCAAGCAAGGGCGGACTTTGTGAATGTCTTGCCATTTCTTCTAACTGTTGGGGAGGACTTTCAAAGAGTCTTGTCATGTCAAGGGCGGACTTGCTCAACCTCTTGCCATCTTCCAGCCAAGGCATGGCAGACTTGCCCATGCCTTAGCCATTTTCTTCTCATGGGTGAGCTTGAAGATCCAGACTGAGGCAAATTTCTCCATGGATTTGCATGCCTTTCCTCTTGATTTTCTCATTTCAGAGGTCTGATTTTTATGATTTTTTTACATTGATTTTTCCAGAATTCTATCTTGCTTTTCCATGGTATTCTTGATTTTTGCTTGATTTTTCGATTTTTATCTTGATTTTTCATTGATTTTTCGATTTTTTGGCTGATTTTTGGTTCTAAAAATGGAAATGTTGACTCGTTGACCAGGGTTGACTTTCTAAAAATAGAAAAAGCAGAATCCCTAAAAAATAGGGAACACAGTTTGGTCCAAAAATGCCAAAAATGAAAAAAGCGAAAAAGCAAAAATCCCTAAAAAATAGGAAGTGTCAGAATTGACTCAAAGCACAGGGAATCCTCGTTTCCCGGACCTTTTGAGCACTTCCGTGACGTTTAAGCATTGTTTCGGGCTTGTATTCTCAACTTGGCTCAGATGATTCTCAAAAGACTAACTTGAAACTCTCAAAATAATGACCTCATGAAACCGTTGTGCGAAGGCAAAACCCTAAAAAAGAAGCAAACTAATGGGGGTCCCCATTTGCAATGGGGCAATGTGTGAAAAGGTCACAACATCTGGCGACTCCACGTGGGGAATGTTCTTGAACGTTCTGAAGATAATACCCATTTCAAATCCAGAATCTTAAATTAATTCTAACTAACTTACCCCTTGACGAAGTACTCAAAAGGGAAGAGAAATCCTAAACTATATCAAGATGCTTTATCCTATGGTTATAAGTGTGTGCAAATGCGTTTATTTCCGTCTCTTAAGACCAATATGACTCTTTGGTTCCATCATGGCTTTCTTGTGTAGTTTTGCCTTAACTCCAAAAGCATCCTTGGATAGAGCCTCGTTGGTAGCGAGCATCCATAGCCCCGACGAGGTTATCTTCTATAATCTCACGGAGATTGCTCTACTTCCGGTGAATTATTATTTCTGTTTTGATTCTTTGTACACCTGTAGAGATGTCCGCACACCCAAAAGCCAAGTGTTTTCATTCTTTTCTTTTAATTGATTTTGATATTCTTTCTTTTTCACATATTTCCACACTTTTGCCCGTAAGCAATGAAGCTCACATGGGTTTGAGCGTTATAGTGGCACTGAAGCAAGACTTTTGATTATTCTTTGTAGTTTAGCCAATAACTTTGCCTAGGAGACCATAATGACTCAGAGAACTCATTAAGTGTGTAAGATGTAATAACCTAAGTCACAAGATTCGAATTCGAATTCGAGTTCGGCAACATTGAAATTCGGATGAAATTCGCCAAGGAAAAAATTTGAAAAGTAAAAAATTCGGATTAAATTCGCCTTATATAATTTTGATTTTTTTTAAATATAAGTAATAATTTTAAAATAAGTAAAAAGTAATATTAATATATTAATATGTTTAAATATATTAATAAAGCTAAACACAAAGAAAAATAAATAATAAATATGTTCAAAAATATAATTTAAATTTTAAATATTATTAATATATAAATAATAAATAAATTAAATTATATATTAAATAATAAATATATTATAATAAAAGTTGAATTTATTAGTTTTAAAATATTAAATTTAAGATTATGAATAAAAAAAATTAAATAACAAATGGACATGATTTAAAACATAAAATATAAATAAATTAAGAATTTTAAAATATAAATACATTTAATTTACCTTATATAAATTTAAGAATATTCAAATATAAATATATTTTATTTTTTTAATTTTAATACTATAACTATTAGCACTAAATATATTCAATTGAAAATATTAATAATTAATAATTAATAATCTAAATTAAATATTTTAAAATATTAAAATCTTAACATATTAAAAGTTAAAATGATGTTCATACATTTTTAATTTGTTAAATTTTATAAAATAAAATAAAATAAATTAAATTAACTCAATACCTAATATGCTAGGGATACCAATAAAAAATAAATTAATAAGCTACGGATACGGCTCCGACTAGGCCTCAACATTCTCACGACGAACTCCACACAAGCGTCCATTTTCACTGCGGACTGGATGTCATCAAAGCATGGGTGAGAGCGTGTGGATTGTCTGGCATTCTCTCGGTGCCGCCCTTCAGTGATTTTATCTTCACAGACTAACAACAGCGAGACATTTCCCACAGGCGAAAAATGGCAGAGGAAGATTAAGAGACCTGCCCTTCGTTTTGCCGCCCGTGGAAAGGATCAAGAGACATCTTGCTCAAAAAAACTAACCCATTTTTCCCTACGAATTTTAATGCGAACATAAACGAATTTTTGGGGTCTTTTTTAAATTCGCCAGATTTCGAATCTCATGGATAATATTCGGCGAATCTTGTGACTTAGGTAATAACTGTAAGATTCGATGTCAAGACACAATAGATGATACCCTTTACAGTCAAGTACTAACCTTAACCTCAAGATACTTTAGAAACAATTAATATAGGATTCAAAGATTTTCCACAAATGTTTACCCAAGGAATATTCACAACATACCTTGGCAAGGTTAGTCCAAAGTGTGCGTGTAAGCAATATCACCTTTCTCGCAAAATAGGAAACCCTCCTTATTCAAAAACTAACCAAAGCAAAAGGAAAGAAAACTACTCTAAGAAAACATAAACAACTAAACTAATAAAACAAAACGACTAATCTAAGTAGAACAAGACAACTAATCTAAGGAGGACAAGACGACTAATCTAAGGAAAGCGAGACAAAACAAAATTCAAAAAGCAACTACTCTAACTATGTACATGCAAGTTCCAACAAGGAACTCAGGGCTGGAAATAGTGTTTCAGAAACTGCTTGTTGACGGGCAGCGGGATGTCTTCCCTTGTCAAAGTTCTTAACTTGAATGCGTTCTCCCCCAATATCTCAACAATTTGGTACGGTCCTTTCCACAAGTTGTCAAATTTGTCATGATCTCCTCTTCGTTCGTGAGCTTTATCCCAATATAAGACTAGGTCGGAAATTTTGATTGACTTTGTTGTTGCGCGTCTATCAAACCATTGCTTGACCACCCCTTGGTGTTTAGCAAAATTTTCAAGAGCTTGATATCTTTGTTCTTCTAGTAACAATAATTGCGAAAGATGAATTTGGACTCTATCGTCTGGGTCTAAGTATTCTTGCATGAATCTTAATGTTGGGATCCTCAGTTGGATGGGAAAGGCTGGGTCTTGCCCATAGACTAAGTGATAAGGAGAGGTTCCCAACGATTTCTTGGCTCTTGTTCTATCTGCCCATAGAGCAAACCTAAGTTGAGAATGCCAATCTCTCGGATTTTGATCCAGCAATTTCTTGATTACATTAAGCAAGTTCTTATTCGTGGACTCTACCAGCCCATTACCCTGGGGAAAACTTCAATGAAGTGAAAGCAAAACCATTATCACATACCAGAGCCTTGGGACAACTGAATCTAGTGATGATATGCTCTTCTAAGAATTTGATTACTGCATCTGTCGTGCAATTCTTCAGTGCCTATGCTTCAGACCATCTGGTGCAATAATCCGTTGCGGTCAAAATATATCTGTGTTGTGTTGAAGATGGTGGATTTATCATGCCAATGAAATCAAGTCCCCACATTGCGAATGGTTTCACTTTCGTGATTGGTTGTAGTGGCATAGTAGGATTCTTTTCACGAGTTGCAGTAACTTGGCAGGTGTGGCAGGTTTTGACATGCTCATATGCATCTTTGAAAATAGAGGGTCAATAGTACCCTGCTCTTAAGATCTGATAAGCCGTGGCTTGACTTCCTCGTCCTGTCCTGAACTTAGAATGGAAATGTTCCATGATTCTTTTAGCTTCCTCGTTTCCCACACATCTTAAGTAAATTCCTTCGTGATTCCTTCTATAGAGTACTGACCCTTGAAGCATATAGTGTTGGCACTTGAGCCTGAAGGCTCGCTTCTGTGCTGGGTTCATTTGTGTGGGATACTAGTGATTTATTAAATATGCGGTGATGTCATAATACCATTCCTCTGGGGAGGTGTCAGTCAATACATATGTCTGTTGTACTAAGCCGGGCCCTTCAATGGCCATTGTCTGAGCTAAAGCTTGCCCACGAACCAGCTTCATTGGTTGTAACTCAATATCATACTCTTGGATAGTGGCGACCCACTTTCCTCTTCTCTCTCCTAGCTCATTTTGCATTAAGAGTGTTTTGATAGCTGCATCAGGAACTATGGCGAAGACTTTACTCCTCAAGATATAGTGCCCAAATTTTTTGATGGCCTTCACCAATGCATAGGCCTGCTTTTCAATACTGGGGTACTTCAATTCTGCATCTTTGAGAGGTGAGTTCATGAAAGCTATGGGATGTCCGTCTCTCTCTTCTGTTCTCTGAGTTAGCATTGTGGCACAAGAATGCTCTAATGCAAAGGAATATAAGTAGAATGGCTTTGTATAGTCTGGGCTAACTAGGATGGGAGCATCAACGATGGCCTGCTTGATTTCTTCAAAGGCTTTCTTTGTCGACGGTGTCCACTCCATCTTGGCATCCTTCTTTAACATCTCATTTAAAGGCTTCACTATTTCGGCAAAACTGGTGATAAATTTTTTGACAAAATTGATCTTCCCAAAGAAAGATCTCAACTCCTTTTGGCTAGTAGGCAGATGGATTCTTGAGATCGCCTCTATGCATTCAGGATCAATCAATATTCCTCTCTCAGTGATCAAGTGACCCAATAATTTTCTTTCGATAACCCCGAAGATGCATTTCTTTGGATTTAAGGAAATCCCATACCTCTGACATCTTTGAAAGACCTTCCTCAAATCTTCTATATGGTCTTCTCTCTTCTTTGAAAACATTGTCAGATCATCCATATAGATGATTATACATTTTCCATTTAAATCTCTGAAGGCGATGTCCATGGCCCTCTGAAATGTGGCTCCTGCATTAATTAACCCGAAGGGCATTCTTTTGTAAGCAAAGGTTCCTCACTTCGTCGTGAATGCCGTTTTTAATCTATCTTCATATTCCACAAGGACTTGGTTGTACCCAGAATATTCGTCCAAAAAGGACATCATCTGCGAACCATTGACAATTTGTAACACCTCATCGAGTGATGGCAAAGGATAATTGTCTTTTTCAGAGGCTCTGTTTAAATTTCGGAAATCAACACAGTCTGATTTCTCCGTTTTTCTTTCGAATTGGGACGAGATTGGCGACCCACGTTGAGTGGCGTACTAGGAATATGATTCCAGATGTTAACAATTTCTTGACCTCCTGATGAATGAGTGGTTCCAATGGGTTAACTGGCCGTTGACGCTGTCTGAATGGCTTACTTCCTGGCCTGAGCGGAATCGTATGTGTGATGACGGAATTATCATAAGTTCTCAAATCTTCATAGCTCCATGCTATGACATTAGGAAACTCCCTTATGCTCTAAATTATTCCAACCTTCTCCTCAGGCATGCAAGCTTTTCCTATGCATACATTTTTAACCTCGTGCTCTGATCCCAGATTCACTTTTTCATACTGGTCACCTTCGATCCTCTGACTCTTCATCTGATCAATTTGATCTTGATCGAATATTCTTTCCAATTGTATCATCCCTCTTAGAATGTTGTTTGTCTTAAGGTTCATGATACAATCATCATCAAATTTAGCTTCTCTTTGTGTCTCCTCTTCATCAATGACCTGTGTTGCAAAAACATTTGAGCTTGTTAAAAACTCAAGAATGTGGTCATCGTCTTCAAAAACTTGGAAATTTGTGATATTATCTGGAATTGATGGTATTGACGATAGCTCCATAGTGAACTGACTTATACCATCCATGGCTAGTGGCTCCAGTGAATTGGCTGCCTGTGCCAAGGAATTAGCTACTTGATTGCTTGATCGGTTCATATATTGAATATTGAAAGCATCGAAGCTCTCAATAATATCTCACACTCTGTTGCGGTAACGGGCCAATCTTTTATCATGGCAGACATACTACTTCTTTACCTGCCTCACGACTATTTCTGAATCTCCAAGAGCATGCAATACTCTCACTTCTTTCCTTAGTGCTAGCAGTAACCCATGAATCAATGATTTATATTTTGCCACATTATTTGTGCAAGGGAATTCTAGTCTGTGAACAGCAAGATATACTTCTCCTTTTGGACTAATTAACTCGAAACCAGCTCCGACTCCTTTCTTTGATCATGATCCATCAAACCTAAGGATCCAAACCTGTTCTTGTTGCGGGGTCTATGGATTCGTAGATTCTTCTTGATGATCTTGCTTAGATTCTATCTCCTGTATCCTTACTGAGGTAAAGCCATCGATGTGATTGACCTCTACATGGTTTGAAAAGCCGAACATTTGTGGAATACTTCTCTATACTTTCTATGGCTTTATGACACATCTTACAAATGAATTCTGAATGAGCTGCGTTGTGGATTCAGCACCAATTCGGTAACAATAAATCTTGAATATGGATATTTTCATGCAATTCTGCCTTCATTTGAACACTTTTCCAGACAAAGTTTTTGGAACTTTCAAACATTCCTTCATCATTGTCTTGGGAGCTTTCCCCCTTTTCTACTAGCGCATCTGTGGAACTACTAGCGCATCTATGGAACTAGTCATCTGGTTACTTTCCTGCCTTGATTCATGCAACATGAGAACTTCGTTTACTTTAGGCCTGTAAGTGCCTAAGTCTGTCTCTAGAAACAATATTTCATTGTTCTCTCCGTATTCAGTAATCATCAGCTTGAGCCTTGGTGTGCTGTCAATCCTTATTTGGTTCGAGACTCCTTTCCACGGTAGCCACATGTGAGAAAAGTCTGTAGAAATATATCCATTTAATTTTCTTGACCAATCTCTACTCAAAAGCATACCATATCCATCAGTTATATCCACAACTGAGATGTCTATACAAGTTTGTATTCTCGGCTCCGCTACTAATTGCATATGGATATTATTTAATTCCCCCATAACCGAGACTTCTTCTTATCTAACTGAGTGACCACCTTGTTGGTTCTTGCAGGCACAAGTCCTAACATATGGTAGATAGCTAGCGACATCACATTGCTCAAAGCACTGGAATCCACTAGGCAATTGTGTAGCATTTTGCCAAATATTCTGACTGACAATAAAAACAGGGCAGGCTCGTCTTTTCCTTGGTAAAAGACTATTGGGGGTTTCTCCTGATGGTCAATATCTTGGTTCTCTTTTTGCATCCTCGGAGCAAGTTCTTTCTTTGGTGGGGTCTGTGGTCGCTCATTTGCTAGGACTTCTTGAAATATGTCTGTGTCCATAAGAACTTATGGCGACATATCTCTCTGATTTGAACTTTTAGACGATGTTTGGGTCATTCCTGCAATATTGGAAGGTTGTTGTGAAGTAGCAAATATGTTGCCTGACACTTCTAACTCAGCGATATTGGTATTTGCCGGAGCATTGGGTACTCCTCTGTCTGGCACATTCTGGGGGGATGTTTCTCGGAACAACCGCTTCGGTCAAACTGCCCAAAAGTGTCTCCCAAATCTCGGGGATTCTCATCAACTTGATCAAAGGTAGGTTGACCTTCATCCTTTTGAACTCTTCCAACACATACGAACTTAACCTCTTTAGCTCTTCTCTGGGACGATCTTTCGTCTATGCTTGAGCCTGCTGTACTTGAGGGATCACTTGTCTTGTTTGTTCCGCTTGGGGAATAGTAGCTTGTCTTGTTCCATTTGGCTGAACATTCTGTTGACGATATTCTAGCGAATCTTTGGGAAGAGATGGCACATTGGTAGTATTTGGATTTGGTGGAGTCTGGAAATTGTTTGGAGGAACAGAGGTAGTCAAGGGTTTATTTTGGCAATTATTCCTTTGGTATATCCTGAATGGATTTCTAGATGCCTGTCAGAGTACTTCTCTGGTTCCTTCTACCAATATACTGTTATACAATGGAGGGAAATTATAACCATTAATTATAGCTGGCTGGCTTGACGGGTCTTGAGTTTCCGGTCCATCTTGATGTTGTTGCACCTCCACTGGGCCATTTGCAGATGCAGGTGGAAATCTTTGATTAGGCTGATACTGTGGGTATTCTTGGGGTGGAAATTGGACACTCTCAATCACGAGGGCCTGATCATACCTTGGTGTAGGAACTAATTCATACCCAGTTACTGGAGGATCTTCTGCCTCTGAATTCCTCCTTTCGCTTTTGAAAATATCTGTGGCTACTTGGAACTCGCGACAATGTAACTCAGAATGCTGATCTGTGTTGTGCAGTCTGCACCATCCTGATAATGCTACTTCGGCCAGGAACACCTTATCTACGGGACAATTGTCGGCAGGCAGATTATCCAAGGGCGACGGTACAATTTTTGTTGTTAGGTTTAGTGTTCCAGGTCTTCTTTTGGAAGCCTGGATTGTTATTTCGGAAACCTTGATTATTCCCTTGATAGTTTTGATTGCCCCTTTGATAATTCTGATTGTCTCTCTGATAATTCTGATCGTCTCTCTGGTATCTAAAATGACCTTGACCTTGGTAATTCCCTTGAGGTGACTGATAGCTCTTTTGAAAACTTTGTATATGGCTAGTTTGACTTTTCAGATATGTGACTTTAGTTGACAGCTTCTTGACTTGGTCAATCAATTCCTTCATTTCGTCCTTTTCTTCTTGAGTTCGGGTTGAAGTCGTCGCATTCAAAAGATATATTGGCTGTGCTGGTGGCACTTGGGACATAGGCGCTCCTAGGTGAAGGACCATTTGACTACTGGCGGAAGGGACTGGGTTCATCATAGGTGTATGATGAGCCAATGCCCAATTAATATCTTGAACTTGATTCCGAGCGGCCGCATTTCCTAAGTAATTGAGTGGACCTGGAGCCATACCCACTCCTAGACCATTACTGGTTGTAATTGCTGCAGCATATGCTTCCTTCAAGTCTGCTGGGAGCGGGTTCCTTGATTTTACAAACATGGCGGTAAGATGATCCAAAGCTTCGTAATAAATGGGCAATGCCGCTGCATTGTCCAACTCATAAGGATCTCTTAACCTCGTGTAGGCCTTGTGGAATCTGTTGTTGAACGTGCTAATTGGCTCATGTTCTTGTCTCTTTACTTCCACAAATTGCCTATACAGATCAGATGGGGAAATTGGTGCCCTGAACTTTTCTAAGAAAGCAGTCTTCATTTGTTGCCAATTGTGGATGGAGTTAGTTGGCAAATGGATGTACCAGTAAGAAGCATCTGACACATTCGGGAGTTGTCCATATCAGACGATGACGAATGACTGATAACTGAAAGATTTGAGCCTAGGACCCCAGGGCAGAGGGAGTACCAGAGGGAACCCCAGGAGACTCAAGGTGTTGAGGATGCTGATGGAAGACGTGGGAGAGACTCGTACGTGGCCAAGAGTGCAAGTGATGCACCATAACGTAGTGAGAAAACTAGTCTAGTTGGGTCCAATACACAAGGAGGACAACAGGGAAGGATGGTGACTCCAGTCGAGCGGCATAAGTTGCCGAAATTTAGGGGGAAAAGGGTCAGAAGATCCAGTACGACATTGCAAAACATGTGAAACAATTTGGATAACAAACAGATAGGACGATCCAAATCACTGGCTGAAAGCATTTCCAACAACACTGAGAGATAGTGCCATTGATTGGTACTCAGAATTGGACCAAGTACATAGAGCATCATGGAGATTATTGAAGCAAGCATTTCAAGATGAGTTCAGACTCTTGAGGGATGATAGTGAGATTGTAGCAAAGATCTACAGTACCAAGCAAGGGAAGCACGAGAGTGTGCAGACCTATAACTGGAAATTGAAAGATTTGTTGGGGAAACTGGAGATAGCCAGCGGACGGTCTGAAGAAGAAGTGGTTCATTGAAGGAGTGCTTCCCTCGCTCTGGAAGAAAATGAAGGTGGTACCTCCATCCTCATACATTGAAGCATATAATCGTGCGATGGACATCGAGAGCGAAAACAAGACATCTTCCTGAGGGAAAAAAAAGATGACGATGAAAGTACGGGGGAGAGCGAAGATGAGTTGAAAACCATACAAGCTCTCTGTCGAGATATGTTGAGAATGATGAAAGAACTGAAAGATGACAAAGAAGGGTCAAAGGGGCGAATGAATTGTGGTGTACTGAATGCAAAACAAAAGGTCACACAAAGGCTAAGTGTTCGAAGAAAATGTTTTGTGACATCTACCAAGTTATGGGACACTCTGTCAAGGAGTGCTCGTACAACTTAAAAACACGGAGTTCGCAAGTGTTCTTCACGCAAGGGGAACAATTAACCCCTCCGACCACACTGTCAAAACCCTAAAACAACAACGCATCCCCTAGTGGCTATCGCAACAATCGAAGGAGTAACAACAATACGCCAAGAAGCAAGATCCAGTTGGCTGAGGTTGGTTGAGATACCAATTGTCAACAACTCTTCCTAACTACCTGCCCGACAACTAATCCAACTTTTACTTTAAACTGTGCATGTATTAATTAAACTATTATTATCTATTCCCATTACGACCGACTACAACATTTATTTAATTAGTACGGTTGATTACAATATAATTATTTATTGACATGGCCATCTACAGTAGCCACTTCTAGTTGTCGATTGGTTTTCCAAGGAATACTCATATGTCAAAGAGAGATCAAGTAGAGTCATTTAGAACAGTATACTTGGAAAGCAAGAAGACAAGGAAGGAAGTCATGCCAAGTACAAAGCCGCCACTGGTGGAATCTTCACTGCCATCCTCATCAAAACCAAAAGAAAAGAAAAGGAGTAATCCTCCTAAAAGAAACAAAGTGTCTGACAATTCAAAAGGAAAGGCACTTGTTACAGAAACACATGTGGAGACAAATCACAAATACAGTTCGGAGCATGCTAGAGCTAGAGGTACAACCTCCTTTGCCATCATCAACACCACAATAGTCTCCAGTTCTGGTTCACATTGTTTTGGAACTAGACTTGCCACCGCGTAGCAAGACCTCTACACATTCACACTCATCAGGACTTCCTATGACTAGCACCGACCCTTCTAGTGAGATTAGTCGAGATTCGTCTTGGCTTGAGAATCAGCTAGCTAGGAAGAGGAGGCAGCCATCCTACAAACTTGACTTTTCAATTTTTGATCATGTCTACCAAGACACACCAGATAAGAGAATAAAGAAGCAAGTTCATATAGAGGGGAATGTGGACAAGGAGATCATAATAGAGACCGCTGCGCCCCCAGAGGACAAAAACTTGAACGAGGTAGAAGTTGAAGACTTCGACGTGATAAATGTCAACCTTGGTAGAAGTGCATGCCAAGCAAAGGTTGATTTCTTTCAGATTGCAACAGATAGCATAAAGGATAGAGTGATAAAAGATGGGGAAGACAAGGCAGCCCTCAAGGCTGAAATCCAGTAGCTTCGTCAGTATATCTCTAACCTCGTGCATAGAACTGAAAATGTCACCACCTTGCTCCCGTAGATGCTAGAGCTACTAGCAAAGCAGAATCAGCTTAATTAGTTGGTTGTATACGGGAAGCGCCTGATAGATTGGGAAGAAGAGTTCATCAGAAGGGGCCATTTCGTACTCACAAAGTTATATCAATTGAGGTACAATGCCCGTGAACTCCGTCTACAGATTCAGGACTCAGAGCAAGACTTGGCGATTGACAAACCCAGAGATGAAATCATGATCTCTCATCTGAGAACGGCATATGACTCGGTCACTGACGAAGAAAATAAAGAAGCTATTTTTACTCGAAGGACACAATTCATCTTGAAGGCAAAAATACAGGAGACAATGACTTTAGAGTTGGCCGAGAGCAGATAACACGTGACTAGTGCACTTCAGTACGTGAGAACTTTCGTGTCCCGAATTCCTTGCCAGTATCAATGTGAGGGTGGTGAGTACGTCGAGCTTGCTGATATCAGTCAGAGTTGCAGGTGCTCATCCATGGTATTTTTAGTGGAGATTCCGTTGGCTGTAAGTTAGATCAACTTACAGTCATGTTAGTGTTATTTGATAAGGCGGTTAAGAGTAGAGGAGAACTTCAGAGTCAGATCACAGGCGGTGAGGAGATGCTGCGAAAAGAGAGTGTGCTACAAAGAAGTATCAATGCCCTAGATGGTGATGCAGTCAACAACCTCGTGGAGGGGTTACTTGCTCGAGATCACGGCTAGTGAACTCCAGATAAGGATGTCCCACCTTTTCAGGATAGACATCAGACGCAGTGGTTAACTCGATGCTTCTTTCCGAGTTAACTCGTTGTTCCACACTTCATGCTATGTTTGTCTTGGAATCATCAATGTACAGTTGGAGTTCTCATTTAGTTTTCATTTCAATAAGGACGTGCATGTTGCACATGTCCATTTAGTTTAGTCTTGTTTGGGTTAACTAATGGTAGTTTTCTAGTTAACTGTATAGTTTCATTTATTTAGGGTTTAGCAATAAAATCTTGCATGCTTGGAAGATTGTAGTTGATTCAAGGTGATTTTAGGGCTCCCTACACTTTTGATGTCTATAAATAAGAGCTCTTAGCTCATTTGTAATTAACTTTTGCATGCGATAGATATATGCTAAGCCATCTTGCTTGAAATATTGTTGTTCTGTATCGGTTCATGAGCTTTTATTGTGATAATAAATGGCTGTGCCACCTTGCCTGAATGTTATTATTATGGTATTTGTTCATCTTAGTTAAATATAGTTGCTAGTTTGATCATTTATTGTATGCGTGTCTCGCAAATTCAATTTGCTGTCCTAGTGTGCTATCTTATGTTGTGATTAATAGTTGTTCTTTCAATCTATGCCTCGGATAGGGGTTCCTCCTCCTTGGAAATTTAGAAAGAAGAATTATCGTTTAAGTGTTGTTGCAAATAAGCTTTTTGCATATCTACGCCTCGGATAGGGGTTCCTCCTCCTTGGAAATTTAGTAATTGAGCTTATCGTTTGATGTCGTGTCCAATAAACTTCATATCAGCCCTCGTATAGGGGTCCCTCCTTGGAAATCCTGCTGTAAAGTTTATTGTATAAAACATTCCTGCTCCTAGGTCCTCATGCTTTGTTTTTCTTGAGGAAATAGGATAGATTAAAAGCATTAAGCTTAGTTGTAGTTAAATGTTAGAGCAAAACTAGAGAAAACCCTTAGCTGCAACGTTCTTGGTTTCCTTAACCTTGTGCCTCTTCCAGCTGAGTCAAGAAGATAGGATTTAGAATATTTTACTTTTTAACGCATATCAACAAAAGAGGGAGCTTCCCCTCCTAATTTGAAGAGTAGTTGTTATGCATTGTGCATAGCTGTCCGTACCAACTCGCACTCCAGAGGTGCTAATTGTTATGCCAACATAGGGCAAGCAAAATTTAATTTTAATTCTTTCCCTCCAAGAGGTTCGACCCATCTAGAGCTCTCCAAATTAAAACATTTAACTTTATTTTATTCCCCTTCTAACTTGGCATCCGCTTTGGAGGAAAACAATAATCTTTTAAGAATATTAAACACCTCCTTACCTTGGCGTCCATTGAACCATAAACTTGCCTTTTAAAGCAACTTGAAGGCACCAAATTCCTAGGCGATGATCAAGGGGGGTCTCTCATGAACCCATTACCCTTCACTTAAGTCATAAAATAACTTTATAAAAGACTTAAGTGATGAAGATCAAATATTTCTCTGAAAACATTAGAACTCACCAAGGCCTAACTGGAAACCACTGCATTGAACTGATAGAGGAATAGAGACTGAGACCAAATGCTAAAAATAACACTTACTAAAAATAGCAATTTGCTAAAAATAGTGAGTCAATTCTCCTAATTGATCCAATCAGAAGCCCGACTGGAACTTACTAAAAATAGCCACTGCTAAAAATAGCAATTCTACCGGAGAACTTAGAAAACCTCCACAAAAAGCTCATCATAGGACACTGCATCCCCTAACCATATCCACATAGCCTATGGGAACCTAAGAATAGGCTAATGGAAAGCTTGTACTGAACTAGGTGCAAGAAGGGGACACTACATCTTGTCGGTGCTCTCAAAGCTATGCAAAATGATCTCCCCCACCCGGCTGCCATCCTTCTTTGGTGTCTTGTTAGTGATGTGGATAACTCATTTAGTGTCATAACCACCCTAGATTTTTTTTTTTGAAACTTACATCCTTTGAAGAGTGACTACAATGCAAAATCCATTCCACTTTCTAATCACCCAATTCTTGAGATGGGCAAGGTGAGCACATATGGTGTTCTAGACTGTACAATAAATTGAGAAGTAGCAAGCGAAAGGAAAGTATTACAATATGGAATGCATGAAATAGTAGCTTTTGGCGGTATGACCATCCGAAGCATTGCCATGTTAGCACATTTGCATCATAAACACCAAAATTAGAGGATTAGTTGCTGATAACAAGTGCTGATGTAAACTAGGAAAGCTGTATCACCCCAAAATGAAGCTAGATTTTTCTTTTTTGAAACTTACATCCTCTGAAGAGTGACTACAATGCAAAATCCGTTCCACTTTCTAATCACCCAATTCTTGAGATGGGCAAGGTGAGCACATATGGTGTTCCAGACTGTACAATAAATTGAGAAGCAGCAACTGAAAGGAAAGTATTACAATATGGAATGCATGAAATAGTAGCTTTTGGCGGTATGACCATCCGAAGCATTGCAATGTTAGCACATTTGCATCATAAACACCAAAATTAGAGGATTAGTTGCTGATAACAAGTGCTGATGTAAACTAGGAAAGCTGTATCACCCCAAAATGAAGCCAAATCACATGGATAATCAACATAATCAAATGCCCAACACAGAAGGTACCTTGGATAAAGCAAATAGGAGCAGTTGCAGGTCTGCAACACTTGATTTATTCACTGGTATGATGGTCAGACAGGTCTACTACTGCAGAGAACACTCAAAAACGCCATACAGCAGGCTAAGGATCAGCAAATCAAAGTTGCAAGTCTGAAACAAAGTATTTCTTGCTGTTATGATGGTCAAACAGGTATGTACTACTACCAAGAACACTCAGAAACACCATACAGTTGATTGAGCATCAGCAAAACAAAGTTACAGCTCTGAAACAGAAGTCCATTTGCAGGTCCAGCGGCTGGCCTGACCCCTAAAACCCTCAACAAACTCATCAAACATTGATTTCTCCCACTCAAACTTAGGTTGCATTAAAGGAGGGCTAGTTGATACTAGAGGAAACATCAAACAGCAAAAAGGGACAGCACTTGGGTGACTCTTTCCCACGCCATGCTTCCAAACACACCTCTATACATGGCATGGTCAGCATATGACATAGTTCAGTCTCAAAACAGCCTGAAATCCTCCTTAAAGTGTACGACCTGCTAGCAAACAACAATGCACTTGCCATAATTGAAATCACCAATTGATTAGAGCATTTATCAACCAAAAATGAAAGGTACAGCCTGCTACAGGAGAGTTGTACGGCTAGCTAGAAAACCTATTGGATATCACTTTATAAAACTCCAAAAGCTTCTGAAATAAGATGCTAATCACACCCAAAAAAAAATCCTCATCATGAAAGAACTGGAAAATACTTCACTTGCAGGTGTAGTTGTGACCTCTATACCTGAAACCACCCAAACCAGTTAGGAGGGTCTTCATCCTCAAAATTAATAACTCCAAGAGGGTTTCCATCCTCAAGAAGCTTTGAAAGAACACAGGTTCATTTCAACGGCATAACAATATCATATTCATAAATCTAGATTTCAAATGAGCCCACATCCTCCTTATATGGCTTTTTCTAGGGAAATATTCAATTTAAAAAATATAATAATTCTTTTCTTCTCCAAAATGACCTTTTGAGAAAGATTATAATATTTTATGTGGGAAAAGGCCCCCCATGTCCTAGGCATCCACTTTTGAGCTCACTTTATAGTTTTATAAAAGATATTACATTTAAGCTGTCATTTTAATAATATCACATTAGAAACTTAAGTGATATTTAAATTATTTTACCCGAGTTGTAGAAAGCATTGAAAGGGCATCAGAATCAAGCTCTAATCATACCATCACGATTCTGAAGATTTGGGATGATGATCGGAGCCAACCACGTGACTTCTAAAAATAGACTACTCCTCCAAGAAGTTTGGAGAGAACACCAAAAGTCAAAAATCACTTCTGAAAGTGTCATGATGATCCACATTGCCAACTTAGCTCATTTCCATGAATAAAAGCCATGCAATACTAAATCTGTGCACTCCAATTACTTTGGAGTTCTCCCAAGCACACTAATTAGCCTTTGGAAGAACTTGAAACTAGGCTAATTGTGCACCAAATACTTTTGCTAAAAATGGGGACATTACATTTAGGTTGGCGAGACAAGTATTGTCACCTTGCTTTGGCCCTTTCGCCACCTTGAGAGGATGATTAGTATAATGTGGGTAGAGATGAACAAAACGAAACATATAATGTTAATATGGTTTGGATCCCATTCTTATGGTGAGGGTTTGCTAGATGTTGGATGGGGTTTCAATCCAGATGGCTGGGATCCACATTACACAGCTGGTCTTTCAGCTCTTGCTGTCTGATTTTAATGTATGATGAAATGTTTTGAGCTGTTTTTTTTAAACTGTTTGTTATATTTTATCTTGACTCCTAGTTTTCCTAGGCTTGGCCTATCAAGATCATTGTTTCATTGATGCCATAGTGTGAATGAAGTCAAAACTTTGCCACCATCACGATTCCATTCCCAGTATTTATGTCCATCTGTTTACTATTGTGTTTTCCATGGGCCTGCCTGTCCCTATTCTACCGAACCATGTACAAGCATTCACTTTGATTGATTTGGACCTTTGCACCAACACTTTGCATAACATGGATTATCCTTACCTTAGCTATCAAATAGGCTCTTAATACTTCTGTTTCCACTTAGCTGCCTCCCACTCTGATGCCTCTGCTGATGGTGGTGGATCATAAACCAGCTCTTCATTTCAATATAGACAATGATATTTGATGATCTCCAGTTTTCTGCAGCATTTACTCTTTGGGGTTCTTGTTCTCCCTTTTGGGCCATATGTACTAGTTTCTTGACCACTTGTGTTGGTGGTCCTTCTTTTGTATTTCTTTGCTCATGTTCTTCCCCTTTGTGGGTCCTTTCTAGGTTTCTCTTCTTATAACTTTCTATTATAAACTGCTGTCCTCTTGAGTCCCATTGACCTACTTTTGGTCATCCATGGATATTAATATAATTTTGTTCTTTGTAAAGACAGAAAATGTACAAGCATAGTTGCATTTGACCTTACCATCTAGAGTTGGGTGTAACTTGTAAGTTGTAGCAGAATGTTGGAACTTGGAAGTGTGTATGGTGGTCTGAGTAATGTTTTCATTGTAGAGCAAGCATGAAGGACATTGTAGAAGCATTGTTTCATCTCACAATTGTCTTGCCAATGCCCCATAACTTTCATTCCTGAAAGTTCAGAATTTGGAGAGGAAGCATAACCCCATATTTGCTGGAGTTTTGTGTATGGGTAAGTTTGTGTTAATGGTGATGTGTTCGCTGTTAACATTATTTTTGTACTCATTTTCCTTTCCTTTCTCATTCATTTAATTTTCAGCACTATGGCAAAGCGTGAATGTTGTTTTCATAAGCAAAGTACTTTGGAACATAAAGTTCTAAAGCTGATTTCTTTCATATATATATAAAATCCAATTTGGTGAATCAAGCATTGCTATAAACAAGCCGATTAAAGATCATAGACTCTCTATTCTAGTTTATGTGCATGTCCTTAATGTCAAACTATACTTATCCATGTATGACAGGAGATGGTGTGAGATAAAATATACTTAATATGGCATTTATGGTAGTACTTGCCACTAAATAACATTTAACTGAGGAGATATATATCATTTTCTCTGCTTTGCTGAATTTATTTACTGTCACATTTCTTGCTCTTTGACGTAAAACTAGTACTTCTAAGGTTAATTATTCTCCATTCAGTTAAGTTTGTTTATTTTCCTTTTGGAACATTTTGTGTTGTACTTCCTACACTCTTGGAGTATGTTGCTTATATATGTGCAGTGGACATTATAAAATAGTAATTATTCATACAGATTTTGGAGATACTTGTGTTTTAAATTTCATTTATAAGTCAAAGGAATGATTGCAAGCCCAGAGTGGTGGTGATATGCAATTTTAGTAACTTGATAATTCCATATAGGATGTTTTACGGAGTTGTACTTTTAGCCTGTTCATTTGAAAGAATCTACGTTTTTTGTGTGTGTAAGTGTCTCTGAGCAACAGACACTGCTAAAGAAGTGATTCTAAAATGATTTTAAATTTTTAAATCAGAGGGGGAGAGGGACATATCTAAGTTTATATTATCCGCTGTTATTTTTGGAATTAAAAACTTCGTAAATAGCTGATGAAGTACAGTTGGGTTTAAGAGAAATATTTATATTTTCTTATGAATTCTTATTTTCCAAATGTTTTCAACAGATTGATCGTGTGAATCTTGAGATTCAGCAAGCTGAGCGTGATTATGATCTGAACCGAGCAGCTGAACTAAAATATGGCAGTCTGATGTCACTACAAAAACAGCTTGAGGCGGCTGAAAAGGAATTGGATGAGTATCAAAGTAGTGGGAAGTCAATGCTAAGGGAGGAGGTTACTGGGAATGATATTGCTGAAGTAGTCAGTAAATGGACTGGTATACCTCTTTTAAAACTTCAGCAGTCAGAGAGAGAAAAACTTCTGTACTTGGATGTGGAATTGCATAAGCGTGTTGTTGGCCAAGATCCAGCTGTTAAAGCAGTTGCAGAAGCAATCCAACGATCTCGGGCTGGTCTTTCAGATCCTAACCGCCCCATTGCCAGCTTCATGTTCATGGGTCCAACTGGAGTTGGAAAGACAGAATTAGCAAAGGCTCTTGCCTCTTATTTGTTTAATACTGAGGATGCTCTTGTGAGAATTGACATGAGTGAATACATGGAGAAACATGCAGTCTCACGGTTGATTGGAGCTCCTCCTGGCTATGTTGGTTATGAGGAAGGAGGGCAACTGACAGAGGCTATTCGCAGGCGGCCTTATGCAGTAATTCTGTTTGATGAAATTGAGAAAGCACATTCAGATGTTTTTAACATTTTCCTTCAGATTTTAGATGATGGAAGGGTCACTGACACGCAGGGTCGAACTGTAAGCTTCACCAACACTGTCATTATTATGACTTCTAATGTTGGTTCCCTGTATATTCTAAGTGCTCTTGATGAACAAGCTGGCTCAAAAGAGGAAGCTTATGAAAATATGAAGAAGAGAGTCATGGAAGCAGCGCAGGCCACCTTCCGACCTGAGTTCATAAATCGTATTGATGAGTATATTGTCTTCCAATCTTTGGACCGTGAACAAATAAGTAGCATTGTGAGATTACAGGTATGTAGATCATTTATTTTTTTGAAAAACTTATCATTTCTAAAGTACAAAAAAAGGTAGAAAATTTGTCTGATTAGTTAATAAAGAATTTATTTGTGACTTATAATAACTGAAGATGCACATAAAATTGTATAAGATCCAAGTACTTTAGGGAATTCATAATAGGATATGCAGCAAGGGGGTACTCAAGTGCTTAATACACACTCTTTCTGTGTTTTATGCATTTTTTGTAATCTACTTTATATGCTTCATAGAAATTAATTTTGGGATAGAAGCAATCAACTCCAATTCTTGTCATCCTCCATTTTTGTTTAGTTGCAAATATTTGGTTGCAGTGATTTGGTCAACAAACCTTGTCTGCTCCTTTGTCCAAATGCCAAGTTACTGTGCATTAACTCCTGAATTATAACCATTAGGAAGCTTTATATCTCATCTGGGCATCTCTAGCTAGATCACAACATCAGTTATGCATTTTTCCTAGTATATCTTTTGTTATATGATGAAGAGAGAAAACTAACTCTCTTGCTGCTCCCACACACAACTTGCTCAATTTCACAAATTACAGCTTCTATTTAGTTTCACAACTTTGCAGCCATTTCCCATTGAAATTGACAATTTACACTTGACAATTTTGTTCAACCCCACTTTACTCAAAACTAGGAAACAAATGTCATTCCAAACAATTTAATTAACAGAGACATCAAGCTTCTACAAATTTTGGTTTGCCATTCTATTATTCAACAAGTCAATTATCAATTACAACTCTTATCTGTTAATGTCTCCACTCTTTGCAAAGCCTCCTCCATTTGCCTTATTGAATCCTTATCCTTCATGCACAGTTAATTCTGTATTCCTTCTTCCTCATAGAACGCGGTTTCTTTGCTTGCCAATCCTATGCTATTGTGATACTCGATCTATATGCATATTTCTTTGTGTTTGCTGGGTGTGGCTTTTATTTACTGCTGCCTTATCTTTTCCTGGCAGCCTCCTTGTTTCCACGGCTTCACCTTCCACCTGGGCATGGCTCACTTCAATGCCATTCTTTGGCTGCACAGAGGTCCCTTCAAATCCTCCACTCCACCTCTTGTTATGCAGCTGCTTCTTATCACTTGGGTTTCCAAACAATTTTCCGCCCTCCTCTAACTCATGCAGCCCCCCTTTTAGTCTTCCAATGTGGCAATTTAATCACCAATCTGCACCCCTTTTTTTTATATGCTGTTGCAGCCATTAGACTTTTCTATCATTTCCCTGTGTGGCTGAGGCGTGGCATGCTAAGTTTGCTTTTATTTTTGTCTTCAAATAATCCTTGCGCACCCTCTATTCACCTCTCCCTCATGCTGGCACATTCTCACTGCATTTTTTTATTACTTCCCTCTCCTTACCCAGGTGCATGCCCTCCATGTATTCCTATTTGCATTCAATTTTCATATAAAAATGGTGCCTCTATCTTTCTCAAGCTGCATTGATTCTTACAATTCCTTCATTTACACAATTATCCACCGCCATATCTCATCTGTGTTAAACAAACAAATTTGACTTATTGGTATTCTGCCTTCACATTTGAGCCATGGTGTGGGTCTTCCATCTCACCTAGGCACACAACTCTACCCACAAATCTGCACTTTTATTTTATGCTGTCTCTTCACCTTCTTTTCTGACCACAACCTTTCCAATTCACTCTCCTCCGTGACTTATTACCTTCCACTTCAATGTTGAGCATTGAAATTTTTATTATTATTTTCTTTGAAAGCTGTTCCCATAATCTTGTATCCAAATTTGCATTATATTCATTTATGAGCAATAACCCATACAATTTTTTTTCTCATATTCAAATTTGCAACTGATATATAATTTCCAGTGAAATGGAGTTTCAAAATACAAAATTAAATATGACATTTGTCAATCAATGACAAAATGTAATTCAATCTCCTTTGCTGACCACCACCAAAACCAAATTAAACTGCTTGCAGAGAAAGAAAGCAAAACCAAAACGACAAAACCAAACTAATTTTTTTTTGGTTGATGCCGATTGCCTGTGGACCCGGATGCTCCTGCATCATTATATGAAGTAATATTCTTTGATTTGACATTACACTCTGTATTCTTGATGCTTGCATACAAGTCATTAAAACTCAGAGAGAAACGAAGGCATGGTAGATGTTGGAAGTATAGGTGAGGGGAATGTGATACACACAGAGTTTCAGCTTTGAAATAATTATCTACAAGGTCAGATAATATACTCGTGTTTTCAATAGATCAAATAGAGTAATGATTATCATAATTATTCTTAGGAAGTAGAATGAATTTAAATGTGTGGTCCAAGAGTAGACTTCTCAATTTTTGCTTAGTTGCTATATTGCCTGGAAAACCTGATAATGTACATAGATGATAAATATAGTTTCAATGGAAATTTTGAACATGATTATTCCGCTGTGTTTATTGTTTTTGTCAAACATGCATTATTTGACATGTTTTTCAGGAAGCAAATGATAGTTATCATGCAAAAGAAAAAAGTTGTAAAAAAATCATGTAAAATGTAAAATGGAAAAGCAATGAACACTTAGAAAACTAAAATGTGGGTACTCAATTATGATAGATTGTTTAAAGGGGTCTTGATAAGTGCTTTCTCATTTACCATTCATTCTATGCACACACCTTTTTGGCATACTACACAAATGTACAATGAGACACTTTTAGGTAAATCCTTTATTGTATTGTCTGAATAATCTATAAATAAGTACCCTGTTCCTAGACATTTACCCCTTCTCGATACACAACTCTCACATCCAATACCAATTGAAAATGGACATTTACCCCTCTTGATAATGCAAGGGTTGCCTGCATCTCATATTGGATAGCTTCTTATTACAATTTGGTACAACTAATTAGTGTTTACCAACGGCACACCTCAAGCCATTTGGAAGGTTTTCCCAACTGTCTACATCACAAGGTGCCTATTTTTGTTGTTTATTGTCATGTCACACAAAGCATCTTCTAGTTTCTCTGTGTCTATCAGATGCTACTTGGATTACATTTTTGAATTGTTTGGAACTTTGTAATTGATATAGCCACTTTGATCCGAGATCTTGCAAGTGTACATTCATGATAGAGCAAGAAATCCTCTTAAACTAAAAGAGAGGTAAAAATTTATTTAAACCAAAAAAGAGCAATACAAAGGATGGGCATTACACAACCCTATCAATCTCCACTAATTGGTTCAATTGTTGCGACAAAACTGGGGGTAATTGACCCCTTTCCACAATATTCCAATCTTGTAAATGATTAGAAGCCCATTTAGCCAAACAATCCGCAACCCCATTCCATTCACGCAAAATATGATAAAGAAACATAATCCAAGGAAGCACATAGATTGAGAATCTATTTTATAATAAAAACCAAATGCCAACTAACATCCTCTAACTGCTGCCTCTTCAGCAAAGTCACTAGCACCTGAGAATCAAATTCACAAATGATCCGTCTCCACCCGAGAGCACAACCACACTCCACAACACATAAAATGGCAAGAGCCTCCATCACATTGTTAGTATACCAACCCTTATAAACAAAAAAGATAAACTCAACAGTCCCATATCTAGTTCGCCCAACACCTCCAAGACCAGCATGGCCCAGATTTCCACGAGAAGAACCATTTGTGTTGATTTTCAACACACCTTGAGGAGGAGGACACCAACGCCCCTCCCTATTTATCTTCCAAAAGGGATAACATCTATTTCTCATGATCTGACCAACACTCTGAGTAGCCCCCCTCTGAAGAGGAAGATTGAGATGAGTACAAAAGGCAACCTCACCTAGATCCACACCCTCAGCCGAGTCACACTTAGCCGTAGTAGTTTCTCCCAAAGATTGAAGAATCCTCCACCACAAATGTTGGACAACTAGCTTCCCATCTTGAAAAATCATGTGATTCCTCTCTAGCCAGATATGCCAAATAATAAAAGTCGGTCCCAGAGCCCAAGTAACTTGAAGAAAAGAGGTCTTAACAAGGGCCTTCCCCCACCAGGCAAAGAACTCCGCCAAAGAAGAGACATGCCAGCAAGCCTGGTTCCACATAACCCACCTGTTGATGTGATTTTTGTGACCGCACCAATCAGCAGAACAAAGTATCCGAAGGCTACTCCATTCTCTCTTGATCAAAGAATCCTGTACGCTAAGATTGCAAGAAAGTTCGTACGTTCAACTCCAAGGTTCCGAAAATGCTATGGAATACCCTTAGTCGGTTCGTTGTGATTTGTTGTTTACACGAGGGGACTTACACAATTGTTCAAAAGGTTTGCAGCTGACAGCAGGTTAACGATTGGAAGGGAATTTTCGTGTGTTGCGAATGATTTGGCGATGAGGTATGAATTTTCCTAAAACTAACCAGGGATGTACTAAATTGAATGGCTGCAGGGATTAGAAAATTTATGTCCTAGTCTAAGTGCAAGATGTATGGAGCTTGACTTCAGCAGACTTCAACCGGATTTTGCCTTGCCTCGCGTTGGACAACTTCAACAAAATCGGTGCAATCTTCAAGGGAGTAGCGGAAGGTGTTCAGATTACAACTCAACATGCAAGTACCATCAGGAGGAAGCATACAAATACGTGAATCGCAATCGAAGTTAAGTTTGAAAAAGGATTCCAGTTGACCACACAAGGAAAGCTTACCATTAGCAAGCTTACTAGTGGTATGGATTAAGCGAAGCTGCTTCAATCAAACATCACAAATCCACGACTGACTTCTTGCATGAAAATGAAAATCACTCTAATTTTAATCCTACTTGAAGTTGAAGGACAAAGAAATCTTGCTAGCTGATCATTACAAAAGACAAAATCATCATCAATGAAACTCTTTTATTACGATAGTTTTCGCAACAATTCCTTACAAAGTTCTCAAAGGGAAAACTTTCCTTCTCCTTCACTATGCTATGCAATAAAACTATGCTAACTCTAAACTGTCTCTCTATGCTCTATTCTCTGATCTCTAGTCTAATAATGTACAAATGAGGGGGAGTCCCCTTTATATAGCTGGCCAATCTCAATGGACGGTCCAGATTAAATTACAATGGACGGCTCAGATTGAGCCACATCAACCCTAGACTAGATTTTGCCCTAAAAACCGCCAGAAGGTGGAGTGGTGCAATTAATGAGCACAAAAATGGCAGATTTCTCCTTTGATCACTATGGGCAATTAATGCCCCCTATCCTTCCAGAAGATTCTCGTCCAGGATCTTGTTCCCATTGTTCTTCTCTTTGACCGTACAAGCAACAAATCGGGCCAACATTGCATCAACTTCTTGTTCAGAAATAGCGGGAGTAAGATTAAGCTGGTACTCGAGGATAGCAATTGTTTGCTATTGCTGGATACAAGATTTTCTCCAAGCCTCAATGGATTCCTGTGTGCTCTGAATAATAGTAGAGAATGTGGAGATATTCTCAAAGTCCACCTAAGCAAATACTCTCATCTTATAGAAGAACGACTGTAATCTTCCCTTCAACCCATCCACTGTCACCTCCTCGGGAGTTAGTCTTTTGGTGAATAACGCCTCCAGCGTGTTGAAGATGCCTTCTTGAATATTTCCCATGGCCTTCTTGATCTTCGCTGACTCTGTTCTTGCCGTGTCAAAGAAACCTCAGCCAGTGAATGCAGCAGAATACCAGCTTGGAAAATCATATCGATCTCCTGCTTGAATCACTCCTCCTTCAACCAAAGTCTGCATTGGCATATGCATCAAAGTAGCCAGGCATGGAATAGTCTTATCCTAAAATATGTGAGTATCATTCCATGCTTGCTCAATGTTCTCCAAATGAGAGAGGATGCTGGAAGCATGCTGGAAAGAGGAGACAAGGTCTTCAATAAATCTCTCAGCCTCAGTACGAACACCGCCAATCCACTTGTCTCCCTCTTGGATTGCCTTCTTCATCCCCTCGAGTCCGCTGATTGACTCTCGTGGAAGCTCAGCTGGAAGTTCTACCGTTGGGTTCTCCTGAGCACATGGACTTGCTAGATGCTGCACATACCCAACTAATGCCCTATGCTCCTTTTTCAACCTCTTGTATTTTTCTTCCTTTCGCAGTAGCCTATATTTTAGCGCCTGGAAGGAGTTTTCAACCTCCTCGATCACTTGTGCTCTAGTAGGGCGCCCCAATTCAATTGTAGTGACCGTGTAATTTTCAGGCATTACTTCATCTAGATCACATTCTTCCCTCAGGACCGCAACATGGAGAGTGCGAGAACCAGACTCATCTGTTTCCATCTTGGAGTACTTTCGGGCTCTCTTCCTCTTAGGTGACCCGCTTATTCTATTAAGGAGCTCTTCCATCTCTACTGCTGGGTCGGTGTTGTCCTCCTGATCTCTTCTTATGGCACTTGTGAGCCAATTTGGAATATTTTGTTGAGCGCTGCAGACGACAAGGGGCTGCTCTTTTGTTGCTTCTACTTCATGAAGTTCTTCTTTAGCAACGTTCGGTTGAGGCTCATCCATTTCCATGTGTTGACTATCCTCCTCAAGACCTCGAACTTCAGGTTCCGTAATGTCCTCGTCTTCAAAAGCTGCCTCGAGTGCACGATCTAGGCAAGTATCTATTTCTGTTTCTTCACCTTCATCCGGTTGGTCGGCACTCGTCAGAGCATTAGCGCTCTAACTATCAGGCTCCCTAGACAATGGCTGGTTAATTTCTTCCATTTCTTGTTCTTCATTTACTTTAACCCTCTGACCTGCAAATATTGACACCTCTTGTACGCTGGGAGAGTGAGCCAACAACTGTGTGGGTGATGCTTCCTCCGTCCTCTGAGGCTCAGGCTGAACTGGTTCCTCTTCTTGTGGTTCTGTAGCTTGGGCGGTTTGTTTCCTCTTCTTTATTGACATCGGTGGTCTTCGATTGCCCATGAGGTTGTATATGAGGGCAATTGATTTTCTCTCAAGTCTGTGAACATGTCTATCCACCCAGCTCCTTGTGAAAGTTAAGACAGGCATAGACAAAGTGTCCAAGTCTGTGATTTCTAGCTCCGCCCAATCAGGTGGTGGGATTGGTGTGTCCTTTATTGACTCATAATTTGGGTGAGTAATGTTGGCATCTTCATCCACTTGATCCGGAACTTGGACAACCTCACACTCTCTGATCAATTTCAGAGGCAATCTGGAGAACATCCTCTTTCGGATTTCAGATTCGTCTTCCGCATTTGCCCAAAAATCTTCTACATGAGCCTTGTGCCGAAATTCTTCACCCTGTATCACCCCAATCTTCCTTTGAGGATCAAAATCCTGTCGGCTGGTGTGTAGAGTGAGGTGATAGAATTGTAACTCATCCTCCGCTTCCTTGGCTGCTTGCAAAGAAGGGCACTCCTCAAGCGAATTTCCCATAACAATAGGGAAGTGCAATCCTCCTTTCTTCTTTTTGCTTATAATTTTGTCGTAGGCCATGAGTTGCCTAGACACTTCGAGCATCACCATCCTATCTGTGGGGTATCTTGGTAGTCGGTAGGCATATGAATGGAACCCTGACAACCTTATATATGTGAACTTCGGGAATTGGATAAACCAAAACCCGTACTCTTCAATCAACTTTTGTGCTTCTTTGGATATTCTTTGCTGCGTTCTCCATTGAAGAGTCCTTGTGATATACATAGTGAAAGCATCGTTCACTCTTTTGAAGCTGGAGGTACTTGTCAAATGCAGCTACCTGCAAGCTTCATGGATTTTAAATTGACTAGAACCACATCCAATCGGCTCCTGGTATGTCAGCCCCTCATACTTCGTCATTCGAGCTAGCATATAAATGACATACGAGCTCATGTAAAATGTCTTTGTTCTCCTTAGGCTTCTGAATTGTTCATCTATGTTGTCATTGATCATCCTCGCCCAATCTACATATTCTTTCCCCCCTAACACCACGCTGATGTAGAAGAACATCCAAGGCTCGAAAGCATACGCTTGTGGGCTGCCATTCACCCGGCTGAGCATCATGATGAAATCACAATATTCTTGTTTCAGCTCCTCTGAGATGATCTGCTTTGGCAACTTGGCGCCAGGAGGTTTTTGCTTCCTCATCCATGTTGTGTTGATTTTCTTTGCACACATATCGAAAGATGAGGCATACATTTTATCAGCCCTCTCCTTAGACTTGTACAACATTCTGTCCATTGCTGGAATCCCAAACGCTTCTCCAATAGCCTCAGGTGTGAAGTTGGTCAACAACTTGCCTTCCGAAGAAACAGTTGTTCGGTGGTCCGGCCTGTAGTAGTTTGCATATTCGACTATCAACTCAGGACATCGAATTGTTGGTGGAAAACCAACAGCTGCATACAATCCACTTCTCACAATGTTGTGCGATGTCACTGATGGAGGATAACTACCTTGCCCATATATTCTTCTTTTGAATGCTTCGAGGTTGAATGAACCAAGCTTTGTATCAGTCAAACCTCCTAGCTTCGACACGAACTTTGATTCAGGAATGAATGACTTCTTCAGCTGTTTGATGATTGCTTGCTTGGAGGCATTCTCCTTGCCTGCTTTAGCGTTTCCAGCTCTGGCTGCAGCTTTGCTTGTTCCGACAGCATCTCCTCTTCGAACTTCAGCCATCTGCAAAATAAAAAATCAAGCATTACAATTCCAACTTAGAAAATAAAATTACTGCGAGATGGCTGGCAAGTGGAGTTAGCTTCAAAAATAAAAATCTTCAGCATTAAACCACCAATTCCAAACCTCGAGAATTATAACACCGAAACTCAAACTTCGAGCTTCAACAACTTTCAGCAATACCACTTTTAGCACTTCGAAAAAATCAAGTTCAAGTCCCTTCAGAATTTTCTCCTTCTCAGCACTTACTCACTTCACCTTCAACACTCTCAACTTCAGCACTTAGAAAAAAAATAATTTACTCAGCTCAGAAATTTCTCACTCACTCAGCAGTCACTTTCAACACTCTCACAATCTCAACTCTGCAACTTTGTGAAGAAAAATGAATAGCTTCAGAGTTTATATAACTGAAAGAGGGCCCCCAGTTTAGCAGTTGTTATTAATTCACTCCCCCACTACTTAGAAAATTTCCAATTCGGGAGACAATATGCTCAGTCGTCATAGAGTTGTCATAGGAATTTACTATTGTTGGAGATTCTTTCCTTGTTCGAAAATTTAAAATTTCCCTCCTTGACTGCATATAACGTCTAGTTGACTGAAGTACTTTTGAGAAATTTATTAAAATTACTCCAGTATAAAAATTATCTCTTCTTTGAACAATGGCGTATTATTATTGAAATTTAATTGCAACGCCTAAGAATTTTATTCCATTGAGAAACTTTATTTATTTCCACCCGTTAGCGCCTTTTTAATCAATATTTCACCCAGAAGAAATTTCATCAATCGTGAGGTCTAGCATTTTAAAATCACCAGGCGAAATTGTTTTCTTCTCAGAACACTTTTCAAGACTTAAAAATATTTCCCCCTTAATAAATATTTCTCAACTTCAAAATTTCATGTGTCTAACCGAAGGGGGACATTTGATTTTTTTTTTTAAACTTCGGAAAATAATTTTAATCAAATTTTATTTAATTTCTCCATTGGGCGTTTTTTTTGCCTAGAGCAACTTTCATTTCATACTTAGAAAATTTTCTTGAGCATCTCCCTTTCAATTCTCTCCCATGGGCGCATTCAAGGGTGGTAACTTTCAATTTCCCTTATAATTTTTTTTTTTTTAAATTGACTCTTCATGCTAGGCGCGTGTGAGAGGGGGGGGGGGGGAAGGAACTTAATACTTAGACGTTTTATCAACCTTTAATGTTTCCTTGTTCAAGCCAGGCGCATTTGGAGTCTTAAGCTTTCATTTTACTTGCCATAGAAATTTTCATTGACTTGCTCTTGCTTTGGGCACATATAGGGTTCTCCACCTCAAGTTTGCATGCCTTAGAAACTTTTAATCATTCTCTCCTTGGGGTAAGGCACATTTAGGTAGCGAAGCTTTTAATTTCACATGCCTTAGAAACTTTCAAACTCTCTCAGCTTCTTAGGCGTATATGGAGGTCCAGCTTCAAATTTAAATGCCTTAGAATAAATTCTAACTCCTCTTCTCCTCAAGGCGCATATAAGGGGTCTCATTTTTAGTGTACACGCCTTAGAAACATTTCCAACTCTCCTTCTTTTCAAGGCGCATTTGATATGGCTAGCTTTTAATTTGCAAGACTTAGAAACTTTTCTTACCTCCCTTCAAGTTCTTGGGCGCATACAAGGGGTCTTACTTCCATTCCTCCATACTTAGATGTTTATTTGCCTTAGAAGTTTTTCTAACTCTCACCCAAGTTGAGGCGCATATGAGGGTATCTACTCCAAGTTTCATTGCCTTAGACATTTTCTTACCTCTCCCCAAGATCAAGGCGCATATAGAGGGTCACGCTTCAAGTTTTGGACACTCAGAAAAATTTCTAACTCTTCCTCCAAAGTTGGGCGCATATAGGGGTGCCTTTTTCAAATTTTCATGCCTTAGAATATTTTAATCACCCTCTCCTCTCCTTAGGCGCATATGGAGGGTCGTACTTCAAGTTTAAAATACTTAGAATATTTTTCAGCCTTCCAACCTCCTCTCACTTCAAGGGCGCATTTTGGTGTGCTTGCTTCAAGTTTATAACACTTACAAAAATTTCCAATCTTCCATGCAAGGTAAGGCGCATTTCGCATGGGTAGCTTCAAATTTCATTGCCTTCGAAAATTCCAAGGCTTCAAGCTTGTAAGGGCGCATTTTAGAGGGTGTACTTCAAGTTTCAAGGACTTAGTAGAATTTTAATCACCCTCTTCTTCCCAAGGCGCATATGAGGGGTTGAGCTTCAAGTTTTGGATACTTAGAATATTTTTTCTAGTCTCCTTACTTCTTGGGCGCATATGGGGGTCCTTACTTCAAATTTAAAACACTTAGAATATTCTTAAGTCTCCCTCCAAGTCAAAGGCGCATTCAAGGGGGTCTACTCCAAATTTTCCACACTCAGATTTTTTTCCAACTCACCCCTTCAAGTCAAGGCGCATATGAGGGGGTCTACTTCAAATTTTGAGGACTTAGACAAATTTCAATCACTTCCTCCTCTCCTTGGGCGCATTTTGACCCCAACGCTTCTAATTTTGAGGACTTAGAAATTTTTTTAGCAATCTTCAACTTCAAGGGTGCATTTAGGACCCTGAGCTTCCAATTTGCATAACTTCGAAAATTTCCCAGCTTTTTGTTTGACTTAGGGCGAATTGTTCATGATGCCTTCAGCTTGCCCTAACTTGCTATTTTTAGAAAGTCTCTCAATTTTTGCATTTCAAGCTGATTTCTAGCTCAGGAAGGTTGGACTTTTGCTTTGCTTCGATCCTCGTGACGTGACTGAGTTGTTGGTGCCTGATGCTTGCCTGTACCTGCTATTTTTAGCAACTTACTAAAAATAGTAACTGCTCAGAATGAGTTCAAACTTTGTGTGTTGATTGCTTGAAGGATGTTGATCGTGGTTGAATACTGCTTCTGTGTGACTGTTGTGTTTCGCTCTACATTTTAGGAAACCCTAATTCCTCTGCATGGTCATGCTAAAAATAGTAAGTGCTTGATTTTCGAACCTTTGCAACTCCGTTAGATATGAAATTTGCGCCATGGGGTCCTCATCACTTGCTTGACTTGCTCACACTGGTGCCTCATGCTGACCTGCTATTTATAGCCCTGTTTTGGAAGTGACTTACTATAAATAGTAAGTGCCCAGATCGCCTTCAAATTTTACCAGCGGGTTCCTTGAAAGATGCTGATCGTGGTGGGATACCTTGGTTTTCGGAAATTTTGGGATTTGACCCCTCATTTTGGGAATTGAAGTTGGAAACCCTAATCTGACTTGCATGTTGCTCAAATGGTCTCTGTTTGACCCCGTTCCTATTGCATGTCGCTGTGTTCGTTACTCTGAAGTGCTGGGCAGTTACTGGAGTGATCCTGCTAAAAATAGTATATGAAAAAGTGACCAATTAGCTGCCAGATGAGTTTGCATTTCACACTGCCCGAGAGATCTCAAAAAACCGAGAAAAACCCAGAAAAATCATCAACATGCGAGCACTATAGCAAGTCCCAGAAAAGTGATCAACTCTGCTTGCATGTTACCTCGTTGCGAAGCTCTCGGAAAACCCAGAAAGATTATGTAGACATGCGCTGAGAAATCACGCATGCAAACCCTAAAAAATAGCCTCTAAAGCATGAATCATTGAAAGTCATCATCTTGTTTTGCATGCTATATCACTGTGAAGGTCTCGGAAAACCCACAAAGAATGTCCAACATGCGTCTGAAAGTCCAACATGCGAACCCTAAAAATGACCCTCGAAGGCAAAACTGCTAAAAATAGTAAGTTGTTCGTTTCAGCTCAAATTTTGCAAGCAGGGAGCTCACAGTGTTCTAAGTGCAATGCAGTCGTCAAAATTTGAAAATCCCAAGAAAATAGGTCCCAAATTGGTACTTACTAAAAATAGCAAGTTATTAGAATCCAGTGAAAATTCAGTGGGAGCCTGCTTGAAGCATCTCAACAGCAGTGCTAAGTGTTGGTGTACGTTTTTTCACCGAACACACAGAATAAAATGTCCAAAGACACTCTATCCTCTCTTGAAAAACCATCGCGTATGCTAAGATTGCGAGAAGATCATATGGCGATTCCAAGGTTTCTTTTGTCAGGTCTTGACATCTGGATAAGCTCAATGGGCGTTTTGATTTGCTGGTAATACACAAAGGGACTTACGTTAAAGAAATTTTCACGAGTTTGGGACTTACGCGGATTTATCATTAAAGGCTATGTGGATTTTCAATGTGGATCTCAAAAAATAGCAAAAAGATAAGGGTTTAGGGGATCTATTCTACACCTAGGAATTTAAGAGACAGTAAAGATTCGGTGAAAGGAATAACCTCGCTTTGTTTTGCCTCCTTGGGACAACTATGCAAAGTGGGTGCAATCTTCAAGGGGTGTGATAATGATTTTCAAATCTCGAATGAGATTGAAGTGAAGCTTCCACAACTATAAGCTCAAGCTAACTTTACGCATCGAATCCAAATCATCCATTCGAAGAAAGTATGAGCAATATTTCACCATTGAATCTATATGATCAATCTCTCATTCACTTAACCAATATTCAAAGAAAATTCTACTTAACTTAATTCTAACTCTAATCTATGGTAGAAGAAGTATGCAACCTTGCTTACTACTTGACAATAAAAGTTATTCAAAGCAAATCATGCATAAGAGCTTTTATTATCGGAAAGTCTCAATGCAACAATTTCATACACTGTCTCCACACAAATGAAAGTGAGAGATCACAGTTTAAATAGTCTTCAAAATGAAATAAAGGGCCAAGATAAAATCAACATCAATGGCCAAGATTATTACAACTCAACCCTAATTAGGGTTGACCAAAATAACATCAGTTGACAACCAGTAAACGAGCAGTAACAGGCAGTGAAGTGGCAGTTGGAGCTATCTTCAAGGAGAGGCGTCCCTATCTTCTTGGGCAATATTGTGCTCGATGAACCTAAACACGACCGTGACGACTTCCTCCATTGTGACTGGCTGTAGCATGCTAATCCTGAATTCAAGTCCATCCAAGTCTTCAGCACATTTGGCGAAGGTGCTCTCCCAATCCGCCTCCTGCCTCACAAAATCATTCCGGATGGCCAAGAGACTTGCCACTTTTACGAAATCCTGTCTCATAATTGGTCTAGTAGCAGAGAAGAAAACCTCCTGAACCTTACGTTTCAACCTCTCCAGCTGCATGTCGTTTTCCCGGACCATCTCACGGTCAAACACCTCTGCAACTGTCATATAAATTTTCTCCTGGATTTCTTTGACTTGCTCTTCAACTCTGAGCCCGCCCGCTTTCGCCCTCTCCAGAATCTCTCTCCGTACTGTCACTGCCCAAAACCAATGGTGAAAATCATAAGCTGCTCCTGGAACAATCATCTTTCTTTCAACTAACTCTTCTCTTGGAACGCCCTTCAGGACTTTGAGGCATGGAATGAGCCTTTCTTGAATGTCTGGAAGGTTGTCCCAAGTTTCTGCCATATCAACCAACCTAGAAAGAAAAGAAGAAGTTTGCCCGTAGGCAAGTGCCAATTTCTCCATGAACGAGGCTGCTTCAGTGCCCTCGCCTACCATCCATTCCTGAGCCTCCTTGGCTGTGACCATCCCTTGCTCTACATCCTTGGCTATTTCCTATGAGGGATTAAGGAGAGGAGTTACTGCATCACCCTGATTGAGTGGCTGGGTCAGATGCCGTATGTACTCCTTTAGGCGTTCAACTTCCCTTTTATATTGCTTCTTTTGCGCCACTTCTTTTTCTAGTCTCGACTTGACAGTTGAGACGGAATTATCTAGTTCCTCTACTTCCTGGCCTTTTGTGGTTGGGCCAAGATCTATAGTGGTCATGCCGTATTCTTGAGGAGTGATCTCATCTTGTGGCTTATCCACTATAGGTATTGCGATATGTATAGAACGGCTGTCGGCCTTGCCCCTCTGAATAGTGGAAAATTTCTTGGCAGGCTTCTTAATTGCAACCTGTTCCAGCCTTGCCAAGAAATCCGCATTGTCATCTTCCTCTTGGGCTTCTTCTGGTGCTTGAATCTTCATCCTTTCTATCAGCCAATCCGGAATGGTAGGCTGCTCAATGCCGTCTTCCTCCTGAACGTTCTCTTCATTGGGAACATCCAAGACTCCTCTGAGGGCGGAAATCATTCCCTCTTCGAAGTCCTCATCTTGGACTTCCATCTCATTATCTAAACCTAATATTTCTGTGCCCGTATGAGATGAGGGCTCATCGCTATCCAACTGAATAGGCTCATTGTTCTCTTCTTGGACTGCAGAAGCTCAATCATTTCAACCAAGGATTCCTCTGTGGTGGCCACTAGTTCATCAATATTCCGAGACGCCGCGGAGCGAGATGGTTCTCCCCTCTGTCTTTTTTGAACAGGCTCTATACTTGGAACTTACTTCCTTCCTCTTTTCGCCAATCTCAACCAAATCTTGATGGGATGCGCCAGCATTGGAGGAGTACGATTCTGTCTCACTCAGTAAATCATACGTGAGCGTTATTCTTTTTTGTCTCATCTCTTGGACATGATGGTCGACCCACCACTGAGAGTACTTAGTCACTGGTCTCATCAAGGTTGCAAAATCCGAGTGCTCAGGCTGTGACCACTTTACGGGAGGAAGAGGTCGACTCTCCTCGAAGCGTGGCTGGACATAATTCCCATTGTCCTACAACTGATCAAGCACCCGACAAAGTTCGATCGCCCTCATGAAGTCTACCGGCATTCTGGACCATAATCTTCTTCTGACCTCATATTCATCAGCAGCGTTCGCCCAGAAGTCCTCTAGTTCCACTCTGTGCTTGTACCTTCTCCCATCCACTGTCCGGATATGATGATGTGGGTCAAAATTGACCTTGGACTTATAGGCTGTGAACGGGTACCACTGGATCTCCAGCCTGGCGCTCTCAGCTGCTTGCGCTGATGGACAAGATTCTAACATATTCCCGATAAAGAATGGGAATGTAACAGCCGCCTTCTTACTCGGCCTCTGGATGTTTTGATATTCTTCCAGCTGCCTCAGGACTTCAAGCAGGATCATCCGATTTGTCGGATAGATGAGCAATTTATAGGGATTTCCGGTAAATCCCTGGGTCCTGACATACGTAAATTTTGGAAAATGGATGAACCAGGATCCGTATTTACTGATCAAACTCTTTGCCTCATGACTCAGCCTTTGATGCACTCCTCCTTGAAGTGTTCTTGTGATATACATTAAGAACGCATCGTGCACCCTCCTGAAATGAGATTTCTCCCTCAGCTGGAGTTGTGGGTAGCAATCATAAGGTCTGAGTTCATTTTCTCCGTTGCCAACTTTGCCTTTGCAAACTAGTCCTGGGTATTTATATGACCTGGCCAATAAATAAACAATATACGAGCTCATGTGAAAAGACTTAGTCTTTTCCAAATTGACCAACTGCTCGTGAAGATTGTTACTTATCATTCGAGACCAGTTGAACATTTTTACGCCGGAAGTGATTTCATCTATGAAGTAATACATCCATTTTTCAAAAAATGCACCTTGAGGGTTGCCAACTATTCTATTTAGCATCAAAATGATGTCCCCATAGTCTTCTTTAAAGTCTGTCCGACGTGGCCTCTTAGGCATCTTCTTTATTGACGTCTTAGGCTTCTCTAGCCATGCTTTATTAACATTTGTGGCGCATAAGTCTAATTGGCTGTCATACAATCCCTTGGCTTCCTCCTTGGTTTTGTAGGTGGTACGGGAATGTGCTGGGATGCCAAATGTCTCCTGTATGGCTACCTCGCCTAGGTGAGCCAAAATTTTGCCATTAGGTGCAATGATTTGTCTCTTCTGAGCATCGTAGTGGATAGCACATTCTACCATTAATTCAACACAGTTTATTGTAGGCGGGAATCCAGCCGCCTGAAAAATCCCATTTCTCACCATTCGTTTGGCAATTGGTGTCGGAAGTCCGTTCTGTCCATATACTCTTTTCTTGAACTCTATGAAGTCAACATGTCCTAGATCGGTGTCTACAAAATTTTTCCACTTTGAATTTATTTTCGACTCTCGTTGTGTGCCTTTGCTGGCGAACTTCATTGGCGTCTTCTTCGATGATTCGCCCACCGTGGTCATCAACCTACAGTCAAAATATTAACAGTAATACAGAGACTTTTTAAAATAATTTATTTTCGCGCCTTGTGTTCGAATATCTTACTTTCAGCTTATTAAATAATTAAACTTATGCGAAAAAGCAAGCTGAAAGTAAATGATTTTAATTGAAATTTGGCCAGAGCTTAGCCAAGATGAAAAAGACAGAAAGAGAATGGCGAATTTATCCAATTGAACTTCAAACCTCAGGAAAGAACTTCCGGTTGCAGATCAGATTTAAACTTTGAGGATTTAACCAAAAAGCAAGTGACAAAGTGCGCCCCTCTTGCACAAAAATTCGACTTCAGCAAATTAATCCTTTCCTTCCTCGAGAAAAAATCTTCTTCAGCAATGAAAATTACTTCTTCCTTTGAGAAAATCGATCTTGCCTGCAGAAGGATTGATCGTCTTAGAATTTCGAGAGATTAACTTCTCTTCAGCTGTCTGTGAAAAATGAGTTACTGAAACTCATTATAATACTGAAGAACTTGATTTGTTTTAGCAACTGCCTTCTTCTCTCTCGATCTCGATTTGTTTTCTCTTCTTCATACAGTGAAGTTTCCATTATTTTTCGAAAAAACTCCATGGCGATCTTATCCAGGAAAATCTCTTTGATTTTCAAAAATTCGATTTTTGCTTAGATGTCTATCTTTAATTTTCGAAAATTTGAAAATATTAAACGCATTAATTAATTTCAATTTTCCAAAGCTTTAATTCATTGGCGAATTTAATTTTGCCCATTGGATTTTATCTTTGTCCGGCGCAATTTATTTTCCTCCGATACACATCTGGTGAATTTAATTTTGTCCAAGGCTTTTGAATTTCTGAGTATTTGGAAATAAATTATTAAAATATTAAAATATTTTAATTTATTTCCAACCCGTTTGTGTTGGACCCATGGCTATTTCGATTTTTCTCCTTTTTTACTTGGCTAAAAGTTTATTTTCCAAATTTACTTTGATTTTTGTCTAGCCAAGTCAAAATTTTAGCCATTTCGTCGACAAATGTTTACGCCAGATCCTTATTTTCTCCTGCCATGGCGGACTTTGAATTGTGCTGGGCACATTTTCTTATGCCAAAATCAAATTTTCTCTTGCTCAGACGAATTTCTCTAGGCAAAGTCTATGTTTGGATGTCTTCCTTAGGCAAAATTCCCTGATACTTGACAAATTTTTAATTCCTTCTAGCCAAGGGCGGATTTTCTTGCCTCTCTGCCATGTGCATTTTCCTCTGTATACTTGGCCAACTTTATCAATTTCCTCTAGGCATCCATACTTAGGCGAATTTTTAATCTTTCTTCTCTTTCATGCTAGGCGAACTTCATTCTTCCTTTGCCATGGCCTAGGCTGACTTCCTTAAGTCTTTTCCATCTTCCCTCAAGGCATGGCGGATTTTCTCAAGCATTTGTCATTCATACTTAGCCAAAATTCGCATTTCTCCCCCTTAAAATATTAGCCAAAATTTCAAATTTTCTCTTTTTAGGCCTCTGTAATTAGGCAAATTTCGGATTTTTACCTCAAGGCACCAAACACTTAGCAAAAATTTTAATTTTTCTCCTCTTGTATGCCTAGGCGGACTTCCTCAAGTCCTTGCCAAGTCAAGGGCAGACTTTCCAAGGTCTTTGCCATCTTCCATCAAGGCTGGGCGGACTTCAAACAAGTCTTGCCAAAGCTAGGTGGGGTTTGGAACTTTTTTGCCAAGGTGGGGTGGACTTTGGACTTGCCTTGCCAAGTCCCTTATTTTAAGGGCCGACCTCTTAACTTCATGCTGTTTTCCGTTTGACTAAGACAAGGCGGACTTCAAACAAGTCTTGCCATTTCTCTCCAAGGCATGGCGGACTTTGGAAGGTCCCTGCCATGTCCCTCTTTTTAAGGGCCGACCTTGTTGATAATTGATCATTCCCTCTTGTTGGCGAATTCTCCAGACTTAGACAAAACTTTATCACAAAATTTTATGCCCTTTTGGTTGATTTTTTGGTGATTTCCCTCATGATTTTGACTGATTTTTCAATGATTTTTCCAGATTCTTCATGCTTTTGGGTTGATTTTTCTCAGCTTTTTGACTGATTTTCCATGCTTTTCCTGATTTCTTACTTGATTTTTTTAATTTTTACCCTGATTTTTCAATGATTTTTCGATTTTTTGGTTGATTTTTGGATCTAAAGATGGAAAGTTGACTCGTTGACCAGGGTTGATTTTCTAAAAATAGAAAAAGCAAAATCCCTAAAAAATAGGGAACCCCATTTGGTCCAAAAATGCCAAAAATGAAAAAACGAAAAAGCAAAAAAGCAGATTCCCTAAAAAAAAGGAAGTGTCAGAATTGGCCCAAAGCACAGGCGATCCTCGTCTCTCGGGCCCTTCTGAGCACTTCTATGGCGTTTAGGCACTGATTCAGGCATGGATTATTAACTTGGCTCGGATGACTCTCAGAAGATTGACTTGAAACTCTGAAAGCGATGACCTCATGAAACCGTTGCACAGAGACAAAACCCTAAAAATTAGCAAACTACTTGGGGTCCCCATTTGCGATGGGGTGATGTGTGAAAAGGTCACAACACTAAGCTCAGAATTTGATAAGCCAACTCAATTTGACCTTAAAGTTGTCTGAAGATAGTAAACCCTAATTCATCAGAAAGCCCTCCAGACTTGGCCAAAATTCAAATCGAGGTCAAATGACAAGTACATCACTAGACAAAAGAAATGACAGAGAAAGACGGATCGAAAACCCAAGCCCAAAAGACCTGAATGGAGCAAAAATTAGGGGGTCCCCATTTTTAATGGGGTGATGTGTGAAAAGGTCACAACACCACCAAAGGTGCCAAAGCCTCCTAGAAAAAGGACATTGGAAGAAGAGATGAGAGACACTCTCTTCACTTTTACATCACAAAACACACATTGAGGGACCTTGGAACCCTCTCTTGCACAAGTCCCAAGTAAGACACCAGTTCTGGATCACCAGCCACAAAAAAATTGCACTTGGGCCAAGAAAATTTATTCCACACTTGCTTCCACCAAGGAACCTCAATGTCCCCAAACACCTGCCTAACAAGCTCACCATAACCTGCTGAAACAGAGTACTTACTAGATAAATCACTATTACTCCAAGCCAGGACATCCTGCCCCACCATGGAATTGCATTCACTTGAAGCAAGAATCTGAGCCAACTCTTTCCTATCCCCCTCTGACCCTCCTGGTGGTCAATCTGAGGAGTGCTTCCATCTAAGGCTAGCAGCTAGTCCAATATTCTGAATAGACTTATAATGCTCAACCGTATTCCAACCTGCAGTAGTAAAATGATCACGAAGAGACTGGAGGTGAGGGTAAGCAGAAAGAATAGGAGGATGACCATCCCATGAATCCCACCAAAAAAGAGCCTGAGAACCCGTATGACATATCCAAAAAAGCCCCTTCTTAACCATTGAGCCTCCGATTTGAGGGAATTCCAAATCATAGATCCCCTTCCTTCTAAAGGGAAACGAGGAACATCAAAAGTGTTAACATCCTTAAGATACTTGTGGGTAAGAATACGGGCCCAAAGTGATGTCGACTATGTGATGTCCTACCCTTGATGGAACAATAATTTTCCCAAAGCACTAAGTTGACGTAATTCATGTGCCAATTAAGAGGTTATAAAAAGCATACAATATAGAGATTTCTGAGTGATAGACATATTGACACCATTTGAACTTCAACATGTAAATACTAACAACACTATGACATGCCCTTGATACTTGAACAGCAGTGCACCTACAAATTTCTGAGAATGAATAATGACTGATTATGCAATTAGAACTGCCCAGAAACACTTATTAGACATGTACCAACTCAGCTAATGACTCAGTGATGAACAACAGTAAGTATAAGGTTTGCAACCTATGACAGTTGACTAAACAGCAATACATTCATTACATTCTTCTACTCGGTCCAGAGTCAATGCTATCAAGGGTTCCCAAATCGTAGCCAAAGCAAATATGGTATTACAGTCTTTAAACAAACATTTTCTAAGTAATATATTGACTGATTTGCATGTACAGATTTCTCAGAATAAATAATCAGCAAGATGATATCTTCAGACTTCTTAGCAGATTTTACAAGAAACAGCTAATGTTCATGCATGTTAATATGTATACTACAATCAGACCTGGTGAAAGCGCCCAGAATGGAGAATAGTGGCCAGAATGAGACTTTCAGCCTTACTAGCAAACACGTCCAGACCTGATTTGATGCCCAGAACTGATCAGACTTCAACAGCAATAGATATAATGTCTTGGTTTCATGACTAACAGCTTCCCCATAGATATTTGATATTCTTTAAACCCTTGCAAATCAGAATTATACTGTAGCGGCACTGTAGCGCGGGCACTGTTCCCGAGGTACTGTAGCGATTACTGTTCACATGCACTGTAGCGTTACTATTCACGTGCACTGTAGCGGGTACTGTAGCAGCCAACAAACCCTTTCAAACTGCTCAAGAAACTTGAATAAAACTTCTCAAATATGCTCTGTAATGACTCCTGTGTGAAGCCACTCAACTGACAATCTTCAACTGGTATTTCACAGCCTCAGTATGTCTGATTCTGAAGAGTTGACGTTCTCCAAAACCTAATTGCAGAAACCCTTGTTTCTCCAACTCCAAATGTTCTCAGAGAGAAAAGACAAATTCAAATGATCATCAATAATGAGTTCGATTTGTCTTGAAGAGAAATATATATCTTTTTCCTCAAAAGTTCGACCCTTTTCAAAAAATCAACTTAATTGCATTTAATAATATAATAATTCGCCCTTTTAGAGACTTAGGCAAATTATTAATAAATGGCGTCCATATTAAATGAGTAACAAATACTCATTTAATAATAATAATGCTCCTTTAATATAAAGTATTAAATACTTTATAATTTGCCATTAATAATTAATATTTTAATATTTCACTTAAAGTGACTTTATAATATAAAGTCATAATAATAATCATTTAATTATTATTAAATGCTTCGTAATTCTTCGTTTGCTCAACAAACTGTCAAACTGGGTCGAAACTGAGAAGACTAGCTGAGCCAGGTGCCCTGCCAAAAATAGTAACCCCTGTCGGCCTGACTTACTATAAATAGTAAGTGTCTGAATATCACTCTGTGAGTCCCTGCAAAGGTCCAAACCTGAATCAATTGGAGGAGTAAGGTCCTGAAACTCTGGATAACTGCCAAGGAAGACCCTCTCATCACATTTGTCAGCCTACGAGGGTCAAATGATAGGCTAATCCTTACGAACTCTGATGCTCGCAAAATGGGGACATTACAATCCGCCCTCCTTGAAATTGCTTGTCCCCAAGCAATCTCCACTGCAAAGAAACTCCAATCCTCGGGAGGCCCAAAAGAAGAATTGTGAAATGTCCCACATATCCCTAACCGACTCCTGTAGCACCAGCATAAACATAGTTGCGCAAAATATCTCTGGATCCCAAACCCGAAATGGAAGTTTGCCATGCCTAATACCCTCTGACTTCCTCTGCGCTACTCTGATCTCAACTTCACCGTGCCAGAAGTGGTGAAGCAAACCAATGGGACCCATCCAATACACTGTGCCAAACCTGTCGCCACCAGGATCCCAAAACAACCGAATCCCACATCCATTCGCCATATAGAGATAAAAATATCTGGAAGCGTCTAGAACACAATATCTCTCTACAGCTCCCGCTAAACTCCCATGGATGTGATAACTAACCAAATCATCATGCCAACTGACACCATAGTCATCCTGTAACCATGTACCCATAAGAAAATTTTGTGACCTAGAAGTAGCAAACCCTGTTGGATACATATCAGCATGATGTATAACTGACAGTTGTCCCTGCAAGTAATCCCCCACAAATAGCTGAGTCGGGCGCTTGCAGCCGTTAATCCCATCTTCTGAAGATGGTGAATACCCATCCCACAAAGGACTGTATAATCCCGGAGCCAATCCACACCGATGGATCATCAAGTCCTCTTTGTGTGGATCAAAAGAAAAGTGATGAGCACTCCTCACTGTGTAGTCACGGTAAAATGCTCCAACCTCTGTCAATGGCTCATCACTAACAACACTTGAATCAAGCAGTTGATCCCTCTGACTCTGAAAAACAAGCTGGCATCCAAAATCAGCTGCATGGGATGAAGTAACAGATTTGCTTCCAAGAGAGGGAAACAAATCTATATGAGAGCCATACTCCCAACCAGATGACACTCTGTGAGTCCCTTGTGAAGATGATGGAGTAACGTCGTGTACTAACACACAACTCTCAGGAGAATCCACCACAGCCACACAAGAGCTATCAACTATCGAACCTGCATCATTTGTCATCGTACTGACCACAGGAGAACCTGATGTAACATGTGGTCCTCTGCTGCTCTCAATCCAAGTACTCATCCCAACTGAGTCAACTGCCCCTGTATCTGGCATGGATGTTACCACATCCTCTCTACAACCCGTGGATGTATGATCCTCACCGACTGCCACTATATGTAACTGTACTGTATCTGCAGCTGGTGGAGACTGTGTCAAACTCAACTCCACGGTAAGCACGTCCAACCGTGACTGTGACTCCTGAAGGGCCAACTGGGCGCTCTGCAATGAGTCCATAGTCACCTCAAGCTCAACTGGCGAGGTAGAAGCTTCCGATGTGACAGTATCTTCACCCACTTCCATATTTGTGGGCTGCAAACCACAAACAAGCACTTCTGCTTCTTTCTCGATCCCTTCATCAATAGAATGTTCTACTTTTTCTTTCATTGTTCTTCTAATGTAATTGACCACACCCACTTTTCCAAGATACCAAATCAACACACAATTCAAGTAGCAGTCAAAAGAAACATCATTCTTGAACTCATCTAACATACTCTGATATTCTGCACGGAATATGGAAGCATCATGTTCACATTCCCTTATGAACTGTTCGGAAAATCCACTGAATTCCATTGTAGCAACTCAAATTTCTTTTTGTTCTCCCAACAGGATGGCAGGATCTTGGCTCTGATACCACTGTGATGTCCTACCCTTGATGGAACAATAATTTTCCCAAAGCACTAAGTTGACGTAATTCATGTGCCAATTAAGAGGTTATAAAAAGCATACAATATAGAGATTTCTGAGTGATAGACATATTGACACCATTTGAACTTCAACATGTAAATACTAACAACACTATGACATGCCCTTGATACTTGAACAGCAGTGCACCTACAAATTTCTGAGAATGAATAATGACTGATTATGCAATTAGAACTGCCCAGAAACACTTATTAGACATGTACCAACTCAGCTAATGACTCAGTGATGAACAACAGTAAGTATAAGGTTTGCAACCTATGACAGTTGACTAAACAGCAATACATTCATTACATTCTTCTACTCGGTCCAGAGTCAATGCTATCAAGGGTTCCCAAATCGTAGCCAAAGCAAATATGGTATTACAGTCTTTAAACAAACATTTTCTAAGTAATATATTGACTGATTTGCATGTACAGATTTCTCAGAATAAATAATCAGCAAGATGATATCTTCAGACTTCTTAGCAGATTTTACAAGAAACAGCTAATGTTCATGCATGTTAATATGTATACTACAATCAGACCTGGTGAAAGCGCCCAGAATGGAGAATAGTGGCCAGAATGAGACTTTCAGCCTTACTAGCAAACACGTCCAGACCTGATTTGATGCCCAGAACTGATCAGACTTCAACAGCAATAGATATAATGTCTTGGTTTCATGACTAACAGCTTCCCCATAGATATTTGATATTCTTTAAACCCTTGCAAATCAGAATTATGTAGCGGCACTGTAGCGCCCACTGTTCCCGAGGTACTGTTAATTACTGCGCTACTTCACGTGCACTGTACTGGGTACTGTAGCAGCCAACAAACCCTTTCAAACTGCTCAAGAAACTTGAATAAAACTTCTCAAATATGCTCTGTAATGACTCCTGTGTGAAGCCACTCAACTGACAATCTTCAACTGGTATTTCACAGCCTCAGTATGTCTGATTCTGAAGAGTTGACGTTCTCCAAAACCTAATTGCAGAAACCCTTGTTTCTCCAACTCCAAATGTTCTCAGAGAGAAAAGACAAATTCAAATGATCATCAATAATGAGTTCGATTTGTCTTGAAGAGAAATATATATCTTTTTCCTCAAAAGTTCGACCCTTTTTCAAAAAATCAACTTAATTGCATTTAATAATATAATAATTCGCCCTTTTAGAGACTTAGGCAAATTATTAATAAATGGCGTCCATATTAAATGAGTAACAAATACTCATTTAATAATAATAATGCTCCTTTAATATAAAGTATTAAATACTTTATAATTTGCCATTAATAATTAATATTTTAATATTTCACTTAAAGTGACTTTATAATATAAAGTCATAATAATAATCATTTAATTATTAAATGCTTCGTAATTTGCTCAACAAACTCAAACTCAAAAACTGAAGACTAGCTGAGCCAGGTGCCCTGCCAAAAATAGTAACCCCTGTCGGCCTGACTTACTATAAATAGTAAGTGTCTGAATATCACTCTGTGAGTCCCTGCAAAGGTCCAAACCTGAATCAATTGGAGGAGTAAGGTCCTGAAACTCTGGATAACTGCCAAGGAAGACCCTCTCATCACATTTGTCAGCCTACGAGGGTCAAATGATAGGCTAATCCTTACGAACTCTGATGCTCGCAAAGGGGACAGAGACTAATACACCAACGCCAATATAACTTGGCAGTAAGAGCTTGCCCATTCAAAACACCAGAATGCAATCCAAGGCCCCCCTCTTTTTATGGCCTGCACATCGTATCCCACTTAACAAGACTCCACTTAGTTGACTTCAAATTACCACTCCAAAGAAATTGTCGTGAGAGAGCATCAAATTCCCTCAGGAAATACAAAGGAGCCGTCTGAACAAAACACTTGTAAATAGGGAGATTAGTCACTCTTGTAGTAGTAGAAAGCCAACGATGAGTAATACACTTGATTGACTTTACTACGCGACTTATCTAGCAAGCTTTGCCAAGAAGACCTAGGCTACCTACCAATAGCAAGTGGTATTCCTAGATAGACAAAGGGAAGAGACCCAATTTGAAACCTCAAGATATTAGCAATCCGCTGTTGAATAGCTTGAGGAGTATTAAAAAAGAAGATAAAAGACTTGTGCTCATTGATTTTCTGATTGGAAGCAATGAGGTAAATATCCAAAGCCCACCTAAAAGAAATAGCCTCTTGAAGGCGAGCCCTCCCCATAAGAGAAGTGTCATCCACAAACTGAAGATGAGAGAGCTGCGATAGCCCATTGCCCCAACACCTACCTTGAATCCTACCTACCCTGGGAAATCCACAACTTAAGAAATCTGCCCAAACCCTCAGCCATAATAATAAACAGATAAGGGGAGAGAGGATCTCCTTGACGAAGGCCCTTGGAAGCCTCAAAAAGCTCAGAAGGTTCTCCATTCGTAAGAATAGAAAAAGAGGAAGAGGTAACACAGCTCATAGTCCAGTTGATCCAATTTGGACTAAAACCAAAGCCTAAGAGAATTTTCTGCAAAAAACACTACTTAACTCTATCATAAGCTTTGGCCATATCCAATTTGATAAACATAGACTTGTCCTTAGAAGTCGCCATAGAGTGAATGACTTCAGAGGCAACCACCACCCCATCCAGGATCTGTCTACCAGCCACAAAACCTTCTTGCTCCTCAGAGATTACAAAAGGAAGACAAACTTTGAGCCTCTCTACAATCAATTTAGTAATAATTTTGTACACCACATTACAGAGAGCAATATGTCGAAAGAATTCAAGCTGATCAACACCTTCCTCTTTAGGACTGAGAACCAGAAAAGTAGAGTTTAAGGCACAAAATATAGATTGAAATATGGTCTCCAAAATTTTGAAAAAATGGGCATTTCTATCCTTTTAAGAAAATTTTATGCTATTTCACTCAAATTTGTCTAAGGCACTTTCTATCAATGGTATCTTTTTCAAATAACCATTTGGTATCTTCCTCGTCTCAAAATGTTTATAACTTCTCCAAATGCATGGTCAGTGTGGCAGGTGTGTGAATGGTTTCCTGTTGTTTCAGTTTAGAGACTAGGTCCTCTAGAAACCTTTTTCCCCACTTTCAGTTTCAAACTGTGGACAGTGATTCTTAAGAATTGAGTTTGTTCAATCCTTCTTGAAACAGTTTTATTTTAAGTCAAATTTGGGCACTGTTGCTGCTATAGTGTCCTAATCTATCCATCTGGAAAGAGATGCATTTGATCAAATCTATTACATTAGAGTTCGAAATTATTGTTGGGTAATCAGTCTAATAGATGGCCAAGAAATGTTGAATGTCCATTTTGCAGATGATTCTGCAGTTCCTCCTGAATTATCTCATCAGTCTGTGTCTGGTACGAAGCAATGTTTAAGCATCCTTCCTATTGCATGGATGAAGTTGGTAATTATAAACACAGAATATTTACAATTTAAGGGTTTTGTTTTGAATTGGACCCACCACTAGGTAAGAACCATTGAATGTGATATTGTTGCTATTTAGGTAAAGTGGCAATCCAGTTGACATTAATATCCCTACCAAGGATAAATGTGATTCGGTTGTCTCCAAATTTTGAAGTAATAGTCAAGTACATATTAATTGAGACATCTCTCTTATAGATATACTTGTTTGATTGGATCTTTTGATGGGTAGGGGAGAGGGGCCAGTAGTTGTGCGATGTCCAATAGTCGTGCAGTCAGTCGTGATTATAATACCCAATAGTTGTTTATATAATGCTCAATAGTTGTACTTTGACTACCCATAATTAAACAAAATGTATTCCTTTGATCTAAAAAGTGACCAATCATGTGATGCCACATGAGCGCTCAACTACTAATGATGTGAATGCACGAGAATTGGTCTCACTTTTTTTTGGGGCCTTTTTGGACACCTTGACAAAAAACATGCTGATGTGGCATCATATTTGATGATGTGGCCATGAAACCTTAATTATAAGTAGGGGACTTGCCAAGTAAGCTGCTGTAAAAAGTTGGGAGTGATTTGAAATTTCCACGTAGGATAATTAGAAGCGCGAAGTTAGGGTGCACGACTATTGGCCCCTCTCCCCTAAGGCTTAGGGATTATTTGCAATCCTCAATGATGTTAGTTTGGAATGCCCAGACAATGACCTCTTGATGAATTTTTTTTTGAAAATTAATGCAGCCACACATCTAGTAAGATCAGTGCTAGGGAACTGGTTTTTTTTTTTTTTTTTTTGGGCAAAGGCTATTTCTCTATACAGTGCACATTAATTTATTTTTTGCAGTATCGAAATATTCATTTAAAAAAATATTTATTTTCATTCTTTTCTTATGCAAGTAGCCTTAAATTAATGATGCAAGTTCCCGTAATATTTGAACTTGTTCACGTTTCTAAAGACAAACACTGGTATTCAGCTGAGAGAAATATTGTATTCCAAAAACCTGATTGAGTTAATGCAATTTGTATTTTTTTGGATTGTGTTGCTTCTTTATCAACAAATCATGCATAAATTTATTTCCCTGATCCCATTTTCATGCCCATTCTGTAAATTGCAGCTTAATCGAGTCCAGGGGAGGTTAAGAGACAAAAAAATATCAATAAAAGTGACGGACAGTGCAATTGAACTTCTAGGAAGTATGGGCTATGATCCAAATTATGGTGCAAGGCCGGTAAAAAGAGTAATTCAGCAGAACATAGAAAATGAACTGGCAAAGGAAATTCTTAGAGGGGATGTCAAGGAGGAGGATACAGTTCTTATTGACACACAGGTTACTGCATTTCCTGATGGTAAGCATCCCCATCAGAAGTTTGTCTTCAAAGTGGTGCCAACAAATGCATCAGTAAATGGATCAGATGTTGGTGTTCCACTAGGATAGAGTTTGCAGGGCATAACTGATAAGTATTACTTGATTTAATAGTTTTGTGACAAAGACAGATGAATGGAGGGACGCTAATAACAACATGATAAATTACAATGATACTTTGTATAATGAAAGCAATAAACATTTTAAATTGTATAACTGAATGATGCATTAAAAAGTCCTACAGACTGATTTGGTCTTAAGGATGTTAAAAGTCATCATTATCATCATCATCAATGTTAAAGCTAGTGGGATCCGGAGTGTTTAATGTAAAATATGGAGATGTATGACATTAGAGGAAAATTTTGTACTCTCAATATGAAAGAGTAAAATCTTTTTAATCATGGTGTAAATATGACAATGATTTATTTCCTTTATCTGTTAATTCGGTGTCATGCCAGCTTGCCTATAATCATGTAGGATACTGTACGTTCAGTGTGACATTTTAGTAAAAAGTTTTGCACTCAATTAAAACCTTGCTTTGAAACTATTGTCTGTGTATTACATATGGAATCCAATGGCAGGCTGCTTCCAAGTAAGGCCTTCCGTAGGTGTAATAAATCTCACGAATTGTGAAGAAACTCCCTTCAACCTATCTGACCCTTGCTAGAAACCTTTAGTTGCTTTATTTCTAAAACTTTGATTTCCAAGAGTAGCTACATCTGAATGTTGTTTTGAGCTTGGGGATTGTTCCGGAAGGGCACACACATCCTCTTTGTATGAATGATAATTTTTTTGCTTACAATATGATAAATGATTGTTTGACATGGTAGGTTGGGGAGTTGCATGTTGCGATTCTATAAATCACACAAAAAATGTTTTTAATTGATCAAGTTTCACTGTGAGAATATACTTATAATTGTCATGCCTACAACCAATTTCTTTTTCTTGTCATTCATTGATAAGAATAACAAGCATGTTAATGTCCTAAAGAAAAAATCTTCAAACAACAATTCACAAAACTTACATTCTTAAAGATCCTTTGTTGTTTAACAAAACAGCTTTACATCACATTTATTTGCTTTGTGCTTTCAATGTTACGTTTTCTTAAAGATTCTTTGTTGTTTAACAAAACAGCTTTACATCACATTTATTTGCTTTGTGCTTTCAATGCCACGTTTTACTATTAAATGTGCAATTAGTTATTGTCATGAACTTGTTTGAAGTTGCTTGCATTTATAAGGGTCACACTTTTCCCTTTTGCTTTGGACTCAATTTTATTTGTTTTGTCCATTATGCAATGACTACTGTACACATGACGTATTTCTATGTAAAAGTTGGTAAATGACATGAGCCTTGATTGAACTTGACTTCACAAGTCTCAAGGTTATGGAGCCAATCTACAGATTACCATTCTCTACTTTGGGTTGAATTTGCAACTCAGATTTGTACCTTGTTGAGATCCACAATGCATATTTGACCCTTGCACTTCCAAATTCAAATTTTATTATGGGCTCAAGCTGATCCAGTTCCAACTAGCTAGTATTTGTTTATTGGATAGTCAATTTGCATGCAAGGGTGTTCTAAAAAAATGATAAACTTTAATTAAGGTTATGAACCCAATCTACTTTGGGTTGAATTTGCAACTCAGATTTGTACCTTGTTCAGATCGACAATGCATATTTGACCCTTGCACTTTCAAATTCAAATTTTATTGTGGTCTCAAGCTGATCCACTTCCAACTAGCTAGTATTTGCTTATTGGATAGTCAATTTGCATGCAAGGGTGTTTTAAAAAAATGATAAACTTTAATTAAGGTTAAATCTACAGATTACCATTCTCTACTTTGGGTTGAATTTGCAACTCGGATTTGTACCTTGTTCAGATCCACACTGCATATTTGAGCCTTGCACTTTCAAATTCAAATTTTATTATGGGCTCAAGCTGATCCACTTCCAACTAGCCAGTATTTGCTTATTGGATAGACAATTGGCATGCAAGGGTGTTTTTAAACTTTAATGCAATTTTAGGGATGAATCTATCTCTTGTTTGATTATCGCTTTACCACCTAAAGAGCATTGCATCATCAAAATGTATGCATCATTAGTGATTGCTTAGTGTGCTTTGATCTTGTTCACATTGTTGAATTGTTTGAAGGGGTTTGATTAAGGTGAAATACCCTACACAACAAACTCCAATGATATATATGGATACCAATAAGTCTCAACTCATAGATTCAAATATTTGAGGGATGCATAGGTTTTAGGAGATCAAGAGAACACAAATTCAAGCCACAGATGGGTTGAATCCACACAATAGGGGTCAAAATCGTAGGTGTGGAGGTGGTCATTTCTACAATCTAGAAGTTATTCAATTGTCTATTTAAGTGTTAATCACAAAGTTGGTCACAAAGCATTAAATGGGTCACTAACAAGACCACAATAGGTCTTTAAATCAAACAAGAAGCTAAGTTCCTATTCCTTATCATTTACAAAAAAAATGTTTGAATTAGCATTACTATCTCAATTCATTTATTTAAGCTAATTTGTTTCTCACTGCCTTATTATAATGATTAACTTAGATTTTTAAGAAAATACTTCATTTATTTTTTTGCTACTAATATTAGCCTACACATTTGGTTGATATTCTACATAATTTGTTGATTAATAAGCTACATGGATTAGATTTGTGTTGTACCCCAAATTAAAATTTTTGCTACACTTAGGCATTTTGAAGAAATGGTCAAAAGTCTTGTTAAAATTGTCAAAAAGGTCAAAAATAGGAATTTGCATGTCTTGCATAAGGGTCAAAAACTCAAAATTTTCAAAATCTGACAATTTGGGTCTATTCAGAGCGAACCTAGTTTACAAAACCCAGATCTCAATTTTTTGGCCCTAAATTTTAAGAAATTTTTTATTTTTAATAACTTTCCAAAAATAAAACTTTTCTAGGTTTCTTTTGAAATGGACGTTGACAAATTTTCTAAAAATAGAAAGTTTGGCTTCTAGGGTTTAAACTGATTTTGATTGGCTTAAAATACTTCCTCAATAGGTTGGTCTAGTCAGAATCATTAAAAGATCGATTTTGCCCTGGTGGGTCTATTATGCCTTTTCATAAGCTTTTTCAGGAGCTTTGAGGTCATTAATGGAGGTTGCTCAACCGCTAGGTGTCATATTTGAAGTCAAACACTGCACAAACTGAGAAGTGGGAATTTGCATGTCTTGCATGAGGGTCAAAAATTCAAAATTTTCAAAATCTGACAATCTGGGTCTATTCAGAGCGACAGTCTACAAAACCTAGATCTCAGTTTTTCAGCACTAAATTGTAGGAAAATTTCTATTTTTAGAAACTTTCCAAAAATAGAAAATTTTCTAGGTTTCTTCTAAAATGGATATTAGGAAAATTTTCTAAAAATAGAAAGTTTGGCTTCCAGGGTTCAAATTGATTTTGATTGGCTTAAAATACTTCCTCAATAGGCTGGTCCAGTTAGAATCATTAAAAGATCAATTTTGCCTTGGTGGGTCTATTCTGCTTTTTTAGAAGCTTTTCCAGGAGCTCTGAGGTCATTAATGGAGGTTGCTCAATTACTAGGTGTCAAAATCGAAGTCTCAAACACTGCATAGATCGAGGAATGAAGAACGAGGGAGGGAGGTTGGAAAATCTTGAAAAATGTAAAAAATGGCTTAACACTAGAGAGTCTAGGCGCCCCAGTCCAGTGAAAGCACTTGGGATTCGTTGCCTTAGCCATTTTTTCAATCTCCAACACTCAAGGCAACGACAAACGTAAGGAATGAAGGGAAAAGTTGAAATTTGCAAAATAAAAACTAACACTACCAAGCAAAGGAGCCCCTGCTAGTCAAGGGCACCTAGCCTTTCAAGAGGTCACATGATGGAATAAGGGTTTTTGCTACCAGACAATGTTGCTCAGAATTCAGTAGGCTCTATAGTGAATCCATCAGCACAGTCGTCAGATTAGTCAGTCAACCGGAATTCAAGATTGAATAGAGAAGTCTTGGTAAAGTAGCAAACTGCAAATCATGCAAATATAAAAAAAAAAACTTCTCTGGGATTCTTGGGCACCCCAGGGAGCCAGGGGCACCTGGGGTTTTGGAGGCTCAAACTTAGCAGTTAGGGTTTGCAAATATGCTCAGATTCTTTAGAATTATGCCAATGCTCAGATTCTTTAGAATTATGCCAACTATCTGGTGTATATCTCAGCTTGATCATCAAATACTTCAATCATCTACAGTTTCAGATCAAAGAGAGGGCACAACATGAGGTTTTAAGTTTGAAAGATGAAAATGCTAAAAGAAATGACTAAAGTATGGAGAGTATGGGCGCCCCAGGTAGCTAGGGGTGCCTAGGCTTTTGAGGGGCTAAAAGTGGCAATTAGGGTTTGTAATCTCCAAGAACATTTCTTCAGATTCCAACAAGCTCTCTAATGAAATCAACGGTGAATTCCCCAGACTTGCTAGTCATCAGATATTACAAATCAAACAAGCAGAGAAAAGTCAAAAGAAAGAAACTCTGAAAAAACTCTGGAAAGGATGGGCGCCCCAGCTAGTCGGGGGTGCTCAAGCTAGTCGGGGGATCAACTTTTCAGGAGATGTAGCATCTAGGAGACCCTCTTCAGAATTCTCTAAGCTATCCAACGAATCTGACAGTCAGTTCATCGAGTCAGTCTAGCTCCCAGAATTGCAAATTCATCAGAAGATTAGAAAACAGTGATAAAAGTTGAACATGAAAATGGCTAACACTTACTAGTAAAGGCACCCCTAGTAGCTAGGGGCGCCCATGATTTTGAGGGCCCAAATCATGTTTTTAGCCGAGGTTACCTCCAAAACAATCTTCTCATATTCAACCAGGCTACACAACTGAGTAGTCAGCCAATTTATCGCATTCACTAGACAACCAAGATCAAAGATTGAAGGCATGAGTTTTATTAAGCTAAATTTAGGAAATTCCAAGCCAAGGGCGTCCAAAGTTCCATGCCTTAGCAAATTTTTCCAAATTTCATCTTTCAACATCAAAAAAGTGTCCAAGTTTGATGCACCTGCTCCAGAAGGGTTTTCATAGTTCTAAATTTAGGAAACAAAGTGTTTTTTTTCTTGAAAACCTATTTAAGAGAGCTTTGTCTTCCATTATTCATAAATATTTGCAGGTGGTGTCCAAGGCAAGAGGAAACAAAATTTTTTCTTCATTTCAAGATTCAAATGCTAAAACTTGGTGATTTTTCATATTTCATATTTTCTAGATCAGCTTACATAGAGGCTTCCTTTTTCATGCTTTATTTTTCTAGGGCATCAATTTTCAAAAGAAGGGGGTCATCTTTTTCAAATTTCAGCAATCTAGGTTAGCTTGGTTCATGATTCTCTACAACTTTGGAAAAGTTTTCAACTTTCAAGAACTTGCTTTTTTTCGCATGTCCAAGAAATCTTTCAGTATTTTCAAAATCTGATCAACTGGATTCATCCAAAACGTGATTTTGCACAAAACCTAGGTCTCAACTTTTAAAAAAATAAAAATAAAAATTAGGGTTTCTGCTTTTTCAACCGGCCATCAACAATTTTCAAAATCTAGTCATCTGGGTCTCTTTGCAACAAAATTCTACACAAAACCCATATCTCAAATTATTTTTGAAAAATCTGCGCGTTTGAAGAAGAAGAATTAGCAAGCTATTTTTAGCGTTTGTGCAAAACTTGTTTGAGCATAGTTGAGTTTACAGTCAAACTTCAAGTTTTCCAGCATGGAGTACTCTCCCATCGAATTCAAAGCCAAGAAAGTGTTGTATCACGATTTCATCAAAACTTTTGAAATTGACTTGCATCATATCAAACCAACGTTCAATTTGCATGCTTGGGAAGACACATGCAATGTTGCAATCAAGCACCTTGGTCATTCTGGATTACTTGCATCATCATCAATTCCCGTCTTAGTGCAAAGTCTAGAGTTTGTAATTGCTTGTATCAAACATTGCAATCCAACAGCATGAGAGATTGAAGTAGCAGATGGAAGAGTTGTTTGCAACCTCAAGCTAGACGTCATTGAAAAATGCTTTTCAATACCACTTTGTGACAAGGTGTGGCACATGCACAAGGATAAATACCAAAAGAAAATTGCACAAAAATGGTTGAAGGATAAACACAACACTTTGCCAAAGAACATCAGGCGTGGAGAATTCAAGGAGTTTTCAATAATGATTACTCTGCTCAGCCGAGTCATTGGTCAAGTAGAAGCTACAAAATTATAGCCTTGGATGTTCTATATAATGTCTCGTTAATAAATCAGAGCTCTATGATTGGCCAACTTTGATTATTGATAGTCTTCATCAAATGACTGAATATTTCAAAATCCATGAGTTCCACATGATTTCATATCTAGTCTACCTAGTGGCCTTTCAAGGCAAATTCAGAGGATTGAATACCGTAGGAACTCTGGATGTACATGTTTATAATCATTACCTTTAGCTGGAGTTTTCAGAGTCAGCACATCACAACAAAAGGGTAAATGAGGCATTCTTGATGCATACAGTGAGACTTAGACAACAAGTTGCATGTACAAATTTCATCAATTGCCAGGGCAGCAATGGCGGAGTGGGCTGATTGGCTCATCTAGTTTCCTACATTCTCCTACATCAGAGCGTACAAATTTTCAAGTAGTCCAATCATGTTGCCAAGATATCCTTTAGATGAGGTGGTTTTCATGGAATTTCTAAGGTGAATATATGAAGTTCACACTCTCTTGTGGAATCGAAAGAAGGTTGCTTTTAGTTTTCCATTTGAGTTGGGAATCTATAGATGTAGGTCGTCGGCGGATGCTAAGGTGATGGGTGATGAGTTGTCAAAATTTGGTCTCAAGCCATTTAGTGAGAGGCAATCGTACGATCCTCATGGTGTCTTCGCATCTCGTCTTGATCAAAATTATGCTCATGTGCCCGCAGTTGAAGATTTCTAGGCTAATTGCAAAGATGAATATGAAGTACAAAAGCACAATAACAAGTTTACACTCCACCAGATGAAAGATTGCTTGTCAGAAGATATTAAAGGATTGCCCGATGATGATGGAGAAGTACTTCCTATGTACACCTAGAATCAAATTGAGCAACAACCACTTCCACAAGTCAATTGGTCCAACAAAGTGTGCACCTCAATTGAAGAAAGAATGAGCTGAGTTATTAAGAACAAGATTTTCTTAAACCTCAAGAGGAATCAGAAGCAAGCTATTCCAGTCACAGAGCCGCCAATAGTGTAGTCATCTCTTCCTTCTTCCAAACCACAACCAAGAATGAAGGCTATGAGCCATCCTCTAGAAGGTTTGAAGATTGGTAGAATGGCAAAGAGTGTAAGGAGAAAGCTGGATTTCGATGTAGTTCAACAAGAGCAACCGATAGTCATATCATAAATTTCTCCAAAAGAGCTAGCACCACAAGTAGAAGATGTGCCCATGACTCCTGATTCTCCACCATCGCCGAGGTCTTCTCCGATCCATATTGATTTAGAAGATGAAGAAGTTGAAGAAGGTGAAGATAAACCACCCAGATTAGTAGAGACACCTCATCTTGGCTTGAGAATGTCCTGGGAAGGAAGAGGAGGAGGCCTTCGTATCAACTAAACTTTGCAAAACTTGACAACATATACCAAGATGCACCTGTAAAGAAGCCTAAGAAACAAGTTCACATGGGAAAGAATCTAGAAGGTGAAATTATCATTGAGATTGCCACGCTTCCAGAAGATAAGAATGTTGATGAGATAGAGGTTGATGATTTCACAATTGTCAAGGCCAATCTTGGCAAGAGAACTTGGCATACCGATGTAAACCTCTTCGAGGTCGCAACAAGAAATCTAAAGGAAAGATTACTTAAATATGGAGAGGATAAGGCAACCCTCAAGGCTGAAAATTGACAACTCCGACAATATATCTCTAACCTACTTCACAGGCTACTCAACTGCTTCCATAGATTCTAGAGACACCGATTGATCAATATCAGTTAAGACGGTTGTATATGGGAAGCATATGCGGTATTGGATAGAAGAGTTCATCATCAAGGGAAAATTTGTGCTTTCAGAGATGTATTAGTTGAGATATAATGCTCACGATCTGCATCAAGGGATTCAAGGGTTTGGGCAATGCATAGCAAAGGTGAAGCCATTGCATGAGATTATCATTGCAGATTTGAAGATAGCATATGATTTAGTGGTTGCTATAGAACATAAAAGATAGATTCTTGCATGGAGAGAACATCACCTCTTCAAGGCGAAAACTTATGAAAGAATATCTCAAGAACTAGCAAAATATAGACAGAAGATCATTAATGTCCTTAGATTCATAAGTGTATTTGTTTCACAAATCCCTTGTCGGTATCATGGTGATGATGGTGGTTTCATTGAGCTTTCCAAAGTACAAGTTGAGTTCTAGAATCTTGTTTGTGATAGTTTGAGCAATGATCCTATTGCTAGAAAGATGAGTCAGATTGCCATGATGTTAGCAAAATTTGATAAAGCGGTTGATGATGTCAGATTTCTTGAGCTCAATTGCAGAAGGTGAGGAAATCTTAGAAAAGCGGAATTTTGTTATAGATAGTATTGATGCTCTTGATAGAGATACAGTTTCCATCTTTTTGGCAGATGTGGTTGAGATTTAAAGCAGCAGTGAACTAGAAGCTTTCTCCGAGATTTCTTTCTATTCTTGTCTCATTCTTATCATTCTTTGTTAAGGACAAATGACAAGTTGTAATAGTTGGCACTTTCCCTATTTTTTTGCTTTCATAGGTTATTTGATAGTTATCTTATTTTAGTTTTAGAAGTAAAGTTTGCAAGTTGGCAAGTCTTGTTGTAAAAACAAGGATATTTTAGGGTTCCCTACTCCTCTGCTTGTACATAAATAATGGGAGCCTTGCCCATTTTTCTTTAATAGTTATTGTGATAGAAAATTGTTGAGCCTACTTTGTCTGCAGGTTGTTGTTCAGTTTCAGTTCACTTAGTGTAAGAACAAGCTTGTATGCCTACCTTTGTTGCAAGATATTGTTTAGTTGATGTGTTACTTGTGTCAATGTATTTTGGTTGATCACTAAGCTGTAAGCCTGTTATTGCTACAATCCTGCTGTCCTAGAAGTGTAATATTTGTTACTTGAAATTTGAGAAAATAAAATTTTATGCCTTCTTTGTTGCTTTGATCTACTGTCTCAGATTTCCGTTTTTTATGTTAAGCTTATATGATCTCTATTTCAGCTTGCATTGAAAGTACAGTAGATGTGCATTGGAGGAAAGTTTGTTTAAGTATTTGTGTCAAAGAATCATTCCTTGTTCATTTCTAACTCTCAAGATTTGAGTTTACTTGAGTAGTTAGAAATGTCATTAGAGTAGGCTTAGTCGTAGTTGAAATTCAAAAGAGAAAATCTCAGCTATGATCGTAGAGTTTTATTACCTTGTGCTCTTAACTGAACAAAAAGATTGGAAAATTAGTTTAGTTTACTTTCTTTAAGCAACATCAGCAAAGAGGGAGCTTCCCCTCCTAATTCAAAGAGCAGTTTATCTATGCATAGCTGTCTGTTTCTAATCTGCATTCCAGAGGTGCGAATTGAAACACCAACAATTATCTTAAAGGTTCAGGTGAAAGGAAAAGTTCTTCAAGTACTTTGGGTGGCGTCTCTCCTCGATTCCCTCTCAAGCTTCTTCCTCTTTTGTCCCATCTCACATAACTACTTTATGGTATACCTCCTCTTACTTCATCCAACACATAGCGTCTTCTATCATCATCTCTCATCTCTTTCCTACAATTTATTTTCACTTCACTTCCTTTGTTGCTTCACATTTAACCCACTAGTACCATGACTACCTCTCACCCTTCTAGTGTTCTCACTACTTAACCTATCCCCCTCACTATAGCCATGACCACTTCTCATACTGTATTCACCCCATTCTCTTCTATTACATCAACCTATTTATATTCCATCCCTTGTTCCTCATATTCCCACACCTAGTCTATCTCTTTCCACCCTTGACACAATTATCCAAAGGCATAGAATGGAAAATAAATTTGACACCTTAAAGGAATAATAAGGATTTATCTATTGAAGCTTTTGATTTTTAGCTTATCCATTAGGGTTCGATTTGTAGATCTAGATTTGAGATGTACAATGGTAAAGGTTGTTCAATGACACATATGAAGTAATTTGATGTTGCATATTTATATTTTTTATACTTTTTATACAAGGATAAGTTATTGGCTAAACTCTTCCCATGAACATTGAAAGACTATGCTATTGAATGGTCATATTCTCCCCCAAATGGATCTATTAACTCTTTTTCACAATTAACCAATTCTTTTGCGAGTCAATTGTGTGTAAATTTTGGATTGAAGACTACTATTTGAGATATGTTTGCTTTTCAGTAAAGATCTAAAGAAAGCATACATGATTACTAAAGGTATCAATCAATTACAAATAACATCAACTCACAAAAAAATGCAATGTAACCAAAACTCCTTGCTATTGAACATTGATGAAAACATCTATTTATACAAGATGATTTAAAATTGAATTACTTAACTACCTAAATAATCAAAATTGTCTTTTAACAACTAATAAATTAACAATCATCCTACATTATCTCTCATAGTAAACATTGTAAATGAAAACAAAAAAAGGTTTGTTAGTGTAGAGGGAATTTGCTATCCTCCAGATGACAAGATCTCAAAGGAGGAAATTGTCTCTCCACTACCTCAGTTGACACGGCTCAAGTGAATTGAAATGAAGGAATGTGAAACTTAACAGATTATAGGAATTACCTAGACCTTTTAGACATCAGAGACTGAAAGTGCAAGGTATAGAGGCCATCCTGACAACTTGGCAAGCTCTTTGTCTAGGACAAACACACGTTTGTCAGACGACAACACATAGTGCTGGTGTCTTGTATGGGTAGAGAACATAAGTTGTCACAGAAAGACACAAAGTACTCCACATGTTTTAGACGTGAAAGGGATGCTAAATGTTGATGTATAATGAACATAAAGTGATAAAAATAAAGATGCTAAATGAAATTTAGACGAAAATGACGTGGGGTTTAAGACGTCATTGGGAATGTTTGATGAAGTCCAAGCTTTCTCCAAGAAGTCCTTCTACCTACACCTACACACACAAGACCAAAGAGAAAGGTTTGGGTGGCTTTATAGGAGTTTGCCTTAGTCAAACCCCCGTATTGTTGTTTCCACCTCTACATATAGCCTCAGGTGAGATAACAAAAATAGACGTGAAATGATAAAGAGAACAATATGCTAACAAGTAAAGATAAAATGCTTGAATGAAAAGACTTGAATAGTTACCATTCCCAAGCAAAAAAGCTATGTAGCTTCCTAGTGTAGTGAAGAAGTAACGAGAAACTCCAAGATGGCAATGTCCTCTTCGCAAGATGAGCCCATGTTTGCAACAATGGAGTTTACTTTGGAAGTTGTAGAAGAGTTTTTTTTTAAAGATATGCGTATAGAAAATATGGAGAGTGCTGTGAATGAGAGGTGTTGTAGAATGGTGGAGAATGAGAAAAGAAGAGAGTTGTGTGTGTCCAAGAGAGAAAGATTGAATGTGTTGAACAATGAATCAATCATCCTTAAGAAAGAGGGACTTTTTGGTTCAAATGGCCTGCTTGAGTGACTCTCGACGAGGTTGCAAGTTGGCAGAGGTGTTACACTTCCAAAACGTGACAAGTGTAACATCTCAATGACCAACTCAGTCACGAATTTTCTCGGGATGCTAGCATAGCTCACAGACATCCTCACAACGTGCATAGGTTTGTGTGAAAATCGAACTCACCAGTCATGAAGTTAGGCATGCTAGATGACGAGAGATGGTTTCAGGTTGAGAGAAAACATAATTACTTTAATTTATCTAAAGAGGAAGGTGTATGTAATGAGAAATTGCATGGGGTACAATTTACATTACATTTTGCCCCCACTTTAGTGAGCATATATGTTCAAGACAATGCGAGCTAAAGTAAAAGGAGAAGAGTATTTTACCTAGGATGTGAAGGGGAAGTAGATTCTTCTATCCACATAGAGTTGCCTCCAGGGAAGAGACCTAAGTTGATCTTGCATAGAACGGTTAAGATACATCACCACAAACATGTTAGGTGAAAAGCACAAATTTAGATATCAAGAATTATTATATAGACACAAGATGACACCAATATATATGGGTATCAAGCTATGTTATGCTAGGGACCATATGACAATCCAATCAGCCTGTGACTACCACAAACTATGTTGTAGGACAACCATAGAAAAGTGATAGACAATAATAAAGACAAAGTCTAGTGGGTTGCCCCCATGCTAGACAACAAATAAGCCAGTTGGATGTAGAAATTTCAAAAATAATCATAAGTTAAGAGATTTTGTTAAATGAGTGTGATAGTCCCTTCGTTTTAGAATAGCTTGTGCTACATGAAGGAGCACAAGTTATTCAAGGTCCTATCAAAAGAGAGACATAGAAGAGAGATAGGGGGATCTTAGTATTCAGGGTCAGTATGATTCATATCAACATTTGTATATAACAGTGTATGAATCATCATCATGTCCCCAAATATTTTAGGTTGTGAAGAAGGAACACACAAAGAGAAAGTGAAAATAAAAAATTGGGTTAGCATGGAAGAAGGCCTAAATGCCCCCAATGCTTTGTATCATCCCCAAATGTCAAAAATTAAAGTACAACAAAGAGGAGAATGATGATACAAATAGAAGAAGTGTACAAAAGATTGTCTTCCCTATATTCAAGTACCTATGAGGGTATCTTGGGTCCTCCAAGAGAGACCACAAACATATACAAGCAAGCACGGGGGAACACAGACAAAAAAACAAACTCTAATCTAAAGACATGAAGGGTACTGCTCGAATCGATTATGTCCAACAAGGCATCCTCCCAATCTAGATCATAGGAGGAAGGAGGGTGAGCTCGCAATGGAACAATGACTAGGGTGGTACCAAGTGTCTCACCTACAATAAGGGCTAGAGATGTGGTTGCTTCAATATCCCCATCTACTAGTTCTTGTGAGTCTAGTGTCAATGACTTTGTAAAAGTAGTTGAAAAGGCCGTAATGTCCTCTAGAGAGTCATACACTTCTTTGGAGAGGAGTGTGGTGACTCAACGACAGGCCATGGAAGGGTAGGAGTCTCAGTGCGAACCTTTGAAAGAGGAGCGGTGGAAAACTTTGGCGAAGAACAAATATCTTTAATGATAAGGACAAAAGAAGAAAGAGAAGTGGAAGGAGTAGACTTCTTGTGGTGGGATTCATAGATAGGCCCCTGCTCAAGCTTTTGCTTGGATAGAAGGCTAGAGTGTTGAGAGGTGGGAGGAGTAGACATGGCCACACTAGACATGACCTTTGTATGGGGCATGTCTATGGGTTGCTCAAGTCGAGGAAAATTAGCCAGAGAAGTGATGTGAGGAAGTTCCAAAGAAGGCGCAATGAATACATGCACCCTTTTGGGGTGAGGTTCATCCACATCTTTTGAAGGGATCAAAAGTAAGATATAAATAGGAGCAAAAAAAGAAGACTAAGGAGCTGAAACAAAAGACTTATCCTCGGCCTTTTGTGCGACATCATGTTCCCTTGCCATTGCATGTCAATGACACTTATGCTCACATGCACATTGGTTTTGATTAAGATGGGGGCCAGGAACACGGGCCTAAGAATTTGTTAGAGAAACCAGTGAAGTTGTTTTTGTAGCCATTAACGATAGAAGGATAAGCTCCACAGGAGGGATCAAAGAGGCCAAGGGTGCAAGATCCTTAACCTTGACCGTGGGAAAATTTTCTCCTTGTGCTTTTTTGGTAGGGGGAGGCACATAAGGAATCCTTAGGGGTTGAGATGTTGGGGCCACATGCAAAGGACCAATCAAAGGTTGCTCACCCTTACTATATATGGTAGGGCAAGGGATGCCAAGAAGAATTGGAAGTTCAAAGACATGGGATCTCAACTTTGTCAATGTGAAGGTCTTTCCTTTTCTCGTGCTAGGCACAATCGAAGGAACAAAAGGTACCACTAGAGGTTGTGAGGTCTTGGAAGAATGGGGAGCTCTACTCAAGGGAACATGCTTATCTTTATCCCTCGACGAAGAAGACCTAGAGGACGAAGCTTGCTATTGCACAGGAGTAGGCTAAAAAGGGGATTGAAGAAGAAGAAAAAGGAGGTGGACTTGAATTAGGTACTAAGCCCTTGGTCTTGTATTTATAATATGCTTTATATAATAGGTCACCATGGGGTATCATGGGTCCCACCGAAGCAAGCCAAAAATGGTCAAGAGAGAAGCCCCCACATGACACTAGCGGCTTGTACCCATTATCTTGGATAGTTTGCATAGTGCTGTCATGAGGAAATTTCAAACACTTATGGACAAAAAAAGTGACTGTATTCATATGAGCTAGCCAAGGAATGCCTATTTTCACTCTAAACAAGTTGGACTCCAATATCACAACAAATGTCATAGAGATAGACTTAGGTCCCACAAGGACCGATAGAGAAATGGATCCCAAAGGGGGAGAGAAAGACCATTGTGCGTGCGAATGGTAGCCTTGCACTCATCATATCTTGCCCTATGGATATCATTGATGAAGAGTGTCTCCTCGATTATGACATTGACCCTATTGGTGGGGTCAACCATAACGCTTGTAATGACATTACCATTGACCTGAGTAGGAATTTAGAGGGGAGAGTACTCTCCATGATAGGGCAACTCATTAGGTGTAAAATATATGTCAAGTATCTTGGCCTTTTGACTCGGAGGGGAGATTAGAGTGATAAACACCATATTCACATACATGACATCATCAGATGGCATAGAAGTAGTGATAAAATTTGAAGAGTGAGGTGGGAAGGGATTTGTGTAGATTTGAAACTGCTTGTTGGCTTTAACAACAAAATTCTTAGAGTTTTTCTTTTTAGTATCAAGGTAGATGTTACCGCTATCTATGTGGTCCTAAATTACATGCCTTAGGTGCACACAACGTTCGATGCCATGTTTGGGCACTCAATGATATTGATACAACTTAGAAGCATCATACCAACTAGGGTATGGCTTGTTGTTAGGAAGCAGTCTAATTTTCAGAAGGGTGATTAAGTTATCTTTCAATAATTTTTGAAGCACATTTGAGTAAGAATCAAATAATTTTGTAAAGACCCAATTACATTGTGACCCAAGTGTATTGTTTCCAATTGTTTGAGGAAAAATTACCACATTAGCCATTGCTTTATTTCTATTCGACCGACCTGAAGAAGACACAACCCCAAAACTATCAGGATGTGAGCATGAGACAAAAGCCCCATACTAAGCTAACGTCTGCTAATAGTCTCGCAACGCAATACACATATGAGTAAAGGAAGGATATTTCATCAAGGAGACTCGTTCCCTTAATGTAGGGTGGAGACTTCCCATGAAAATCCTCTGGATGTCATGGTCAAGTAGGGCATGGGGATTTGTGAGAAGATAGATTGGTAGCGATAAATGAAATCAGTTAACTTCTCTTTTGGTTGTTGCTTGAAATGGACAAGGTCAACAATAGTGACCTTGGAGTCAATGTTCGCTTGGAATTGTTGTAAGAACTAATTCATAAGTTGATCAAAAGAAAAGATGAAATTATCATGTAGTGAGAAAAACCACTCCAATGTCGTCTCCTTAAGGGATCATGGAAACAATTTTGCTAGCAAATGATCCTGATGTAAAAATTCACTGCACAAAGTGGTATTGGAATTGGCATGTGTCTTTGGGTCTCCCTTACCATTGTACTTATTGAATTTTGGTACCTTGATCCCTTGGGGTATGGGAGCATTCAAGATGTTTAAAGCGAGAGGGCTACGATGATAGTACGAGGTAAGAGTAGACTATGTGGAAATGTTAGTTATGTTGGTGAGCTAAGATTGCATCTGGCCCATATTTTGCAAGAGGGTGTTCAAGATGGGATCAAATGGTGGGGAAGGTGGATTAGCTATCATGGTAGATACTTGCACTATAGGAGTTTGAAGTGTAGAGCTAGGTGGAGGGATGTGATACCCCAAAGGATTTTGAGATACATTGACCTTAGGAGTAACAGGAGGCACAAACACAACATTTGTGTTGTTACTAGAAGACATAGGGGGGACTATAGGGTTAGCATCTACCATATGCATGGAAACCTTAGACATCAAAAGATTCACTTGGGTGCCAGTGATATATGATTGGGAATCTTGAGGCCGACTCAAGATTGATGTGTATGAAGGTACATGAGTCTTGACTATGTTGGTTAGCACACAAAGAAAATCAAGGCCCTTATGATATGGGATGAGTAGATTTCACATATTACCAAAAATAAAAGCAGCTTGAGCAAACAACTTATCACAGTTGAGATTTTTTTGAAATGTTTTAGGTTCTCTTCCAAAGACTGAACTTGCTCAAAGGGGAACATATGATCATTTTCATAGTCTATAGAATACATAGATCCCAAAGGAGAATTTGGTTCAAAGGTCGAAGGAGAAGAGTTCCCAAAAGCCGACTGGGGGCCAAACAAATTAGGAGTTTCAAAAAACATTGGGCCAAGTCTAGTAGGACTATACCAGTTTGGAGGAATGATAGCTGTCAAACTTCTCCTGACTATGTATCCAAAGGTTGTGGACTAGGTCATGAAGCTCATAGAGGAGTATTCACAATGCACAACCACACATAATCTAGAAATCGAGAGTAGAAAATACAAAAGGAGATAGAAATATTTTAAGAGATGCTTGGAAAGACTCTTCAAGAAAGTGAGTTCACGTTGGGTTCACCAAAATGTAGAAGAGGGAATTTTCTACCCTCAAGATGACAAGATCTCAAGGAGGAAATTACCTCTCCAATAACTCAGTTGACATGGATCAAGTGAATTGGAAATGGAGGAATGTGAAACATAATAGATTAGAGGAATTATCTAGATCTTTCAAACATTAGAGACTGAAAGTGTAGGTTATAAAGGTCATCCAAACAACTTGGCAAGCTCTCCATCAGGGGCAGGTGCATGGTTTTCAAATGAAAACATGTCATGATGGTGCCTTGTACAAGAAAAGAACAAAATTTATCACAAAAATACATAAAGTACTTTACACATGTTTCTAGATGTGAAAGGGATGCTAAATATTGATGTATAGCGAACATAGAGTAACAAAAATAAAGATGCTAAGTGAAAATTAAATGAAAATGACAAGGATGGGTTTAAGACATCACTGAGAATGTTTCACAAAGTCAAATATTTATCTAAGAAGTTCTTCCACCTACACCTACACGCACAAGACCAAAGAGAAATATTTGGGTGGCTGTATAGGAATTTTCTTTAGTCAGACACCCTTATTGGTGTTTCCACCTCCACGAACAACCTTAGATGAGATAACAAAAATAGATGTGAAATGATAAAGATAACAATATGCTAACAAGTAAAGATACAATGCTTGAATGAAAAAACTTGAATAGATACCACTCCCAAGAATAGAAGCTATGTAGCTTGCTCATGTAGTGAAGAAGTGACAAGAAACTCCAAGATTTCAATGACTTATTCATAAGATGAGCTCATGTCTTCAACGATGGAGTTTACTCTGGAAGCTATATAAGAGTTTTTTTGAAAGATATGAGTATAGAAAATATGGAGAGTGTTGTGAATGAGAAAGGTGCTATAAAATGGTAGAGAATAAGAAAAAAAGAGAGTTGTGTGTGTCCGAGAGAGCAAGATTGAATGTGTTGAAGAATGAATCAATCATCCTCAAGAAAGAGGGAATTTTTGGTTCAAATGGCCTACCAGAGTGACTCTTGACAAGGTTGCAAGTTGGAAAAGGTGTTACATTGCCAAAACATGGTAGGTGTAACATCTCAATGGTAAACTCAATTAAAAAAATTTCTTAGGATGATAGCATGACTTGTGGACGTCCTCGTGACACACATAGGTCCATATGAAAATTAGACTGAACAGTCAAGAAGGTGGACATGCCAGACGACAAGAGATGGTTTCAATTTGAGAGAAAGCATAATTACTTTAATTTATCTAAATAGGAAGGCGTGTGTAATGCAAAATTGCATGGGGTGCAATTTACGACATTACAATTAGCTTGTCCCATTTCTCCCCCATTATGAACATCGAGAAGAACAAGTAAAATGTGAAGTGTCTAAAAAGGATCCCAAGAAAGGGGTTTTGTGAAAATATGAGCAAGTTGTGTGGTAATAGGACAATATGCAAGTTCAATCAAGCTTTGATGAATGAATTCATGGATGTGGTGGTGTTGGATGTCAATGTGTTTAGTCTTCCTATGGAACAATGGATTCTTGCTCATTTGAATAGTGCTTTGATTGTCACAATACTATACTATGGGACCATCTTGGAATTTTTGTAGATCCTATAAAATTTTTGTCGAACAAACAAATCGACAAGAAATAAAAGCGGTTCCTTTGTATTGTACCTCTAAAATAGAAAGAGATACAATGGGTTGTTTCTTGGAAGTCCAAGAAACAATTGTAGAACCAAGAATAGAAGTATAGCTAGAAGTAAATTTATAATCATCTATAGAACCTTCCTTATTAGAATCAATATTTCCAACCAACTTACTCTCCTTCAAATGTTCAAAATGAAGACCATAATGCAATGTCCCTTGAAGATACCTGAGAATCCTTTTAGTAGCACTTTAATGTGTCTCCTTAATTTCCAATATGAACCTAGTTACTAGGTTTACATCATTTGTGATATTTGGTTTGGTAGTGGTAAAATAGAGAAAACATCCAACTAACTATTTGTAAAGAGTAAGAATCACAAAAGAAAAATAATCAGATTGGACAACTTAAGTCCAACATTCATAGGTGTGGCCATATGATTTCAATCTTGCATATGAAGCTTTGAAGAAGATTTGAAACACTTTTATTGTGACAAATATAGATAAGATGTATGTTGCCAAACTTCAAAACTAAAAAATAATGAAAAATTTCCTAAACAGTCATATTTCAAAATTTGAAACTGTAGTGTTGGAAAATGTACACCTTTACATTTTCACACTATGTTTGCATCCCCTTAATTAATTGAACTTAATTAATCCTCTAATTGACCCCATTATGCATTTAAAAGCTTAATTAATTTCATTTTTCAAAAGGGGAACCTACATTAAACAATTGCAAACATCAAATACACTTCTTGGAAAATGTATGTTGTAGGTTTAGGGCTTAGGACCCATTTGACCAAGGGCGAAAGGGTCCTCCTTAAGTTTAGGATTCCATTTTTTATATGTTTTTGGTAGTATTTTTATGATTTAAATTCAAATTGCAATTGTCGGCTTTTGATGTTTAATTGTCAGGAAATTTGAAAATTACCTATAAATACAAGGTCTTTTATCAATTCAATTCTAACACACCTTATGCAAGCATTCTTAAAGCAAGTATTATTGTCAAGAGCATTGGAGAGAAGATTTATTAGTCAATTATTGCAACATTCAAGATCCTATCATGATGTCAAAGATTTATGTGTGTTCATGCATGTTTTTGAGCTAACATTGTGATGTAGGTTTAAAGTTTTCAAGTGTCAAATTAAGTGTCAAATAAAGCATCCAATCAAGCCATTTCATGCAAGATCTAATCCTTGGAGTGATGTTTTAGACTTTAGTCCTCTAAGGGCAGCCATTAAAGGGTTTGGTGAGTTGCAACAAGCTAGTGTTCATTCATCATTCCTTCCATTTATGCTTTCATTTCATTATCATGGTTTAATTACCAAACTAGACTTTGACCAAGGAAAACCCTTATACACCAAAAACAAACATTTTCTCCTCTTTGTGTATGTGTAGATTTGTAGGTGAAAAAGGATTGAAATTGGATCAAAAGTGCAATCTTGCAAAGTTGTCAAAGTTGTCATCAAAGTTGTCAAGACATGAAAACTCACCTACAAAATTTATTTTTAGCTTTTTGTCACTCAAACCTAGAGAAATCAAAGCCTTAGGTCCAACATCAAAGGATTGCAAAAATAATTTTTAGAAAAGGATACAAGGTCACACTTGCCTAAATAGGATGCTTTACAACATTTTTGAAGCTGAGTACAAACTATCTTAACCTTCTCAGATCTTTTGGTTGATTTCTATTTCTGATAGTATTATCATAATACTTTGCATTCAAATTGGTAGATATCAAATATTAGATTGTTAATGCACTTTTATTCTTCTCCCAAAAATACTTTTTAGTCATATTTTATAGTTTTTTGTCATAAGGAAGAAGAGATCACAGTATTCCAAAACTTGTAGTTGACTCACCTTAAGGGTTGTAGGTCAATTCTAATTGCTTGTGGCACTATCCTTCTTCCTAGTGAAATAGGAAAAGGTGGATTTGTGATTAGGTGGACACCCCCTTTTGCTTTGGACATAGGTCCCTCATTTCTAGGTCTTCCTATCCTCTTTTACATTTTCCCACCATTCCATTTTGGATCACTCACTTACCTTTTCCTATATTTCATTTTGGTGAACCTATCTTTGTACATCTTAAATTTTGATTTGGAGACACTCAAAACCCTAGATCTAGGTTTTCATTAGTGTGCTTTGCATTGGATTTAGGGTTTAGTTTTGCATGTTTTCATCCTTCAAATTCATAAAAAATAAAAATTTCATTCATTTTGCATACATCTTGCATTGTAGTTACATTAAGAGTCTCTTTCAATCATTTATATTCAATTTTAGTTCAAAATTGCATTCCAAAAGTTGTCATTTTTCTCACTTTTTGTCACTAATTTAACTTGCATTAAGACATCTAAAACTTTAAAAATCTATCATAAAATTCACAGTCTGCAACTTGAAACAAAAAGTTTAAATATTAAACTAGAAAAATAAACTTGAATTTTTCCAACCCTTGAGCAAGGACTCATTGACCCTTGGGTGAACCTTGTTGAATACCCAGGATACTGAGAGGGGGGTGAATTAGTATCTTCTTAAACTTATTGAACAAAAAACATCCAATTACTCCAATGCATATAATAGTAAAAATGAGCAAGAGCATTAACAAAAAATAAGAGCACACAACACATGAACACCAATATTTTTACGTGGAAAAAAAAAACATGGGAAAAATCACAGTGAGGATTAGCTCACAATATAGTATAACCGGTTATAAGATATTACAAAGGGTGGCTCACTGCTAGGACTCATTGTCCACAATGGGAGGCTCACTGCCTACAAAAAATACAATAACAAAATGACTTACAACTAGAAAATGAACTGATAAAGTTACATCTAACAAGTGCTGATTCAGTTCCTTTGATGCTTAGTAAAATGACTTAACACACTTCATCATCTTCGCATACTTGTCTATCTTCACACACTTTGCTTCATACTTCACTTCATCAAACCCAAAACTGTCCAATATATATATCTGATTCATTTTGCAAGCATCAATTAGGTTAGACTAATTAGATGCAACCCTTATTCACCAAAAAGATAATTTTTGGCTTCAAGCACGTACAAAAACTTTCCAAAAACAATTTAAGCGTGTAATATGCTACAAAATGTCAACATGGACCTAAGATAGGTAACACATACATCCATAATACAAAAAATAATCCATTACAACATCAACTATACATTAGGTTGGCCAAAGATAGACCTAACAACAAAAAGTAACAACAAAGTAATGCCAACTCGCCGTACGAGTACCTGAACACATGAGATTTTGAAGTTACAATCTTCTAGCATCCAAAAACCATTTTCCAAAATTGCAAGCAATGATAATCATCAGCAGAGGATTGCAGACCAAAATACCAGAGGATAATGATTACATATTGATTCAGATACCAATTTAGAATACTGTATCAAACTTGAACTAAACCTTGTAGTTGCAATCCATATAACATGGTGACATCAATGACAACACAAAAGTTGTATAAGGGTATGTGCAGGATCATGATGGGCCAAAAAGTGGCAATATTATGGGTATTTGTATGGTATGTGGTTGATGACTTTTTTTTTACCCAATATTGATGAAACGAAAAGGGTTTTTAGAGGAGATTGTCAACTTTCCACCAATATAAATTATTATTTAATTTGAATTTAATAAATGATTATTATTCATTTTCTATTAGAATTATGACTAAAGTCCTAATCGATAGGTTGATTGAAAAACATCTATAAATTTTAAATGGTATCACATTTTTTGAATCCGAAACATGCGTCACATTCTATGCTTCACATACTATAGGATTAAAAAAATAAAATAAAAAATTTCATGAATTTTTGACCAAGTTAAGGTGGTTAGACATACAAGTTTTTATATTTTTTAAAAGTTGTAATAAAAAATTCATAATTAATTATTTACTTAGAAAAAAAATACACAAAAATATGCATCACATCTGGACATGAGTCCTCTACTTATATATAAAATCTTATAAAAAAATATTATCATTTTATTATGGTTAGGGTGGTCAGACAAACACCTACTTCTTATTTTTCTTTGAAATTTTAGAACTACTGCATTGAAATTTCAAATTTTCACCAAATAGATTTTATTTATTTTTAAATAAACCTATTAGTTTAGAAACTACATTCAATGTTCTACAGATTATATTCTTACATATTTTTGAAATAATATAGATAACTTATTCAAATTTTTACATCAAGTTGCCTAACACTGATTTTTCTAATTTTTTTGCCACTTAAGGGCCTATTTTTTCCATGACGATCTTGCACATACCCATAAAGAGATTTTCTTCATTCTTCCAACAATATCCCACTTTGTAATTGATGATGACATGTGCCAAAAGAATTTAAAAAACTCCTATGTACAATACTCTCCCCTTTTCTCTCCATAACATTCTCTCCCTTTTCTCTCATTGTTTGACATCAAGGACAAAGGGCAGTACAAAAAGAAAAAAAAATGAAAACTAAAAAAAACTTCCCAGAGGAAGGTGAGCCTTGAAGCTCTTTGAGAATAACTTGCCAAGTTGCCTTACCATTCTCCCAATTCTTCTTAGTAGAAAACAACATTCTGTTCAGAGATTCCAATTCCATCATGCTTTCTTTTGCATCATCCGGAGTACACGGAGTCAGATTGATCTTCTCTAATTTTTCTGTATTCGCCAAAGCATTGGAAACCAGAGTACACTCCATTTTCACAAGGTCACCTAGCTGACCAAATCTTCTGATGATATCCTCCTTCTGCTTTTGTAGAATAAATATTTTTTCTCTATGAGCAGAGATAACATTCCAAGTTGTTCTGTCTTTGTCTCTGGATGCACTGTAAGTACTAGAGACAATAGTCAAATGGGACTCAATGGATTCCATGAGATCTTTGATATTCTTAGTGGCATCCAACAATTTAATGCAATAAGAAAATACAACATTTTCTTTAGATTCACAAGCCTTTACAACTTCTAGATTCTTTTCAACATTGGCGTGTGCTAGAGCACACTTATCATGAAGTTCCAAAATCCTTTTCTCTGCCAATTTCTCTTCAATCTCTTCCCTTGTCTTCTCACCAACTCTAGAGGCATACTCCTCAAACAAGTCCAATAGAAGTTTTAGATTCTCTACTGGAGTGAGAGAAGTATCCATTAATGTACCAGGGGTGGCCTCCTGCAAAGCTCTGATGGAATCATCAATAAGAGCTATCCTCTTCTCATGTGTTTTTAGAATTTATCTTCTTCTAGATGCATGCAATGCATCTCCTAACACCAATCTATGAATAGGAGAAATATTATCCGAATCCACACTGCCTTGAATCATGGGGAGTTGTAGAAGTTCCAGAGGAATTACCAACTGGAACCTGATCTGGTTGGATAACAAGCCTTTCAAAACATCATCACTGGAGGAGGATTCTCTGGGGGACCTTTGAGATTCTACAACCTGCCTTTGATCTTCTTCATTCTTCTCGGTAGATTCCCTATTTCTTTCTTCTTCCTCTACATTTCTGTCTTCCTTTTCTTCTACCTTTTCTTCTTCCTCTATTTTCTCTTCTCCTTTTCCATCTTCTTTTTCATCTTTATCCTTTTCTTCTTCAGTATGCTCCAGAGGGTCAACATCACGCTTCTTTGATTTAGCTTCTTCCTCATTTTGTTTCTCTATCTTTGGAGGATCATTTCTAACACCTATATCTAGAGGGATATCTACATCATTTGTTTCTAGAGGAATGTCTGTATCACCTGTACCAAAAGGAATATCTTTCTTAACCTCTAAAAAAACTTCTTCTCTTGACTTAGGTGCATAATCAGATGGGAGTGCACCAAACATGCCATTTTTCTCAAGCATTCCCCTAATGGCTTCTACAATTTATTTCCTTAGTTTCTTTATTTGTTTCTTATCCTTTGTCATAAGAGTATTTACTCTTTTCTTCAAATGCACAAGTGATTAAAATTCTTTACAAATCCGCTTTATAAGCCAACGATCTGCCCTAATTCACATTAAATGTGGTAGATTTCAAAAAGCTGATAAAAAACCTCTTCACTACATAGAAAAACCCTAATTTACTTCGCAAATGATCATGCCTGCACCTTTTCTTCCAGTTACTTTTGAAAAACCTTTGTTTATCCATTCCTTACAACATATCTTCGTGCCAAAGATTGACACACCAAATATCTAGGGGGTTTGAACAATTTTCTGTTAAAGCTCCCCCTACGACCATGTCGGGTCTAATTTCCAAAGGAATTGTCTACACCGGATGGGGGCACAAACACATTTTATGTTTTTGGATCTTGTTCATTACTTGCTTAATCTAATTCTTGTCAATTGTCTTCACGGGTTCATTCTTCTTTACCGAATCAGATTGCTTTCCCCCTTTACTTCTAGATACTCTTGAAATGTGTCTGGTTTTGTTATAGTTGTAGCAAACAACATTTTTCTGATTTGTTTGACCTCCATTAACCCTTGATCTACATTGATTTGATTTATGTCCAAAATTATTACATGTATAATAGTAGCCAACAAAATATTGATTCATTCTTCCTCCATTAAACCAATTCATCATCCGAGTTTTGCATTCACTAGCTCTATGTCCAAATTTCTTGCATGCAAAGCATTGTCTGGAGAAGGATCCAACAAGCTAATTTATTCTACTTCTGCACTCCTATTTCCCTGTGACTAAATTTATTCCATGAAAAGAAAACACCATTGAAAGATGGGTACCTTTGAACATTTGGTTGTCTGATAGTATTCTAGCAAAGTTTCTTGGATTTCTTGTCTGTTTCCCTTTATCTTGAGTCTTCTGATTATCCACTGTGTTTGAGGTCATCTTACCCTTAGAGCTTTCACCGAATTCTTTTCCGAAACCACCTTTTTCTTTAGAAGGTTTTTTCCTTGCAATCAACTCATCAAGCTTGGTGGAGCTTGTCTTGAACTTATCTTCATAGATTTTTTCCTTTTCCAAATGTGCTTTCAAGTTTACCACTTCTTGTTCAAGCCTTGTGCATTCATCAATCTTGCTTTGCACCATTGTATTCAGAAAATATTCAATTCTCTTCTTTCCCTCCACTTGTACCTTCAATCCAGTGATCGCTTCATTTGCTTGTTTTAATTGCTCACTCACTCCTCTATGCCTTTCTTTGAATTTCTTCAATTGCTCTTTCAATTTCTGGATGCATTCATTTGCCTCATCAATATTTTATTTCAAATATCTATTTTCATTTTCAACCTTGTCAAGATCTTCAAGAGCAGCTCAGAGTTCTTTGTCATCCATTTGTTTAATCTTCAAGATCTTCCTCAAGCTATTAGGCTTCTTTAGAAGAACCAAGCTTGGTACCAATTGTTGAATACCCAAGATACTGAGTGGGGGGGTGAATTAGTATCTTCGTATACTTATTGAACAAACACCATCCAATTAATCCAATGCATATAATAGTAAAAATGAGCAAGAACATTAACATAACATAAGAGCACACAACACATGGACATTAGGATTTTTACGTGGAAAACCCAAAATGGAAAAAACCACAGTGAGGATTAGCTCACAATATAGTATATCCAGTTATAAGATATTACAAAGGGAGGCTCACTTCCTACAAAAGATACAATAACAAAATGGATTACAACTAGAAAATGAACTAATAAAGTTACACCTAACAAGTGCTAATTCAGTTCTTTTGATGCTCAGTAAACTGACTTAACACACTTCATCATCTTCACATACTTGTCTATCTTCACACACTTTGCTTCATACTTCACTCCATCAATCACAAAATTGTCTAATATATATATCTAATTCATTTGCAAGCATTAATTAGGTAGGCCTAATTAGGTGCAGCCGTTATTCACCAAAAAGTTTATTGTGGTTTTCAAGCATGTACAAAAAATTTCCAGAGGCAATTCAAGTGTGTAACATGATACAACATGTTGGTATGGACCTAAGATAGGTCACACATACATCCGCAATAGAAAAATTAATCCATTACAACATCAACTATACATTAGGTTAGCCAAAGATAGACTTAATAGCAAAAAGTAACAATAGAGTAATTCCAACTCACTGTACGAGCACCTGAACACATGAGATTCATAACTTACAAGCTTCCAACATCCAAAAACCATTTCCCAAAACCACAAGTAATGATAATCATCAGTGGAGGATTACAGACCAAAATACTAGAGGATAATGACTGCATACTAGTTTAGATACCGATTCATAATACTCTATCAATCTTGAACTAAACCTTACAAATGCAACTCATATAACATGGTGACATCAATGACAAAACAAAAGTTGCATAAAGAGATGTTCTTCTTCATTCTTCTTGTTGGTAAGAGACACTACAAATTCTTTTTGGTTTTGTCATTGATGGAAACATGACAGATTTGCATAACATCATTTACTTATACCGACAGTCAGATTGAAGTTATACAGGAAGAACAAAACATCCAACAGTTTGGTGATCATCGACACAGTTGCCGATTTCCTTTTGTTATTTTGAGTTGTGGACCTCATAGGAGGTTTTTCAACACATCTAGTGTGTTGTCCGAAAATCTTAGTGCCTCGTATTGAGTCTTGTGTGAGTTTGGAGATCTAGTTGATAATTCTCTATTTATTAGTATTTTGGGGCCAACTCAATTGATGTAATATGTTGCGGATATTCAATGAATGTTTTATCAAATATTTTTGTGTTTTCTCATCTTTTTTTGGGTCCAAGCTAAGTTGTGGTTGACTATTGTGGATGCACATTACATAACTCTTATGATTTAAGCCGACAGTTGCTAATATCTTCAAGTTTTATTTGAGCCAACATATTGAGAATAAATTTCTAGTCGCGGATATATATGTATGATCTCTTATATCTTTTTAGTGTGTTTGCATGATGTGTCGATGTGTATTGAAAATACCAAAAGAGTTTTGGAGCAATTTTATGCATAGTTTCACTTGCACATAAAGATTTTGTGAAGCAAGTTAGAGCAAAGCAGAGTAGAAGATTGGTATTAGTCAGAAGGACAAAAGATTGACATATGAGCCTAACCAAAACTGTAATCAAGCATTTGTAGATGCTATTTCTTCAGTTCATTCTCTTGGATCTAATCCAAATCTCTGTAAGGTAGTGTGCCTTCCCATTTTGACCAGTGAGCTCTAGGTAGTGTGCCTGAATGCAAGTGCATTCCCATATGGTAAACTTCTTTTGAGTATACTTAGATTATATTGTGGATTGACCATCCATCATGGTTTTTCCTCGAATAGGGTTTCCACATAAAAATCCTTGTGTTATGGTGTTGTGGTTGTTTGCATTCTATTTTTGCATATTACTCTTGGTTGAATGTTCTAAGTGGATTAAAGTTCAGAATAATAAGGTTATTTTTGTAGTACATCGATTCACCCCCCCTCTCAGTGTTGCTTGTTTCCAGCAATTGGTATCAGAGCTAGTTCCTCGAAAGAAGTCTAACAATTTGGGGAGATCTTGGTAAGTGTTTTCAATGGATACAAGCAGTGTTCAACAACTTATGGTGGCCTTGGATGATCTTGACCAGTCAAAATCTAAGAATCGGGAACTGCACGAAAATCTTGAGAATGGAGAAAAATTCATCCAATCATTAAAAGACAAAATGAATGAATAAATGGAGAAAATAACAGAATTATGTGATCAACTCAAGCAGAACAACAAAAGCATGGAAGATGAATAAGTCAGTCATGCCTTAAAGGAGAAAACAAAAGAGTGTGAAAAGTTTTCCAAAGAAAATGCTGCCCTAAAGCGTGAGATGGAGTCCATCATGATGAAAATGACCAAGGAATTTGAAGATAGAAATAAGAATGAACAAAAACTTGCTCAATATTTGAAAGAAAAATCTGAACAATGCAGTCGATTGGAGAATGAATTGGAACAATCTAAAAACAATGAGGAAATTCTTGAAAAACAACTTGATGATCTCAAAGATGAACTTACTACTGCAAATGAGTACAAGGAGAAATTCAAAGCCGATTCAACCAAACTTTATGAATTGATTAAAGGTCAGAGGACTGATGGTGATAGGAGAGGTCTTGGATATGAAGAAGGAGAAAGTTCTGGATCTAGACAAAGAAAATCTGGACAACGGAATTCCGGACAAGGAATATTTTGACATGGAAATCAAATGAATGTAGTCAAAATAAATTCGGTGAGACAACCAAATTCTCAAAGATTCAATGGTTATTGTTTTACTTGCAACAAATTTGGTCATATGGCTTCTTAGTGTAGAAGCAGGATGAATCCAAGTTGACCATCATTCTCAAGTCAGTGCTTTAATTTCTATATGTATGGTCATAAGTCAAGTGAATACATAATTGTGATGAACAACTTTCACATAAATATCAAATGCTATGCATGCTATAGATTTGGGCATATTGCTAACCAATGCAGATCAAGGAAAAATCAGTGGAACAGTTGGTCTAATAAGAGAAATGTTGTGTGTTACAACTACAACAAATTTGGGCATATTGCTAGATTCTATTGGAACAAAGGAGGTCCGGTAAAACATAATATACAACAAGATGTCAAAGGAAAAGGGAAATTCACTACATATGTGATTAGAAGGAAAATGCATAAGAAATGGGTGAAAAAGAATCCCTCTGTCGAAGGAAACATGCCTGCACCAGAATTTGCTTCTGGTAATTCCTCCAAGAATTAGTTTTAGGCCTTTGGCCTAGGGGGAGCTATTAAGAAAATTCTTCAACCCCTTGTAGGAAAATGATACTGGAGTGTGGACCAATCCAGTAGGCAGATCAATGCTTTCATATGTTGTTTAACCAAATTAGAGCTAGTATTGTAAAGTTTTGGGGATCTACAAAAAAATTATCTATCTTAGTGCTTGAAATTAGAGTAACTAGATGAACTAGGGTTAATGAATTTATTTTGACAAAAAGGGTTAGTTGTGCGAGTGATAAAAAGTCATTTTTATTCTTCATTTGTCACTTTGCATTTTGAAGGAAAGCAACGTGAAGAGCCCTGAAGTGAACTTTGTCAAATTCTGAATAGATTCAAAGCGTGGAGAAGAATCTGCAATCGAACTTTGATCCGATGGAAAGGTAATTTTTGAAAAACCTATAAATTTGTAACTTGCAATCATGGCCACTCCTTTGGTAGTCGAAGTCAAGGACAGTCCGCATCCTAAATTTAAATGGTATCCCTATAAGTTTGTGGAGACTGAGCCCTTAGGAGCGTTTTCATCTGTGTCGTATAGAGTTTTGCACACTAAGTATATTAGGGCATATATTCATGCGAACATTGAAGAGTTAGGCACCTCTCAAATAATGAATCTGTACTCCCATCATATAGTTGGAGAAGATTTTATTGTAAACCCAAAATTTAAAACCCTAGAAGAGAAGTTTGTGTAGTTTGCGAGATTTCCAATATTTGAGGAAAATAAATGGGTGAGATATATTTTGAGCCATGTTCATGACTAATTCATGTGGCTGAATATACCCTTCAAAATCACAAAGGAGGCTATATGTGCAGTAATAGGTCTGAATTCCATTGGTAGACTTCGAGTTTTGAAATCCGTGAAGAACGACAAAGTTACTGAGACAACAAGTGCACAATGGGATATAAGAGAAATGATAATAGAATACATTGCAGAAGTTGATGTGAAATTCACATCAATGGTCATTGGTTACAAGATATATCATTCTATCCAGGACAATTCTGTATCCGGTACGACCATCTATGCAACTTATGAAATGATAAACCAAAATGTAGAGTATGACTTGTGCAAGTTGCTCAGAAGTCAATTGTTGGAGAATTTGAGCAAGATCAAGAAAGACAAGAAGAATTCTTTTAAATATGGTAATCTGCTATTGTGCCTATTTTTCTATTTCATGAATGAGGTTCTAGGTATTGGAAGTGTACATTGGAAAAATGATGAGCCTGTAGTTGTTTAGATAAGGAACAAGTTGTTTGGAATGGGTGACTGTTAGGTCAGGAACACAACCCTATGGGGATAATTCAAAAAATTCTAGAATATGATGCATGCCAGGGAAAGAATTCCCACTTCAATTGTGGAACAATACAAAGATACCATCTACTTCATGGTGGATATTGACCAATGTCATATGGAAGTTGTTGATCCTAGAACAATTTGGATCATGCCAATGGGTTACAAAGTAGAGGAAAGCGTTTTGAAGATGTATGGAGAACACTTGCTAAATTCACCTCTAGATCTAGGAGAAGAGAGGTTCAAAACATATGTAGAGAAAAGTATGCAGGTTCATGAGAAATTGAGAAAATTGATGATAGTCAGGAGAGTAAGAAAATAAATAGAAGTTTTTGCAGAAAGGATGGGCTTACCTGTAAAAGCCTTGAGAGAAGAAAGGAGGAGAGAAGAGGAAGAAGCAGTAGAAGTGAAAGAAAAAATAAAGTCTGCTAGTCCTAGTGCATCCTCTGCCCGCACTAGATCCACAAGGAGTTCCCCTACAACAAAGCCAACACAAGACAAGCCTTCCGGTAAAAGGAAGAAGAATAAAAGTACAAGAACATATAAACCTATTTTAGAAGATGAGGAAATAGAATTAGAAGAAGTTTTAAAAGAAGTAAGAGCTACTAGAACTTAGGCCATTGAGTTAAACAAGAGCAAATCTTCCAGCAAAGAAGAAAAGGAAAATAAGGCTAAAGTTGACAAACCTAGTATGTCTGTTGATGAATTTGTGTATATAGTTGTCAATGACGGTAATATCAAGCCCCTCTATGACTTGTATGAAACCTTTGATGAATATGGTCAAAGAGTTCTAGAAGAAGCTACAATAAAAACATCTGAACATTTTTAATAAAGCTCTTGTTGAGATTATGTCTGGCTTACCCAAGAATCTATATGATATTTTGGATTCAAGAAGAGTAAACACTAGAATAGAAGAAGAGAATCTGAGGAAGAGAGTTCTTGCATATTTAAGCCCAGAAATGTCAATTGGAGAAATGGATTCACTCCTTGAAAAAGCTAAAAAGGAATTTAAGAGCAAGACAAGGGTGAATAAACTCATGATTGGTGAAACTAATGTTGTTGTCAGTGAAACTAAGGAAATTTGGGAAGAGTTTATGTCTAAGAATAAGATTAGCATTGAGGAAATGAATACTAAAAATGTTCCGGTAAATGAGGGAGTGAATGAGGAGGCAAATGTAAAAGAAAAGGAGAATGTGAATGAAGAGAATATGAATGTATCTGATCCTCCAGAAGTTGAGGATATCTTGATTTCTCCTAATATGAAAAATATAGAGACACCTATGGAAACTGAAGTTCCTAAGGTGGTGCTAGCTGAGGAGATGATGGTGCAAAATGAAAAGGATCCGAAAATAGTCTTTGAAGAACCCAAGGCTAAATATGAAAAAGCCTAGGAAATCAGAGTGGAGGCAAGAGACACTGCCAAGGTAGTGAAGAGATCTGTAATGGAGCAACATGAATATTTTGATCATGAATTGGATGAAAGTTCAATCAATCTATCTACTCTGTCTGCAATTCAGATAATGAAGGTTGCATCAATTGCTCAAGCTAAGGCCAATGAGAAAATTATGAAGTCTCACATAGAGGATAGTGAACTACTAAGCCTTGCATCTAGAGTTCTGTAGAAATTAATGCCAACTCATGTCATGGATCCATCAGGTTCCTCTTTTGGCAAGCTAAAGAAGCTCATAAATGTTGTAAGTACTCAATTTGAGTCTCTTGAGAAATATGCTAAGGATAAAGTGCAAAAATAATTTAATAGGAAAATACTTAGTTAGTTGAAGGCATCGATTGCAAAGGATAAGATTCTGTTAGCTACTTGCATAAAGAAAATTCAAGGTTCTATATCTAAAGATGGAAAAGCCTATAAGTCTTGTTTAGCTCTATCCAAGTTTACTGAAGGTAATGAGAAAAAGGTGAATGATCTGAAAAATTAATTAGCTACCATTTCTACTACTTTTGATCCTTTAGCTAGTGATGTGGTTCAACAAGAAGGTCAAGTAACAACTCTACTTGAAAAAATAAGATTTTTAAAGAATGAAAATGATATAATTGTTGGGAGAGTATGTGAAGTTAGGGGACAAATTTGTTCAAAGATTGAAATAATGGTAAGTGCTTTGAGGGAAGCGAAAGCTATTGTAGTAGTTAGTGACCCGGAGAATCTTGAAACTTCAGAGGCTCAATCCTATTTAATGTGTGCTCACATAACAGTTTTGGAAAGTCTCAAAAAGGTTTGTGATGACAACTTAAGAGTGCTGAAGAAAATTTTTGCAGATATTTTCAAACTTTTGTAAGTTACAAGTTCATGCCTGTATAGTTTTGGAATTTTGTTTCAGTTTCCCCAATTTTTGTCATTGATGTCAAATGGGTAGAAGTGTATAGTGAAAAATTCATAGTCATCATAGGGGGAGTTTTTTTTCCAAAGATTGAAGTTTCTTTATGGAGTTTTGAAATGGAAGTGTAACTCATAGTGGTCTTGATTCAACACTTAGTCATTTTTCACTAAGTGTTGCCATCAATGCCAAAGGGGGAGATTGTTGGAAAGAGCCACTACAAATGATTTTTGGTGTTGTCATTGATGGAAACCCTAGTTGGTGATAGATCTGCATAACATCTTTTACTTATATTGACAGTCAGATGGAAGTCAGACAGGAAGAACATAACATCTGATAGTTTGGTGACTATCGACTCACTTGCAGATTTCTAGTTGTTATTTTGAGTTGTGGACCTCATAGGAGGTTTGTCAGTACATATAATGTGTTTTTTGGAAATCTTAGTGCCTTGTATTGAGTCTTGTGTGAGTTTGGAGATCCGATTGATAATTCTCTATTTATCAGTATTTTGGGGCTGACTCAGTTGATGTAATATGTTGCAAATATTCAAGGAATGTTTTATCAAATATTTTTGTGTTTACTCATCTTGTTTTGGGTCTGAGCTAAGTTGTGGCCAATCATTGTGGATGCACATTACATAACTCTTATGATTTAATCTGATAGTTGCTAATATCTTCAAGTTTTATTTGAGTTGAAAGATTATGAATAAATTGCTAGTTGCGGATATATATGTATGATCTCTTATATCTTTTCAGTGTGTGTGAATGATGTGTTGATGTGTATTGCGAATACTAGAAGAGTGTTGGAGTGATTTTATGCACAGTTTCACTTGTGCATAAAGATTTTGTGAAGTCAAAGCAAAGCAAAGCAAAAGATCGGTATCAGTTAGAAGGACATAAGATTGACATATAAGCCTAATCAGAACTGTAATCAAGCATTTATAGATGCTATTTCTTTAGTTCATTCTCTTGGATCTAATCCAAATCTTTGTAAGGTAGTGTGCCTTTCCATTTTGAGCAGTGAGCTCTAGGCAGTGTGCTTGAATGCAAGTGCATTCCCATATTATAAACTTCTTTTGAGTATACTCAAATTATATTGTGGATTGACCATCCACCATGGTTTTTTCCCAAACAGGGTTTCCACGTAAAAATACTTGTGTTATGGTGTTGTGGTTTTTTGCATTCTATTTCTACATATTACGCTTTGCTGAATGTTCTCAGTGGATTAAAGATTAGAATAATAAGGTTATTTTTTGTAGAACACTGATTCACCCCCCTCTTAGTGTTGCTTGTTTCCAACACTTCCAATAATCTCCCCTTTTGTCATTGATGGCAACATGTGCCAAAATAATTTACAAACCTCCTATGTACAATACTCTCCCCATTTATCTCCATAACATTCTCTCCCTTTTCTCTCCCCCTTTGACATCAAGGACAAAGAGTAGTCCAAAAATTAAAAAAAAAAGTATGAAAACTGAAAAACACTACCTGGAGGAAGGTGATCCTTTAATCTCTTTGAGAATAACTTGCCAAGCTTCCTTACCATTATCCCAACTCTTCTTAGCATACAAAAACATTCTATTTAGAGATTCCAATTCCATCAGACTTTCTTTTGCATCATCCAGAGTACTTGGAGTCAGATTGATCTTCTCTAATTTTTTTGCATTCACAAAAGCACTGGCAACTAGAGTTTATTCCATTTTCACAAGGTCACCTAGCTGATTGAATCTTCTGATGATATCCTCCTTTTGATTTTGTAGAATAAAGAATTTTTCTCTGTGAGCAGAGAAAGCATTATAGGTTGTTTTGTCTCTGTCTTTGGATGCACTATAAGTACTAGAGACAACAGTCAATTGGGAATCAATGGATTCCATGAGATCCTTGATATTATGAGTGGCATCTGACCACTTAATGCAGTAAGAAAATACAACATTTGCTTCAGATTCACAAGCCTTTACAACTTCCAAATTCTTTTCAACATTGGTGTGTGTCAGAGCACATTTATCATGAAGTGCCAAAAGCCTTTTCTCTACCAATTTCTCTTCAATCTCTTGCATTGTCTTCTCACCAAGTCTGAAGGCATACTCCTTGAAGGAGTCTAATAGAAGATTTTGATTCTCTAACGAAGTGAGAGAAGTATCCATTAATGTATTGGGGGTGGCCTCCTACAAAGCTTTGATGGCATCATCAATAAATTTTGTCCTCTTTTGATGTGTTTCCAAAATTCCTCTTCTTTCAAATGCATGCAATGCATCCCTTAACACCAATTTATGAATAGGATAAATCTTATCCAGATCCACATTGCCTTGACTCATGAGGAGTTTTAGAAGTTCAAGAGGAATCATCATCTAGAACCTAATCTACTTGGATAAAAATCCTTTCAAAACATCATCACCGGAGGAGGATTCTCCGGGGGACCTTTGAGATTCTACAACCTACCTTTGATCTTCTTGATTCTTCCTAGAAGATTCCCCATTTCTTTCTTCTTCCTCTACATTTTCTTCTACCTTTTCTTCTTCCTCTATTTTATCTTCATCTTCTTTTCCATCTTCTTTTTCATCTTTATCCTTTTCTTCTTCAATATTCTCTAGAGGGTCAACATCATGCTTCTCTGATTTAGCTTGTTCATCATTTTATTTCTCTATCTATGGAGGATCATTTGTAACACCTCTATCTTGAGGGATATCTGCATCATTTTTTTTGGAGGAATGTCTGTATCATCTATACCAGAAGGAATATCTTCCTTAACCTCTACAAAAACTTCTTCTCTTGACTTAGGTGCAGAACCAGATGGGAGTGCACCAAACATGACATATTTCTCAGCCATGCCCTTGATGGCTTCTGTAGTTTCTTTCCTTATTTTCTTTATTTGCTTTTTATCCTTTGTCATCAGAGTATTTACTCTTTTCTTCAAATGCACAAGTGATGAAAATTCCTTACAAATATTCTTTATAAGCCAACGATCTGCCCTAATTCACATTAAATGTGGTAGATTTCAAAAAGCTGATTAAAACCATCTTCATTGCACATAAAAACCCTAATTTACTCCGCAAATGATCATGCCTGCACCTTTTCTTCCAGTTCCTTTTGCATAACCTTTTTTTATCGATTCCTTAAACCATATCTTCATGCCAAAGACCGACGCACCAAATATCTAGGGGTTCAAACAATTTTTTTTTAAAGCTCCCCCTAAGATGATGCCAGGTCTAATTTCTAGAGGAATTTTCTGCACCAGATGGGGGCACAGGTGCATTTGATGTTTTGGATCTTCTTTCTTTTCGCATATCTTGTTCATTTCTTGCTTAACCTGATTCTTGTCAATTTTCTTCATTGGTTCATTCTTCTTTATCGGATCAGATTGCTTTCCCCCTTTACTTCTGCATACTCTTGAAATGTGTCTAGGTTTGTTACGGTTGTATCAAACAACATTTTTCTGATTTTTTTGACCTCCATTAAACCTTGATTTGCATTGATTTTCTTTGTGTCAAAACTTATTACATGTATAATAGTATCCAACAAAAGATTGATTCATTCTTCCTCCATTAAACCAATTCATCATCTGAGTTTTTCATTCACTAGCTCTATGTCCAACTTTCCTACATGCAAAGCATTGTTGGGAGAAGGATCCAACAAACTAATTTATTCTAATTCTGCACTTTGTGTCCCTATGACCAAATTTATTGCATGAAAAGAAAACACCATTGAAAGATGGGTACTTTTGAGAATTTGGTTGTCTAATAGGTGGTATTCTAGCAAAGTTTCTTGGATTTCTTGTTTGTTTCCTTTTATCTTGAGTCTTTTGATTATCCATTGTGTTTGAGATTTGCATATCCCTAGAGCTTTCACCAACTTCTATTCCCAAACCACCTTTGTATTTAGAAGGTTTTTTCCATGCAATCAACTCATCAAGCTCGGTGGAGCTTGTCTTGAAGTTATCTTCATAGAGTTTTTCTTTTTCTAGATCTACTTTTAGGTTTACCACTTCTTGTTCAAGCCTTGTGCATTCATTAGTCTTGTTTTGCACCAGTGTATTTAGACAATTTTCAATTCTCTTCTTTTCCTCCACTTGCACCTTCAATCCAATGATCTTTTCATTTGCTTGTTTTAATTGCTCACTCACTTCTCTATGTATTTCTTTGAATTTATTCAATCACTCTTTCAATTTTTGGATGCATTCATTTGCCTCATCAATATTTTCTTTCAAATATCTGTTTTCATTTTCAGCCTTGCCAAGATCTCGAAGAGCAGCCCAAAGTTCTATGTCATCCATTTGTTCAATCTTCAAGATCTTCCTCAAGCTGTTAGGCTTCTTCAAAGGAACCAAGCTTTGATACCAATTGTTGAATACCCAAGATACTGAGAGGGGGGTATGAATGAATATCTTCTTAAACTTATTGAATAAACACCATCCAATTACTTGAATGTGTATACCAGTAAAAATGAGCAAGAGCATTAACATAACATAAGAGCACACAACACATGAACACCAAGATTTTTACGTGGAGAACCCAAAATGGGAAAAACCATAGTGAGGATTAGCTCACAATATAGTATAACTGGTTATAAGATATTACAAAGGGTGGCTCATTGCCAAGACTCACTGTCCAAAATGGGAGGCTCACTGGCTACAAAAGATACAATAACAAAATGACTTACAACCAGAAAATGAACTAATAAAGTTACACATAACAAGTGTTGATTCAGTTCCTTTGATGCTCAGTAAACTGACTTAACACACATCATCATCTTCACATACTTGTCTATCTTTGCACACTTCACTTCATACTTCACTCCATTAATAAAAAAAATGTCCAATATATATATCTAATTCATCTGCAAGCATCAATTAGGTAGGCCTAATTAGATGCAACCCTTATTCACCAAAAAGATAATTGTCGGCTTCAAGTATGTACAAAAACTTTCCAAAAATAATTCAAGCATGTTACATGCTACAACATGTTGACATGGACCTCAATAGGTCACACATACATTTGCAATACAAAAATTAATCCATTACAACATCAACTATACATTAGGTTGGCTACAAATAGACCTAATAGCAAAAAGTAACAACAAAGTAATGCCAACTCGCTGTACGAGCACCTAAACACATGAGATTCTGAACTTACAAGCTTCCAACATCCAAAAACCATTTCCCAAAACCACAAGCAATGATAATCATCAGTGAAAGATTGCAAACCAAAATACTAGAGGATAATGACTGCATACGAGTTCAAATATTGATTCAAAATACTAGATCAAACTTGAACTAAACCTTGCAGTTACAACTCATATAGCATGGTGACATCAATGACAACACAAAAGCTGCATATAGAGATGTTCTTCATTCTTCCTAAAATATCCCCCTTTATTATTGATGGCAACATGTGCTAAAAGTATTTACAAACCTCCTATGTACAATACTCTCCCCTTTTCTCTACATAACATTCTCTCCCTTTTCTCTCCCCCTTTGACATCAAGGAAAAAGGGTAGTCCAAAAAAGAAAAAAAGTGTGAAAACTAAAAAACACTACCCAGAGGAAGGTGAGCCTTGAAGCTCTTTGAGAATAACTTGCCAAGCTACCTTACCATTCTCCCAAATCTTCTTAGCAGACAACAACATTCTGTTCAATCCAATTCAATCAGAATTTCTTCTGCATCATCTAGAGTACTTGGAGTCAGATTGGAGTCAGATTGATCTTCTCTAATTTTTCTACATTTTCCAAAGAATTGGCAACCATAGTGTACTCCATTTTCACAAGGTCACCTAGTTGACCGAATCTTCTAATGATATCCTCTTGCTTTTGTAAAACAAATAATTTTTCTCTATGCAAAAATATGGAATTCCAGGTTGTTTTGTCTTTCTCTTTGGATGCACTATAAGTACTAGAGACAATAGTCAATTGGGAATCAATGGAGTCCATGAGATCCTTGATATTCTGAGTGGCATCCGACCACTTAATGCAATAAGTAAATACAAAATTTTCTTCAAATTCACAAGCCTGTACAACTTCCAAAATCTTTTCAACATTGGTGTGTACCAAAGCACACTTATCATGAAGTTCCAAAAGCCTTTTCTCTGCCAATTTCTCTTCAACCTCTTGCCTTGTCTTCTCACCAAGTCTGAAGGAATACTCTTTAAAGGAGTCCAATAGAAGTTTCTTATTCTCTACTGGATTGAGATAAGTATCCATTAATGTACCAGGGGTGGACTCCTAAAAAGATTTGATGACATCATCAATAAGCTTTGTCCTCTTCTGATGTTTTTCCAAAATTTCTCTTCTTTTGGATGCATGTAATGCATTCCCTAACACTAATTTATGAATAGGAGAAATCTTATCAAGATCCACACTGCCTTGAATCATGGGGAGTTGTATAAGTTCTAGAGGAATCACTGGATGGAACTTGATCTGCTTGGATAACAAGCCTTTCAAAACATCATTTCCAAAGGAGGATTCTCCAGGGGACCTTTGAGATTGTACAATCTTCCTTTGATCTTCATTCTTCCCGAAAAATTCCCCATTTCTTTCTTCTTCCTCTACATTTCCTTTTTCCTCTATTTTCTCTTCTCCTTTTCTATCTTATTTTTCATCTTTATCCTTTTCTTCTTTAGTATGCTCCAGAGGGTCAACATCATGCCTCTCTAATTCAACTTCTTCCTCATTTTGTTTTTCTATCTTCGGAGGGAAATTTGCATCATTGTTTTTGGAGGAATGTCTGTATTGTAAGGAAAGCTAGATGCGGAAACAACTCTCCTAACGTCAAAACCTTAGAGAAGAATGTAGATATACTTTTAATTTTCCAATTTCAGTTCAATTAAGATGCACTATGAAGTAGATAATAGAAATAGAGTATTTGAAAATCACATAGGAACACCAGATATACGTGGGAAAACCCTTATGGGAGAAAAACCCACCACACCAAGAGAAATCACTTTGTATTACAGTAATGGAGATTACATACAAAAGTCAGACTTATCTTTCTGGTGTCTGTTTACAGCAACATTCACCATGAATAATCTTGTACATGAACCTTCAAATTACAATATTTTTAGAATAGAATTCACTTTGATACAATTTGAACTATTCACACACAACTGTTGATCAAACCAACTGAATCACTATAGAGATTACAAACTATATTCATGTCATTCCTGGCTGTTGAGCTTCCTCACAGAACTGTCACAATGAACTGTCTCCCAACGGTTCCAATTCAGCTCCTCTGATTGGCCGAATACCAGCCACGTAGATAGTCATCACTCAGTTAGAAGATGCCACAAAGTCTTCATATCTATGTCACCAAGAGTCATTTCCATTGGCAAGAGGTTTCACTGAGCTTACAACTTGTATCAACTTCAATTTTTCTTTAAGCAAGATTATCGCTCTCGCCAAGACATCCCAACGAGCCTGCTTGTGTTACATCGAGTTCAAGAGACTATCACTAAGACTTCCTTATGTCGCCAAGACCTCACACCGACATTCTCCACATGTATCGCTATTGCCTAGACTCATCGCTTTCGGTGAGATGTCATACCAAAGCTCCACAAGTCACATAGATGTGAGTTTTCCATTTAGCAAGAGTATCGTTCTTCGCCAAGACCTCATGCTGAGTCACCACGGGTTATACCAAAGTTGTATGTTATACCAAGCACTTAACGATCAAGAAGACATATCTTTCACCAAAAGGTTTCATCGAGCTCTCTTATGTATCCCTGAAGCCAACAACAGTCGCCAAGACATATCACCTTCACCGAGAGTTCTTATCGAACACATATATGTTACACCAAAGACCTCTCATCATCGGCGAGACTCACCAATGTCGCTGGGACTTCATAGCGAGAACCCTTTAGTTATCCCCAAGACTTCAATACATAACATACTGTCGGTAAGACATTAGCTTTCACTGGGACTTCACACTGAACAAAGCCTTTCAACCAAAGGTCTTCCCGATATACGATTGAATGGCCTATCGGCCAGAGATATTCATAGGTGCTAAGAGGTCACACTGAAAGCAACCTGTCATAGCGATATGATCCTTCGATGAGACAAAAACTAGGTCACAACGACCTGTACAAAACATGATGTTCCAAACTGCTAGTCGGCCAGACATAAGAACTGTCACACCGACTTGGATCCAATGGATGTTTCAGCCTGTGATGATTGAGGCATACTTTTCCAACAATCTCCCACTTGACGAAGATCACACAGGCACCTCCGGAGAACAATAAAACTTAATGAAAATCGTGGGCACTAAGGCCCATCGAACTGGGACACCACCTAAACTTGTCTGTGCTCACTGGCTTCATCAATGAATCTACAACATTCTCCAAAGTATCAACCTTTTCCAAATTGACCTTTCCATCCTCCACCATATCTTGTACAAAGTGGTACTGTACATCAATATGTTTCGTCCTGGCATGGAAAGTTGGATTCTTTGTCAGACAAATTGCACTCTGATTGTCACAGAAAATAGTTATTTTCCCCTGCATCAAAACCAATGTTAGAACACAAACGTTTCAACCAAACTGCTTCTTTACAAGCATGAGTAGCTGCCATGTATTCAGCCTCCGTAGTGGACAAAGCAACTATAGCCTGCTGCTTACTCATCCAACTCACTGCACCACCATTCAACATGAAAATGTATCCACTGGTGGACCTCCTGTTGTCAATGTCCCCTGCCCAATCAGAATCTACATATCCATGAATGTTGAGAGTCCTCTGTGATTCAACCAAGTTCCCATGGTAACACAAAGCAAAATCTGAAGTTCCCTTCAAATATCTAAACACTCTCTTCACATCATCCCAATGTATCCTTCTAGGATTTTCCATAAATAAAATAAGAACTCCCACTGCTTGGGCAATGTTTGGCCTTGTATAGACCATTGCATACATGAGACTGCCAACCGCACTAGCATATGGTACACTGGTCATTTCCTCCATCTCAGTAGGAGATTTTGGATAGTCCTCAACAGATAGCTTCCTTCCTTGCAAGACTGGAACCACTAGCTGTTTGCAATCATTCATACAAAATATCTCAAGAACAGTCCTGATATACTTAATCTGACTGAACCATAGTTTTCTATTCTTCTTGTTCCTGGTTATCTCCATCCATAGAATATACCTTGCTGCACCAAGATCTTTCATTTCAAACTTAACAAACAACTAAGACTTAAGATCATAAATCATTAGCTTACTATTGTCTATGAACAACATATCATTAACATAGAGAGCAATAATAAGTACTCGATCACTTTCAACTTTATAATATACACAGTGATCAGATTTTGATCTCACAAATCCCAAAGACAATACAAAAGTATCAAATTTTTGGTACCACATTCTAGGTGACTGCTTTAACCCATACAAAGACTTCTTTAATTTGCATACCAGTTTTTCTTTACCTTTCTCAACAAAGTGCTCAGGCTGGGACATATAGATTTCTTCTTCAAGATCACCATGAAGAAATGCTGTCTTCCCATCCATCTATTCGACCTCTAAGTCATACACTGCTGCAAGTGACAAAAGAAATTTGATAGATGTCAGCTTTGCTACAGGAGAAAATATTTCCCCATAATCGATTCCCTCTACGGGAATAACCCTTTGCAACTAGTCTCGCCTTGTACTTTTCTACACTGCCATCGGACCAATTTTTTTCTTAAATACCCATTTGCAGCCAACAGCCTTTCTGCCTTTAGGCAAGGGCACCAGACTCCAGGTTTCATTCTTTTCTAATGATGCCATCTCTTCATTCATGGCTTCCAACCAAGAGTCTGAATCAAACATTTTAAATGCCTCGTTTACAGTCCTAGACTCATCAGTGCTAGAAATTAAAGCATAGGCACAAGTAGAATCAATCAAAGACAACCCATACCTATCAGGTTGCTTTTTTTCATGAGTTGACCTCCTCACTTGCTAAGGCTGAGGCTGGGGTTCTTCTTCTTCTTCAGAACTATCAAAACTACTTGAGCTCTCCTTAGTTTCAGGTACATTTTGAATTTTGAATTCCTCTTTCTTTAGTGTAGGAGGAATTAAAGCTACATCCTTATTGTTTTCTGACTTTTTCTTTGACTGCAGATCCAAAGTGGAAGGTTTCAGCTCACGAAAGATTACACTTTTGTTGTATACAACCTTCTCTGTATCAGGATTCCAAAGCTTGTATCCTTTTATGACAACACTATAGCCAATAAAAATACATTTGACAGCCTTGTTATCTAGTTTAGATCTTTTCACATCCGACACATGAGCATATGCCTCACAGCAAAAAAAATGAACATATCTAAGAGAGGGCTTCTTACCAGACCACGCTTCCAAAGGTGTTTTCTCAACAAGAGAAGAATTTGGAGAATGATTTATTAGGTAACATGCAGTAGATATAGCCTCAACCCAAAATTTCTCCTCCAAGCTAGCACTACTGAGCATACTTCATGCTCTCTCCATTATTGTCCTATTGAATCTTTCTGCAACTCCATTCTGCTGTGGAGTATAAGGTGTAGTCTTGTGTCTTTTAATTCCATGGTCTTTACAGTATCTTTCAAATTCATCAGAATAGAATTCACTGCCATTATCAGTCCTTAAGCATTTTATTTTTCTACTAGTCTGATTTTCAACAAGATTTTTAAATTCTTTAAACCGACTGAATACTTCTGATTTACTTTTCATAAAATATACAAATGCTCTTCTTGAGTAATCATCAATAAACTACACATAGTATCTCGACTTAGACAAAGAAGGAACATCCACTAGACCAAATACATCTGAATGAATATAATCTAGAAAACTAGAAGATTTATGAGGACTGGAATAAAAAGAAACATGCTGCTACTTTCCATATATACAATGCTCACAAAATTCAAATTCGAGATTACAATCTTCAATCCCCTCAACTAGGTTTTTATTCTTCAAGGTTTTTAAACCTTTTTCTTCTATGTGGCTTAACCTATGATGCTAGAGCATAGTCTTCTTTGCTGGAAGTTTTACTTCCATAGAGTTTTCATAATTAAGGATATTTCCCTCTTTACCTCCATGAGTAGCTTTCAGTGATTTTCCAGAGACACTGTTATATTGAACAACATGTGCATCTAGCTTGTACAGGGTACCAATTCAAGCACCTCTAGCCAACACCATTGAACCTCTAGTCATCTTGCAACTATTTCCAGAGAATGTGACTTGTACTCCAATATCATTCAGCTTACTGATAGACAGTAAATTTTGAGCCAGACCTGGTATGTGCATAACATCATTAATTCTCTTTACTCTGCCATTAGGAAATTGTATTCTGACTCTTCCATGGCCAACTATCTCCAAAGTTGAATCACTTGCCAAGTACACCTTTCCACCATCGTATTCTTTATACTTTGTGAACCACTCTCTATGAGATGTCATGTGGAAAGATGCTCCATAATCAATTAGCCAGACATCATCTGATGCTTGTGTAGCCAAGGCTGCAATGAAGGCGTCACCATCATTATGAGAAGACTCATTGTTGGAAGAGTACTTCTTCATCTTCTTCTCCTCTTTACAATCCTTTCATACATGACCAGGTTTCCCACAGTTCTAGCATTTCACCTTGGACTTCTTGCTAGGAGACTTTGATCTCCCCTCTGATTTCGATTTTGATTTCTTGTCCTTCTTCTTGCCTTTCTCTTTTGGTCTTCCTCTGACAGCAAGAGCTTCCTTTGCCATCTTAGAAGATTTCCTTCTCATCTCTTCTGACAGCAAAGAACCAACAACATCTTCCATCTTGAAACTGGATGTTGTACTCCTAATAGCCATCACCAAATGATCCCAAGAGTCTAGAAAAGAACACAGTAATAGCATACAACGATCCTCTTCATCAATTTTTACACCAAGAGATGTCAATTGAACAATCAACATATTAAATGCATTCAAATGATTAGCCACATACCCTCCTTCCTACATTCTCAAAGAATACAACTTCTTCCTTAGGAATAGTTTATTCACCAAAGACTTCCCCTGATAAATAGATGCCAGTCTCTTCCATAAAGAAGAGGCAGTCTTCTCCTCATACACATTTAGAAGAACTGAGTTTGCCAAATAGAGCCTTATCAGCCCCTTAGACTTTCTATCTACAAGGTCCCAACCTTCTTGCTTCATGCCTATAGGTTTAGTTCCAGACACTGCAAGCCACAGATCATGATCAACTAGAAGATCCTCCATCTTGAGTTTCTACAACTCAAAGTTACTACTGTTGATCTTCTCTATTTCAAAATTTCCAGATGTGCTAGCCATCTCAACCTGTAAGCAGAAATAACAAACTCTATAAGACTCCCATTGAACAGAATTGACTCAAAAAACCCAACGTACCCACGAGGATAACACAATTGGCTAGGCTCTGATACCACTTGTAAGGAAAGCTAGATGTGGAAACAACTCTCCTAATGTCAAAACCTTAGAGAAGAATGTAGATATACTTTTAATTTTTCAATTTCAGTTCAATTAAGATGCACTATGAAGTAAATAATAGAAATAGAGTATTTGACAATCACACAGGAACACTAGATATACGTGGGAAAACCCTTATGGGAGAAAAAACCACCACACCAAGAGAAATCACTTTGTATTACAGTAATGGAGATTACATACAAAAGTCAAAATTATCTTTCTGGTGTCTGTTTACAACAACATTCACCATGACCAATCTTGTACATGAACCTTCAAATTACAATCTTTTCAAAATAGAATTCACTCTGATACAATTCGAACTATTCACACACAACTGTTGATAGAACCAACCGAATCACTACAAAGATTACAAATTATATTCATGTCATTCCTGGATGTTGAGCTTCATCACAAAACTATCACAACAAACTGTCTCCCAACGGTTCCAATTCGGCTCCTCTGATTGGCCGAATACCAGCCACGTAGATAGTCATCGCTCGGTCAAAAGAAACAAACTTTGTTGGCATCTCGGTGCGACACTAATAGTGTCTCGCCGATGCCACAAAGTCTTCATATTGATGTTGCCAAGAGTCGTTTCCATTGGCAAGAGGTTTCACCAAGCTTACAACTTGTATCGGCTTTAGTTTTCCTTTCGGCAAGACTATCGCTCTCACCAAGACGTCCCGACGATCTTTCTTGTGTTACACCGAGTTTAGGAGACTATCACTAAGACTTCATTATGTCACCAGGACCTCACACCAACATTCTCCACATGTATCGCTATCGCCCAGACTCATCGCTTTCGGTGAGACGTCATACCAAAGCTCCACAAGTCACATAGACGTGAGTTTTCCATTCAGCAAGAGTATCGTTCTTCGCCAAGACCTCACGATGAGTCACCACGGGTTATACCGAAGTCGTATGTTATACCGAGCACCGAACGATCGGCAAGACATATCTTTCACCAAAAGGTTTCACCGAGCTCTCTTATGTCTCCCCGAAGCCAACAACAATTGCCAAGACATATCACCTTCATCGAGAGTTCTTATCGAACACATATATGTTACATCAAAGACCTCTCATCATCGGTGAGACTCACCAATGTCACTGGGACTTCATAGCGAGAACCCTTTAGTTATCCCGAAGACTTCAATACATAACATACTATCAGCAAGACATTAGCTTTCACTGGGACTTCACACCTAACAAATCCTTTCAACCAAAGGTCTTCCCGATATACGATTGAATGGCATATCGGCCAGAGATCTTCATAGGCGCTAAGAGGTCACACCGAAAGCAACCTATCACAACGATATGATCCTTCGGTGAGACAAAAAGTAGGTCACAACGACCTGTACAAAACATAATGTTTCAAACTGCTAGTTGGCCAGACATAAGAACTGTCACACCGACTTGGCTCCAATGGAGGTTTCAGCCTATGATGATTGAGGCATACTTTTCCAACATGTATCACCTATACCAGAAGGAATGTCTTCCTTAACCTCTGTAGAAAATTCTTCTCCTGACTTAGGTGCAAAACCAGATGGGAGTGCACCAAACATGCCATATTTCTCAGCCATTCCCTTGATGGCTTATGCAGTTTCTTTCCTCATTTTCTTTATATGCTTCTTATCCTTTGTCATCAGAGTATTCACTCTTTTCTTCAAATGCATAAGTGATTAAAATTACTTAAAAATCTTCTTTATAAGCCAACGATCTACCCTAATTCACATTAAATGTGAGATTTCAAAAAGTTGATAAAAAACCCCTTCACTGCACATAAAAACCCTAATTTACTCTGCAAGTGATCATGCCTGCACCTTTTCTTCTAGTTCCTTTTGCATAACCTTTGTTTATCCATTCATTACAACATATCTTCGTGCCAAAGACTGACACACCAAATATCCAAGGGGTTTGAACAATTTTTTGTTAAAGCTCCCCCTAAGACCATGCCGGGTCTAATTGCGAGAGGAATTGTTTGCACTCAATGGGGGCACAAACACATTTGATGTTTCTAGCTCTTCTTTCCTTTTCCATATATTGTTCATTTCTTGGTTAACCCGATTCTTGTCAATTTTCTTCATTGGTTCATTCTTCTTTACCGGATCAGATTGCTTTCCTCCTTTACTTCTACATACTCTTGAAATGTGGTTGGATTTGTTACAATTGTAGCAAACAACATTTTTTTGATTTGTTTGACCTCCATTAACCCTTGATCTGCACTGATTTTCTTTGTGTCCAAACTTATTACATGTATATTATTAGCCAACAAAATATTGATTCATTCTTCCTCCATTAAACCAATTCATCATTTGAGTTTTGCATTCATTAGCTCTATGTTCAACTTTCCTACATGCAAAACATCATCTAGAGAAGGATCCAACAAACTGATTTATTCTACTTCTGCCCTCTATTGCCCTATGACCAAATTTATTGCATGAAAAGAAAACACCATTAAGATGGGTACCTTTGAGCATTTGGTTGTTTAATAGGCGGTCTTCTAGAAAAGTTTCTTCAATTTATTGTTTGTTTCCCTTTATCTCGAGTCTTCTGATTATCCACTATGTTTGAAGTCTGTATACCCTTAGAGCTTTCGTCAGCTTCTATTCCCAAACCACCTTTTTCTTTAGAAGGTTTTTACCCTACAATCAACTCATCAAGCTTGGTGGAGCTTGTCTTGAACTTATCTTCATGGAGTTTTTCTTTTTCCTGATCTACTTTCAGGTTTACAACTTCTTGTTCAAGCCTTGTACATTCATTAGTCTTGCTTTGCACCACTATATTCAGACAATCTTAAATTCTCTTATTTTCCTCCACTTCCACCTTCAATCCAGTGATCTCTTCATTTCCTTTTTTTAATTGCTCACTCACTTCTCTATATATTTCTTTGAATTTATTCAATTTCTCTTTCAATTTTTTGATGCATTCATTTGCCTAATCAATATTTTCTTTGAAATCTCTATTTTCATTTTCAGCCTTGTCAAGATCTTGAAGAGCAGCCCAGAGTTCTTTGTCATCCATTTGTTCAATCTTCAAGATCTTCCTCAAGCTATTAGGCTTCTTCAGAGGAACCAAGCTCTAATACCAATACCCAAGATACTGAGAGGGGGGTGAATCATTATCTTCTTAAACTTATTGAACAAACACCATGCAATTACTCCAATGCATATAACAATAAAATGAGCAAGAGCATTAACATAACATAAGAGCACACAACACATGAACACTAGGATTTTTACGTGGAAAACCCAAAATGGGAAAAACTGTGGTGAGGATTTGTTGGCATATGGCTTATGGTGTTGTCATTCATGGAAACCTAATTCATTGATCCGGTCCGCACTTCAGTATCTGTCCATATTAGGAGACAGTGAAGAACAGGGTATCCGACTAAAGTTGAATATGTTAGTCCATTTGCATTACCAGTTTATTAGTTTGGGTTGCGGATCTCAAGGAAGGTTGTTGGGTATCAGGAATGTCTTATTCTTGAGTTTTGTGCCATCACAATAATTGGTGTATGAGTTAGGATATTTGGTTGATTGATTTTCTATTTAACAGTGCTAGAAGGCCAACTAAGTGAATGTGGCATGTTGTGGATGTGCGAGGCGAAATCGTTTGGAGTATTTTTGTGTTGGAGATTTTTTTGGGTCCTCACTATGTTGTGGCCAACTTTGGTGGGTGCACATTAAATATTATTCATGATTTGAGCCGACAATTGGTAAATATTTTCTATTTTATTGAAGCTGACATATAGTGATTAAATCCTTAGTCGTGGATATATATAAGCAATTGATTGTCATTTTTCAGAGTGTGAAAAATTGAGTTGATGTATTTTGCGAATATCAAAAGGGTATTTGAGTTATTATGCATAGTTTCACTTGTGTAGAAGAGGATTTTGTGAAGCAAATTGAAGCAGAATAGAGACGGAGTACAAAATCTGACAGAAGCTCTAGAATTCGATCTATGAGCCTAACCAAAACTATAATCAGGCATTTGTAGATGCTACTTTCTCTATTCAACTCTTTTGATGTAATCCAAATCTTTTGTAAGGTAGTGAGCCTTCCTGATTTTGAGCAGTGAGCTCTAGGCAGTGTGCCTGAATGCAAGTGCATTCCCATTTTGTAAAACACTTATATTTGAGTACTCAAATTGTGGATTGACCTACACCATAGTTTTTCCCCTAATAGGGTTTCCACGTACAAAAATACTTGTGTTATGGTGTTATGGTTGTTTGTTTTATGTTCATGCATATTCCTTTTGGTTGAATATTATAGGTGCTTGAATGATCAAATTAATAAAGTTAAGAATTGTAGAACATTGATTCACCCCCTCTCAGTGTTCCTTGATTCCAACAATTGGTATCAGAGCTAAGTGCCTTAGAAGAAGTTTAATAGCTTGCGGTGGATCTTACAATGTAATGGACTCTGGTAGTCTTCAGTAGCAGCTTTTGGTGGCACTTGATGATCTTGATCAATCCAAAGTAGAAGTTCAGGAATTGAAAGAAAATCTTAAGGATGCTGAGAAATTCATTTAGAAGTTGAAGGATTAGATTATTATGTCCAGGGAGAAGAGAAAGGATCTTTGTGACCAGATTACGCAAAAAGAGAGCAAAACCATGGATGATGTTCACCTGAATCAAACCTAGAAGGAAATAACTGAAGAATGTGAAAATCTTACTAGAGAAAATGCTACCCTAAAGCATGAGATGGAATCTATGGTGATTAAGTTGACTAAGGAGATTGAAGAGAGAAAGAAGAATGAGGAGAATCTTGCTCAATCCTTAAAAGAAAGATCTAATGAATGAAAAAAAATTAATGCAGGATTCATTCAATTGGAAATTGAACTACAAAAATCTAGAAAGAATGAAGAAGAGCTTGAAAAATAGATTGTTATTCTTAGGGATGAACTTGCTATTGCAAATGAATACAAGGAGAAGTTCAAGATTAGTTCAGTTAAGCTTGATGAGCTGAATCAAGGGTAGAAGAATGGAAATGACAAGTGAGGTCTTGGATATGAGAAAGGAGAAAGTTCTAGATTTGGACAAAGGAATTTTAGGCAAGGAAATTAGATGAACAAACCAAAAAGGAATCCGGTAAGACAACCTAATGCTCAAAATTTTAATGGATACTATTTTTCTTGCAATAAATTTGGTCATATGGCTGCTCAATGTAGAAGTAAAATGAAATCAAGTGATCCATCATTTTCTGGTCAGTGTTTCAATTGCAATAAGTTTGGTCATAAGTCAATTGAATGTAGAAATATGTCTAACAACTCTGCCAATAGAAGGAATGTTAAATGTTATACTTCCTAAAGGTTTGGGAATATTGCTAACCAGTGTAGATCAAGAAGAAATTAATTGAATGACTAGTCTAGACAAGTGAATGTCGTATGTTACAATTGCAACAAGTACGGTCACATTGCAAGATTCTTTAGAAACAAAAATATGGATAGAAGAGGTCTAGCATACAAAGGAAGAAATACACAAAAATATGATAAAGGAAAATGGAAAGTGATTGTGGCTGAAATAAGAGATTAGATGAAGAAGACATGGGTGAAGAAGAGTCCCTTTGTTGTAGGAAATGAGGCCACACCAGAACCTGCTTCTAGTAATTCCTCTGATAATTGATTTCAAGTCATTGGCCTAGGGGGAGTTTTTCAAGAAAATACTTTTCCTCCTATCGACAGTTGGTACCAAGATGTGGATGAGTGTAGTGATTGCACTGATGATCTAAAAATTCTATTGAAACAGTTGGAAAGAGTATTATGCTAAGTTGAAGGTCCACAAAAGAGTTATCTTTCACAGTGTGTGGAACAGGGTATCTAGATGATTTAGGGAAAAATCATTTATTACAACAAAAGTTAAGTGTGCAAGTTATAAAAAGTAATTTGAAGCCCTTATTTTCCACTTTATATTGAAGAAAAGAAGGAGAGTACTCTGCATCAAAAATTTGAAAGCATGGAGATAATTCGGCAGAAAAACCCTAATCCATTAGGTACTTTAGTTGTATTGAGAAATTTTTGTTTAATTTGGTATGTGGTTGAAAAGCTTCTTTTCAAGACATGAGTATGGAAGGTAAAATGGAATAAATCAAAGGAATGATAAACCTAGATGAGTATAGCAGTGAGAAGATTAAAGTTGCAAGAAACATGTTGTCGCACGATGAATTGAAATGGCTGAAAGAAGCAAAACACAAAAGCTTGGATATTTGGAGTGAATTCCCCTATTTCAAAAATGTAAAAATCATTGAGTTTATTCTAAACAAATTGAATGACGATATTCTAACTCTGAATAAACCCTACCATATCTCAAAAGAAGTGATTGGAATTGTAACTAGGTTATGCAAAGTTGGGGATGTGCCAAGGAAGAAGTTAATCCAAAATAAAGAAGTCAAAACCCTAACTGGAGTAATTGGAGATCAAAGGGAATTAATCATCTCAACAATTAGAGATTCAGTGACAAGGTACATTGTACATGGAGTATCCTACGAAATATTTTTTAAAAACAAAGAATGTGCAACTTCGACAGGTGCTGTTTACATCTCACACAAGATGATAATGGAAGACTGAGATTTTGACCTTTGCGGATTACTAAAAGATCAACTGATGGAGAACATACAATTGAAAAAGAAGATATATTACTCTTTTAGGTTTGGTACCTTGGTTATATGTCTTGTGATGTATTTTCTGAATTGCTTACCATTGAAAAACAATGTAATATGGGAAGAGAGTGAACCAGTTTGCAAGAAAATTTACATTCACTCTAATAATTTGGAAAACTGTGATCAAGTATATGAAAGTTTCTTTAAAGGTTTGATTAGAAAGTTTGGCTCAATTGTTATTTTCATTTCGGTAAGGGAACTTGAAGTTGGTCCCTCCTTTGGTGAGATAGAAAGAAAGAAGAAAAGAGCAAAATAAATTGTTGTTTGTACTCCACCAGCATGCAAGATTCCATGAGTTGAAGGGAAAGGAAAAGAATAGGTGATTGTAGACATACCAAATGACGAATCTAATAAGGAAACTGAGGACACCCCAAGAAAAGAATTGGAAATAGCCAAACCAGAACATGAAAAGGTAATGACAGAAGGAAGTGAAGAAGAAGGTGATTTAACCCAAGAAGAGTTAATGCAACTTATTCATGAAGATGGAATGAAGAAAATCGTAAGCATATGGTCTATCAAACCTTCATATGAGTAGGACATGATTTTAAAAGTACTAAGTGATCATCTTGTGCATAACCATATTAAATTGGAGAGTCTACAAAATACATTGCTAGATGATATGATTGAATGCATCAAGGAAATCATGGACTCTAAGTCTCAGAACAAGGAAGAAGATGAAGTAATCCTACACCTAAAGAAGTAGTAAAAATTATCACTCACCAAGCTAAAAAGGTTCATGAATCAACTAAGGCAATGCATAAACACAACAAACAACATCTATAAGTACTATCTTTGATGGCCTCATGCAATCAACAAGTACAAAGAACAGCTAGAACAAATTGAAATAGAGCTGAACAATATTGGACAAGAATTTAACATGTTTCAAGATCAAGATGGTGCAATTAAGAAAAGGATTCAGGAATTACAAACAGAGCATAAAAATGTTCAAATCACTAGGGACAAGATTGTTGACACCTTTTGGAAAGTAAAGGACATAACATAATGCAGACTGGAACAATTAATTGAGATACTACGGAAATGAGAGATATTAGAAGAAGCCATCACGATTCCATAATCTGTCATCAAGATTATCAATCAGACATTTAAAAAAAAACAACATGATCATAATCATTAGGATTGCAGTAGAAGCATGAAAGAAGTTTCTTCCGAAGATGAAAGAAAAATACAAAATAATTTTCTAACACAAGTAGTGGCTATATTTCTTCAAAGTTTTTGAGCCAGTTTTTGAATAATTTTTTGTTACACTTCAAAAGGGAATACTGTAGGAAAATATTTTATTTGTCATTGATGTGAAAGGGGGAGAGAGAGCAGTGAAAAATTCCTTATCAAATTCAGGGGGAGTTTTGTTAGCCATGACTTTTTGAAGTCTTGAAGGATTGTAGTATGTTGGTTCCAACACTTAGTCATTTTTCACTAAGTGTTGCCATCAATGCAAAAGGGGGAGATTGTTGGCATATGGATTCTAGTTTTTTCATTGATGGAAACCTAAGTCATTGATCCAGTCCGCACTTCAGTATCTGTCCATATTGGGAGACAGAGTGAAGAACATGGTATCCGACTGAAGTTGAATTTGTTAGTCCATTTGCATTACTAGTTTATTAGTTTGGGTTGTGGATCTCAGGGAAGGTCGTTGGGTGTCTGGAATATCTTATTCTTGAGTTTTGTGCCATCACATCAATTGGTGTACAAGTTAGGAGATCTAGTTGATCAATTTTTTGTTTAACAATGCTAGAAGGCCAACTAAGTGAATGTGGCATGTTGTAGATGTTTGAGGAAAAATAATTTGGAGTATTTTTCATGTTGGAGATTTTTTTTGGGTCCTCACTATGTTGTGGCCAACTTTGGTGGGTGTGCATTAAATATTATTCATGATTTGAGCCAACAGTTGGTAAATATTTTCTATTTTATTGAAGCCGACATATAGCAATTAAATCCTTAGTCATAGATATATATAAGCAATTGATTATGTCATTTTTAGAGTGTGAAAAAGAGAGTTGATGTATGTTGTGAATATCAGAAGGGTATTTGAGCGATTATGCATAGTTTCACTTGTGCAAAAGAGGATTTTGTGAAGCGAATTGAAGCAGAACAGAGTAGGAGTACAAAATCTGACAGAAGCTCCAGAATTTGATCTATGAGCCTAATTGAAATAGTAATCAAGAATTTGTAGATGATACTTTCTCCATTCAACTCTTTTGATGTAATCCAAATATTTTGTAAGGTAGTGAGCCTTTCTGATTTTGAGCAGTGAGCTCTAGGCAGTATGCTTGAATACAAGTGAATTTTCATTTTGTAAAACACTTATATTTGAGTACTCAAATTATGGATTGACCTCCACCATGGTTTTTCCCCTAATAGGGTTTCCATGTAAAAAGTACTTGTGTTATGGTGTTGTGGTTGTTTTAATATATGTTTATGCATATTCCTTTTGGTTGAATATTATAAGTGTTTGAATAATCAAATTAATAAAGTTAAGAACTGCAGAACATTGATTCACCCCCTTCTCTCAATGTTCCTTTATTTTAATAGGATTAGCTCACAATATAGTATAACCGGTTATAAGATATTACAAAGGGTGGCTCACTACTAGGACTCATTTCCTACAAAAGATACAATAACAAAATGGGAGGCTCACTACCTACAAAAGATACAATAACAAAATTGCTTACAACCAAAAAATGAATTGATAAAGTTACACCTAACAAGTGTTGATTCAGTTCCTTTGATGCTCAGTAAACCGACTTAACACACATCATCATCTTTGTATGCTTTTCTATCTTTGCACACTTCACTTCATCAATCACAAAACTGACCAATATATATATCCGATTCATCTGCAAGCATCAATAAGGTTGGCCTAATTAGATGCAACCCTTATTCACCAAAAAGATAATTATCAGCTTCAAGCATGTACACAAAATTTCCAAAAATAATTCAAGCATGTAACATGCTACAACATGTCAACATGGACCTAAGATAGGTCACACATACATATGCAATACAAAAAATAGTCCATTACAACATCAACTATACATTAGGTCAGCCAAAGAAAGTCCTAATAGAAAAAAGTAACAACAAAGTAATACCAACTCACCCTACAAGCACTTGAACACATGAGATTATGAAATTACAAGTTTCCAGCATCCAAAAACTATTTCCCAAAACCAAAAGCAATGATAATCATTAGTGGAGGATTGTGGACCAAAATACCAGAGGATAATGACTGCATACCAGTTTAGATACTGGTTCAGAATACTGGATCAAACTTGAACTAAACCTTGCAGTTTCAACTCATGTAACATGGTAACATCAATGAAAACACAAAAGATGCATAAAGATATATTCTTCTTCATTCTTCTAACAAACATATCCTTGTACAAGTGTTGTTTCAAATTTCTGGGCATTATTTTGTTTGTTTGCTTCATTCTATTTTGTTGTAAAATCTGAGTTTTAGTTTTAGAAAACATAAAATTCTATACTTTCTTGCATTAAGTTCAGTTGTTCAAATTAATGCATTATTTAAAATCAAAATTGGCATTAAAATACATTATTTTTAGTTTCTTGCATTCAAAAATACATTAAATTTCAATCGTGCATCATGGACATGTGTATGGGTAATATATGGAAGTCCTTAAAGTCTTTGGTTGATGTCTCTAGTTGTATATTTGGAGATGATACTAATGCAATTGATAACACTCATGAATCTTCACCTCCTAATGAATATCCCTGTGAAGTGGAGATCTTAGGCCAAGATGAAGATAGTATGCAACCATTTATACAAGACTCCTTAAGCAACCTTGAGAACAATGCATCCTTTTAACCATCCATGCAAACACCACCTATAATCCTATCACTTGATATGTTCAAGCTTTTACATCTTGAAATTGAAGCACAAAGTAAGCCTCAACCATCAATCATTAATGAACTTCTTAACAAGGACAATAATGATACTCTTCTATCCTATGCTCACTGAGTTACTAAATCACCCATTAGCTTAGAAGAGAGTTATGGTCAAGGCTTTACGATATTAAAAAAACAAGGATGTGACATAACAAATGAGCATGAAATCCACAAAATGTTAGAACACATACCATATGAAGATACTAAGGGGTTAGGATGTCAAGATCTTTCCCCCCTTGCACATCTCCTAAGGGAAAAGGTGTTCTCTTTCACAAGATCATTTCAAGAGAACAATTAATACCTCACAAGGACAATAGGGTCACATTAGAACCTCCACCCCCACCTCAACAGGTTACCCAATCAAGAAAAATACAAAGGTCTTACAAACTCAAGAAGTTGCAATTTCCTTGTCCTATATTTGAGAATGAAAAATATTTACACACACTTCTTCATCAAGGACTTATAACATTGACACCTATCAAGGAAAATCAAAAAGGAAAAAGTGCAAACATGTCTCATTTTCAATATCACAAAACTCTTGGACATAGTACTGATGAGTGTCATTCCTTAAAGAGAATTATTAGCAAATTTGAATCATTTTCATATGAATATTATTGTATAATCCCTTAGCAATTGATCACTTTGCTCCTTGTCATGTGATAGTTGTAAAATATCATATGCTCACTATTACATGTTTTAAATTTAAATGCAAATAATTTTCTTTATTCAAGGAGCACATTCTCATCACCTACCTTGGCTCATCCTTTCCCAACACTTAGTGGGGGAAAGGGGTTAGATAACATTGTATTAGTGTGACACTTGTTGTTGTCCATTTGTCTAGTTGTTTACCTTTCACATATGATGAACAAGATTGGGATTGGGATGACCTACTATAAGTTGACTCACATGCTCCATACTAGTCTTTTCTTTGTTTTATTTTCATTATTCTTTGTGATTGCATGTGTGTAATGTGATATCCTATAAAGTTATGCTTGGAGTGTCTTTATATGTTTGTAGCCCTGGTTTGGATGACCCTTTTCACTCTGTTCATACAAGGATACAAAGGAAGCAAATATTTCATGACATTATTCTATTCGTATCTTCATTCTTCTATATGTTGTACACCTTTATCTTTTCTATTGTCTTGTGTTTTCCTTTTGGGAATGACACAAGGAATTGAGACATTTAAGTCTCTTCCATGTTGACCCAAAATATTTTATTATTTTTTCTCTCTGTGTCATTCTTCCTTTGTGCTCATTGTTCCATGAGTCATTTGGGGAATGATGCCAATTCTGAGCTCGATTATATCACTGTAGCAAAGACATATTTTGACCCCAAATCCATGGATCCCTTGTGTTATCTTAGTAGTGCGTATGGAGGGAAACCTCTCGCTCATGGCATAGCTCTATTTTGGAAACATATATTTTACATAGGGCTTTCTGAATAAAGCTCTCATGTATTGGAATTTATTGTGTTCTACTTTAAAGTAATTGCTCACAACATGGTGTTTAGCAATTTCTTTAAAGTGGGGGCATATGCATCCCCACTCATTGTTTGCTTCAAAGTATGGTATTCTTACTTCACGTGATGTGTCTTCCTAGTGGTGACATTGGGTTTTATGTCCTTCAAGAGCGTGATCTTTCTTGGCATATGACATTCCTCTTAGTGGTAATACTATGGCTTGCATTCCCCAAGGTGCAATTTTTTATCCTCTACTAGTCCTCTCTTGGTGACATTAAACGTGATGTTCCCTAAGGTGTGACCCTTCATGAACTAAGCGAAACCCATTTGACTATCCTATCCTATTGATTTTAAAACTTTGTCATGGCCACCAAGCATAACACAACTTGCTTGTCAGTGGAGCCTTGTTTTCATGAGTGTCTAGCATAACAAAACTTGCAAGCCTTGTGTAACCTTTTTGTGTGGTGCCTTATTAAAGTTATTAGGAGGTATAACTTTTGGTGTGGTTGACATATGGGAGCTTGTAGACCTGGCATGAATTTCCAATCAACCACCTTTTTAGGGCTCACCTAGTGGACATTGGATTTCACTAGCCCTCATGAGTATATTTTGTTTGTGTAGCAAACAATAGATTTTCACTTATGAACACATTTTATGGAAAACAACACAATCGTGACTAGTCTATCCTTTTATTTTCTTTCTTTTTGCATTAATTTTGACATTGCATGATTGTGCATTTGATGTTGTTGCTGAAAGCATGTGTCCCTTTGTACTTATGTTGGTTTGCCATGGGATCTTGATCCTGGGGGATTGGCCACCTCCTTGATCTCTGTCATTCTATCCCATCAAAATTTGTGCACTTGGACCTCTCTTGACATATATTTTTCTACTCTAGTGTGAGTTTGAGCATAGGGGTCATCCTCTCACTAAAGTGGGGGCTAAATGGAGTGTCAAAAAATGTACACCTTTACATTTTCACACTATGTTTGCATCCCCTTAGTTAATTGGAATTAATTAAGCCTCTAATTAACCCAATTATACATTTAAAAGACTAATTAATTTCATTTTCTGAAAGGGGAACTTGTTGAAAGAATGAAGAAAGAGTCCCTTAATGTGTTTTCATTGATGTCAACATTGGTTGTTGATATCTACACTAATCTGGTGAACAAAATGGAGATACTTTGATATGATATTTTGGTTCATATTTGATCATATGATAAGATCTACTTATACAGTGATAATATGTTGTTCCTAACGAGTATGTGCATCTATGTTCAAGATTTTAGTTGTCTTGGATGTATAGTTTGAAAGATAAAAGTGACAGTAGTTCGATATACAATTTTGGCTATGTATAGTGTAAATGGGTATGAGTAATCCGGTTTGCATTCCTCCGGTGATAGGAATCAAACTTTTCAATTTTGGGAGATTGCTTATAGGTGTCAGTACATTATATATTCCAGATGGTGCATGATTATGTGATCAAAGTGATTTTTGGTGTTGATCAGTTAGCATATTTTATGATTAGGTCCAATTCTTGGCCAACCTAATGCTTGGTGTGTGTTGTGATGATTAAATATGTAATGTAGATGTTAATGAAATATAATTTATGTCCATTCCAACCTAAACCAAGTGTGACACATTTGGTTTAATATTGGAGGTGTTTTTGATTCAAGTGTGGAGTTGATAAGGCAATTTTGGTTTAATTTTGATTTAATATAGGGCTACATCTAATTAGGATAACCTAATTGATGTATGTGAATGAATTGGGCATATACATAAGACATTTTTGAAATTTTAGACGAGATATGAGATGCGAGTATGTAAATTTTGTATGTACATGATTAGAATTATTGTAGATATATAGTGAATGTTGAGTGACCATAAAGTAGAGTAGTGTTTTGTATTTTGTATCTAATAAAGTGCATAGTGTTAGTATATTGAGCATCAAAGTAGCTGAATTCAGTAGAAGGAAGGTGCATTTTGTATCAGTTCACATCCTAGCTATGTGGCCATTTCTATTTTGCATCTATCCTTCTTTTTATGGATGTGATCCCTATTGGATAATGTGTCCTAGCAATGAGCCTTTTGTAATATCTTATAACCGGTTATAATGTATTGTGAGCTAATCCTCACTATGGTTTTTCCTTTTTTTGGGTTTTCCACATAAAAATACTAGTGTTTATGTGTCATGTGATCTGGTGATTGTTTCATACTTTCATTCTTTATTATAGTTAGATGTGTTTTGTTAATTGGATGGATTATGATCAAATGGTTTAATGGAATACTGATTCACCCCCCTCTTAGTATTCTGGGTGTTCAACAATTGGTATAAAAGCAAGGTTCCTTCTAAGAAGCCTAACAACTTGAGGAAGATCTTGGAGATTGAACACATGGATGATAAGGAGTTTTCAAATCCTATTGCTGAAAGTGATTGTATGAATAACAAAGAAGAACTCCAAAACTCTCCACAAATCCAAAACATACACTAAAAGCTTCAAACATCTCCAAAACTCGAAACACACACCATATCCCCCTTTGACATTAAGGACAAAGGGTTTGCCAATAACATATACAGTGATAAGATAATATGTTCATATCATGATAATATGTTCAAATATAATACACCTTATGCAAGTATTCCTAAAGCAAGTATTATTGTCAAGAGCATTACAGAGCAGATTTATCAATCAATTATTACAACATTCAAGATCCTATCATGATGTCAAATATTTATGTTTGTTCATGCATGTTTTTGAGCTAACATTGTAATGTAGGTTTCAAGTTTTCAAGCATAAAATCAAGTGCCAAATAAAGCATCCAATCAAGACATTTCATGCAAGATCTAATCCTTGAAGTGATGTGTTAGACTTCAGTCCTCTAAGGTCAGTCATTAAAGGGTTTGGTGATTTGCAACAAGCTAGTGTTCATTCATCATTCCTTCCATTTACAGTTTCATTTCATTATCAAGGTTTAATTACCAAACTAGGGTTTGACCAAGGAAAATCCTTATAAACAAAAAAAAAATGTTTTCTCTTATTTGTGTATGTGTAGATTTGTTGGTGAAGAAGGATTGAAGTTGGATCAAAATTGCAATTTCACAAAGCTATCAAAATTGTCAAGACATGAAAACTCACCTAGAAAATTTATTTTCAGCTTTCCAATAGTCAAACCTGGAGAAAGCAAAACCTTAGATCCAACATCAGATGAATTCAAAAAGAATTTTTAGAAAAGGATACAAGGACACATTCGCTTGAACATGATGCTTTATGACATTTTTGAAGCTGGGTACAAACTATCTTAACCTTCTCAGATCTTCTAGTTGATTGTTGTTTTTGATAGTTTTATCACAATACTTCACATTCCAAGTGGTAGATCTTAGATGTTATATTGTTAATGCACTTTTATTCTTCTCCCAAAACTACATTTTAGTCATATTTTATAGTTTTCTATCATAAGGAAGAAGAGATCACATAGTGTCCCGAAACTTGGAATTGAATCACCTTAAGAGTTGTAGGTCAATTCTAATTGCTTGTGGCACTATCCTTCTTCCTAATAAAATAGGAAAAGGTGGATTTTTGATTATGTGGATGCCCCATTTTTATTTGGAAATATGTACCTCATTTCTAGGTCTTCCTATCCTCTTCTCTATTTTCCCACCATTCCATTTTGGATCACTCACTTACGTTTTCCTATATTTCAGAAACCATAGCTGCTTTAAGTTCGATAAATAAAGCAATTATTCCTAGCATTTATCCTACATTCTCTCACATAATAAAATTTTTAAATGAAAAAAAATAAAACGGTTCATTATCTTGTCCCATTTCTACCCCATTATGAACATCAAGAAGAATAAGTAAAATGTGAAGTGTCTAAAAGTGATCACAAGTAAAGGGTTTTGTGAAAATATCAACAAGTTGTGTGGAAATAGAACAATATGCAAGTTAAATCAAGCTTTGATGAATGAGTTCATGGATATAGTGGTGTTTAGTATTGTCATGGAACAATGATTTTCTTTCTCAGCTAAATAGTACTTTGATTGTCACAATACTATACTATGGGACCATCTTGGATTTGTTGTAGATCCTATAACATTTTTGTCGACAAAACAACTTAACAAGCAACACAATTGTTTTATTTGTATTTGGAATCTACAATAGAAAGATATATAATGGGTTTTTTCTTGGAATTCCAATAAAAAATTCTAGGACTACCTCCATACACAATTTGGAATGGTGATCTTCCCGTGCTTCGGTTGACAAAATTGTTGTAAGAAAATTCTGCCTGGGGTAAGATCAAGTCCCATCCCTTGGGTTTATCTCCTACCAAACATCTCAGTAGGTTACCCAGACTTCTATTCACAACCTCGGTCTACCCATTAGTCTGTGGATGGTGTGAAAAACCAAATTTCAAATCTATCTTCAACTTTTTCCACAAGGTCCTCCAAAAGTATCCCACAAACTTGGTATCATGATCTACAACTAGACAATCTGGTATAGATGTGGATGCCTTTCCCTCTTTAGCTTCAACTTCATAACCATCTCTTCTAACACTAGATTATCAGTGCTCCCACTGTCAATAATGACATCACAACATTTTTCTTCACATTTGCACCTTGTGTGAAACAAATTCTTCCTTTATTCTGGCTCCTTCTCTTCAGTCACCAAGGCTCTTCTAACCACTAGGACTTCTCCCCTTTTAGCATCATTTGAATGCTTAGATTGAGCCTCCTCATCTACATGTGCAACCCTTCCATGACCTTCTGGACTTTTGTCTATCCTTGGTGTTGTGGGCATTCATAAGTTCAATTCCCTTCTTCACCACACTGAAAACAAGTTCCTCTAAAGCCACCTCTTATGAACCCTTTCCCAGATCTTCCTCATCCTCTACATCTTTGATCATCACTATTTTGATCACGAGGGCGGTAGAAATTATCATTCTTCTATCCTCAGCTGGTACCCACATTTCCATTTTTCTTCTGATCCTCATTTTGGCTTCCAAAAGATCTTCCACAACCCCTTCCACTTTGACCTCCTGGTCCTTTTTTCTTGTTGTCAAATCTTTTGTTTAGCTTCTCTTCAACTTTTAGAGTGAACTAGTACACATCCTCAATGGTGGTCATTCTAACCTTGCTTAGCTCCTCTTGAATGCTCGGAGGTAACCTATTAAGATAATGAGATACCTTCTCCTTGTTGGCCTCTGCATGCCCCATTTTGATGATCTTGTGAAAATATTATGTGTATTCTTTCACAGATCTGCTTCCTTGCTTCAACTCTTACAATTTCTTCAGCAGATCTAATTTGTAGTCCACTGGTATGAACTACTTCTTCAGTTTCTCCACCATGTGATACCAACTGTTGATCTTTCCTTTTACTCTTCAATTTCTCTCCAACTAGACCTCTTTCCAACAAATATTTGCATGGCCCTTCAACTTCATTTTCACAAACTTAACCCAATTTGGGTCCTCTATTTCTTCATACTCGAAATACTCCTCTAGCTCGTTGATCCAGTCGATCAACTATTTCGGGTCTAGACTTCCAGAATAACTAAGAACTTCTATTCTGAGTCTTTTTTCGATCTTTGAAATGGCCCTTATCAGCTGCATTTGATCTTGATCAATCACTTCTTCTTCTTCTTCTTCTACATCTAAATCTTCCACCTCTTCTTCATCCTCACTTTCTTCTCTCCTTCTTAGGATTAACCCTCTTCTCATCTGTTCTTGCAATGCATCAATTTGTCTCTAAAGGGCTCTCAAACCCTTAGCCACCAATGGATCTCTTCCACTAGCATTTTTGCCACCTCTAGCACCACCACACCTACTAGGCATTACTCTTGGAGGCATCTTGAATATCTCAAACCCAAAACCATGGTCTTGGTACAATTTGCCTCACAATCAGCGATCTATCCACATGTTTAAGAAAACTTTCTCTGATACCACCTGACGAGGGTGCTAACTCGAGACACAAAAATAATGTACACAACTAGAGAATTTTATTATTATTCAGAAAAATGAAAATCCTACATGTAAAGGATCTCAAATCCTTGAGCTCTACAATACATGCATGCTATAGAAACTACAAAATTCCCCATTTTCGTAATATGCAAACTTTTTCCCCACAAAGCTACAAAAATCAAAACCCCTCCCCATAAATAGCTCTTTTTCAATTTTGGAGCCAAAACAAAATTCAAATTATGAGCTTTGGCAGTTTGGAGCCACAATCACAAATTGAAATTGAAATTTTAAAACCTTATTCGAAAATTAACACATTTTTGAAAGTGCACTAACTTCTGGGAGCCATAAATTTTGATTTCAGACTCTGTTTTTCAAACCGTTTGAACTATTGGAAAGGTCTCAGAGTCAAGAATGTACTCAAAATATTCTATGCTGATTTCAACAAGTTTTAGGGCTGCTTAATTGCTCAAATCTGATCTAGAAGGTTTTTAGGTGCAATTCTGGGAGACTAAAACTGTAATAACTTTCAAATTGGGAATGTTCTCGATTTGATTCTTTCGCCAATCATCTTATTTTTCCATTCTGAATCCTCCCATATAATTTTTGTCCCCAAACCCCTTCAAATTCTAATACCTGCTAAAAATAGCAGTTGACCAGAAAAAGCAGAAAAACACAACTGAAAGTTTGGAATTACATTACGATGAAAAGGGTATCCAAAACTCCAAAAACATCTAAAAAACTGCAAACAAGAAATGTAAATATTTTTTGGGTGATGTAGGATTGCCCTTACACCACTGGATGCTCCTACATCAGACACCTAGGGTAATTTGAGAAGTGACCCCGTCACACCTTAGATGGTTGAGGAAAACCCAAATGGTCAACCTCTACCTTAGATAGCCAAAATGAATCCTCCATAGGCCTTCCTCTCCAGTTTACTAGATATTATTCATATTGCCTATTTTTGGTACTCCTTCCCACACGGCTATCCAGGATTGCTTCAATCTCCTCCTTCTCTGAAGTAGGTGATGTAATTCCATATTGCTCCTTTGCTAGTACTTCCTTTGTGCCACCTTCATGATACTCTGTCAAATTTGAAATGTTGAACACAGGGGAAATGTTGACTCCATCAGAAAAATATACTTCATATTCGTTCCTTGAATCATGCCTCTTCAAAATTTTATAGGGGCTAAATTTCTTCATCTTCAATTTATTATAGGTTCCCACTAGAAACCTTTCTTTCCTCAAGTGGACCATCACTTCTTCACCAACCTGAAATTCCTTATTCCTCCTCTTCTGATTTTCCTTAGCCTTATACTGCATATTCATCTTGTTAATATGTTCTCTTACCTCCTCATGTACATTCTTGATGTGTTCTACAAAATCTTCAACTTCGACACTTATCTTCTTCTCTTGTTCCATCTTCCTCAGTTTTGGAGTAGTTCTGGGACTACCTCCATACACAATTTGGAATGGTGATCTTTCTGTGCTCCAGTTGACAGAATTATTGTAAGAAAATTCTACCTAGGGTAAGATCATGTCCCATCCCTTGGGTTTATCTCCTACCAAACATCTCAATAGGTTACCCAGACTTCTGTTCACAACCTCAATTTTCCCATCAGTCTATGGATGGTGTACAAAACTGAACTTCAACTCCGTCTTCAACTTTTTCCACAAGGTCCTCCAAAAGTATCCCAAAAACTTGGTATCACGATCTGAGACTATACTCTTTGGCAGATCATGTAGCCTCAACACCTCTTTGAAGAACAAGTCAGCGATGTGGACTGTATCATGGGTCTTCTGGAATGGAATGAAATGTCCCATCGTAAAAAATATGTCAACTACCACAAACATTGAATCATTCCCTCTCTGTTTCCTTGGAAAACCAAGAACAAAGTCCATACTTATATCCTCCCACAACCTCTCTGGTATAGGTAAGGGTTGATACAATCCTGTATTTTGGGTCACTACCTTAGCCATCTGACACACCTTGCAACTCTGCACAAACTTCTTCACATCTTGTGATAATTGAGGCCAATAATAATGCTCACTGATAATAGCAATGGTCTTATCCCAACCAAAATGTCCTGCCATTCCTCCACTGTGCTTGTCCTTTATTAGGTTCTTCCTCATGGAACTCCTTAGAATACACAATTGACTTCCCTAAAACAACATGCCATCCTGGATTATGAAATCTAGCCACTTCATCCTGTCAACTGTAACATACTCCTTGCAAGCTTTCCAAGCCTCTGCAAAATCATGATTCTCAAGGTACAATGTCTTGAGTTCATTGAAACCAACCACTTCAATTTGCATCTTTGTCAACAATGTTTTCCTTCTACTTAAGGAATCCGCAACCCTATTCAACCTCCCACTCCTATGCTTTAAAGCAAAGGTATAGCTTTGCAAAAATTCTACCCATTTTATATGCCTCTGCTTTAATTTTCCTTGACTATTTAGGTACTATAATGGTTGATGATCAGTAAAAAAAACATACTCCTTTAGCAATGGATAATTTCTCCATTTCTTTATTGCTTGAACTATTGTATAAAATTCTTGATCATATATAGAGTACTTTCTCTTTGCATCATTTAACTTTTCACTGAAGTAGGCAATGGGCTTACCTTCTTGGCTTAACACTGCTTTAATGACACAACCACTCGCATCACAATCCACCTAGAACACCTTATTGAAATACATGAGGGATAGAACGGGTTGTTCTGTCACCTTCTAATTCAACAAATAATTTTTTTTTGCTGCTCTTGTGCTCAACTTGAACTCCTTTCTATCCCCTCTCATTGTTTCAGTAAGGGGAACAAAAATACTACTAAAGTTTTTGATGAACTTTTTGTAAAAACTGACCAAAGCATGGAAATATCTCAGCTCGGTAGTAGTTCTTGGGGTAGGCCATTCCAGAATAGCCTTCACCTTCTCTAGGTCCATCTTGAGACCTTTTGCTAAGACAAAAAAACCTAAGTACACTAACTCCTTCACAAAACTACACTTCTTCAGCTTAATCAACAAATTCTCTTCTCTCAACTTCTCAAAGATTCTATGAATATGCATTAAATGTTCATCTAGTGACTTATTGAATATCAAAATATCATCTAAATACACAATAACAGAACTCCCCAGAAACTCCTTCAGTAACTCGTTCATGAGCAACAAGAATATGCTCGGTGCATTGGTTAGCCCAAAGGGCATTAATAACCACTTGTACAAGCCCTCTTTGGTATTGAAGGCGGTATTCCATTCATCTCCCTCACGAATCTAGATTTGGTGATATCTGCTCTTTAGATCAATATTTGTGAAGTACTGAGTTGCACTCAAACAGTCTATTAGGACATCCATCCTTGGTAGGGGAAATTTGTACTTGATTGTTATCTTATTTATGGCTCAGGAGTCTGTACACATCCTCCACTCCCCATTCTTCTTTGGTGCTAGTACTGTAGGTATTGCACATGGACTAAGAATCTCTCGAATCAAACCCTTTCTCAATAACTCTTGAACTTGTCTGGTCAACTCCTCATTTTTTGCAGGAGTCATTATGTGAGCTACCTTATTTGGAAAGCTAGCTCTAAGGATCAAGTCAATCTGATGACTAATCTTCCTCACTTGTGGTAAACCCTCAGGTACATTATCAGAAACAATATCCTGAAACTTATCTAATAACCTAAAAACTTCTACTAGCACCTTCTCACTATCTTCCTTATCTATTCTAGGAATCAATGCATAACACATACGCTCATGATTCATGCCTTCTAAAAATTTTCTTCCATCAACATAACAAACCCTAGCACTAATGCATACCTTCTCTTCGTCATCCTTTAGGGGATTCAACTTATGACGAACTCCATCATTCATCAGGGAGTAAGTGTTTGCATGGCCATCATGTATAGCTCACATGTCGAACTACCACAACCTCCCCAACAACATGTGACATGCATCCATGGGGATGATATCATAGAGTACCTCATCACGACAGCTCCCGATATTGAACTTCACTAGCCACTGCTCATTGACCAGAACTTTGTGGTCTTTCTGCAACTAGGCAATCTAATACAAATGTCGATACCTTTCCCTCTTCAACTTCAACTTCGTAACCATGTCTTCTAACACCAGATTATCAGTGTCCCCATTGTCAATAATGACATTACAAAATTTTTCTTCACATTTGCATCTTGTGCGAAATAGATTCTTCCTCTGTTCTGACTCCTTTCTAGTCACCAGGGATCTTCTAACCACTAGGGCTTTTCCCCTTTTAGCATCATCTAAATGCTCAAATTGAGCCTCCTCATCTGCATGTGCAACCCTTCCATGACCTTCTGGCCTTCTGTCTGTCCTTCCTTGGTGTTTTGGGAATTCATAGTGTATACGCATAAAAATGGTCATGTCTATAATCCTGACAATTAATTAAATATTTATTATTTAATTATTTCTTCTAAAGTCCTCTACATATGATTAAATTTAATAAATTTAATTATATTGTTCATTCATCTTATTCTTCTTTCGTAATTAAATAAATTTATTTTATTTAATTATTTTCATATGTCCACTTAATTAATTAAATAAATACATTCTATTTATTTAAATTAACTATCATTTGTTTGAATTTAAATTAAATCTTTGATTTAATTAAATTTAAATATCTCTTTTTCTTCTATTTTAATTTCTTCTTCTAATTAATTAAATGTTTCATTTAATTAATTTCATAAAAGTGATTTAATTAAAAATATCTTATGCTTTCTTTCTAAATCAAAATTAGGTATTTTACCTAATTGTGCAATCTTCTCATATCATAATTAAATATTTTATTTAATTATGGGATATTCTGCTTTTTTCAATAAAACATGATTAAAGCTCTCTTCTTATCACAAGCTTTCTTCTGCTTTTAAAAGCTTAATTAAATATTTTATTTAATTAAGAAAAGCTGAATGTCCTCCACAAATAAATAATTGATTTTTTTAAATTAATTATTTATCAGCTTTAAATCTTTCTTTTATTCTTTTAAAGAAAGATGATTTCTTATCTTCTCTTCTTTTTCCTCTTTCATAATAAAATAGAAAAATCTGGTTTTAGGTTTCTTCTATTTTCTCTTCAATTTCATCTTTCTTCAACCGTTCGATCTGCCAGGAATTATCACAACCGTCAATTGAGACAGCCAACCAAAATCAATCGAAAAACTCTATAAATACCTATGTGAATCCAAGCATTGGTAATAGGCAATTAATTATAGTTTATGCATTTAGTTCATTTAGCACTTTAATCTCATAGCATCATGTTTATTTCAAGTTTATTACTTCCAATCACCATCTTAGCTTAATCTTGCATCTACATCATAGCAAAATCTCATTATTTAGGAAGACAGTTTGTTGAGCTTAGCCTACAATTTGAGAACACAAAGCTGGAATCGACAAAAACACTAAAGATAGAGGACGATAGGATGACAATGGAAGCAGGATACTGAGTTTGCGTCTCTTTTCCTTTTATATTCTGTTTTGTTATAATGTCCTATTAGTGTGTTTGAATATTTGTTTCAATTCATTTATGCATCTATTTTTCATACACACATTAAATGGCGCCCACCGTGGGGCCTATGCCCCTATTTTAGACTTCTTTTTTGCAGATTTTTTTCTTGCAGGTTTGCTTTCAGGTTCTCTGACATTCGAAAACGCATCTGGAAGATCCAATTTTTTTTCTTTTTGTAGGTACTTCGGCGCATTTAAAGACTGTTTCGGCGCATCAGGGAATTTTTGCGGTGCATCCAGGAAATAGAGTGGCGCATACGTGAATTTCTACAACGCATTTAGGGGATTAGATACCGCATATAGGATTTTTCAGCACATTCAAATATTTTCAGAAAAATTAATTTTTTTTTTGCATGTAGATTAGCGCATTTAGATTCTGTTTTCGCGCATCTCGGTAACAGAGTGGCACATCTAGTTTCTGTTGTTGCGCATTTAGATTACTGTTATCGCGCATTTAGGTACTGTTATTGCACATTAATATTCTATTTTCGTGCATCTGAGTAACAGAGTTGCGCATTTGGATCATGTTTTAGCGCATTTGGGTTACAGAGTTGCGCACTTTATTGTAATAGGGATTCTGAGTCTGACGCTTTCAGCAGACAGAATTCCTTTATTTATTTTTTCTTGCTGGGTTTAAAATGAATCAATCTAGGGTAGCCACCACACCTTCATCATGCAGTTACAATGAACCCCATGTCTGTTGTGAAGCAAAATCTTCACTTAGATTAAATCACTTTTGATTTTGGTGCATTTAAAATGAACTTGTCTACTCTTTTTGACTGTGCTTGAAAGTGGCAGGTGATTATGCTCTCACTCTGTGCAAACTAGGTGATCAGAAAACCAGACCCACTTTTCCCTATGTAACCTTGATTTGATAATCGAAATATCCTCTCCCCTTGCGCACTTGTGCGATCCTAGGTGCAAGAGAAACGGTTATTGACTCTAGAAATTGGGCCTGCTTGGGGATTTCATCACCCCAACGTGACTCAAACTGGCAACGGAGCTAAGGCCAAGCTACCCCCAACCGGTATATAACTGTAAATCTTAAGGGAAAACCTAAGGTTGCTTGTGTGGATGTGTCATACGGACGGAGTTGTACTCCCTTAAACCCTGTTGAGCTTAACCTCTTCAGGCTGGAGTGCCACCTTAATGGTGATTAATCTCTTGCCCCATGTATGGCCACTCGAATGGGGGTCCCAAACTAAAAACCATTGTTTAGAAAGCCAAAAACCTTCTATCTGCTAGTCCAGCACCGGTCGGTGCGAAGCCTTCCACACTTTCACAGTCAGTAGTAGAGGTGATCAGCTCGCCATGGGAGTTTAATGGGGGTTGGAAGCTTGGTTGACCTGAGAAGAGAGTGCACTGTAAGGGGGAGCCCATGTAGCCAAGCTTCTGGATTCACACGCTACTGATATGCGGTTGGGGAAACCCACGTGGAGTCTGGCGGATATTGTCCTGGCCTAACCTAGGTTGTGCTTGTCTTATTCTGTGCTTGGTTACGAATCAACTTAAATCAGATTGTTTGCTGTGCTTTCAAAAACATTAATTCAGATAAAGGATCATCCAAAAACCAACATGATAAATTTTAGCTGAAAACTGGTCAAAACTGTCCTTAGAAAAACTGTTTTAGCGCATCTAGGAAAAATTGTAGTGCATTTAAACTCTGTTTTGACGCATCTGTGTTCTGTTTCAGCGCATTTAGGGTATTCTGCTGCGCATATGCGCTCTGTTTCTATGCATCTAAGGTATTCTATAGCGCATTTGACTCTTTCTCCAGTGCATTTACCTTTTTCTGCAGCGCATTTAGGAAACAGAATAGCGCTTTTAGGTTTCTGTCAAAATTTGTACACAGATCCGAATCTCTGAGATTTTACTCCCATGTTGAGAAAGTGGAAATCAACCAAGTTCACCAAGAAATCAGTTTTCAATAGGATCAAGAAGCCCAAAACAAACTTAAGTTACAAAAAGACTTTAGATCGCAGATAATTCCTGTATAAGAATCGAGACGTCTTGCTCCATTATCGCATATTCCTCCATAGATACCAAGACTACATTAGGGGATTCACCGACGATTATGCTGTAGAACCTTTGGCTACCCAAGCTTATTATCAAAGATTAGCATTGTCTCAATGTCACAATCTTAATCAACCTCTTGAGTTTGAGAATATACCACAACCTTCAATTGAATATTCAACGCGTCCTAATCAAATCCTGTAGTGACCTTTGATCATATCCAAGAATTTCTTACATATGCCTATTTTTACAAGATCTCAACACAACAAGCTAGGAGAAACATCTCAACAAGAAACTTCAACACACAACATTCAAGAAGAAGGTGAACGTGATATTCCTCTTTTTAGTGTGAGTCGCAATCCCCTTTTCAGTGACAACAATATGGCTGATAGAGAGGAAAATTCATTGCTTAAGAACAAAAACATGAACAAAACTCCCGTAGATAGTGATGATGAGCAAGAGGAAGAACTTCAACTTAGAGAGGCGGAACAGAACCCCAAGTTTCTTAAGATCCTTGAACAGATTATACAACGTGACAAAGAGAAGTACTTTCTTTTCTTGGCAGATCAAGGAGCTAAATTTCCTAAAGACTTTGATATTGAGAAATTAAAAAGCAAAGAAGAAGAACCATCCCCATCTAATTTCGCTTTTTTTAAACAAGAGCTTAAAGAACTCCAAGGAACAGTCAAAGAATTACGAGGGGGAACCACAACTAAGAAATACACTTTGGATGAAATATGTCCTTATCCTTTTGATAGAAGTCTCAACATGATTCCATTTCCTAAACACTGTGAAATTCCCAAATTTGATCGTTATAATGGGAAATCAGACCCAATTGACCACGTTAGAGACTTTCAAAACATGACATTGGAGTTTTCCCATGAGGATACTTATTTATTGCGATTATTTCCTCAAAACCTTGGAGTCAATTCTATGGAATGGTTATCTAAGATTACACCTCCTGTTCAAACATTTGAGGAATTGATCAATTTGTTCATAACACAATACGCCTACAACATTCAACACCAAATCACCATGATTGATCTTTGCAAAGTTGTGCAAAAACCCGGTGAATCTTTCACTACCTTTCTTCAAAGATGGAGGAGAATGTTCGCTAGGTACCCACGACATGTTCCTGAAAAGGAGAAAATGGTTACTTTCATCAATAGCCTCAACTCAGAAATGAGCTATCTTTTAAATCTACATTGTCCACCTTCCTTTGAGAAATTGATTGAGGATGCCATCACCATCGAAAGTGCTTTGGTCAAAAGAGGGACAATAAAACTTGATAGGGACAACCCTAGCTCATCTAACCATTACAACAATCAAGACAAGTCTAAATTTTGGACCCGCAACAAGAACGTTGTAAACGATGGTGTTGTAGATGCAAATCATATCACGACTAGGCCATTTGTCCTAAGCACTCGTAACAATAATTACAACAATGTCAATTCAGTCGTGAATCTAGGAAACAATCATCCCCCTTCAATGAACAACAATCAGGGGACTACCAACAACCAAAACTACCGGGGAAACAACAACAACACTTTAGGGAATACCTCAACCACGAAACCACAACGCTTTCCATTCTTCTCCAATAGAAGAAATTTCACTCCACTAGGACAATCCTTAGAATCTGCTTTCAAAGAGGTTATGGAAAAAAATGTCCTTATGTTACCACCACAATGCAATTATGAACCTAGTGTAAAACCTCCATCATGGAATGAGGCCTATTTTTGTGACTACCATAGGTGCAGAGGTCATCATACAAACAACAGTCAAGGTTTGAAACATGCTATTCAAGATCTAATTGACAAGGGCATTATCACAGTAGAAGGACAACATAAATCCAATGAAGATCACCAAGCATTTCGAAATCCTCTACCAAATTATCAAAAGGGAGAGTTTTCTGACAAAAATGTGAACCAAATTGATGACAATGTAATCCGTCATCTCTATACAGACAATGAGCGAGTCAATGTTATAAAAATCAAAGAGAAAGTAGACAATGGACAAGTGAATGTCACAACGAGAGCCCAAGCTAAAGTTATCTTAAAGGGTACCTCTTCAAAATCCACTGAGACCTTCCCTCAACATCAATATGACTTAGTTAACCAACTTCAAAAAACTTCGGCTCAAATCTCCATTTTAGAACTCCTGAAGATTTCCCCTGCACACAAGGAAATTTTAGACAAAGCCCTTTTTGAGACGACTGTATCCACGGATTTGGATGTGAACCGATTTCAAGCCATGGTAGGACATTTGTCCTCACCTACGTGTCTCTCATTTTCAGACAAAGATGATGTTTCCATGACTCATCCCCACAATTCATCTTTATACTTAGAGGTCATGATCCATAAATTCTGTGTTAAACGTGTTCTAATAGATGGAGGGGCTGGTCTAATATATGTACCTTGAAGGTGGTTCAAGCATTAGGATTTGCAGAAGACTCCATTGATCCTAGAAGGAAGATTACTATAAAAGCCTATGATGATGAGGAAAGGACATCCAAAGGTCTAATCATGCTACCAATCAGAGTGGGACCTATTATCAAAAATACCTTTTGTCAAGTTTTAGATCGAGATCTTGCATACAATATCTTGTTGGGTCGTCCTTGGATCCATGAAATGCAAGCTACATTCCGTCCACTTACCATCAATGTCTTAAGTTTCCATATGATGGACAGGAAATCACTATACCAGCTGATAATTCAAACACCCAAACTTGTGCCAATGTCAAAGCTCATCAGGATACTTTGGTTCCAAATAATCGAGAAGCACTTGCTAATACTTCTCCTAAGCATGATACACAAATCAGTCAATTAGCTAAAAGCTTTGACAAGAAACTACAGTTCAAGGAAAGTGGAGTTGGGGAATATTCCTTTTGTCTTGCTAATCTACCTACATCTCCTCGATCACATGGAAAACCTTCTTATTACACCACAACAGATATCAGCAGCATCAACATCAGCACAAGTACAAACAGAGCCCACTACCAAGTTCAATGGACAATTTATCAAAGAAAAGTTTCCCATGGGAGATCCTGAGGATACAACAATTCTGGATTGGCTCTATAAGGATGAAGAGGAAGCAGTTCTAAATGTCACCTTACCAACAGATCAATATGGGAAAGGATATTCCATCATGCAAAAGATGGGATATGACAATGGTCCTCTTGGAAAAAGAAAAGAAGGCGTAGTTGAGCCTATCCATCTCCCAGGGCTTGCTGCATATGATAAAACTGGAATAGGCTATGATGCTACCCAATCTAAACAATCACAAGGTAATGTTTTTACACTACAAGAAGGTTCCGATAAGAAAGCGACATGTTTGGTATCAGTCCTGAATTTCATAGAAAATAATTCTGATACCGATTCTGCTGAATATGAATGGGATACCATCCACAATGATGAATTTTGGAGGGACAAAGAGGTAGATGTCATACATAAGTATACGCCCACTTTAATCAAAGGAGAAGGTTCAGGATCCCGACCACAAGAATCTGAACCACAACGCAACTATGAGTCTAGTGATACTGAGTCAGATTTTAACGAACAAGACTATCAGGAGAATAGTACCATCATTGACCTACCTCATACCTCGGATCCTACCGATAACTCTGTCTTGACCCTAACCATCACCGATTTCACATGACCAGATGACGTCCTACCATTAATCCATCCTGATCTCATTGACTAGGATCTAACCGAACCTATGGATATACCTATTTTTCCAAATGACGAAGCTATCATAAACTTCCTTTCCGCCGATGATGTAAATGATTGTTCCATTGGAAAGTTTCGATATGAAGTCTTTAATCAGGAGAGTGTCAAGTCTCCTAGCTGCAAAAATGAAAGTAAAGAAAAATGATCTAGTGGTGAAAACCAGAAACTGGCAGTACTAGATCAAACAAAAGATAAAATAAAGAGCGTATAAGAGTGTGAAAACCTTTTTAAGGCACCACCTGATGGGACTCTTGAAACTCTCCCAGAGCACTATCATGAGCGATCACCCATCTTGATTGAGCCTACAAAGGAAATCAATATTGCAACTACAGATAATCCAAGGATTTTGCAGCTAGCTGAATCAATGACAGAAAAAGAAATCCCAGAGTTCATGAACTTTCTTAAAGAAAATCAAGTTAATTTTGCTTGGTCATATGTGGACATGCCAGGCCTTGATCCTGATCTCATAATGCATCACTTGTCTATCAAACCAGGAGTTAAACCAGTAAAACAAAAACTCAGAAAGATGAATCCTCATGTAGCACTACTGGTTAAGGAAGAACTCAAGAAGCTCCTCGATGCAGGCTTTATAAGATCAATTGCCTATGCAGAATGGATCTCCAATATTGTACCAGTAGCAAAACCAGACAAACTTGTAAGAGTATGCACTGATTTCAGAGATCTTAACAAAGCTTTCCCAAAGGATGACTTTCTGCTTCCGAGCATCGACACTATAGTTGACTTGACAGCTGGCCATGCCATGTATTCATTAATGGATGGTTTCTCTGGTTACAACCAAATCAAGATTGCACTAGAAGACCAAGAGAAAATAGCTTTCACTTGTCCGTGGGGAACATACTGTTGGAATGTCATGCCTTTCGGCTTAAAGAATGCTGGAGCTACTTATCAAAGAGCTATGACTACGATCTTTCATGACATGATGCACACATTCATGGAAGATTATGTAGATGACATATTGGCAAAATCATACACCAGAGAAGGACACTTGGAGATACTGTCAAAAATATTTACCAGATTGGAAAAATTCAAAGTTTGCCTAAACCCTAAGAAATATATTTTTGGGGTCACATCCGGGAAGCTGTTAGGATATATTGTTTCAGAAAAAGGAATTGAAGTAGATCCTGCTAAATTTCAAGCAATCATGAAGATGCCTCCTCCAAAGAATATTAGTCAATTGAGATCATTACAAGGGCGACTTCAGTCCATCAGAAGATTCATTGCACAATTGGCTGACAAAAGTCTACCGTTTACACATCTCCTACATAAGAATGTTCCTTTTAGATGGGATGACAAATGTGAAATGGCATTTCAACAAATCAAGCAGTACCTAATGAACCCACTAGTTCTCGTACCACCAAATCCAGACAAACCATTGATCCTATATATTGCTGCAACCGAGACATCCTTGGGAGCATTATTAGTGCAAAAAGACCATGAAGGGAAAGAACGTGCAATCTATTACATTAGTAGAACACTGACAAGTCACGAGCTTAACTACACTTTTATTGAGAAGGCTTGTTTAGCAATAGTCTTTGCTTCACAAAAATTCTGACATTACATGCTAACTCATACAATCAATATGGTTTCAAAAATTGATCCACTCAAATACCTACTAAGTAAAGCATCACTAACAGGAAGGTTAGCAAAATGGGTCATGATTTTGATTGAGTTTGACATCCACTATGTTGATCGCAAAGCAATCAAAGGAAAAGTTATTGTGGATCAACTAGCAGACGCTCCTCTACAAACAGAGCACCCCTTACACATTGAGTTCCCAGACACTGATGTTTTCACGGTAGACTCTAAGCAGTTATGGTCCTTATACTTCGATGGTTCTTTCACTCAACATGGACCGGGGGCAGGCATTCTCTTTGTCACCCCTCAAGGACATACCATTCCTCAATCATATAGGCTAATGTTTCCATGCACCAATAACATAGCCGAATATGAAGCACTAATCACTGGATTAAAGACAGCAGTGGAATGGAGGATTATCGAGCTACAAGTTTATGGTGACTCACAGTTAGTCATTAACCAAATCAATGATGATTATCAGACTAAGGATGACAAGTTGTTACCATACAAGAAGATGGTTGATGACTTCAAAAAGTACTTTGTAAACATTCAGTTCACACAAATTCCAAGGGTTGACAACAAGGCGGCTGACGCTATGGCTACGATCGCCTCATTGATACAACTCCCAGAAAAATAGACTCGCTATGAATTTCTGGTGGAACAATTATTTACACCTACCTATGACACACCTAAAAGCCAAATTATCTGTCACTTGGTAGGATCCGATTCACCTTGGTATGGTAAGATTTATGCCTACCTAAAAGATGATACTTTACCGCCTGACTTATCCCGCAACCAAAAACGTAACTTTATCTGACAATCCTCTCAATATACCCTTATTGCTGATACCCTTTATCACCGTGGTCTTGATGGTACTTTACTTCGATGTCTTGAACATGACGAATCTGACAAAGCTTTACAAGAAGTTCATGGGGGAATTTGTGGTACTCATTCGAGTGGACTAACCTTATCCAAGAAATTGATTAGAATGGGTTACTACTGGCCTACAATGGAAAGGGAATCATTCACTTTTGTTAAAACATGCTCAAAATGTCAGATTCATGGGAATCTTATTCATGCTCCTGCACAAGAACTTCATTCGTTTGCACCCACCTGGCCATTCTCTCAATGGGGGTTAGACCTCATGGGCAAAATTCATCCTTCCTCTTCAAATGGGCATAAATTCATTATCACAGTGACAGAATATTTCACTAAGTGGATTGAGGCAGTACCTCTCTCTAAAGTCACTGGAAAACAAATCTCATCCTTCATACTCAACTACATTATTTGTCGATATGGTATTCCTAATGCCATTATTACAGATAATGGTCGACCTTTCAAAAATCAGGATGTTGATGAACTTTGTGAAAGATTCCATATTCAGCATAGATATTCCACGCCTTACTATCCTCAAGGGAATGGCCAAGCAGAGGCCTCAAACAAGACTATACTAAAGATCTTGAAGAAGACTGTCAATGACTCAGGGAAGGATTGGCATGTTCAACTCAATCCCGCCTTGTGGGCTTACAAAACTAGTGTTTGAACGCCGACAGGAGCAACACCTTTTGCCCTCGTCTATGGAGCAGAAGCCATATTGCCTTTAGAAGTAGAGATACCTTCATTAAGAGTATCACTGAAAGGTCTCATAACAGATGAGGAATATAGAGTTTCCCGACTCCAAGAGTTAGAACTTTTAGATGAAAAGAGACAGAGAGTAGCAGACCATTTGAAAGCGTACCAACAGATGATGTCTTGTAGCTATAATCACAAAGTAAAGCCACGTACCTTTCAGGTGGGTGATCTAGTTCTGAAAGAGAACCCGTTCAATCAACAAGACAGAGAAAAGAAAAGAAAGTTTGACCCAAACTAGTTAGGCCCTTATGTGGTTATTGCCGTCTACGGTTCAGGAGCATACAAGTTATCAATGCCAAACGGGGACCTATTTGATGAACCTATCAACAGTATACATCTTAAAAAGTATTATGTTTAAGTCAGAAAAAGTCCTAAAGAAATCCAAAAACAACAGAAAAAGTCCTGAAGAATTACAAAAAAATAGCAGAAAAAGTCTTGAAGAAATACAAAAAAAACAGTAAAAAAGAAAAAGCAGAAAAGGTCCTTCCAAAAACACCAGAAAAAGTCCTGACCGCAGAAAAAGTCCAAAAGAAATACAAAAAAATCAAAACAATGTCATAGGGTGAAAACATGGCAAACAAGCAGTCTATTGAAAGAAAAATACAAAAAAATAAAAAACAATGTCATAGGGTGAAAACCTGGAAAACAGGCAGTCTATTGACAGAAAAGTACAAAAAAAATCAAAAAGAAATCAGAAAAATGCAATAAATACGCATAGTAAAAATCTGGCAAACAGACGCTATCCGTACCTTTCCATCTATTAGTTCCTGTTTGACACTTTGTCTTTTCAACGCTTCCCTTTTTCTGCATCTTTTTCACATCTTAGGGTTATTAATCGCATCATCCTACCACCATCTGCCTAGAGGGTTAAAATGTCTTACCATGACTTGATTGTTTGTACATATTCCTTTCTGCAAGTTGTGTCAATAAACGGGGCAAAACTCAACTGGGGGCACTTAACTTTCAGAGCATACCAAAACAACTAGACCATGACAGAATCTGAGCATGCAAACAAACAACAAACTCATGCAACAACTTTATCTGATCATGAAACACTTTTCAGTAAGATATCATATCCTTGTCTATTGGATGATCCAGAAATCTGAATAATGCATGAAATAACAGTATTACATGTTTGACCAAAAGTTGTTTGATTTTTGATATCATTACTCTGGAGCACACTCAATGATGTACTGAACTAGAGTGGCAAGGAACGAGAATTATTTTTCTTTGTCTGCTGTCTTGAGGTTAACAGTCAATCTGATGCAAATATGTCACAAGACATGAGGATCAAAGCAATATCATCGATGACAATTCCACATTTGCATCAGAACGGTGGTTAATCTTTGTCTGTTTATGCAAGAAATGCTCAGGTCATCTCGGTTCAATTATACCTCGATGCTTGTGTTCGCTTGCTATATCAAAATTCATGAAAGTTGTACTCTGGTCATCATTGGCGCTAATTTCCCCTCTGATGCTTGTACATACTTCCAACATTTCAAAACGTTCTATGATGATTCAAGAAGGCTTATAACAGGCTCAACAAACTGGTTAGTTTCATGTAGTTGCATATTCATTAGATCATTGTATATATCTGCATATTGGATTCATATTAGTATTTTGAAAGGTTGAATGAAGGCATTAAACGGTTGTCATAGAGTTTTGACCTTTTCGTGGAGGACATTTGGACATATGATTCATTGCATACATTCATTGTTCATTTATCATTTTATCATTCATTCTCATTTTTATCAGTCATTCTCATCTTTATCTTTATCATTCCCATGTCATTTGCTATTCATTATCATTCTCATTATCATCATCCTTCTCATATATCATTATCATTGTATCAATTATCATTTTCATTTTATCCTTTAATCATTTCATTTCATCATTGTCATTATCATCTTATCATTTTTTTTAGTTTATTATCCTCATCATTATTATTATCATGTCATTCATTTTATCAATTAACATTCTCATTCATTGCATTCATTCAATTTAATCCTTATCATTTATCCATTTTATCATTATCATCTATTCTTATTTATTCATCATCTTTATCATTACCATTTCGTTTAATATTCATTCTTATTCCACCATTACCATTTATCATTTCATCATTCATTTATCATTTCTCATTTTATCATATCATTTCATTACCATTATCATTTATCATTTTTTTATCATTTATCATTTCATCATTCATTTATCATTTCTTATTATCATTTATCATATCATTTCATTACCATTATCATTTATCATTTCATCATTCATTTATCATTTCTCATTTTATCATATCATTTCATTACCATTATCATTTATCATTTTTTTACCATTTATCATTTCATCATTCATTTATCATTTCATCATTTTATCATTTCTCATTTTATCATTTCATTACCATTATCATTTATCATCTTTCTCATATATCATTATCATTTTATCATTTATCATTTATCACTTCATTATCATCCCTATCATTTATCTTTTCATATCCCATTCCTTATCTATCATATCACAATGCATTTCATACATGGAAAATTCAAAAAAATTAACATCTCACATATATATATACATCATCACAATACATTACATCTACTCACATCACTAGAATCATCCTGCATCATAATGATTAGTCCGCAAAAATAATAAAAACATATCAAAATCCATCTCATATCATACATGCATACAAGTCACATCCATAGCATATCACAAATGCATCCACATAAAGCATCATCAGAAACATCGCCGCTGCATATCATCGCTCATCAAAATAATACAAATGTCCAAATGACCAATGAAGCTAACAAGGTCAGAACATCATACATAAGACATGATCAAAACTCAATATACATAATGAATCAGCCCCAAATAGCTAACTGGTGGATGCCCCTGAAGGAGCTGGTCCAGAAGGAGGTGGCCTGCCACTAGTCCTGACATCAGGATCCCGTCGAGGCCCTGTAACCTCTCTACCATGTGTCGATGTCCGTGATCAGGTCCTGGTCCTGCTGTGCGATCTGGGATATGGATCTCGCCGCTTAGGAGGGCATAACGCCTCATATCGAACTCTATAGTACTCGGCCTCCTTGGCAGCCTCGAACCCCTCTGCAATGGCCTCTCGTAAGGAGGTACTCTCTACGGTACCCATCAGCCTCTGTCCTACACCCTCGGCCTCCTGTGCTCGCCGTCTGAAGGCATCCCTCTCGGCCACTAGCTGTGTCACCTGGGAATTAGGAGCAGGCATCTGAACCTGTACCTATGCCTGGGCCTGAGCCTGTGCCTGGGTCTGAACCTGTGTTTGGGCCTGTGCAAGCTATGCCTGTAACTACACTATCATACTCTGAGCCTATGCTAGCTGACTCTGTAGCTGTGCCTGCTGCCCCTGAAAGGTCTGCACCTATCCCTGCAAAACATCTATTTGTGCCTGTTGTGATGAGGATGATACTCGAATCACGGTCTGAGGTCTGCCACCGGATCTGGTCCACCGAGGAATCTGTACTCTTCCTAGGCTGTCCAACCTCTGCTGTCTTCCCTCATCATCCCCATCATCTCCATCATCTCCGTCGTCTGAGCTGTCCTCCTCCCCATCTCCACTCTCCTCACTCTCCTCTCCCATAGCCTGCTCTCCTCCACCCATAGCCTGCTCCCCACCGGCCACACCTCCTTGTATCCCTGCTCCTGGCTGGGGTGCTACTCTGATCGCCTGTGCCTCATCTGGCCCTGTGAATCGTGGAAACGGATGTGTATGAAAATACTATGCATAATCATCCATCATCCCTGCGTCCTGTACCTTTGGCCTGTCCGCCCATACCTTAGGCTGTAAAGTAGAGTACTCTATATATGCTGCCTGGTATGGAATGCATGGTCCCCATCCCACATCCCCCTTGCGCCACCCATAATGAGCAATGCCTTGGGGCATCCCCTGCGTGAAACCAAACTGCCTCAGAACCCGTAGTGCTAGAAATCTCTCAATAATAAAGGGTGTCTGCCCTATCAGGTATCGTGGTCTGCACACAAAAGGAATCTCTAGGTGATCAGTCGCCCATGCCTCGCAGTCTGTGTAGGGCCTCCATATCACTGCATCGACATCATCCAACACCCGCCGCCAATACTCTACCTTGCCCAACCTCTCTGGACAACTGCACCAGAATAGGTATATACATAAGGCCGCCCTGCGGGTCTAGCTCTCATGCACAATGGTCTCATGACTGCTATGTGCTCCCACGCCTAGATCTGTAGCAAGGTCACTCCACTCGTCAGGCTCGTCGAGCCTCTGTAGACAATCCGATGGAGATCGTGGTACATGTCCGCCAAGACACAGCTACCCCAGGAAAATCTCTGTGGCTGAATAATCATCCACTCCAGCATCCTCCCCCAACCCACTGCAAATCCCTTCGATCGATGGTCCGGTCCAAGGAAGCCTCCGACAAATGCAACCAACATCGCAACTAGAGCGGGATACCTGCTAAAATCATCCCAGTCTATCCATTAACCATAAATGCCGGGATCGCCGCATATCCGCTGCAACACCACGGTCCCACCAATCTCCTTATGGTCATAAACCACAAGGGCACCAACAATCGGGATCCCCAGAATCCGATACACGTCCTTAGGTGTCACACTCATCTCACCCGTTAGCAGGTGGAAGGTGTTATGCTCTGAATGCCATATCTTGGCCAAGGCCGTCAATAGCCCCCTATTGGCCCGAATGCCTTGCGGCATGGCCAACAACGGTCCCAATCCACAGTCTGCTATCACTTGTAACTTTGCAGGAGTCAGCTCTCCTATCTGCTCCCAACATAGTGGGAACCGCTCTCTGATCTGGAGGCTTTTGAAAGCCTCTTATTTTGTTCGACCATCACAACAACACAACACATCAATCAGACCCATATCACATGATCTATCTACCCAACATAACATATCAATGACCCATATCAGGAGCTACATCAATCTATCAGTAGGTCCAATCAATCTACTCTATCATCATTTACTATTTGTTTTTCTTTTCAGGAAAGCAAATTTATCAACACACATATCATTTTCTATTTGTATTTCACTCATGAATGCAAATTTTTATCTAAATTTTTACTATTTGTTTTCTATCGCAGAATGCAAATTTATCACACATCTACTCTTTGTTTTTCAAAATCGCGAGAAGCAAAGTTATCAAAATCAATCATTTTACTCTTTGTCGTTCATCACAAAGTTATCAGCTATCTACTCTTTGTTTTCTATTTTGAAAGCAACGTTATCAGTTCTCTATCAAATTTTCTATCCTATCAGCATGATGGCCCTACAATTTACCTATCTATTGACTAAAGAAGCATTTTAATCATCATTTTTCATCACACAAGCATTTTGGGAAAAATTTCCTAAATGCGCAATTCTGTTGCCCATATGCGCTAATGTTTTTCTCCTATGCGCTAAACTGTTTCCCCGATGCACTAAAACTCCATGTGCGCTACTCTGTCTCTCGGATGCACTACTCTAACTACCCGATGCGCAACTCTAACATTTTTGGACCAAACCCTAAATGCGCAGTTCTGTGCCCTAGATGCGCTAAAACACCTACCTAGCCGATTTTGCCCTATATGCGCAACTCTATCTATCAGATGCGCTAAAAGATCAGTTTTTAATCTATTCCTCGATGCTCTACAGAATTTCCTAAATGCGCTAAAAGATTTGTCGTATGCGCTAAAACTATTCCTAGATGCGCTAAAACATTTTTAATCTGATTTAAAAACAACGCAAAATCCAAGCTAAAAAGCCAAATTTGACAGCATAGACGGTTCGAATCACTCACCGGTGGTCCGTATGCAGCTGGTCTCTGGTATCGTCGCGCTCGCTCGAATCTATGCTTGTGAACGGGGATCACCATCTCGCCAAGTCACTCTCAGAGCTCAATTTTTACTGTAGTAGCAGGGTGAAAATGACACTTCATTTCACCCCTTTTATCTTATAAGGGTCTTTTTAGGAGGGGCATTAATGGCATTTTCCAGTTTTCATCCTCTTTTTCACCAGGGGCATCGGACATCTCATCTATCAGGAGCTAAATCATTGTTCCCCTATCCCTATCAACTTCTTCTTCCGTGATTTATCTCCCGAGGGGGCATCATTGACAATCAAAAAAATCAGAAACATATCAGGGGCAAAATTTTTATTTTTCTTTGAAGCAATGCGTTTCACACATCACTTCAAAGAGGGGCAAAATGTATACGCATAAAAATGGTCATGTCTATAATCCTGACAATTAATTAAATATTTATTATTTAATTATTTCTTCTAAAGTCCTCTACATATGATTAAATTTAATTAATTTAATTATATTGTTCATTCATCTTATTCTTTTTTAAGTAATTAAATAAATTTATTTTATTTAATTATTTTCATATGTCCACTTAATTAATTAAATAAATACATTCTATTTATTTAAATTAATTATCATTTGTTGAATTTAAATTAAATCTTTGATTTAATTAGAATTTAAATCTCTTTTTCTTCTATTTTAATTTCTTCTTCTAATTAATTAAATGTTTCATTTTAATTAATTTCATAAAAGTGATTTAATTAAATAAATCTTATTTAATTAAAAATATCTTATGCTTTCTTTCTAAATCAAAATTAGGTATTTTACCTAATTGTGCAATCTTCTCATATCATAATTAAATATTTTATTTAATTATAGGATATTCTGCTTTTTTTAATAAAACATGATTAAAGCTCTCTTCTTATCACAAGCTTTCTTCTGCTTTTAAAAGCTTAATTAAATATTATTTAATTAAGAAAAGCTGAATGTCCTCCATAAATAAATAATTGATTTTTTTTAAATTAATTATTTATCAGCTTTAAATCTTTCTTTTATTCTTTTAAAGAAAGATGATTTCTTATCTTCTCTTCTTTTTCCTCTTTCATAATAAAATAGAAAAATCTGGTTTTAGGTTTCTTCTATTTTCTCTTCAATTTCATCTTTCTTCAACCGTTAGATTTGCCAGGAATTATCACAACCGTCAATCGAGACAGCCAACCAAAATCAATCGAAAAACTCTATAAATACCTATGTGAATCCAAGCATTGGTAATAGGCAATTAATTAGAGTTTATGCATTTAGTTCATTTAGCACGTTAATCTCATAGCATCATGTTTATTTCAAGTTTATTACTTCCAATCACCATCTTAGCTTAATCTTGCATCTACATCATAGCAAAATCTCATTATTTAGGAAGACAGTTTGTTGAGCTTAGCCTACAATCTAAGAACACAAAGCTGGAATCGACAAAAACACTAAAGATAGAGGACGATAGGACGAAAATGGAAGCAGGATACTGAGTTTGCGTCTCTTTTCCTTTTATATTCTGTTTTGTTATAATGTCCTATTGGTGTGATTGAATATTTGTTTCAATTCATTTACGCATCTATTTTTCATATACACACATAGGCTCAATGCCCTTCTTCACCACACTAGAAACAAGTTCCTCTAAAACCACCTCTTCTAGATCCTTGCCCAGATCTTTCTCATCCTCTACCTCTTTGATCACCACTATTTTGATCACAAGAGTGGTATAAATTATCATTCTATCCTTGGCTAGTACTCACATCTCCATTTTTCTTCTCATCCTCATTTTGGCTTCTAGAAGATCTTCCACAACCCCTTCCACTTTGACCTCCTCGTCCCTTTTGCTTGTTGTCAAATCTTTTGTTCAACTTCTCTTCAACTTTCACAGTGAACTAGTAGACATCCTCAATGGTGGTTATTCTGACCAGGCTTAGCTCCTCTTGAATGATCAGTCGTAACCCATTAAGATAACAAGATACCTTCTCCTCGTTGGCCTCTACATGCCCCATTCTGATGATCATCTTATGAAAATATTATGTGTATTCTTTCATAGATCTGCTTCCTTTCTTCAACCCTTGCAATTTCTTTAGTAGATCTAATTCATAGGCCATTGGTATGAACTACTTGTTTAGTTTCTGCACCATGTGATCCCAACTACTAATCTTTCCTTTTCCTCTTCAATTTCTCTCCAACTGGATCTGTTTCCACCAAATATTTGTGTGGCCCTTTAGCTTCATTTTCGCAAATTTAACCCAATCTAGGTCCTCTATTTTTTCATACTCTAAATACTCCTCTAGCTCGTTGATCCAGTCAATCAACTTTTCCGGGTCTAGACTTCCAGAATAACTGGAAACTTCTATTCTGGGTTTTTTTTTGATATTTGAAATGGCCCTTATCAGTGACATTTGATCTTGATCAATCTCTTCTTCTTCCTCTTCTACATTTAAATCTTCCACCTCTTCTTCTTCCTCACTTTCTTTTCTCCTTCTCAAGTTTAACCCTCTTCTCATCTATTCCTGCAATGCATCAATTTGTCTCTGGATGAGTTTGAAATCCTCAGCTGCCAATGAATCTTTTCCACCAATATTTTTTCCACCTCTACCACCTCTAGCACCACCATGCCTACCAAGCATCACTCTTGGAGGAATCTTGAATATCTCGAACCCACAACAATGGTCCTGGTGCGAACTGACTCACGATCGACGATCTGTCCACATGCTCAAGAAAATCTACTCTGATACCACCTGATGAGGGTGCTAACCTAAAACACAAAAATAATGCATACAACGAGAGAATTTTATTATCATTCAAAAAAATGAAAATCTTATATGCATAGGATCTCAAATCTTGGAGATTTGCAATACATGTATGCTACAAAAACTACAAAATTCCCTCTTTTCGCACTATGTGAATTTTTTTGCCAAAAAGCTACATAAATTAGAAAACCCCCCCATAAATAGCTCTTTTTTAGTTTTGGGGCCAAAACAACATTCAATTTATGAGCTTTGGCGGTTTGGAGCCAAAATTACAAACTAAAATTGAAATTTTAAAACCTTATTCAAAAATTAGCATATTTTTAAAAGTGCACTAAATTCCAGGAGCCATAATTTTTGTCTCGAAACTCTGTTTTTTGAACCGTTTGAATAGTTGAAAAGATCTCAGAGTCAAGAACATGTTAAAAATTCTCTATGCCAATTTCAGCTATTTTAAGGCCATTTAATGCCTCAAATCTGATCTAGAAGGTTTTGTTGATCGTGTTTTCTGCACAATAACAACCAGACATAATATGATATCCTATCTCTCTTGAAAGGTAAATCTCTATTGACAAGCCTCAAGAGATAACCCCAAGGTCTCTAATGTCAGGTCTTGACAGTGCATAAACAATTCAGTAACGAAATGTGAAAATGTTGGTAATCACAATGGGACCTTACTACAAGCAAAATGCTGAATCAATTTTATTAGATCTAACAATCTGATGGTGCCTCAATCCTAGATTTAACCTCATTATCAAAGAAATAGAAAAAGGAAAAGGGTTTTAGAGAGATTTTTAAATTTAATACTACTTCCAAAATTAACAATGTAAGTAACCAATACTCGAAATGGACCAATCCCTCAAAAATCAATCTTTGCTTGAACAAGATAAATCTACAATCTCACAGAAAAATAGTGCAATCTTCTGAGGTGTTAATATTTTCAAATCATGAACATTCATTCAACAATCCCTTTTGTAGTTGAAATGAACAAATCTTCGCAATCGAACTAGGAACATGGAATATGAAGTCGAGGCTAACTTTGCAAAGCAACTAACAATTAGTTGGTTGTGAAAAGTATGGACTGAAGGATTGCTGCAACATTCAAATATTAAATTACAAACATTATTAAGTCAAATCTAATCTAAACATGAATCTTCTCAAAGCAATTTTAAAGATACAATAAAAGGACCATACAAAACAAAAGAAGACAAGTGTGGCACCAAATCATAATGACATTTCTTGAATTCAAATTGTCCACTGTAGCAACAATTCCAGATTTCTGTTACAACATTTGCTTGAGAATACCTACTTGCTACTAACTACCTCTACTTCTAACTATTTGCTCTGTTTCTATATTCTATCTAACTTATGACCTATTTCTAACTATTCTAACCCTCTACAAATGAGGTGACATGCCCAATATATAGAACTCCCTAGAAATCTGTTGGCCAGACAAGGGTTTCGCAGCAATAACTTAGAACAACAACCCGGCCAAAAGAGTCTTCGAATTGGGTCAAATAGGCATTAAATGCACATCCTGTCCAAGTTAGCCTGAGATCCGCAATACAGTTCAGACTAATGCGCGAGAAGGTAATAGAGTAGCAAAAATTGTGCTGTAGCCTATCATTAGCTCCCTTCCCTATTATCTCTACCCTGATCCGGCTCTTCATGTACTTTTAGGAATGTCCCATCTAGGCCCGCAACTGGTGGCAGGGGGAAAAACCTAAGTCGATTCTCAATGGATGCAATCTCTCCTCTTGAGTGTTTGATCGACTTATCCCAATCTGCCTCATGCATTAGGTATTTGTCAATAACTACAAGGTAGGTGGCCGCAGTCTAGTTGGTGCTCAGACACAAGATCATCATTACTTGGTGCATAGACATCATGCCACCACTTCTTCAATTGTTCCAGACTCAAGAACCTGGGCTCAATCTTCCTTCTTCTTGTTATTATCTCAAAAAGCAATGGATCCATTGTATATGCCACTTAGGGCGTCATCAATGTGTCTTCTCTATTTATAAATCTTCTTCAACACCTTCTGCCCAATCTGCAATGACTTTGTTCTCAGGGGTCCTACTCTTGATGACTAGCTCAATCTTCTCTGCATCAGACAATGAGGAACCAATTGCTACCTTGCTTGATTCGACCTGCACTCAACATGAAAACCACAGTAAAAACTACAGGAAAGCAAGGGTAATCCATTAAACATCGTTATAATGCATCTCATATAGTCAAGGTGTTGTTAAATCTCATATAAAATGACCACAACAAATTTCAAGTGTCAAGACCATCTGCGGAATTTGAGCCAAAGAGTAATTCAAGAAATTCTAGATCGATCGGATTCTAATGGGATAACCTGGAAACACCTACTTAATCATTAAACTTGTTCATTTTTCATAAATAAATCACATGATAGATCCAAATATGACATGAAATAATTGTTAAATGCATCATGAATTGTAAATGAATCGAATTATTTCATGTTTCTTTAGTTTCATCAAAGTTTGGAAAAATCCGTCTAGGACGGATTCCAGCAAAGGACAGGCCAAAGAGCATTTTCGAAAATTTCGGAGATGGCAGATTTCAAAGAAATCTGGACTCAACGAAAATCCATGGTTAAGGCACAATTTTGAACTAAACAGAGATTCCCGAAATGAAGGTTTCGACAAGAGTTAATCATTTCACCAAAAAGCCTTGGTGACTTTGAGGAGTCTCGCCGAAGGAGGTCACTAGGATAGGTCTCGCTAAGACTTAGTGGTTTTGGTGTAACATCTTGGCGACTAGGTGAAGTCTCAGTGAAGCAGATGAGTGTATTTTGGCTGAACAAAATTCATTCAAAAAGAAGCCACGCCGAATGGGGCACGTCTCGCCGAATGCGAATGTGAAAGTCATGTCGATGAGAGATTTTCTTCAGTATAAAGTCACAGTGAATTGGCCATGTTTCACCGACTTTCAAAGTTTAATTAATCACTTCGGCCAAATAATAGTTTATCGATATGAAGTCTAGGCGAAGTCACGATGACCTGCCGACTAGGGCTCAGTTTGGATTTGGCCAGAGGTCTTAGCGAAAAGACCTGGGCTCGCTAAGAGAAGAAGGCTTTGCTACATCTTGGTGAACATCGGTAGTTATAGAAAATCATGTAAAGTATCGGCAAGAGTTGGAATCTCACGGTAAGGTCCTAGTGAAAGATGGATGTTTCCTTGACTGAAAAGGACATTGCTCAGTGGAAGTAAACATGCTTGGTGAAAGGTCTCACCGAAAGTGAAAGTTACAATGATAGAACGGAAGATCAGTAGGACTTTAGGGACCCACCATGACATCTTGGCGATTGCTAGGAGTCTCGATGACTAATATGCATACAAGATTTCATTGGTGTAAGAAACGATAGTGTCACGACGATTCAACATTAACCTAGGAAGACCACTTCGGTGAACCTCAAGGTGGTCGATATGATATCACACCAACCTTGAAAGGTCACAGCGAATAAAATCCGGAAGGGATGGGTTATCTTGGACTATGACGCTAAATCACGATTTTACTCAAACACCAGATTAGTCATGAAATTCAAACATTTAAACATAGATCAAGTCAAGGATGGACCTTTCATAGATTTTCTTTGCATTCTAGGCCCGTTTTAAGATGACATAACTGGAAAGGACATTGCCCCTAGGTTTAAAACCCTATTCATCCGCCATTAGCACATGGTCAAGCTCAAAATTTAGCTAGGAGATGACAAATGACACAATACTGAATGACCCTAGAATGAAATAATCCAAGAGACCCAAAAACCAAGTTAGATACACCCCTCAGGATATGCATGGAGCCAACAACATAATCAACAGGACAACCAAAAAAGGATTTTGAGAATCCGACGACAGAATGGAATCCAAGAAAATCTAGAATACGTGGAAATCTGCGGATCCACAGAATTCTCGAACAACAAGGGTCCAGCCGGAGATCAAGCAGGATCCGGGAAAATCCGACCAAGGCAAAAAAAATTCCAAATCAGGGAAAAAGCCCGAAATTCATCCAAAACTCAATATTTTCAATGAATAACCTAGGGAAACACCAAGGCATTCAAAGTATACATTTTAAGCACATGCCTAGGTAAGACAAAACCTTAAAAGAAATGGGGCAAAACACCAAAAATGAAGCGAAAGAGGGTCCTTGCTTTCAGCAGGGCGTGTGTGCGAAAAACTGCACAACAAATGGTGACTTCTACTGGGAAAATGCTCCAGAGCATTTAATGACAAATAGGAATGAAGAACCTAGAATCTCTGGTTTCAATCTCACCATCAAACAAACAAGTCAAAATGCAAGGATTTAAAGAATCAGAACCAAAGGATAGATCAAACTTTCCATAAACTAAAAAATCCAAGTGTGTGCACATCAGTTCATTTCCCTCCTTAAGTTACTACAGAAACCAAGTTCAGTCAAGTCAAGCTACGTAAGGATTCTTACTTCAAAAGCAACCTTGATAGGGCCTCGCTGCTAGTCAGGCGTTCGTAGCCCCGATGAGGTTATCGCTGTGACTCTCCTGAACATAGCTCTACTGCCAGCCAGGCGTCCATAGCCCTGGTAGAGATATTCAGGTACCCCTGATCAGTTGAATTTATTGTTTTGATATTCAATATTTCATTTTCTTTCTTTTGATATTCTTTCTGTTACTTTTATTTCAACCTGTGAACAATGAAGCTGACACTCAGGGCTGAGAACCATAGTGGCGCTAAAGTAGAAATATGATTTTTCACTTGATAAAACTTCACAAGGATTCCTATAGGAACATTAGGATTCTTAAGATATATGATGGATATAATATTTTTAGAATACTTCAAATGCAAATCAAATCCAGTGACTCAATCTTCTATAAATCTGACATTAAGACTGTTGGCAATAGCAAAGACTTCAACCATCCTTTCAAGATGCCAGACTAAAGTTCACTAAAGAAATACTTAGAAGAATTCCAGAGAAGATAGATTTTCATGCAAGTGCAACACATCTAGGTGAAAACAGAGAAACCCCTAAAGCAAGAGCAAAGCAAAACAACAAAACAAACCAAAAGCAAACCCACACTAGCCAAAACAAACAAAGCAGAAAGGAAACCTAAATCTAAAGCAAACTATCCTAACTATGTACAAGAGACTCACAACCAATCTTGATCAGACAAGGTGAACTGAGACCCACCCCTACTTGACCCTTCAAGGCGTGAATAAGCAACAAGGTGATGATAATAGTCCTCAAGAATGAAAATTTATCTTTATATTCAGCAAAGTAAACCTCAAAAATATAGCATTCAAATTCAACCTCGTAGTCAAGGATAACCAATAACTGAGGTGACTCATTAGGACCATGATTAATCCATATGCAAGTTGCCTTTCCTAAATTCCCATAATCAAATTGATAAGACTTAGAATTTTCAGTAAATAAAGAAACAACCTAATTTTGTACTGTTGTAGACTGAATGTGGTATTCATCCTTCTCCAATAGTGAAGAGTGGGTATCTATGTTGTCAGAAGTTCTCCATTGATGATGCAATATCCCTCCTTCTTCATGAGGGAACAATGTTGAAAATGTAAAAGCCTCATCATGACTAGTAACTTCCTCATTATGATTTTTGTCAGGAGGCCTCACAGACTGATCTTTGAGTACATCTTTACTAAATTCCCCTCCTATCGACATTTGTTCTGGTTCTGGATTATGATTGCTCAGAATATCAATTATTTTATTAAGTTCTTCTTCACACCTTATAGGACATTCGCCAGCAGGTTGTTGAAATTATTTCATTGGAGTAAGCCTACTCCCTAAACTTTGATGTACATCCTCTGTATGATCCAACAACCATACTTGTACCTCCTTTGTTGATTTTACCAAAGCTTCAGCATTGCCAGAGTTATGGATAGGCATATCATGCAACATGAGGATTTCCTCAGTCCCCCATCCCTGAGGGTCAACTATTAGTACATAATTTCCCGAGCTTGTCTCAGAGAGGAACACCTCCTTAAAAGTATTTGTATCAACTTGGTCTGAAGTACCCTTTTGTTCAGTAAGCATATCCTTTTCAAGAGACCCTAGTACTACACCCCTAATGGTAGGATCTTTTAACAACTCATAAGCATAGAGACTTACCTTGACTTTCTTGAGTTATTTGACCACATACTCCTCTATTTGCTCTATAATCCTGGTAGAACAGTTTCCCTTAGAGCTATTTATAAATTCATCCCTGCTATCTTCAATGCGTCCTCCTTTATTAGCATCAGACTGTCCTCCATTTAGGAAATACTGAGTAGACACATGATGGAATTCCTAAACTTCTTCAGTTGCATATTCTTCTTCATCTGGTGGGCCATTATCATTCTCCTCATTACCCCCAAAGGATTGAACTATAGATTCTTCACTGTATACATACCCTATTTCAACACCTTTATTTTGTTCTTCTTTTGGTTTGTTCTCTTCACTTCTTGGAAATGGGACATGATTCACCACCATGACTGATATGTCATAAGGATTAGATGACATTATCTCTAGCCCACTCGAACTACCACTGGCATGTTGAACCTTTGGCTGGAAAATTGACATAGCAGTCTGGAATTCTTGACAGTTTGACTCAGAATGTTGATTAGTATCATGAAGCCTACACCATCCTGAAAGAGCTATTTTTGCCAAATAAACTTCACTAGGTTTCTCCTAATTGTTTGGCTGATCCAAAGAAGTTAGGGCTTCTCCATCATGATGAAGTGGCGGCTGCCTTCCATGACCTACATCAAGATATTATTCTCCGTCAAAGTTCTGTCTTTGAGTCTGCATCATATCCATGTTGCTTTGATCATAATTGGATTGAATCCCCCTTTGGGTTGCATGGGATCGACTATTCTGGTGCCTTAGGTAAGTGACTTCAGTGTTCAGCCTCTCAACTAGTTCTGTGAGTGCATCCAACCTCTCCTTGTTTGCACTGTTTGATGGAGGAATAATACTAGCTGAATTCTGCATATAAACATCCTGTGACCTATGGTTCAAGGGTTGATTAAATATCTCAAAGTTCTGTAAGTAACTAGGTATATTAGCTTGTTGATGACATAATGCAGGCTGGTTCATATTTGGATGGTAATTTGGCATGAATGCAGCCTGACTCAGGGGATGACCTGGGTGTGAAACCAAGGGTGATTGAGGGACTAAACTCATCACATGTATTTGGTTAGCCAAGGGTCCGGACAAGTGTTCTCTCAAATCTATACTCACCTTAACAGCCACATCATAAGCCTCAAATAAGCTACCAGGAGGGTTTGCTTTCCATTTGATGAAAGTAGATGTTAAACTATCCAAAGCTTCATAATAAACCTCCCTGGCAGAGACATCATCTACAACATAAGGGGTTTGCAGCCTAGCATAAGCCCTATGGAATCTATTATTGAAAGCCACTATCAGTTCATTTACCTCCCTCTTGATTCCAGTAAACTACAAAAGTAACTCATTTGCACTAATTGGGATCCGAGATTTCTGTAAAAAAGCTGAAACAAAGTAGTGATAGACCCAGCAGGAAGATGGTTATACCAACAAAATTCCTCATCTCCAAGGGAATATGGGAAAAGTCTGCATGCAACATCCTCATGATTAATTCCCCTATCCTTAACGGTAGTCTTAAAAATCCTAATATGCTCCTCCGCAGTCCTATTTGGATCATTGGCATGGAATTTCGAATAGAAGTGTTCAGGGTTTTTAGGCATCGGATTGCAATTGGAAAAACTTAGTGGAGATGGGTTGGTTGCTAGGAAAGCCATTGGTAGAGGCGGGGGTGGTAATGGTTGACTTATGACCGGATGAGGTTCTGGACTAGGAATGCCCTCAAACTCAAATGAACTCGATGAAGATGGGGATGATGGAGATGGATGAGATGGATGGGAAGATGATGATTCTCCCCTTCTATTGGTCCTTCTTGACCTAGTGGGGTCTGGTAACTCTCAAAATTCTTCTTCTCCTGGAGCAAATCTTGTTCTTCTTTTGAATCTCTTAGGAGAGATGGTGTTCAAAAATCGATCCAGCTTGCATGTTCAGGCCCTCCTTCTAGTGCCAGTTCCTATTGATCATGTTTTTTGCACAATAACAACCAGAAAAAATATGATATCCTATCTCTCTTGAAAGGTGAATCTCTATTGGCAAGCCTCAAGAGATAACCCCAAGGTCTCTAATGTCAAGTCTTGACAGTGCATAAACAACTCAGTAATGAAATGTGAAAATGCTGGTAATCACAATGGGACCTTACTACAAGCAAAATGCTGAATCAATTTTATTAGATCTAACAATCTGATGGTGCCTCAATCCTAGATTTAACCTCATTATCAAAGAAATAGAAAAAGGACAAGGGTTTTAGAGAGATTTCTAAATCTAATAATACTTCTAAAATTAACAATGTAAGTAACCAATACTCGAAATGGACAAATCCCTCAAAAACTGATCTCTGCTTGACCAAGATAAATCTATAATCTCACAGAAAAATAGTGCAATCTTCTGAGGTGTTAAGATTTTCAAATCATGGACATTCATTCAACAATCCCTTTTGCAGTTGAAATGAATGAATCTTCGTAATCGAACTAGGAACATGGAATATGAAGTCCAGGCTAACTTTGCAAAGAAACTAACAATTAGTTGGTTGTGAAAAGTATGGACTGAAGGATTGCTGCAACATTCAAATATTAAATTACAAACATTATTAAGTCAAATCTAATCTAAACATGAATCTTCTCAAAGCAATTTTAAAGATAGAATAAAAGGACCATGCAAAACAAAAGAAGACAAGTGTGGCACCAAATCACAATGATATTTCTTGTATTCAAATTGTCCACTGTAGCAACAATTCCAGATTTCTGTTACAACATTTGCTTGAGAATACCTACTTGCTACTAACTACCTCTACTTCTAACTATTTGCTCTGTTTCTATATTCTATCTAACTTCTGACCTATTTCTAACTGTTCTAACCCTCTACAAATGAGGCAACATGCCCAATATATAGAACTCCCTAGAAATCCGTTGGCCAGGCAAGGGTTTCACAGTAATAACTCAGCACAACAACCCGGCCAAAAGAGTCTTCGAAATGGGTCAAACAGACATTAAATGAACATCCCGTTCAAGTCAGCTTGAGATCCGCAATACAGTTCGGACTGATGTGCAGGAAGGTAATAGAGTAGCACAAATCGCGCTGCAGCTTATCATTAGCTCCCTTCCCTATTATCTCTGCCCCGATCCAGCTCTTCATGTACTTTCAGGAACATCCCATTCAGGCCCGCAACTGGTGGCAGGGGCAAAAACCTAAGTTGATTCTCAATGGATGCAATCTCTCCTCTTGAGTGTTTGACCGACTTATCCCAATCCGCCTCATGCGTTAGGTATTTTTCAATAACTGCAAGGTAGGTGGCTGTAGTCTAGCTGGTGCTCAGACACAGGATCATCATTACTTGGTGCATAGACATCATGCCACCACTTCTTCAACTGTTCCAGACTCAAGAACCTAGGCTCAATCTTCCTTCTTCCTGTTATTATCTCGAAAAGCAATGGATCCATTGTATACGCCGCTCAGGGCATCATCAATGTGTTTTCTTTGTTTATAAATCTTCTTCAACACCTTCTACCCAATCTACAGTGACTTTGTTCTTAGGGGTCCTGCTCTTGATGACTAGCTCAATCTTCTCTGCATCAGACAATGAGGAACCGACTGCTGCCTTACTTGATTCGGCCTGCACTCAACATGAAAACCACAGTAAAAACTACAAGAAAGCAAGGGTAATCCATTAAACATCGTTAGAATGCATCTCATATAGTCAAGGTGTCATTAAATCTCATATAAAATGACGACAACAAATTTTGGGTTTCAAGACCATTTGCGGAATCTGAGCCAAAGAGAAATTCAAGAAATTCTAGACCGATCGGATTCTAATGGGATAACCTAGAAACACCTACTTAATCATTAAACTTGTTCATTTTTTATCAATAAATCACATGAGAGATCCAAATATGACATGAAATAATCATTAAATGCATCATGAATTGTAAACGAATCAAATTATTTCATGTTTCTTTAGTTTCATCAAAGTTTGGAAAAATCTGTCTAGGATGGATTCCAGTGAAGGACGGGCCAAAGAGTATTTTCAAAAATTTCGGAGATGGAAGATTTTAGAGAAATCTAGACTTGACAGAAATTCGAGGTTAAGGGACAATTTCGGACTAAACGGAGATTCTCGAAACAAAGGCTTCGACAAGAGTTAATCATTTCGCTGAAAAGTCTCAGTGACTTCGAGGAGTCTCACTGAATGAGGTCACTAGGATAGGTCTCGCTAAGACTTAGTGGTTTCAGTGTAACATCCTGGTGACTAGGTGAAGTCTCAATGAAGCAGATGAGTGTATTTTAGCCAAAAAAAATTCATTCAGAAAGAAGCCACGCCGAATGGGGCACGTCTCGCCAAAAGCAAATGTGAAAGTCTTGTCGATGAGAGATTTTCTTCGATATAAAGTCACATCGAATCGGCCATGTTTCACCGACTTTCAAAGTTTAATTAATCACTTTTTCCAGAAAATAGTTTATCGATATGAAGTCTAGGTGAAGTCACGATGACCTGCCGACTAGGGTTCCGTTTGGATTCAGCCAGAGGTCTCGGCGAAAAGACTTGGGCTAGCTAAGAGAAGAAGGCTTCGCTACAATGTCTTGGTGAACATTGGTAGTTACAGCGAATCATGTAAAGTATTGGCAAGAGTTGGAATCTTGCGGTAAGGTCCCAATGAAAGATGGATGTCTCCTCGACTGAAAAGGACAAAGCTCAGTGGAAGTAAACATGCTCGGTGAAAGGTCTCGTCGAAAGCGAAAGTTACAGCGATAGAACAGAAGATCGGTAGGACTTTAGGGACCCGCCATGACATCTTGGTGACCGCTAGGAGTCTTAGTGACTGATATGCATACAAGATTTCATTGGTGTAAGAAACGATAGTGTCACGGCGATTCAACATGAACCTAGGAAGACCACTTTGGTGAACCTCAAGGTGGTCGATATGATATCACACTGACCTTGAAAGGTCACAGCGAATAAAATCCAGAAGGGATGGGTTATCCCAGACTATGACGCTGAATCATGATTTTACTCAAACACCAGATTAGTCAGGAAATTCAAACATTTAAACACAGAGCAAGTCAGGGATGGACCTTTCATAGATTTTCTTTGCATTCTAGGCCTGTTTTAAGATGACATAACTGGAAAGGACATTGCCCCCAGGTTTAAAACCCTATTCATCTGCCATTAGCACATGGTCAAGCTCAGAATTCAGCTAGGAGATGACAAATGAAGCAATACTAAACAACCCTAGCATGAAATAATCCAAGAGACCCAGAAACCAATTTAGATACACCCCTTAGGATACACATGGAGCCAACAATATAATCAACAGGACAACCAGGAAAGGATTTCGGGAATCTGACGACAGAGTGGAATCTGGGAAAATCTGGAATATGAAAAAATCCATGGATCCCCAAAATTCCCGAACAATAAGGGTCCAGTTGGAGATCAAGCAGGATCCAAGAAAATCCGATCAGGGAAAAAGCCCGAAATTCATCCAGAACTCAAGATTTTCATTGAATAACCTAGGGAAACACCTAGGCATTCAAAGTATACATTTTAAGCACATGCCTAGGTAAGAAAAAACCTCAAAAGAAAAGGGGAAAAACACCAAAAATGAAGTGAAAGAGGGTTCCTGCTTTCAGCGGGGCGTGTGTGCAAAAAACTGCACAACAGGTTTTCAAGTGCAATTCTAGGAGATTGAAACTGCAATAACTTTGAAACCAAGAATGGTCTCAACCTGATTCTTTTTCCAATTTTTTATTTTTCTACTTGGAATCCTCCCATATAATTTTTTTCCCCAAATACAATCAAATTTCAATACCTGTTAAAAATAGTATTTGACCAAAAAATGGTATCTAAAACTACAAAAACATCTAAGAAACTACAAACAAAAAATGAAAATTTTATTTTGGGTGATGCGGGATTTCCCTTACACCACTAGATGCTCCTGCATCAGACAACCAGGGTAATTTGACAAGTGACTCCATCACACCTTCGATTGTTGAGGAAAACACAAATGGTTAAGCTCTACCTTAGACAACTAGGAAAAATCCTCCATAGGCTTTCCTCTCCACTTTGGAAGATATTCTTCATATTGCCTATTTTTGGTACTCCTTCCCACATGACTATATAGGTTTTCTTCAATCTCCTCCTTCTCTGAAGTAGGTGTTGGAATACCATACTGTTCCATTGCTGGTACTTCCTCTACACCATCTTCATGATACTCTATCAAATTTGAAATGTTGAACATAGGTGAAATGTTGACTCCATCTGACAACTCTTACCTTATAGGCATTCCCTGAACCATGCCTCTTCAAAATTTTATAGGGACTGGATTTCTTCATCTTCAATTTATTATAGGTTCCCATTGGAAACCTTTCTTTCCTCAAGTGGACCATCACTTCTTCACCAACTTAAAATTCCTTATTCCTCCTCTTCTGATCTGCCTTAGCCTTATACTACATATTCATCTTGTTAATATGTTCTCTTACCTCCTCATGTACATTCTTGATGTGTTCTGCAAAGTCTTCAACTTCAACACTTATCTTCTTCTCTTTGTCCATCTTCCTTAGTTCTGGAGCAGTTCTGGGACCACCTCCATACAAAATTTGGAATGGTGATCTTCTCGTGCTCCGGTTGATAGAATTCTTGTAAGAAAATTCTACCTAGGGTAAGATCAGGTCCCATCCCTTGGGTTTATCTCCTACCAAACATTTCAGTAGATTACCAAGACTCCTGTTCACAACCTTAGTCTGCCCATCAGTCTGTGGATGGTGTGCAAAATTGAACTTCAACTTCATCTTCAAAATTTTCCACAAGGTCCTCCAAAAGTATCCCACAAACTTGGTATCATGATCTGAGACTATACTCTTTGGTAGACCATGTAGCCTCACCACCTCTTTGAAGAAAAAGTCAGCGATATGGACTGCATCATGAGTCTTCTGTCATGGAATGAAATGTGCCATCTTCAAAAATCTATCAACTACCACAAACACTAAATCATTCCCTCTCTGTGTCCTTGTAAAACCAAGAACAAATTCCATACTTATATCCTCCCACAACTTCTTTGGTAAAGGTAAGGGCTGATACAACATTGTATTATGGCTCACTCCCTTAGCCATCTGACACACCCTGCAACTCTGCACAAACTTCTTCACATCCTGTGATAACTGAGGCCAATAATAATGCTCACTGATAATGGCAATGGTATTATCCCAACCAAAATATCCTGCCATTCCTCCATTGTGCTTCTCCTTTATCAGGTCCTCCCTCATGGAACTCAGAATACACAATTGACTTTCCTTAAACAACATTCCATCCTGGATTATGAAATCCAACCACTTCATCCTGTCAACTTTAATAGGCTTCTTGCAAGATTTCCAAGCTTCTACAAAATCAGGATCCTCATGGTACAATCTCTTGAGTTCATTGAACCCAACCACTTCAATTTTCATCTCTGTCAACAATGTTTTCTTCCTACTTAAAGCATCTGCAACCATATTCAACCTCCCACTCCAATGCTTTAAAACAAAGGTATAGCTTTGCAAAAATTCTACCCATTTCATATGCTTCTGCTTTAATTTTCCCTGACTATTCAGGTACTATAATGCTTGGTGATCAGTAAACAAAAAAAACTCCTTCGGCAATAAATAATCTCTCTATTTCTTTAATGGTTGAACTATTGCATAAAATTCTCGATCATATACAAAGTACTTTTCTCTTTGCATCATTTAACTTTTTATTGAAGTAGGAAATGGGCTTAGCTTCTTGGCTCAACACTGCTCCAATGGCACAACCACTGGCATCACAATCCACCTGGAACACCTTATTGAAATATGGGAGGGCTAGAACGAGTTGTTTTGTTACTTTCTACTTCAACAAATAATTTTTTTTTGCTGCTATTGTGCTCCACTTGAACTCTTTTCTATCACCTCTCATTGTTTCAGTTAGGGGTGCACAAATACTAATAAAGTTTCTGATGAACTTTCTGTAAAAACTGGCCATCACCTTAATAACAGTTCTTGGGGTAGGCCATTCCAGAATAGCCTTTACCTTCTCTGGGTCCATCTTGAGACCTTTCGCTGAGACAACAAACCCCAAGTACACCAAATCCTTCATAAAAATACACTTCTTTAGATTAATCATCAATTTCTCCTCTCTTAACTTCTCAAAGAATCTATGAATATGCATTAAATGTTCATCCAGTGACTTACTGAATATCAAAATATCATCTAAATACACAATAATAAAACTCCCCAGAAACTCTTTTAGTACCTCGATCATGAGCCACATGAATGTGCTCGGTGCATTGGTTAGCCCTAAGGGCATGAATAACCACTCGTACAAGCCCTCTTTGGTCTTGAAGGTGGTCTTCCATTCATCTCCCTCACAAATCTGGATCTGGTGATATCCGCTCTTTAGATCAATATTTGTGAAGTACTGAGCTCCACTCAAAAAGTCCATTAGGTCATCCATCCTTGGCAAGGGAAATCTGTACTTGATTGTTATCTTATTTATGGCTCAAAATTTTGTACACATCCTCCACTCCCCATCCTTCTTTAGTGCTAGTACTCCAGGTACTACACATGTACTCAGACTCTCTTGAATCAAACCCTTTCTCAACAACTCCTGAACTTGTCTGTTAAACTACTTATTTTCTGTAGGATTCATTTTGTGAGTTGCTTTATTTGTTAAGCTAGCTCCAAGAATCAAGTTAATTTGATGACTGATCTTCCTCACTGGTGGTAAACCCTCAAATACATTATCAAAAACAATATCCTAAAACTCATCCAATAATCTAGAAACTTCTATTGGCACCTTCTCACTATCTTCTTTATCCATTCTAGGAATCAATGCATAACACATACACTCATGCTTCATGCCTTCTAAAAATTTCCTTCCATCAACATAAAAAACCATATCACTACTACATACCTTCTCTTCTGCCTCCTTTAGGGGTTTCAACTTATGGAGAACTCCATCCTTCGTCAGGGAATAAGTGTTTGCATGGCCATCATGTATAACTCACCTGTCAAACTATGATGACCTCCCCAACAACATGTGACATGCATCCATGGGGATGATATCACAAAGTACCTCATCGTGATAGCTCCCGATCTTGAACTTCACTAGGCACTGATCATTGACTAGAAATTTGAGGTCTTTCTACAACCAAAAAAATTGATACGGATCTTGATGCCGTTCCCTCTTTAGCTTCAACTTCGTAACCATCTCTTCTGACACCAGATTATTGGTGCTCCCACTCTCAATAATGACATCACAACATTTTCCTTCACATTTGTACCTTGTGCTAAATATATTCTTCCTCTGTTCTGGCTCTTTCTCTTTAGTCACTAGGGATTTTCTAACCACTAGGGCTTCTCCCCTTTCAACATCATCTAAATGCTTAGATTGAGCCTCCTCATTTGCATGTGCAACCCTTCCACAACCTTCTGGCCTTCTATCTATCCTTCCTTGGTGTTGCGGGAATTCATAGGCTTGATGCCCTTCTTCACCACACTAAAAACAAGTTCCTCTAAAACCACCTCTTTTGGATCCTTGCCCAGATCTTCCTCATCCTCTACCTCTTTGATCACCACTATTTTGATCATGAGAGCGGTAGAAATTATCACTCTTCTATCCTTGGCTGGTACCCACATCTCCATGTTTCTTCTCATCCTCATTTCGGCTTCCAAAAGATCTTTGACTACCCCTTCCACTTTGACCCCCTCATCCTTTTTGCTTGTTTTCAAATCTTTTATTCAAATTCTCTTCAACTTTCAGAGCAAACTAGTACACATCCTCAATGGTGGTCATTCTGACCAGGCTTAGCTCCTTTTGAATGCTCGATGATAACCCATTAAGATAATTGGCTACCTTCTCCTTGTTGGCCTCCGCATGCCCCATTTTGATGATCATATTATGAAAATATTATGTGTATTCTTTCACAAATCTATTTCCTTGCTTCAACCCTTGCAATTTCTTCAGTAGATCTAACTCGTAGTCCACTAGTATGAACTGCTTCTTCAGTTTCTCCACCATGTGATCCCAACTGCTGATCTTTCCTTTTCCTCTTCAATTTCTCTCCAAATAGATCTCTTTCCACCAAATATTTGCGTGGCCCTTCAACTTCATTTTAACAAACTTAAACCGATCTGGGTACTCTATTTCTTCATACTTGAAATAATCCTCTAGCTCATTGATCTAGTCGATCAACTCTTTCGGGTCTATACTTCTAGAACAACTGGGAACTTTTATTCTGGGTCTTTTTCTGATCTTCAAAATGGCCCCTATCAGTCACATTTGTTCTTGATCAATCACTTCTTCTTCATCTTCTACATTTAAATCTTCCACCTCTTCTTCATCCTCATTTTCTTCTCTCCTTCTCGGGTTTAACCATCTTCTCATTTGTTCTTGCAATGCATCTATTTGTCTTTGGAGGGCTCTGAAACCCTCAACCACCAATGGATCTCTTCCACCAACATTTATGCTACCTTTGCTACCTCTAGCACCACCATGCCTGCCAAACATCACTCTTGGAGGTGTTGATGGTGTTTTCTGCACAGCAACAACTCAGACATAATGCAATATTCTATCTCTCTTGAAAGGTTATTCTCAACAATAAATTACTGAAAATTACCCCAAGGTCTCTCGGGTGTTAGGTCATAACAATGCATAAAACAACTCAGATAAAATGTGAAATGTTGGTAATCACAATCGGACCTTACTACAAGCAAACTGTATCTTTTCAATTTATCAGATCTGACAATATGATGATCTTAAAATCCTAAACCTAACTGAATAATAAAGAAACAGCAAAAGATAGGGATGCAAGGAAGTGATAAAATCTAAATTACTGAAAGGACAAGCAGTGTAAATAACATGTATCTGGAATGGACCTATCTCAAATAACCAATTCCTGTTCGACCCACAAGGCAATCTTACAAGAACAGTGCAATCTTAGGAATACAGATTTTCAAATCATAGACTTGCATCTACAACCGAACTTAAGCACATTTGAATATACGGTCCAGGTTGACTTCACCAGCCTACTACAATCAGATAGTTACTGGGAGTATAGACCTGAGATAGCTACAAACATTCCAAATATGAAATCACATACACCATTTATCCAACTAAACTGATTTATTTCTGAATATTAAACCCTAGATCTTCAAGCAATTTAAAAGATAGAACAAAGGAACCATGCAAGATGAGATAACACAAAGGATTTCACCAGGAATAACCACAATGTCTTCAATTGTATTAATCACCAGAAAATGCTGCAACAATTCAACTGTTCTGAATGTAATGTTTGCTTCAAGAAACTTCAAATGCTCTATTACTGTCTTGCTATGTCTATAACCAATGTCTCACTCTTACAATGAGGCAAGAATGCCTATTTATCAAATTTTCCCCCCAAAACATGTCGGCCCAGCCAAACATTTTTACAAAATAATCAAAAACTACCAAAACAGGTCGGCCAAGGAAACAAACTAAGGCACACATTTAATGCCATCATCCAAGTCGGCCAAGGCACAGTCCCCAAGGAAGTCCGGTCCAATGCATGCCCTATGATAATAGGGAAGCACAAATCTTGAGATAAGTATTAACTGCTACTTCCTTTGTCCTTCCTCTGCGCTGATGACCCTTGGACCTTCGAGAATATCCCCTCCAGCTCAGCAATAGGTGGCAACGGCAAAACCCTGAGCCGACATTTAATCAAATCAATTCCCTCATTGGACCGCTCAATGGTTTTCTTCCAGTCCTTCATGCTGGTCATGTACCTGTCAATTACTGCCAAGTAGGTAGCTGCATCATCAAGCAAATGGGAGGTGACAGCTCCATCAGATTCCGAGGCATAAACCTCATGCCACCATTCCATCAGTTGATCTAAGCTCAGATATTTGGGAGCTATTTTCTTTCTCCCTGTCATCACCTCAAAGAAGGCAATGCAACCATCATAAATTGCAGTGAGGTCAGCCTCAATTGATTTCCTTCGTTTTTGTATCTTTTTCAGGCCTCCTTGCCTGATCTGCAACGCCTCGAACCATTCCCATGGTTCATCCAATCTGGCAGAGGGAAGGATTCCTTCTTTGCCCAACTGCTCCTTGCTATGTCCTAAAATAATCCTTGACTTTTGAGCAGGAGGTCAATGTCATTCTTATCTTGAGAGAGGATACTCTCTAACAGCTCCTTTCCCCGAACTGCATCCTTGCCAACATATAGGATCTCCTTGATAGCTTCATCTCCTTGTGTCTGGACACCCATTAACCAGTCTGTGGCAGCCTGAGCGGAGGCCTTCATCTTTTCAATTCCGGAAATTGTTTCCTTGGGCAGAAATCCCGGAGTAGTAGAGGAGGACGGATGGAGAGACTGTAGAGGTTTCATGACCTCTTCTAAACTCTTCCTCAACCTTTCATTTTCTCTTTTTAGCTCTCATTTTGACTAGGTCTCCTTCTTCAGTCTGTCAACAATTACGGCACTTGACCCCTCAAACTCCTCAATATCCTGCTCAAGGGAGGCTGGCCCAAGGTTAATAGTTTGGATGTTGTAATCCTGGCCTGTTACCTCATCTCTTGTTTTATCTGCAGCAGGGGTGGCGATGTGAACTACCCGGTTATGCACTTCATCCCTTTCCACCCAGGAAATCACCCTTGCAGCCTTCTTCTTCTTCCCTTTTCCAATCTGAGATAACATTTCATCCCAGTCAAGAGGAGTGTCCTCTACGATCACTTGTTTCTTCTTTGCAATTTCTTTCTCCAGCCAGTCCGGGGCTACGGGGCCCGTCCGGATTTCCTCTGTTCTAGTTTCTCCCAGACCTTCTGTGGCTTTCTCCCCTTCCACAGCCGTCACCTCAACCTTATCCTCGGCTGTTACCTTGTCCCCTTCCTTCTCCAGAGTTTTCTCACTTTGACCAGCCTCCTCAAGTCCCAATTCTGGATGTACCAGTGATGGAGTCCGAGCAGGTAGGCTTTCCTCCGGTTCCGGTGATCCGCGGCCTTTCTCACTCTCCAGGGAATCTTCGTATTGTACCAAGGGAGAAGTGTGTCTTTCCTCCGTCTCTACCTCAAGCTCGGCAGCCTCACCGAACAATGTTCCCTCTTCGAACGGTTCTGCCTCTCCGCTGATTTCCTGCTCATCCGGATTCTCCGATTCTAGTACGCTCTGTGGAGGAGAAACAGGCTTGTCCCGTTCTTCAGCTAGCAATATTGGAGAAGAATCTTTCGGCTGTGGAGCATCCTTTGGGGAAGGAGTTCTGGATTTTCTGGTATACACCTTGGTCTTTTCCCCCCCAGAGCTCTCCACATCAACAACTGGAGGTTCACCCTCTGAAGTAGTTTGGTCTTTCTTCTTAGCCACCCTTGTAGTTCTGGTTTTCTTTGGTGGTGGAGGAGCATCCTCTCTTTCAGCTTTCTCTGCTTCTTCCTCATCCGAGGACTTGCTGATTGTCAGAGTCTTCCACCTGTGTTTTCCAATTGGTTTCCTCTTTGTTACAGGCTCAGTTCCCTTAGGACCTCTGACTTTGATCTTGAAGGGTGAGGTTTTGGTTGGTTTCCCTTTGGGGTCCTCTTCCCTGGATTCTTCAGAGGTGGACATGGGGTCGAGATTCCCCATCAAATCAAAAGTACAAGGCACATTAGCATTCTCCAACATCCAGACCTTATGCTTAATCCAAGAAAAAGTAAATCTTAGCACTGGAGCCATCAAGTCTTCCAACTCTGTTACCTCAGGCTCATTCCAATCAATGTCTACCACTGACCTATCCTTAATGGGCTCATAAACATGGTCTTGGACTAGTTTTCCATCGTCATCCAGCTGATCCAGAATCAGCTTCACATTATACTATCTAATGGCCTCTACAGGCAGCCGGGAATACCTTTTCTTCCTCGCATCAAGGTCATCCTTGATGTTGACCCAATAGTCCTCCAAATCCTCCTTATTCCTGTATTCCCGGGTAGCCCTTTTCTGTGCCTCTCTGGTTATATCAAAGTTCATTCTCTTTGAATGGAAAGAGAATCCATATGCGGCTAACTCCTCACCTGCAGTGTGAGCCGATTGGATGGACGGGCACATTTCCCCCACGCCAATCCCAAGGGGAAAGTCACCTCCAAAGCCAGTCTTATGCTTCTCCCTCTTCACCACTGCATCAAACTCACAAATTTGTCTTACGACCTCCAGTAGCACTATGCGGTCAGTGGGATACCTGGGAAATCTGTAGGGTGCAACAGGGCATCCATCAATCCGGAGATAAGTGAAGGTGGGGAACTGGATAAACCATGCCCCGTAATTCTTGATCAACCCCTTAGCCCCATCGGATAATCTGATATGTTCTGCATTCTGAAGGGTCCGGGTAATGTGCATTGTAAAGGCATCATTGGCCCTCCTATAATCTCTGTGTCCCAAATGTAGCTCCGGATAGACTTCGTAGATGATATCCTGCCCGATAGTTCCCACCGGAGTCAGTCCCTTGTAAGGATAGGAGATGGCTAGTACATACATGATATAGGAGGACATGGTGAACTTCTTCGACTCCAAGACATTCCTCAGTTGTTTGTCTATTTCCGCACTGATGAGACCTGCCCAGTGATAATTTGTTCCCTGACTCATCTTGGTGATCATGTGGACCATCCAACTCTCCAATACTCCGGCAGTTTTAAGTCTGGCCACCCTGCTCAATAGTGTGATGGCATCATAGATATCCGGCCTGAATTTCACCCTGTGCAACTGTTTAGGCAACTTGGAGTGGTGGGATTTTGGCTTCTCCAGCCATGAATTAATGATCTGTTGAGCCTTAACTGGCTCGTTCTCATAATATGTTCGAGCTGTGTCAATGTTTAAGGCACAGACCGAGGGGAGATCCGGCATGCTGAAGGCCCGGGCAATGGAGGCAGGACTGAAGTTTGCCAAGACTCGTCCCTCAGTGCTGACCACCATCTGTGTATCAAAAGCGTACTGTCTAGCACACTCCAAAATCAACTCGTAGCACTGGACCGCTGGAGGGAACCCTGCCACATGCACCAATCCTGAATTCATCATTCCTTGCCTCAAGGCTGATTGGTCCTTCTCAGCTGTTCTTTGTTTGAACTCCTCGTACCGCCACGCACCAACGTTGGTGTCAGATATCTCAGCCCACACGGAAGATATCTTACTTTCTGGAACCTGACTCTTCATGTCTAATCTCAATCTCTCTATCTCAGAAACTGAAGATGCCCCTGCACCACCCTTGGACTTCCCAGTAGCAGCCTTGCTTGATTCGGCCTGCACATTCAAGAATTATTATTAGAATTCAATTATTGAGCTCATATCAATCCAAAGGGTTAGCACACATCATATAAATCCATTAAAATCCATTGCTAATTGCCAATCTTTCGAGATCCGGAGAAATCCAATAATCTGGGAAAATCATGTAAACCGAGAAAATACCGTCGGGGTGGAATTTCGGAGAAATCCGACCTAGACGGATTCCTGCTGCCAAGGCATTATTAGACATATAAATCATTAATACGCTCAGAAAATAAAAGGATAATAGTTAAAAATTACTCATTAGCAACAGGAAATAAGTATAAACGATCATTCCATCAATCCTATCATCGAAATATACAAAAGAACGCAACCAGACAGGAAATCCGGAAAAATCCGGATGGAACGGATTTTCGCGGACAGCATCAAATGCACCGAAAATTAACCCTTCCCGCGGAATAAGCCCAAACCGGGAAAATCCGGGAGCAACGAAATTCCGCGATGGTCCTCGAAACCCGAAAAATGGAAAAACGCGCACCAAGACCCGAACGACCACAGGATCTCCACTACCTGAGCTCGAATGATCCTAAAACCGACGATAATCAACAATCTCAAGCAATGCAAAGGACCCAACTCCCAAAAGCCCTCAAAAGAAGGAACCCCCGTGCTGAAACGATGATGCCCTAAATCAAATGATCGAATTCCCGCCATTAAAACCAGAGCAAGCTTTAGGGTTAAAAATATCGGTTCAGGATTACCTAAAATCCCTCTAATCCTCATAGGACGGGAAGCCAACATAACACGGGACGAAAGTTACTCAAGCATAAAATAAAATCATCGTTCTAGGCTGAACACTAAGGGAAACCCTAATTTCGCATGATAACACATTTAGCGCCCGCAACAAACAAGCAATCCGACCCAAAATGCCACCCAAAGGATAAATATGCAATCCAACGGACAAATGGAGCTCACAGGGCACGGATAATGGGGTTCCATAACAAAAACGGGATGGACCTCGACTCTATAAATACAAAGTCAAAATCAAATCATGGGCCGACCCCAAATTTAACAATACCCGGTGCAAGAAAACCCCAAATCATCCCATAAGCAAACGAAAGAGTAATGGATACATACCATGGATCAAAGCGAGCGGAAATCGAGCCCAGAAAATCGACCACGTGGCAAGCACGCCCAAGCAAAGAGAAATCGGCAACAACACTCAAGAAATCCCCGTGCAAACAAACCAAGATCAATCCCTCAAAGCCCAAATGAAAATCTCAATCGCCAGAGCAGTCAGCAAGGGAGCAATGAAGTTAGAATGAATCAGAAAATGCCCTTAATTCGACCTTATACCCGTCTGAGCAAAGGTACCTCAACCATTAATGCGTGAAAAGACGTTTCTGACAAGTCCGGAAACCCGAGCCCCAAGCGGAATTTCGGAAAATCCCATAATGCGCGGAAACACAGATTTCGCGGAAATGCATAAACCGGGGAATGAGGAAGACCGGGATTTTGACAGGATCCGGGAAAATCCGATAGGACTGGAAGATCCCGAAGTCAGGCAGAAACCCAGAATCGGAGAATCCTGCCAGAAACAGACAAGGAACCAGAGCCCGGAAGAATCCGCCAGAGGTGGAAAATCCCGGATCCAGGTGAAAACCCGGACTTGGCCCAAAACTCAATTTCAATCAATTCCAACCTCAGGGCAAGGGCAGAGCCAGCAAGACCAACATGTCAAGACCCTAAAATGATAAATCCAATAAAATCAAAGGTCAAAGACACCAAAAAAAGGGGGGTCCCTACTCCAAGTGGGGCGTGTGTGCAAGAACTGCACAACAGGAGGCATCTTGAATATTTTAAACCCACAACCATGGTCTTGGTGTGAATTGCCTCACGATCGGCTATCTGTCCACATGCTCAAGAAAACCTGCTTTGATACCACCTAACGAGGGTGTTAACCCAAGACACATACATAATGCACACAACCAGATAATTTTATTATCATTCAAAAAAATGATAATATTACGTGTAAAGGATCTCAAATCCTCGAGCTCTACAATACATGCATGCTACAAAACTATAGAATTCCCCCTTTTCGTAGTATGCAAATTTTTTCCCCAAAAAGATACAAAAATCAGAAAACCCCCCCATAAATAGCTCTTTTTCAGTTTTGGAGCCAAAACAACATTCAAATTATGAGCTTTGGCGGTTTGGTGCCAAAATTACAAACTTAAATTTAAATTTTAAAACCTTATTCAAAAATTAGCACATTTTTGAAAGTGCACTAACTTCCAGGAGCCATAACTTTTGACTCGAGACTCTATTTTTTGAATCGTTTGAACCATTGGAAAGGTCTCAAAGTCAAGAATGTGCTCATAATTTTCTATGCCAATTTCAACAAGTTTTGGGGCTGTTTAATTCCTAAAATCTGATCTAGAAGGTTTTCAAGTGCAATTCTGAGAGCTTGAAATTGCAATAACTTTCAAACCGAGAATGCTCTTGGCCTAATTCTTTCGCCAATCTTCTTATTTTTCCATTCTAAATTCTCCCATATAATTTTTTTCTCCAAATACCTTCAAATTCCAATACCTACTAAAAATAACAGTTAACCAGAAAAAGCAAAAAAAAAAATTGGAAGTTGAGAATTATATTACGACGAAAAGGGTATCCAAAATTGCAAATACATCTAAGAAACTACAAACAAGAAATGAAAATATTTTTTTAGGTGATGCAGGATTGCCCTTACACCACTGGATGCTCCTACATTAGAAGACCATAATGCAATGTCCCTTAAAGATACTTGAGAATCCTTTTAGTATCACTCCAATGTGTCTCCTTAAGTTCCAACATGAATCTAGATACTAGGATTACATCATTTGTGATATTTGGTTTGGTAGTGGTCAAATAGAGAAAACATCCAACTAACTATTTGTAAAGAGTAAGACTCACAAAAGTAGTACCATCAGATTGGAAAACTTAAGTCCAACTTTCATAGGTGTGGCCATAGTATTTCAATCTTGTATAAGAACCTTTCAAGAATATTTGAAACATAATTTTATTGTGACAAAAATAGATCATATGTATGTTGTCAAACTTCAAAACTAAAAAATAATAAAAATGTCCTAAAGAGTCATTTCAAATTTTGAAACCATAGATTCTCTAAGTTTTATAAACAAAGGAATTATTCCTAGTGTCTATCATATCATCCATATAGAGAAATAATGAGAAAATTTTCACTAGAATGTCTAATGTAAATATTAGGATCAAACTAACTCTTTACAAAACTTTTGTACTAAAGATATGAGTCAATTATGGAATATAATGCATGAGGTGCTTGTTTCAAGCCACACAAGGACTTCTTCAACCTATAAACAAAATGTTTTTTGAAGGCACTTCAAAACTTTAAGGTTGAGAAACCTAAGCTTTTTCATCAATATAACCATTCAAAAATGCACTCTTAGCATCCATTTGATAAATAGTCAATCCATTTCAAGCAGCTAAAGGCAAGACTAATCTAATAGTATCCATATTGGCTAAAACAACAAAAAAATTATGTAATTAATGCCTTCCTATTAAGGATACCCTTTTGCAAACAATCTAGCCTTATGTTTATCAATGCTCCCATTGTATTTATACTTAGTTTTATAAATCTATTTTGTACCTACGATAATCTTACCAGTGGGAAATTTGACCAACTCCCAAGTGTCATTTCATTCAATGAATTTCATTTCTAATGAGGGAGAAAACCCGAGACACAAAATAACACTCACAGAATAATATTTTATTCAAAAATATTGAACTCTTACATGTCGAGGATCTCAAATCCTCGAGCTATGAGATACATGCAATTACAGACTTACAGAAATTACCCAGATTCTCCTTTCGCAGCATGCGAACTTCTTTCCCCCAAAAGTTACTCAAAAATTAGAAACAAGCCCATAAATAGACCCATTTTGGTTTGGAACCAAAAAAACCATTCGAGATAATATTTTTGACGGTTTGGCACCAAAATTACAATTTGAAATCTAGATTTAAATTCACATTAAAAAATTAGCACATTTCTAAAATATGCACCAACTTTCGGAAGCCATAACTTTTAATCTGACCGTTGGTCTTGAAGGTAGTCTTCCATTCATCTCCCTCACGAATCTGGATCTGGTGATATCCACTTTTCAGATCTATCTTTGTGAGGTACTGAGCTCCACTCAAATAGTCCATCAGGTCATCCATCCTTGGCAAGGGAAATATGTACTTGATTGTTATCTTATTTATGGCTCGGGAGTCTGTACACATCCTCCACTCCCCATCCTTCTTTGGTGCTAGTACTGTAGGTACTGCACATGGGCTCAGACTCTCTCGAATCAAACCCTTCCTCAATAAATCCTGAACTTGTCTATTCAACTCCTCATTTTCTATAGGAGTCATTCTATGAGCTGCCTTATTTGGAAAACTGGCTCCAGGGATCAAGTCAATCTGATGATTGATCTTCCTCATTGGTGGTAAATCCTCAGGTACATTATCAAAAATAATCTCCTGAAACTCATCCAATAGTCCAGAAACTTCTATTGGTACCTTCTCACTACCTTCCTTATCCATTCTAGGAATCAATGCATAACACATACGCTCATGCTTCATACCTTCTAAAAATTTCCTTCCATCAACAAAATAAATTCTAGCACTACTGCATACCTTTTCTTCATCCTTCTTCAGGGGTTTCAACTTATGGTGGACTCCATCCTTCATCAAGGAATAAGTGTTTGCATGGCCATCATGTACAACACGCCTATCGAATTGCCATGACCTCCCCAACAACATGTGACATGCATCAATGGGGATGATATCACAAAGTACCTCATCACGATAGCTTCCGATCTTGAACTTCACCAGGCACTGCTCATTGACCAAAAATTTGTGGTCTTTTTGCAACCAGGCAATCCGACATGGGTGTGGATGCCTTTTCCTTTTCAGCTCCAACTTCGTAACCATCTCTTCTGACACCAAATTATTGGTTCTTCCACTATCAATAATGACTTCACAACATTTGTCTTCATACTTGCACCTTGTGCGTAACAAATTCTTCCTCTGTTCTGGCTCCTTCTCTTTAGTCACGAGGGCTCTTCTAACCACTAGGGCTTCCCCCCTTTCAGCATCATCTGAATGCTTGGATTGAGCCTCCTCATCTACATGCACAACCCTTCCATGACCTTTTGGCCTTGTATCCATCCTTCCTTGGTGTTGTGGATATTCATAGGCTCGATGCCCTTCTTCACCACAATGGAAACAAGTTCCTCTGAAACCATCTCTTCCAGGCCTTGGCCCAGATCTTCCTCATCCTCTACCTCTTTGATCACCGCTGTTTTGATCACGAGGCAGTAGAAGTTATCATTCCTCTGGCTTCGACTGGTACACACATCTTCATTTTTCCTTTCATCCTCATTTCGGCTCCCAAAAGATCTTCCACTACCCCTTCTGCTTTGACCTCCTCGGCCTTTTTGCTTGCTATCAAATCTTTTGTTTAGCTTCTCCTCAACTTTCAAAGAAAACTAATATGCATCCTCAATGGTGGTCTTTCTGACCAGGCTTAGCTCCTCTTGAATGCTCGGTCGTAACCCATTAAGATAATGGGCTACCTTCTCCTTGTTGGCCTTTGCATGGCTTGTTCTAATGATCATCTTGTGAAAATATTCTGTGTATTCTTTCACAGATCTACTTCCTTGCTTCAACCCTTGCAATTTCTTAAACAAATCTAGCTCATAGTCTACTGGTATGAACCGCTTCTTCAGTTTCTCCACCATGCGATCCCAACTACTGATCTTTCCTTTTCCTCTTTGATTTCTCTCCAACTGGACCTCTTTCCACCAAATATTGGCATGGCCTGTCAACTTCATTTTTGCAAACTTAACTTGATCTGGGTCCTCTACTTCTTCATACTCAAAATATTCTTCTAGCTTGTTAATCCAGTCGATCAACTCTTCCGGGTTCAGACTTCCGAAATAACTGGGGACTTCTATTCTGGGTCTTTTTCTGATCTTTGAAATGGCCCTTATCAACTGCATTTGATCTTGATCGATCAGTTCTTCTTCCTCTTCTACATTTAAATCTTCCACCTCTTCTTCATCCTCACTTTCTCCTCTCCTTCCTAGGTTTAACCCTCTTCTCATCTGTTCTTGCAACACATCAATTTGTCTCTGGAGGGCTCTGAAACCCTCGACCGCCAATGGATCTCTTCCACCAACGTTTCTACCACCTCTGCCACCTCTGGCACCACCACGCCTACCAGGCATCACTCTAGGAGGCATCTTGAATACCTCGAACCCACAACCACGGTCCTGGTGCAAACTACCTCACAATCGCCGATCTATTCACATGCTCAAGAAAACCCGCTCTGATACCACCTAATAAGGGAGTAAACCCGGGACACAAAATAACACTCACAGAATAATATTTTATTCAAAAATATTGAACTCTTACATGCCGAGGATCTCAAATCCTCGAGCTTTGAGATACATGCAATTACAGACTTACAGAAATTACCCAGATTCCCCTTTCGCAGCATGCGAACTTCTTTCCCCCAAAAGTTACTAAAAAATCAGAAACAAGTCCATAAATAGACCCATTTCGGTTTGGAACCAAAAACAACCTTTGAGATAATATTTTTGGCGGTTTGGCACCAAAATTACAATTTGAAATTTAGATTTAAATTCACATTAAAAAATTAGCACATTTCTAAAATATGCACCAACTTCCGGAAGCCATAACTTTTAATCCGACCGTTGGATCTTCAATGATAATACCTTTTCGGAAAGCTCTCGAGAAGACAATTTTCTGCAAAGTAGGACCTAATGGCATCTACTTTGGTTTTTTTGCAAATTTTTAGGCCCATCTGGGACTGTTTAGTGCCTCAAACTGAGCTCGGAAGGTTTTTCAGGGCAAAAAGCAGAAACTGGAACTTGAATAACTTTCAGACCGTGAATGATCTTGACTTGATTCTCTCACCAAACTATGTGTTTTTCCATCCTGAACCTTCCCATAAATTTTTGTCTTCCCACGCCTTCAAATTCAAACCTGCTAAAAATAGCAGTTGAGTAGAAAAAGCAGAAAAGCAGTTTTGAAAGTTGGAAACTCTTATTCGACAAAAAGGGTATTCAGAAATGCAAAAACATCTACAAAAAGCAAACAACAGGAACATAAATGGAAAACATCTTTTTGGGTGATGCAAGATTTCCCTCACACCACTGGATGCTCCTGCATCAATTTCAATCTTTGTGGCTGCAATCCATTCTTCTTTTCCACTAGCTTTTGCAAAATATTCTAACTCATCATTCTACATAACTTGATTCATAAGAACATAGTTATGTTTTGTATGGGACCTTGTAATCATTTGATCAAAGTTAGTGTCCAACATATTTAGTTATTCTTTGGTATTTTTGATATCTCTTGGTCTCCACACTTGAGGATGATGGTTTTGCATTATTAATGAATTTTGATTCATTAGACACAAGTAGATGAGAGTTTTCGCCACTTACATTATTCAGAAGGGGTTTATATTGCCTCAAATCAATCATAATATTCTTATCTTTTTCATTAGGAGCATATTGTATTCTTTCATCAAATATGACATTTGTACTTATGATTAATTTCTTATTGATAAAATCATATAAACTATAATATTTGTTTTTAGAACCATAACTGGTAAAAAATCATTTGAGGTTTTCATCCAACTTTTTTCTTTTTCTCTCTAGGTATGTGTACACAAGCAACACAACCAAATTCCCTTAGATGAGCTGAGAATGTGTAAAAATAGACCAAGATTATCTAGGAGTGAGCTTCTTTTATGGGAATCCTATTCAATAGGTAGATTGTAGTTGTGACAACCTACACCCAAAAACTTTTATCTAGGTTATTTTCTTTCATCATGCTTCTAGCCATTTCAACAATAGTCCTTTTTTTCCTCTTAGCAACTTTATTTTGACGTAGAGTGTAGGATGCGGTAAACTCTCTCAAAACCCCATATTGTCTACATAAATTCAAAAATACATTTGACCTATACTTGCCCCTATTATCTAATATGATGACCTCAATATATTGACCACTTTGATTTTCAACTAAGTATTTGAACTCAACAAGCTCATAAAAAAATGGGATTTATTAGCTAAACAAAAGATCCAAGTTTTATGAGAAAAATCATCAATAAAAGTGAGAAAGTACTTGGATTCATTTAGAGAGAGAGTTGCTATAGGACCACACAAATGAATATGAATAACTTTAAGAGGTTTTCTAGCCCTTCTAGACAAGCCAAAAAAAAGGTAGTTGAATGTTGATTCCCAAACAAACATTTTTCACAAACTCCTTGTTTATTCTTAATAAATAGAAATCATTCAACCATGCATTTATTATTAAGAAAAAGAAAACCACCAAAATTGAGATTCTCATACCTTTTATGCCATAGATGACTATCATACAATTCTCTAGTACTCGAGACTCGATTACTTGAATAAAATCAAAGGGGAAACATGTGATCGCCATTCATCTATGTTCATGCAACCACATTTTTTTATGATTTATCTTTGATTATACATTAATTCTTTTAGAAATAACAAAGTGTTAGAACTAAAAAAGTGTTAGAAATATGTTTAATTTTACCATTCTCATAGGTTACCTCAATTTTTCCTTTTCCTTTAGTCAAATATATTTATTATTCCCCAACGCAATATTACTATTATGCTTTTCATTAGATCAATACATATTTTTATTAGAAGTCATATGTGAAGAGAAACTAGAATCAATATAGCCATAAAGTATCTTCATTTGAATTTGGGTTCGAATAGAAAAAAATAGATTTTGTGTATCTTTTGTAGTATTGTGAGAAAAGTACTTATGCCAACATTCAAAATCATAACGGCCAAATTAATTACAATGAAAACACTGGATATGTCTTTTGTCTCTACCAATATCCCTACTTCTACCTCAACCTCTATCTTTGTAATTGTTACTTCTTCCCTAAAATTCATAATCTCTTCCTTGATCATAGCCCCTACCTCTACAATTGTGACTAGACTCACCTCTATGCTCATTTTTGGGATGATAATCTTGTCATTTTTAGGTTTGTGATTGTGACACCTAATTCTAACTAAATGATTAAATTAATGATCATTTTCACTTCATCTTGATAATTGAATAATTTCATATTATCCATTCCTCTATATTAATTAAATAGTTAAGGTTATTTAATTAATTTATTAATTATTCCTCTGTTCCTCTGTATTAATTATATAATTAATGTTATTTAATTAATTGACTAATTATTCTTCTATTCTAAAGTTTAACTAAATAATTTATTATTATTTAGTTAATTATCCATTTTCACACTTCCTAAATTAAATAATTATTTTAATTATTTAATTAATTCATTTATCTCTCAACATTCTCTTCTTCCAAAATAAATAAAATTATTTATTTAATTTATTAAATTCAATTTTGCACATGTAAATAATAATTAAATTTATTTAATTATTAAATACTCGTGAAAATTCCACCTCACCTATTGACTAAGACTTACTCTCAATCCACTCATCAAATAAACACACTTCACTCCCACTCACTTAGACTTCTCTAAGCAATCAATTCAATCTACTAATCATTAGTCCGAGTTAACACTCCAACCAATCCTCTTAAATGAATCACACAATCAGTTAATTGAAAGATGTAGTTAGTTAACTAACAATCAATTCCTCTCATCAATTCTCAACCACAATATTTTCAAGATCTCTAATCTAATCTCAACCGTTGATCAATGTCATCGAATATCTATAAATGCAACCATCTTATCATTCATTTTTCATCTTAGATCATGTAGGAAAACTATACTTGTATTTTGTAGGAGCTTTTATGTTTATTGTGCTAAATACAAATTTGAGAGCAAATACTATCATACCATTTCTCCCAAGGTAAAATAGAGGAGAGCAATAGAGCTACATGTAAGGTAAATTGTATTGGTTTTCATGCTTATTTTGAATCAATTTACTTTTCTTTCTTTATTGTTGTGACTTTTGTGATTGTAATTCTTGTTTATTCATGCTTATATTTCATGTTTTTCAATCATGTTATTTTGAGGTCATACATTCTAGCACGTTTGGTGAGACCCCACATCCCTAATTTGATATTTTCCTTGAGTTTTTGAAGTTTATAGGTTACAGTGACGCTTTCGGAGTAGGTCAATTGATTTGACTAAACTATTTCAATGCTTTTGAAAAATCTTTTGAAGCATTTGTTTTTGCATAGTGACACCTTTGCACTAACTCAATGTGTTTTCTTTTCTATGACATGTTTGTTTTTGTGTCTCTATTTCAGGGTTTTACGTGTTTGACTATGGTTTGACTCATTTGTTGTAGTTTGGTGCTTCTGTCCTCTGTTATAGTGATACATTTATGGTGATCTAATGCTTCTAATTGGTAATCAATGATTTTTTTTTTGTTAGTTTTTATCTCATCTTTTGAATATTTCCAATTTAATTAGCCCTAACATGTGCCTGTTCTCTTGAATTTTATAAAATTTATCTAGCATGTGGCATACACTGGGAACAAAGTAATTTATGGACAACTAACAATGGGTTTTACAGATTTTCAAGTCTAGAATTTCACACTTATTTTGGTGCACTAAAATTTACAACTTGAACACTTCAATTTGGTGCATTATAAATTATTCCACATTTCATTTGGGATTAAAAATAATCCACAATTATCATCTTTCGATTTGGGCTTAAAACTAAACAAGACAAGCTCCATTTTGAATTCTAGATAAAATTAAACTCACATTTGATTTTGGGTACCTTAAAATGAATTCTATGTCATGTATGGTAGGTTAGTAGTTGCGTATGCTTTTTCCTCATGCCTTGTGCAACCTTGGAAATCAAAAGCATTATTAACTTGCAACCTATTTGTTCACTTGAGGTGTGGTTGTCTATGTATGCTCTCCCCTTGTGACTCCTAAGAATGATCTTGGGGAGTAGAAACAACACCATAATCATTTATTTTCAATAGGGGTCCTTCCTATGGACTTCATCACCCTAGGATTCAACCTCAAGCACATTTCCCGATGAGCTATATAAAGGGGGAGAGTGAAAGTTGTAACTCAAGGAGTGACTAGCATTGTTTGAAGCTGAGCCATGAGATCCTTGGTTCATCGAGACTTTCTTTGGTGATGAGAGCAGAGGATACCCCTCCCATCTCAAGCTATTACAAATGATCTCTTTGTTCATGATAGACCCTACTAACAACCTTTATTAATTAGAATCCTAGGAGCCATCGACCATTGCTTGATGATAGTGTAGGGTACAATATCACACCTAAAGCTACTCACTACATACTCCCTTAAGTAGAGATAAAAATTCTTGGGTTTGGTTTTTATAGCCTCCCAAGGAGAGAAGAAAGGTGAGCATGTTGTCATATTGGGCTTGTGCTAGTGGATTTATAGCTATCCACTTTTGCAAGAAAGGTGTTTCTATCCAATATTATAGATTATTAGCACTTAATTATGTGTGGGACTACATCAAGTATTTACTCCTATTCTGATTAATTAAGTTGTGTTTGTCTTCCATTCAATTTGTGTTATACCAATGACATCAAATAGTGATCTTTGGCTTGCGAAACTAACCTTACAAATATTGAGAGTCAGTCCTATATGTTATTGTTTGCTATTTATTTACTTGTCAAATTAGAAAAACACAAAATTAGTCATCAAATAGTCAGAAATTATCAAACCCTAGGTTGAGTTAGGTCCAAAAATTGTAAGTTATGTCTCTGTATCAAAGCTATGCATTTGACTATCATGTTTCATCACTTTTGTTGCATCTTGATGCCTTTATTTGCATGTCAATGCATATGAGTTTTTATCTAGGTGTGTTTGTCTACAAATCAATGCTTAGATGCAACTCAACACATTTGTCATAGAGTAGTTTCCTATCAAAACCTAGTCATAGTTACAATTATGTGCTTGTTTGTTAAACAGTGATGTTTTTCTCCATAACCCAATGATTTTTCAAAACCTCAACACTTTTGTCTATGGAAGTGCAATGCTTTTGTCTATGGTTCGACGCATTTGTAAAATGACACATTTGGCTATTAGTCAAAATTTCCAAAATAGCCAGAACTTGATCCCTAAAATTTTTTATCGGTCAACCACTAGTTAGGATTAGAGAGTTATTAGAAAGACGTATAGGCATAATCAATCCTCCTAAAAAAATAGCAACAAAAAACAAACATCTCACATCATCCTTTCATCTTGGGTCTTCTTAGAAACACATTTCATTAATTTGAGCCAAGCAACAACCTTATACACAACAACAAAAAAATAACTCATTTTATTATCAAACTAGAATTAGACAGTCAGATTTTGCTTTCATTTCACTCAATTTGGTTACCATTGTTAGATAGATTTTAGGATCAAGAAAGTCATATTTGTCTTTCATTTTACTCAATTTGGTCACCATTTGCAACTTTGGAAGATAAGGGTTTGAAGCTCAGATTTGAGAAACAAATTTTTATAAGAGCATTTTCAGCAAAAAATAACCTTTCCATTGCATCCGAGTGGCCAATTCCATGAATTTTAATATATAATTTTCCTATACTTGACAAAAGTTGTTTTTGGGGAAATTTGTTTTAGCAAAAAAGTCGCACGACCACCCTGCAATCGCCCAATTTGTGTTGTCATAGAAAAAATTGAAAAGAAAATTGTTGTTTTTGTTTTTTTTAAAACTGTTATTAGGATTTTATTAAAGTTTTTTTTTTAAATTTAAAGGAAAACTGCCCAAAGGTACTGCATGAGCAGTACCTCAGGCCCGCCCTTTGCATGGTATGGCACCTAATGGTATTGCCACCCTAGCTACAGATTAGGCCATACATATGTTGGTAGCCCATTAGGTTGCCCACTTTATAAGGGTGGCATGGGGGGATTAATTGCCCCCCCACCTATTTAATTTAAAAAAAAAAAATTAAAATAAAATATTTAATATAATTAAAAAAATGTTTTTAAAATAAAAATTATTGCACTAGTGCTCAACACTTTTTTCCACCCGCCCTTGGTTGCATGGGCGAGCAATACCCAGGCCAAAGGGGCTTTTTTTTTCCCCTTTTTTGGTAATTTTAGCAAGATTGGGAAAATCGTCATAACTTTTCATCCAAGAGTTGGATTTTGACAAACAAAATATCAACAGAAATTCGATTCCATGAAATATCCAATGGTATAGATATTTTTCTTAGATTTTTCTACTAGTGTGTTTTATAGCTTCTTGAAGTCAGATGCTCATTTTTCACTCCCAAGATCATAAATTTTTCCTCGTTCCTCTTTTTTTCATGATTCTTGTGGCATTGGAAAAGTCTTTCAGAGCTTTTCAGAGTTATGCAATTTTTTCCAGACTTGGCCCCTGGTATAATTAATTCAGTTTTTTGTGTTTTAACACTATGGTCAATTACTTGGATATTTTGGCCTTTGAAATCCTTTGTTTGCATGGGATGGCTTCTTTTGGGATACTTTATATGTTTATCCAAAATTTTTCCTTTTTGGACATTTTGAGCATCATTTATAAGCACTTTCTTATATGTAAACGCGTTGAGATAAAGTGCCACACTATTGTATATGTATTTTGGGGATTTTGCACATAAGGTTGTGCCATATTTTGTACTTGAATTGTATTATAAAGTACCATTGGGGGTTGTATGGTGCCTTTTTTATTTTCCATCACTCCTTTGTCAAGTGAGTGTCCCTCCATGACTACAACAGATCCATGTGATTCTTGCCTCATGCATGTTTTCCTTGTTTTTGCACACCTTTTTTTAGCTACAAGTACTTTCGTGTGCACTTTTAGATGTTTCTTCTCCTTCATGCACTACATGGTGATACAAATTTTTTTAGTGGATCTTTCATGCCTCTCCCAAGTCAACAATATGGGGGGTATTATACTATTCATGCTAATGCTTCCTTGGTTTCATTTTGGAGTGAACTATGTATCTAATATTTGTTCCTATGTACTAGGTGGATGCAGTGACTGGTTACCCATGCATTTCAGTGAGATGGAGAATTTACCATATAGAAACTCTTGCATTCCTATTTTGTGGAGGAAACATTTCATCCTTAATTGATCAATGTTCTTCAGACTACTGTAACCTATATTTTTAACTTACATTGGTTGAGTAGTGTTGTTGGGGTCAATCATGCAGATTCATGTGCCATCTTTATGTTCAATTGACATATGTTTTTCCTTTGTTTTCCACCTAATCATTGTTTGAGTAGTGTCGTTGGGGGAACTCATGCAGATTGTTGTCTTCTTGATCTCAATCATCTTATTTTTAGACAAGGTTCTTTAGTTATAACACGATCACAATCATCTTTTTATAGTTTTTTATAGCTTCTTCCTGATTTAGTGATGTTCTTCATGTTCCTATTCTTCTTGGGACATTATTTTGGAGGCTTCTTAGTCCTTCATCTTATTTTCACTCTTTTGGAGAGGTGTTTTCTCCCACATAGGTTTTATCCTTTTCTCCATTTATGAGAGTTTGTTTTGTACATGGGTACCTCATCAGGCCTTGTTGTTGGGACCCATATTTTGCATTTTTTCATTGGGTTTTCCTCCCTAAGTGCACTTAAGGGGGTGTTGGCATGAATAAAATCTTGTACCTAGTTAGTTCTTTACATCCCACCTAAACATACCACTAAATCTATGAAATCCTCCATAGGCTCCCACTTCAAACCTAACTACAACATACACCGACATAATAAAAATACCTACTCCACTCCAAAAACCATCTCATAGAAATATACTAATCCCCCTACTTACACACATCCACTACATAACACCCCTCCACCATACCAACATCATTTGCAATAGTACACCAATCCTAATCCACAAAATCCCTCATATGGTTATCAAAATCCACCACCATCAGACTATCTCCAAGGTCAACAATCACCACATCCCACATCCACATATAATCCAATAGATATGAATAATCTATCTCTTTAGATTCAAAACTTGTGACAAAAAATAGAAAACATCCACATGGGACCACAAAAAAAGAGTTATACAATAGAAGACATGTGTCCCTTCCTATTTGGCAAGACTTTATATATGCCACCCTTTCCACATCATTTTGAAATGCCTAAATTTGAAAAATATAAAGGGATACCCTCGTGATCACATGAGATAGTTCTACGTAGCTTTTTTAGAGGTAATACATGATGATACTTATCAAATCCACCTCTTTCCAAGAAGCTTAGGAGGGAAACCCATGAAGTTGTTTTCTAGATCCCTTGGGGGAATAAGAACCTTTAATGAAATAGTTGATAATTTTATCACACATTTCTCCTACAACATGGACCATGAAATAATAATGAAAAAATTATGTACAAATAAATAGAATGATGGAGAAACATTCACCTCTTTCTTACAAAGGTGGAAAAACTTAGCTAGCAAGAGCCAATATCACATCCCAAAAAAATAATTGGTTGAGATGTTCATCCAAAACATGAATTCTAAAGTGGGTTTCCATTTGAAAGTGCTATGTTCTAATTTCTTTGATAATTTCATTGAAATGGGGCTTAGTATTAATAAATCCCTGATTTCTAAAGGACTTGTTAAAATATTCAAAGAAAACAAAAACTTATTTAAACAATTCAAATGACAAGTCCTACTATTAGAATAAAAATAAAAATGTTGTCAATGCAATGATGGTGTGGTTGATGCTAAATGGATCAAAATTTCCAACCCACCTTACATATACCAGCACCAAGCAACATTCAAACATCAACAAATCTATAGGATATTACACAATGATCACCTTTTACACTCACCAACAACCCAGAATGAAAATTCACTCCTTTAGGAGAACCCATCAAGTCTGTGCTTCAAAAACTACTCCAAGAAAATATAGCCACTTTTTTAGAATTCAATCAATATGAACTAAAAGTTAAACCCACATGATAGAAGGAAACTGATTTCTATGACTACCACTAAGTAAAAGGACACAAAACTCCCAACTTTTTAAAATTGAAACACCTTATTCATGACTTAATAGTAAAAGGTGATATTGGTGTTGAAAACTAGGAAAATTACTCAAACAATGATCATGTGATCTTCAAAGATCTCTTACATAATCATGGAAAAGGAAATACCTCTAACCAAGGTGGTATCTCAAGAAAAAATACCAATTACACAACCATCAACTATGACTATATAGTTAGCCATATTGAGGAAGTTGAAAACCATGTATCAACTATCACTATAAAGAACTCAAAACTTGTATGTAATGTTACAACACATAGAAGAAAAATCACTCTACAAGGAGACCCATCTAGAACATCCATTACACCTCAGTTTAATGTAGTGGATCAATTGAATAAAACATCAACCCAAATATCCATTCTCAAGCTTTTGCGCATATCATTGACTCATAAGGATATATTAGATAAAGATCTTAGAGAATCATTAGTACCAACATATCTTAATATGAACCAATTTTAAGCTAGGGTTGGTCATATCACCGCTTCACATCATCTAATTTTTTTTGATGAATATAAGGCATCCCTTTCACTTATTCAAAATGATGCCCTTCACCTCAAAATATTTATCCAAAAACGTCACATAAAACATGTCCAAATATATGGTGTTGTTGGATTGAACATATGCAATTTAAAATTGGTCAAGATACTAGGATACTATGAGGAAGTTATAGATTCAACAAATAAAATATTAATTAGAGCTTATGATGAGGCTAAACATTCCTCCAAAGGGACCATTACTATTCTAGATAGAGTGGGACCACCAACCAAAGACACGGTCTTCCAAGCATTGGATCTCAAACTACCTTACAACATGCTTCTTGGTAGCCCATGGATCCATGCCATGTAGGTTGTACCTTTTAATTTACACAAATGTATCAAGTTCTATCATGAAGGAAATGAAGTAACTATTCTGATAGATCCAAATACTTTCCTAAATTGTAGCAACTTTCAAGGATATATCACACTTCGTGTTCATAACAAAACTGAAGAATCCTCCTCCAAGTCCTACTTAGACTCTTTAGAACTAGTTCAAATATATCATCACTCCATGATTATTCCTATAGTTAAGCTCAAAATTAAAGACAAAGGGTGTGGGTAATATGATATGGCATAATCTTTCTGTGTAGGTCAGCTTCCATCATCACCTAGATCACATGGAAAACCAAGTAAATCCCAAGCAACATCAACTGTGATAATCAAATGCAATTTGACTACCTTTTCTACACGGGGAAAATAGATAAGAATGTATAGATGAATACATTTCTAAGTGGAACTACAATGACAAAGAAGAATAGATTGTCATATTATCAGTAGAAAAGTACACTAAAGGATTCTAGATAATGGAACATATGAGATATGATAGAAATAGTGTACTTGAAGCATAAAAACAAGGAATGGTGGAACCTATCATAATAATTTTCAAACCAAAATATACAAGACTTTGGGAAATCGACTAAGGTGTCTACAACTACTAAAAGTACACCTATACATGCAAATAAAGCTATTTCTATTGATAAGTTACCTAATGAGGATACCATCAATGACTCCTTTGAGTGTATCAAAAACCTATTCCATGATGCAATTTATACAATATACTATATGTCTTATGAGCCTTCACCTACTTCTGATAACAAACTACTGCTTATATACCTCCAACTTATCGATTGGGACCAACACAATCCACCTAGTTTAGACATATTCCAGAACGACGAAGCTATAGCTAAGTTTATGGGACGTCGAGATGGTATACACCTAGGGGATCATAGAGATAGATTCATCATAGAATTGGATGCAATGGAATACTTTGGGGAGGATTCCAAACCTTTCATTCACAAAAAATTAAATGTATAAACAAGTCCCCTACTAAAAACTACCATGCGACACTTTCTAATCAGACAATAGTAAAAATAAAGGACATATTTGAGGGTTATAACCTTTTTGGGGTACCCAAGGATGGAAGGTTTGAAAATATCCCTATAGAAAAAGAGAGATATCTAGTTCTTATTGAGAAATATAAGGAGGAAAATATCAATACTATAGATAGTGTTAGGATAACATACTTTGCAGCTTCTTTATCTAAGGAAGAAATGATCAATTTCATTGCACTTTTTATGAATAGATAAATAAAATTCACATGGTCCTATGTAGATATGATTGGATTGGATCATAATATGGTATTACATCATCTAACAATAACACCAATAAAAAACTTGTGAAAAAAAAGCTACATAAGATGCACTCGCATATAACATTGCTAGTCAAAGAAGAACTTCAAAAGTTGTTAGATGTGGGATTTATTTGACCTATTGATTATGTTGAATGGATATCAAACTTGGTGCGAGTTACTAAACCCATTGGGGGCATGCATATATTCACATAATTCAAAGAATTAAACAAGTCATGTTTGAAAGACAACTTTCCTTTACCAAATGTCGATATGATCATAGATTTGGCAATGTGGCACATAATGTTGTCCTTAATGGATGGATTCTCAAGCTATAGTAAGAATCACATCACCATTGAAGACCAACATAAAACAAAATTCACCTATCCATGGGGGACCTTTTGTTTAAATTTCATGCCTTTCAGTCTTAAAAATTTCAAAGCTACCCATCAATAGGCTATGACAACTATATTCCATGACATAATGAGCATCTTGATGGAAGACTATGATGATGATCTACTTGCAAAATCAATCACCAAGGAAGGATATACTGACATATTGGCTAACATTTTTGATAGAATAGAATAGTACAACCTACAATTAAATCCTAAGAAGTGTGTTTTTGGGGTAACATTTGGAAAGTTACTGGGATATATTTGTTGACATGGCTATTACACACACCAAAATGTAGATAAATATTTTTCAATTGAACAAAGGAACCTATCTATCTTGAAAGAATCACTAGGATTTCCTGGTTAGAGGTAATGCTAGCTATCCTAAGGCTTGAGAATATTAGCTCTTGATGCACTAGGTTCACTCAAGGTTCATCGTGAAAATTGTTGTTAATCATAAGGGGCTGCTTGTTTTAAAGACTTTTAACTTTGACAAGATAAAGCAATGTAAAGATTCAACAAATATAACATGCACCACTCTTCATAATTCATTAGTCCAAATAATTCTAAAGGAAACTACTAATAGATGATATTTAAGAGAGAAAAGGCCTAAGAAATTAAGTTCTCCTAGCTATTATCCATGTAATCATAGAAAAATAACTAAACCAAAGCATAAACTATTTTGTACTTCACTAGATTACTTCACAACTACATATAAAATAATGTAATAAGTTTGAATAAAAAGAACCATTAACCACTGAATTAGTATCCAAATGCACCCAAATTTGGCATAGCAAATTGACTCTTTCAGTAGGAGTAAACAACATACTATTATGCAAGATTTATGATTTGGAAATAACCTTCAAATTTATTTGATATTAGAAAATTCTAATGTAAATACAAGTTTTTAAACTAGAATTGAACATAAAACATGACTTAAATGTAAAATTGGTGATGTTCCAACTTTAGTCTAATCATTTCAACAATTTCTGATCCTCAAAAACTAATATCATTCTACCTTTTATAAAATACAAGGAAACAGTCGATCAAAAGAGAGCACATTGATAACAGAAAATAAGCTAATCATTAAAAATCACGTGGCACAAGTGCATTGGTGGAAATAGGGAGATATTTGTCCTAGTTTCTAAAATAAAGTCAAAGTATGCACTTTGACTTCCTTTGTTGTAGTTAATATGCCTAAAAATTGTAGGAAAATGCCTATCGAGCTCTCTTCATTCTTCAAAACACGACAATAAGTCACTAATGCTTCCATTCAAAATTCTTGATCCTGATGATAAGTTTCACTGTCGAGAAAAACCTTCATTGATGGGAGTTGGGAAAAACCTTTGGTTTTGTTAGTTGGTCAATAACCTAGGTCCTCCTTTTTCCCAATAACCACTCCCCACCTTCAAATATTTTCCCTGTAAACTCATCTCAGGTTTCATACTTGTTGTCCTTTTAGTCTCACTACTTTGATCCTTTACCATCGTTTTCCCATAAGGGTTAATTTTCACATACACCTACATTTCTTGTTATAATTCACCACTTGCATCAACATAATGCCACTTTACAACTAACACATTTAAGCATTTTTAACTAACTTGTTGGAAGAAAAACTTCTTAAAATCATGCTTATGTGCTCTTAATCCTTTCCATTGTATATCCATGATTAGAATAATTCATTTGTTGGATTTTCAAAATTTTGGCTTTCTTACACGCTTCTGGGATTTTGGAATTATCAAGAATTTTGGAGGCTAATGAAAGAAGAATGCTAGGTGTTTCCTTTGTTATGAGTTTTATGAATACCCAATTACTTGACTACCCAACTACCTAACCAATACCTTTCTCATCCTTCTTAACCTCTAAAATATAACTTTAATACTCTAACGTACCCCTTTTTACACCTTTCTGAACAAAACCCATGGGCCCACAACCCACTGCATTACCCTCTCAGGGATTCCAATCCCACTATGCAATGATCTACTTTACTTGGGTCAAACATGATTGACTTACCTGAAATAATGCAATTAAACCAAATTTACCCAACCTGACACCAAACTTACCCCTTTTGCTCTTCTTGTGATGATTTGTGATCTTTGTGCTACTTTCTCAAGCCATTTCTCCTGCACTTTGTTGAGCAACTATTTTAAAAATTGGGTCCCCAAGCTTCGATAGGGAACTTGGGCATGTTGTGGAACCACACAACAACTAGAAACCAATAAAAATAAACTTAAAATAACAAGAATCCAAATAACTTGTCAAACTAAAACCTATAACTATTTTCCAAAATAATTCATCAAGTCTATTCGATTATCAGTATAATAATTATGGAATTATATAAAGAGTATTAGTGTGTTCTTTGATCAATTTACCACCTTTGAAGATTAAAAAAGAGGACTAGGATGTTCATACCAAGCTACATGATTTGGTTTGTCCTTCTAATCCAACCTTAGATATTAACTTGCATCTAGTCAAGTGTTCATAGCCCTAGCAATTGTATTATCTCTATAATTCCCTCCAAACATAGCTCTATTGCTAGCCAGTCATCCATAGCCCTAGTAGAGATATTTGGGTACCTAAAGAAATGATTTCTCTTTTGGTATTCAATTTTTTATTTTATTTTATTTTGATATTTATTTATAAGCTCTTTTTCTCAACTTGTTGGCATTGAAGCTTACTATTAGGTTGGGAATTATAGTGGTAGCAAAGGAAAACCTTTAGATTTTCTACTTGATATAAATATCCATTATCCCTTTCGTTAATTCCCAAGAATTTATTTAATTTTTGGAGCATGCAACTCTTAATGAAATTTCATAAGAATTATACTAACATCCAGAGTAATCATGACAAATTATTCTAGAAAATAACCATAAGTTTAAATTTATCACATACCTAGAATCTCATTATTTCAAAATTTAGATTCGTTAGCCACCAACTTGTCTAATACTTTCTATCTCTCGATGATTAAGATCAACTTTCCTAGGAGGATCTTAGATTGCAAATTGGCAGTTAATCTCGACTCCCAAATTAATGCCCTGCCAACTCATTATGATAACTTAGCCTCATGTTGAACATCTAGAATACTGAGAGGGGGTGTGGTGAATTAGTATTCCATAAAACCATTCAATTAATATCCATATAACCATTATCATAATTCTGACTGAATCAATGAGAAAGAACATAGAAACAAATCAATGCATCCATACACATGAACATCCAAATTTTTATGTGGAAAACCCAAAAAGGGAAAAACCACGGTGAGGGTTAACTCACAATCTATTATATCTAGATACAAGATATTACAGGGTTCATTTTTAGGACTCACCATCCTTAAAAGATTCACTTCCATAATACAAAAGATGGCTAACCACCAAGATACAAAGATTGTGGCTCATTTCCAAAAGACTTGAACTGATAGAATACACCTTCAATGTGTAGGGTTCAGTTCCAATGAAGCTCAGAATATGAAGCACTACCACACAAAGTAGTCACTCGAAAAATCTGCTCTGATCCATAATTGATAAAGCATTTAGGCTTGGATCTTCTTTCATCTTTCTTCCACACTTGCACACCCACTTCTCCCTCACACTTTCTTCTCTTCAAAACACCTCTTATATATACAAGTATATCTTATTCATCAATTAGTTCAACCTAATTAGATGAAAAAAAAATCAAAGCTTTCTTGTTGGCACCATATATTATTTAAAACATTTTATCCATGTACTGCATTATACCAAGTTGACTAACATCCATAAAGGATAACTAGTCTCCTTAATGAATCACATACGTTAGGTCAGCCAAGACTAGAACATAATTCATAGAATCTCCAAATCAACAAAAAACCCTCAAAGAAAAAAACTTCTGAATCTAAGACCACATCAATTTCTCATCATACTATCATCATAGAGACTACCAACAAAACTACAATATATGAATGTTCACCTTAAGAGAATGCAGAGTCTCCCACACTGATATGTAGAGCAAGGAACAAGAGAATATAGAGTTGAACTATGTCAGAGATAAATTTATGCTCACAATCCAAAACATCTCAAGATCTAGGATATAGCTTTCTGAATGAGTCCTGATAACATGGTTAAGAGATTAGAGTCATATCTATTTTTGTGGTGAATTTCGGACTCAAATACCAACACACTGGTTTGTCATAAAGGAACATTACCAGTAGAGAAAAAATTCTAATAAACCAAGTAAACTTCCCATATAGTTGTCACCATGTTGACATCAATGAAAAAATAGGAACAACCAACACAAACCATCCACACTTCATGCTCATGTTGCAAGGCTCCATAATTCCAACAATCTCCCCCTTTGGCATTGATGGCAACATGCATGTCAAAAACATTTTTCAATATACGACAACTGAATACTCCCCCTATCAAAATTGTTCTTCTTAAAAATGTTTTTCCTTTGCCAACCTATCCTCCCCCTTTTACATCAATGGCAAAGGATGGGGTTTGGTATATATGTATATATGCATAAAAATGTAACCAAAAAGATATGAACACAATTGAATTAACTTGAAGAAGAAGAACCTTTGAGACTCTCCAAGATGACTTTCTACGATGTTTTTCATTTTTCCCATGAACCTTTTGCACTTATAAGAGTCTTGTGTAATAATTCAAGCTTAGTTAAGGACTCTATGCCATTTGCTAAAGTATTGGGACTAAGATTAATCTATGACAATTCACCAATACTATCAAGAGCACTAGAAATAGGAATATGCCTGAGTTTAATTGTCTCTAAGTTCCACAAACTTCTTAGTAACTTTTGTTCTTTGGTCATGCAGAGAAAAGAATTTATCCTAAAGCTGCACAATGTAGGACCACCTCTGATTATCTCTATCTTCTTCTAAACTGTATGTATCTGTTTCAGTGCTCAACTGGGACTCACTCTTGCTTATCTCATCTCTTATGTTCAGTGCACTACCAAACCAATTTAGGAAAAAAGAAAGCAGTTCTTGTGCCTCTTCTTCACAAACTTGTACACTCTCCAATTCCTTCATCACCCAACTATGTGTATTTGTACATTTTTCTTTAATATCTTCCAAATTTTCTTCAACTATCCTAATTCTAGCAACCATTTCTAGTTCGGATATGTATACCTTCAAAGAATTAATCATGTTCCTGAGATTCTCCACAATAGAGATAGATGAATCAAAATTAGCACCAAGAATAACCTTTTTCAATTCTTCCAAAACACCTTGAATTTTTATTCTTTCATGCTCATGTTGTGCTCTCTCAAACTCACTTCCTTCAACAACTTCTTGTTTAATAACACTCTTTCTTTTCTTCCCTATTCTGGTTGCGTTATTAGAGGTACCTTCTACATTGAGATTCTTAGGGCTTTCCAAAAGAATTTTAGCATAATAATCAATTTCAGCATCTAAAACTTCATAATCTAACTCAAATATCCATACCAACCTTGATTCAACTACTTCCATGTGAAAAAAAATTGTAGACACTAGAAAATTGACACTTCTGGGGCACCTTTCAACAATACTTACTAGAATCCTTAACCTTCTACTTATCCTCATCTAAAATGTTTCAAAGAATGCATCAAGGGCAGTCTCTTGTGCATCTGAATTATCAAGATTTATCATGATTTTCCTAATTTGATGGGAAATAGGCTTTTTATTTTACCATTCTATTCTTTCTATCATTGGTAATTCTTTCAAAAAGTAAAAGAGTAAACATACAACTAAATTTCCAGACTAGAATGCATTCTTCTTACTCTTCTTGATTTCCTTTAAATTTTTCAAAAAGATGTATTTGAATTAATTCACATAGATCCTAATCCATACCTCTTTTAACCATATTGACAACAATATGTACAACAATAGTATAAACTGGAAGGTCATTGCTAGGTAGACAAACTCTGTGACTGATGACCATAGAAACATATCCGATAGCTGGATCCATAATAGATCTCAAATCAATCTCTTTCCCTTCAAGATTTTCACCAGTTACCTCAATTATTTCTTGCTCATTCATAACCATCCATTTGGGAATTGGTCTAGAGGAACACAAACCAGTTACATCTCTAATTTCATCTTTGGTAATCAAATATGATTTATCAATCCACAAAGATTCATCATGAATTCTGCTCAAAACTATTTGAATATACTTCCTTTCAAACTCAAAAAAAGGGGCCTTCCTCCAAACATCCAACTTCTTCTCAATTAACACTTTATGGACATCATGGTTTTCTTCCAATTCATTATTCTATAGAAAAATTAACTGGATTGGTGACATTTCTTCTTACTATAAACAAATGCATAGATATCTTCTGTAGGCAACACTCTAGGAGGGATGTAAGAGAATGTACCAAAAGACTCTTCCGACACATTCTTCAAATATCTTCTCAAATTGACTTGCATTCTATCCACATTATTCACAACCTTTGAATTGTCCATAGCAATAAAGATGAAATATTGTGCAAATAGGAATACCTCTGTAAATGCCAACATAGAATAGATAGATATCCCGCTTCCAGAGCACACTTCGAATCCACTTGATCTCTCCTTAAAACCCTAAAAATTTGAATTACTCTCTAAACTTCCTTTGCACACTTCTCTAAAAATACATATGCCTCTTAAATTATTTGAATTTATTTATTCATTCCAAATGATTTTGCAATAAATGCTTCAAATTATATGTAGATTACCTAGAAAATTGTGTATACCTCCATTCTTTCAAATTTTGAAAACTTCATTATTCACACATGTGATTGAGATATTCCTTAAATCCATTACCACATTAAATATACTTCTATCATGATGTGACATAAGTATCGATGAGGGGCTAGACTCAAAAATTGACAGGTGTATCTGCATCAGAGGTTAGCACAAATAAGACTGATGGTTCTGATTCACTTTGCTTGAATTCTCCTTCCTTTCTCCAAATCCTTTTCATCTCTTTGCTTACTTGTTTCAGATCAATGATTTGATCATGCTTCTTTTCTAGATAATTATTTTTTCTTCTACAATCATTAATAGGATGTTCCAGATTGCTACACTTACAACAAACAACACTTTTCCTTCCATTCTTTCTTTTATTCAACTTATTTTCACATAGACTATCTTTATGTCCAACCTTCTTGCACTTAATTTTTTTTTTTGGAGAATAATAAAGAATAATTCATTTTACTTTTGCAGTCCTTTGCCTTATGACCAAATTTCTTGTAGGAATGACAAACACTATTGAAAGATAAACACCTTTTAGCAATAGGTTGTTTGAATGGAGTTCTTCTAGAATCGCTTCTTAGATTCTTGATTCGTCCAATTTTTCACTAAGTCTTCTTATCGGTAGATTGCTTCGCTTTAGAACTCTGACCTTCTTTAAATCCTAAACCACTCTTCACCATTTCCAGTCTATGAGAAGTAATCAACTCATCAAGAATTTCAGAGCTTACCTTAAATTTTTCTTCAAAACTTCTTGCCATTTCCAGATCAGATCTCAAGATTTCTACTTCTTGCTCAAGCTTTGTGTATTCACCCATCTTCCTTTGAATTTCAATTTACTGACATTCTTCAATTCTTTTATTTTCATTTTCCTTAACCAATAGATCACATGCTTCAATGCATTTACTTTGTAGTTTTTTAATATACTCATTTTCTTTCATTAATTTGTCCTTCAAATCTTCCATTTCTTTTGAACATCTAGTAGAGATTGTTAATGCTAAAAATTGGTAAGGTAACAACCCTTTGTGGGAAACTTAGTTTACAGGGGACCTATTGCGCTAAACTAAGTAACCTCTAGATTTTTATAGAAGTCGACTTCTTCTGTAATTGGTTTTTTGGAATGGGAAAAGGAAGAAGATATAAAAATAAAGGATCTAACTAAGGTGATGTGCCAAAATTTAGATAAAAGGAATGATTAAACTATCTTTTGGATATGATCTAAGGGCCCATTCAACAATTTACTATGTCCTAGAATGATAAAAAATAAAGATTGAAGCATGAACAACACATTAAATGACATAAAATAATTCTCACACTCATTCACTAAAAAGAGGAGTCAAAGACATGATCTAAACCAACAAATTTGCATTCAAATTATAGAAGTTTTGGAAATGAACCATTCAAACAATAATGGCACAGTATATAGTTAATCAAATAGCTTGAGAAAAATAGAAAGGTTGAACAATGGCACAGTCTGTGAGTCTTTCTGCAATAATCTAATAATCATAAAAAGGCCTAGTTTCTTTAAAATTATGTAATTATTGAACTCTTAGAACTTGTAGAAATTTTTAACCTCTAACTCTGAATCACTTTTCAGAAGCAAAGAGTAGTATATATAGCTAGCATTCCCACCACCTGGAAAGCAGTAACTGAAAAGATTTGGAATCCTAAGCAATGATGTAGTAGCAATGATTCCTTTAGCCATTGCAACAAAAAAATATTTGGACCATAGTATTTGGTTGCTCCCCATCCAAGTGCATCCCCTGCAAATGATAGCAGTGGTCCCAGAAAAGTCCCGAGCAGACAAGTGTCGCCACTTAGTATAGGTAGTTAGAACACATGAAATCATATCGCAACCCATAGCTTGCTCCATCCTTTGTGATGAAGAAGCATCCACAAGGAGACATATGGTAGTATGGCACAACCCATGGTTCATTCTCCCCTACCTTTGTTGAAAGTTGGCACTAGGATGACACGTAGCAGTAATGTTCGCCATAGATGCCGCTTGTGGGGCCCACCAAATCTTTACACAAATGGAAGCTACGTGGCACACAGGCAGGGCTTGAAGAGGAAGTGAAGGGAAGTAGTTAAAAATAGCCCACATTGAAGACACGTGGGGGCAAAGCGAGGGCCAGTGGAAGAGAAAAGGAGAGAATTCCTTTAGAGAGCACTGAATGAACATGTGGCGAAGGCCAACAATCATTTATCAAAAGGGGCCGATGATGTTCATTCAATGCATGGGCCGATACTTAGCAAAAAACAAAACCCAAAGGGAGCTTGATGAATTTTATATTCATAGCTTTTGGTGACTATCAGGGGTGTTTTACTTGAGGAATGAGGAACCCAAAATTTCTCTCACTTGCAGACCAAATCTCCATCCATTGGGAAAAAAAATTAGAGCTTGGAAAGAGCTACCTGCAGGGGTGGCTAATCATCTTCAGATAGTCTCGATATATTGCATAGGTTCTCATGTGCTCCACATCGGTCAAGAATTTATTTATATGGTAGTACCTTAGATAAACTGGCCCTTGACTCGCAACGGAAAAGTAACTGCACAACTGGATAGATGACTCCTTCAATGTCTGTTGTGGTAGGAGGCTAGCTGAAATTATAGAAAGCGGTTGGGTCATGCTCCTTTTCTTCAATCTTTGTTGCAATTTTCTCAGCTATGGCAATTGACTCATCTCCGAGAAACGGGGATGGTAGACCCATCTTGGTTAGCTGGGAATTTTTTTCTTGCATGCTATCCATAGTCTGGTTCAAGGTAGCTATGTAGGCATTAGTACGTAGGATGGCTCAGTGGTAGTGGATAAATTTATTTTCCGTCTTGGAAGAAACATTCTGATCCTCTATCCCTGCCTTTGCTAAATTTTGATCAAAGACAATGTATAGCTTATTTAGCAAATCCTTTGCCTCAAGGACCCTTTCTGTGATGAATTGCAGAAACTACTCAATGGCTTCACGGACCTCCTAGCTCAAGCTTGTTTCCTCTGACATATATCATAGTGTTGGCTATTGTGTTAGGTAGAGGGCCTTAACCTTTTCCCAGTATGAAATGTATAAATGCTAAGCTATTGGAATGAGGTTCGACTGTGCAACAGGGGCCTGAGGAGCACTCTTTAAAAGGGAAATCTCCACATCCTTTGAGCCGACATCCTCTGTTAAGTCTGCAATTCTCCTTTTTATAGATACAAGTTGCTCCCCAATGTTACTTAGCTCCTTAAACTAGTTCTATTCGGCTCGGCCGTGGTTTTCCAACTGTGTCAAGAGAAGACTTCATCTCTTGGAGCTCTTTTTCTAATTGGGCCTTTTGGCCTTCAAAGTCCACCTTATTCTTTTCTAATTTCTACTTATGTTGAGCATGCTGTGATACTAGCTCTTCATATTTTTGTTAAAAATTCTGCTCCACTAGGGCCAATTGGCTCCGATATTCCTGGTTCTTTGCTTGCAACTCGTTGATTAGGATGGGATCAACAGATTGAGATTTCTTGAGTTCCTCTTGAAGTTTGTTCTGATCTAATTCTTTTGATCGCACTTTCTCTAATAAGCATGCAACCTCTACTTCCAGTGTTTTCTCCCTTGTCTCTAGGAAACTAACTCTTTCCTTCACAAGATTCAACTGCTCCCATTTTTTCTTTAGCTGATGACTAGAGTGGAGGAAATCAGTCATCACCACTCACTATATTTCCTCCATGAGTTCTACCTTGTCTTGCGGTCATGCTGCTCTTAGATTGAGTCCCACAACATACATGTTGTAATCATCCGACAACATCTCCCCTTGTGGTTTGGTGGTGTTCGGGTACATGGTGGTGAAATTTAGAATTTGATGTGCCTCATTGTACATAGTATATACCTTCGGCTCCACATCCTTTTTTATCATCCTTAGCCTTTTTCTTTTGCATTTTTAGAGGTTGTGCTTGTTTTGTGGCTTCTCTTTGGGCTATGAATTTGGATGGAGACTAAACTAGCCCACTTACAAAAGGTGCACTAGGAGGTAGGGAAAAAGGGAATGTAAGTGTAGCAGGCCCCTACATTTTTCTCTTTTGGAGAGTAACATTCTATGAGGAGAAATAAAGGACTTGCCAAAGTTTAGTTTGCGAACTGGCGAAAGGGCTCATTGGTTGCCGCAGTGACGGGGTAGTCATTGTAGAGTCCATTTTCTAGGAATATTGGGTCAGACTTGAGGTAGCAGTAGCAATAGGGGTACCAATGGAGGTTGAGCCTCTAGAAAGAGAGGCGAGGAGAGATTGGGAAGTGGTGACTAGTGTCAAGGTTTGTGAAGGAATTATAATAGATGGCCCTATCTAGGAAAATTGGGAGAAACCTCTCGCAAACATTGTGGTAGAGAAAGAGAAGGTAGGGCTGACACTCGCAGTAAGGGGTGCCACGTAAACAATAGAGGATACTAAAGATTGAGAAATAAGAAAATAAGGAGTGAACATTACCTATTGATTGGATGGTGATGGTGCTCTGGCCATTGCTGGCTCCTCTCTTACGTCAAACTCCTAGCTCACTGTGAGCACTTGGCTTGTAGTAGCTTCTTGTGAACCTTCTCCCATAGTAGCTTCTATGTATTGTCATTTAGGGGGTGGGGAGTCTCTCATCTCTATTATCTTTGGCTATTGTTGTTGGGACACTCTTGTTGCTTTCAAAGCCTAGGTGAGTGTTTGTGAGGCTCTTGATATATTCAGTTGCACATTTGAAGAGACATAGGTAGGCTTCCTTGTGGACCTTTTCTTTTGCTGAGCAGAGGACGTTGATGTCTCAGCTTCTGCCTCTACCTGCTCTTCTTCTTCATTGGAGTCATTGCCTCCACTAGTTCTTGAGTTGGAAGCAGGATGCTCATCATCCCATAGCTTATCAAATTGTTCATCATCTGACACGCTATTATAAGGGGCATCTAGTTGTTTTGTCTCTTGGAAATACACCCAAAAGGATTTGAACCTTTCTATATTCCATTCTTGTTCTTTTCTTAACTCATTGAATAGGGTTGTTCCCATTTTGTGATTCTCATCATAATCCGCCGCAACAAAATATAACTTATTCCATGGTAGTCTGTCTTCTATAGGAATATGGATTAGGTCAACAAATAATTCATCTTCATCCTCCAGCGGGCTGCACCTCTTTTCCCAATAAGGCCGAGAACTATGAGTTAATTTGATATGCTCATATGGTAGATGATTGAAAGGGTTGTAATTCCATTTGTTGCAGATCATTACCAACCCTAGATGAGCTAACTTATCCTACAATAGCGAGTGTGCCCCCTTTTTCTTTTTCACGACCACTATCTTGAAGCTTATCAGATAGATGAACAAGCTCTTCCTCTTTTCTTTTCTTGTGCAAAGGTAGCATCAATAATGCAAACGTTCCTAAACAATTCAAGGGATAGTACTCAATTTGTTACACATGTTGAGAGGTGGAATGGTTCCCCGATGAAGCTGCACATCCAAATGAATGTAAAATCTGCTTCAAAAAACTAGTCGCATATGGGAATTAAGTTCTACATATACTCTATCTGCATCAAGGTGAGCTAATTAATACCATCCTCTCCTTGCAAATCTTGCAAAATCGGAGTTAAGAAATAATCCAAAAATGCATAATAGTCGAAAGTGGAAGAGAGGAAGGAGTCCAGATAGAAACCAACTTTCTTCTATTTCTTTCATAAAAAATAGGCAGCTTCACATGCTTGTTAAAGAAATTAGGATTTTGATCAAAAAAATATGGGAAAGATAGGAAGGAAACCTGAACTTCTGTTCAGCTTGGCAATTCTTAATTTTCTCTATCATTTCCTTCGCGAGGTATTCTACAAAATCATACCAGAAGAAATATTGTTTCTTGCGAAACAAAAAATCTGGGCCCAACTGAAATGCATGCACCTCTTTGTCGGTGTCCAAACCACAAACAAATTCCATCATTGAAAAGGCCTCCTGCAAGTCTGCGTCAAAATCACCATGTTGCACCAGGATCTTTGGCTGCTTCTGCTAGTCTGCTTCAATCCTTTTGGTTTCTTTGTTATAAAACTCCAGAGCCTTATCCCTTGTATTCCATATATTTTCCCCCTTTGTAGGAGTGAATGTCTCTATTTTTATCTTTCTAGAGGTAGAATTAGGAATACACAACATATTCCAGATAGCTTTCGGCTTGATATTAACCATTAGAGTTTGCCCCTTGATAGCGTTGGTGCTTGGGTTGAAATGCTTAATGGCCGCATTGATTAATTTTGGGCAGTAGTGCATAGATGGGACCATATATTGTGGAAGTCCGCAGAACCATATTTTCTCTGTCATTGACATTATCTTTTTGGATATCTTCATTCTTTCGTAGGCCGCTTCCCTCAATCCTTTAGGGTTCTTTGCGAGATTGGGATCATGAATATTATCCCAATCCTCCTAGATTAGGGTTTGGTCTCAATAGCTTTTGGGCTTCTCCATTTCCTCTGTGTTTTCCCACTTTGGCTTGTCTGGAATACTAGGCATGGCATAAGAAATGTTTTCAAAGACATTGATGGATGGTGCTCCTCACATAGATTTAAGTAAGTTTTATGTTTCCTTTCCCTGTGCTTCTTCGCTTGAACTTTCTGCCATTTTTTATTTATGGGAAGTTTCTATTTAGCTTGAACCTCTCTGTAATTTTAGCTCGGCTCTAGTTGTGCACTACAAATTTCTTTCGCTCTGAGTAGCGTATTTGAAAAGACCTTTTAAGTGCTTAAACATTTCGCATGCAACACTTAGCTATCTTTTCTCAAGGTGGTAGATGGGAGTTACCTTTTTGCATTTAATTCAGCATGTATCGCCAACCTTTTGGCTTGTGCGAAATGAATCACTTGCCATTTTGAAATGACAAGAATTCATAATTACAATTAGCAACCATATTGTACAATGTGATTTTCTTGGAACTTGAGCCAATGCTTTGCTAGCAGCTTAAGCATTCATATGCATTGGCAATTAATATCCCAAAAGGAATGATTAAGACGGAGATGCAATCTGTGCTTGAAAAGATATGAGCTCTGCCTTGGATTTTGTAAAATACCTAGAGAATGACACCTCAGTATTTGGCCATGCATAACACAACCAATTGTTGCCAACAGCTTAGGCTAATTAATTATCCCTTATTAGTTTTGCATGCAGCAAGCTATACTGAGTAGACACAACTGGGTGGGAAATTCGAGCAAGCTATGGCACAAATTTCAAGTTGGTACTCGATTAACATCACATTTATGGTAAGAATATTACCATGCATTTCCTCACTTTTTCTATAAATAGGTACCTAAGCAGTAGCAAAATCACACTTAGTGATTTGACCAAAGTTAGTAATAGGTAATTGGCTTAGTATTTTAGCATTGGAAGTTGCGTAGTGTTTCCATAGGCTAGAGCTAAGCAGTTTGAAGAAGTAGTTTTAAGGTAGTTACAGAGCATCTGCCAGCATGAAAACCCCAATTAGGCTAGTCTATCATAAGTCTCAAATATATTTTTTAGGTGAGATTTCAACTAGGCATTTGAAAAGGATGACGACAAACAAGCACTCATTCAAAAACACAGACAAATATCAAGTTAAACACTGATGTATGCTCACATTTTGTTGCCTCCATGCTTGATATTGGAATCCCCAAGCCATTGATTTTTCATCTGGTCAATGAAATTTTTCCAAAGAAGTACCTAAATGGCCTCGAGGAGGTTGTGGAAAACACTTCATATGGTGGAGGCATTCCGACTGCGAGCAAACTTAAGAGTTTCATTGAAGAGGGCACGGTCCTACCGTGGTTGCCATTTCTGAGTGACTTTCACCTCTAGTCACAAGATGGGCACCACCAGAGAGTAACCCATGCCTATCACTTCCCTTTCCACATCTACAATGTGGTGCCGTTCTATGATATCGATTGGCACATGGACTTCAAGAACCTGGTGTTCCCTCTGCCTTTAGCCATTGCTCCTATAAATGATGTTGTTGTTGATGATGATGCCCATGTGGATGAAGATATTGTGGACACTGTAGTTGATGCACTCGTTGCTGCTACCCATGCTATGGACTAAAGACCTCCATGTTTTTTCTCCTTTTTCTTTAAACAAACTCATAACAATTAGTCTATTTTTGTATACATGCCTGAAAAAGGATTTTCATAGAATATATGGAAGAAACATAATATAACTATATACTTTTAGAAGCGTGGCCCTTGAGCCATTTTGACAATGTAAATACTTAAGCATATATATAATGAAAATATAACTTTATATAATCATCTTGTTTTATCTACTTCATGGGTCATCCTTTTCCTTTTCAGTATATATGTATGAATTCAATCTTACATGTGGGTGTTTGATTTTATGTTATGTGAGTTGTGAGTTTATTTTTCTTTCTCTCTGCAATAATGGGTTACTTGTTATTTTTACCCTTGAACCATAGAATAAATAAAAAGACCATCCAACAAAGACAAAAGGGAAAGAAGGAAAAAACACTATAGACATATTTATATCAGCAGGATATGGAAGCTTTAATTAAATAATTTAAGATGAATTTCGTTGACCAAAATTCCTAGCGCTTCTTTTTCCATAGTTTCAAACTCATATGCATTATGTTATTTGCATTGAATTATCCAAAATGGGATTTCCCAAAGGCTATCAAACTTCCCATGCTGACCTGACTTCGCAGCCCTTTTATTAAACTTCAGCACTAAGTCTCTGCAATTTAGATCTTGGTCAGATGCTTTCTTGTCAAACCACCTTTTGACCACCTATTGGTGGTTAGTCATGGCTATTAGGGACTTTTCCCTTTTCTCTTGTACTTCTAGCAACTCGGCTAGCCACACCTCCATTGCGCCATTTTTTTCCACCTCAAGAGACTTTAACAATTGGAGCATTGGACTTGCTTAGAAGTTATGTGGTCTGCCCAAAGCGCTACTCGAAGGATTTTATGCCATTCCCTTTGGTATTCCAACCCAATCCTTTTGAGGAGTCAGACCAGATTCTTGTTTGTTGACTTAGCTAAGCCATTCCCTTGTGGGTAGTAGTTTGATGATGTTTTAAGGAATATGCCATACATAAGTGCAAATTGATTTACCTTAGAGCCTAGGAAAGCTTTGGCATTATCAAAGATGATGGTTTTGGGTGGGCTGAATCTCATCACCAGTTCTTTTAGGAAGTCCACTATCTCTACCTTTGTCGCATTCTTTAGTGGCATGGCTTTGGTCCACCTTGTGAAGTAGTTAGTAGCCATCAAGATTCATTTATGACCCGTACAAGAGGCTAGGTTGATCATTTTGATGAAGTCCAGGCCCCATTGCATGAATGGCTCATCAACCACTATTAGATTAAGAGGCATTGCATAATTCTTTCTTCTTCCTGTGAAGAACTGGCATTCCTTGCAAGACTTTACCAAGGAGTAGGAATCATTGAATAACATTGACCAAAAGTACCCTGTGCACATGATTTTGATGGCTATGGTCTTTGCAGAGAAATGCCCGCCTGTGAGACTACTGTGGTAAGTGTCGAGGATCCTTTTTGCTTGCTCTATGGTAACACACTGCTATAGAATGTCGTTAAAATTTCTTTTGAATAGGATCCCTTCAATGAGCATGAATCCACTATTTTATAGTTGGTAGAATCTCCTTTTTTAAGAAGGAAGGCCCAACAAATATTTTCCTGTGTGCATAAACCTTACTTTGTCCGCCAACCAACAACTTTCAAAATATGACTCATTCGTTAGGACTAGCTCTAGCTACTCTTCTTCGGTAATCATTTTTTCATCGCACACCATATATTCGCATAGTCCTCTTCCCTAAACAGTCTTTGTAGGCTTGACCTCAATGTCATATTCGAGGATCTTGGTGATCCAAGTGGCTCCTTGCTCGGTGATTTCTCCTTCCATGATGCATTCACGTACACTAGAATGCATGGCATAAACAATCACCTTATAGCAAGAGATTAAGTGTCAAAACTTCTTGAGCCCCTTAACTATTGCAAACACTTGCCTCTCCATAAAGTTGTAGTTTGTCTCATATTCCTTCAGGGTCTGGGAGTGAAATTCTATCAGGTGTTCTCCCTTGCCGTTGTCATCTTTCTAAGTTAAGATAGTAGAAATACTTGAATTGCTACTAAATACATACATTATGAAGTCCTTTGATAAATATGGATTGATTATAATAGGAGTGGAGGAAACAACATCCTTGAATTTCTCAAAAGCTTCTCTAGATTCTTTTGTCCATTTAAATGTTTGATCCTTTTTTAGTATTAGGGTGATTGGCCTAATTATTCCTGTAAAGTCAGAAATAAATTTGCTAACAAAATTTACCTTTCCCAAGAAGGACTGGACACCTTTCTTGTTGATTGGAAGGGGAATCTCTTTGATTAATTTCATCCATTCAGGATCAATTGAAATTCCATCTTTGGACACTACGTGCCCCAATAGCTTTCCTTGCGGTACTCCAAAGACACATTTTTTTGGGTTCAGGGATATCCTGAACTCCTGAAATTTCTTGAACATCATCTCAAGGTGATAAAAATGATCATCCTTGGACTTGGAGAACACCATCAAATCATCCAAATAGACTAGGATAATCTTGTTGATTAGTTCGCTAAAAGCAATATCCATTTCCCACTAGAAGGTGGCTTCTGCATTTGAGAGGCCGAACAACATTTTAGCATATGCGAACATTCCCCACTTGGTAGTGAACGTTGTCTTATGTTGATCCTCCTCTTTGACCTAGATTTGATTTTAACCAAAGAAGCCATCTAACAAGGAAAAAATTTCTGATCCTGCCACCGTTTGTAGGACTGACTCCATTGAAGGTAGTGGGTAATGATCCTTTAGAGATGCTCTATTTAGGTCCCAAAAGTCTACACATAGATAGATATCTCCATTCTTCTTTTGGACTAGGAACAGATTGGATACCCATGTGCTATGTTTAATTGAGAAGATAATCTATGACAAGATTAACTTTGTTAACTCTTGTGCCATTAGCGCTTCAATCTTGGGATTGATTGGCCTCTATTTCTAGCAGACTGGTTTTGCGCCTTCTGCCAACTCTATTGTATGCTGGATGATATCGAGATCATATCCCTTGAGGTCATCATATGACAGGCCACCACTCCTTCATATTTTTTTCAAAATTTGATGAGCCTTTCTTTATCATGATGTGGGACATATTTCTTGACTTTAAGCTTTCTTCCATCCTCGACTTGAAGATCTGTATAGTCACCTTTATCTGCTAAAAAATTCCTCTTGTCGTTTCTCACATCGTCACAATCAAAAATATTTTCGAGAGTGACCAATCCCTTTGGAAGTTTGTTGGATTTCAACTAAATGATTTGTCCTTCATAAGATTTGGTGATCTTTGATTGGAGCTGGTCAAAAAATTCTCTTGACTGCTGGATAAATGAGGCAATGTGTTCATCACTGTTGAAAACCTACTAGCTTTGGTCATTTTATAGAATGGTTGGTCAAACTATCACTCATAGAGAGTGTTTGTCATGAATGAGATTGAAGGAAGGATCAAATTGGGATCTGATTGCTGCCATGTGATCCACATCTATATTTTGTTTTTTGGGCACCATTTGAATGTTGAATGCTCCAAAGCCCTCAATTAGGTCCCAAAATCAATGTCTATAGGATCGCATGTGGATATTCTTGGCCGTAGAATTTTTGCAAACTTGATTGACTACTAGTTTAGAATCTTTGAACACCATTAATTGCTTAATTCCCATTCAATCTACAAGGCTTTAACCTTGTACCAGTCCTGTTAGCTCTCAAAAATGTAGGTGAAATTCCTCAAGAGGTTGCTAATCTCTTGATATGTTTCAGGGTAATAAACAAGGTCAAATGGCTTAGAACTTCTACTCTTCAGGTGTTGCTAGACCTAGGCGGGTGTACCTATATGAGTGGGGTAGACTTGACTTGTGCTTATCTCTTTTAATTTTTTTTCCCATAATGGCAGATGGGAGTGGACAAATGAAACTTGATTTGGTATAAATTGTATAGCAATATTAAAACTATAACCTAATATGTTTAGTTAACAGATGTAAAAAATGAATGAAACCAAATGATGAAAATGTAGAGACTAGTGCCTTATTGGGTATGCAGAGTCAAGAGAAATCTAAAATGAGTACTTCTTTTTGGAAAATATTCAAGTTGTTTAGCATATAATTTAGTTTATAACTTATATAAACATGCTAGGTTATGACTACCAAGTTCTCCTTAATGATCCAAATGACATTCTCTAATTACTATGATCAACTAAAAGGATTTAATCTTTACTTTAAAGAATCAATCAATTGACCATACAGATACAACAAATGTGCACTGATAAACTGAATATAAACTTGTTATATCAATTTAAATAACCAAAAAACACCAACTTGGAGACAACTTCAATAACACTTTCAATGAACACAAATAAACAACTGATACCAGAAATATTGCACCACATTAATTGATTTCCATTGATATCTCCAAAATCTTAAGCGTACATCATAGTCTCATATTTGTAAAACATTATATTCTACTATATTTTCCTATTCTATCTTCAATCTTTGGTATTCTATCTATATCTGTTTTGCTACCGAAACAAATATTTATACATCAAATACTCGAAAGGACATGTCCTTTTAGAAATTTCATATGTTTACATAACAAATAGATTAAAGGATAATCAGGCTCTATTTAGCCATAAATGAGTTTTAGAAAGGTGATCCAAATAATCTCGATGCTCGTACGTATCTGCATCTCCAACTGTGTTTCGGATTGTGATCTCCATCTTTATCATCTTCTCATTCTGCTCACTCACTTCCTCCAACGTTGTATCCTCCGCAGTAGCTATCTTCAGGATTTCATTTAGTATTGACTCACTCTCACCTTTCCATCTAGTCATTTCTTTAAGTTCCCCTTGTAAGAATTGGCTATGAAGGTAGCCACCCAAGATCTAGAGGCCTAATAGAAGGCACAAGCATAAGAGAGATAGAAACAAGATGACAAGAATAAACTATATTCTGCCAATAGAATAGAATGTAATGAGCCAATAGTACATAGGAGACCCCTTGGTTATATAGCCAAGGTGAGAACATAGAAGGGCATAAGATTATGACAAGTGTCATAATCTTATGACATGAGACAACTATGAAAAGTTATCACTCCACCGAAAGTGGGAAAGAGATAATGTGATAATCACCACAAAAGGTGGAGAGATAATCACATGATGTGTCCACAAAAGGTGGAAGTGATGTGGTAATGACATGTCAAGTCCACCAAAAGTGGAAAATATCCAACAACCTCCTATGTGGTCCCTAAGTAAACTTAACTAAGGTGTAATCATGACCTAGGACAAGGTACAAGACATTTAATTACACCAACACCCCCCTTAAGTGCAACTTAGGGAGAATGTACACAAAAGAAAACAATGCAAGATGGGTCTTGGCTACTAGGCCATGTTAGGTACCCATGTACAAATGCAATACAATCTCTCATAAAGTGGAGAAAGATAGAAAAACCCAGTGGGAAAAAACTATCCCCCAAAAGAGAGATGAAATACAAAAGCCTATGAGTATGGCATGAGAAAGGAAAAAAACCCCATGTGAAGAAAAGTCCCCCCCCCATACAAGAGAAGAAGAGAGACAAGGTAGCCCCCCCGAAATGTACAATGATCACCCATGGAAGATGCTCGAGAAGGAATGAAGAAGCTTCTCCAAAACTGTCAAACAACGTTCCTCCCCTTGGGAAGAAACAATACCAAAGGTGTATGAATGAAGTCTCCCCAATCCACAAGTGAAGAAGGAATAACCCTCAAAATGTAAGAAGTCTCTAAAATCTGCTCAAAGCTCCCTGTGTTGATGTTGAAAGATGCCTTGCCCAAACCATGTGAAGCTGCAATGGTGTAGTCACTTTCTAGAATCTGTGAGAAACCCTTTGCAACAATACTCTCATCTGCTGAAAAAGACAACTCAAGATCTAGCAAGGATGTAGGTAGAACATACTCCAAAGATGATGTCTCCTCAAGAGAGAAAGTGGCCTCCTCCAACTGCTATACATCTGCATCCACAATCACATCAACCTTGAAAGACTGATCATGTAGAGGAGGGTTAGAGTGTTCCCTCGCAACAACTAAAGAAGAATCACATTCATCAAAGAGAAGATGTAAGTAATCAAGTGTGTCTCCCAAATCTGCAATGTAGGACTCCACAAACAAACTGCCAATGTCTGTCAAGTAGTTATCCCATGAAGCTGCTGCTGGAAGACAAGGTATACATTGTTGCACTGAATCACAAGGCATTGAAACTATCAGAACACAAGTATCATTAGGTACATCAGTCAATATAGGAGATGGAGTATCAACAATAGGTTCAAGAACCTCAGGACTAGTGAGCACTCCAAGATTCAAGTAACCATACTCAATCTCCTCAAGTGTGTCCACACTAGGGTGAACTGAATCATCAATAGGAGCAAAATATGAGAAGGTGTAGAACCAAGAACGATGATCAACCTCCCCAACTACAACAAGAGCCCTGCTATGCAAATCCCGAACAATGACAGAATCTGGTGTGAACTCTACACTCTTTCTTGTACCACTATGTGTAATCTGATAGATAGAAAGGATGTTTCTTGACAAAGTAGGCACACATAGAACATCATTAAATGCTCCACCTTCAATGTCAATAGATCCCTTCCCACAAATTGCCAAAGAAGTGTTGTTGGCCATCAAAATTGGTGGTGATGAACAAGAATCAAATGAAGAGAACATATCCTTGGACGAAGTCATATGATGTGAAGCTCCTGAATCAAGGATCCACCTATCTGAATTGGAATCTACAAAAGTAAGAAATGCTTGCCCCTTATGTTTCTCATGTTGAGATGAAGAAGAAGGAGATGAGCTTGATGTTGTTGCCATGAGAGTTGTTCCTTTTCCCTTAGAAGAAGAGGAAGGAGATGAGTCCTTCTCCTCATATGCAGCTAGCAAGTTGATGTTGTTCTTCTTAAGGATATGTTTCAACTCATCAATTTTCTTAACATGACAACGATGCTCCTCATGGCCAAAATTTTTGCAATATGCACATGTTGGTTGCTCCCTCTTGCTTGAATTGTTGTACTTCTTTGAAGAAGATGAAGTTGAGCTTTGTTGTGGAGGAGTAGATTGTCAGTTCTCTCCTTGTGGATTTGGTGAAGATTTCTTCTGCTTCTTATTGGAACCCTTTCCTTGAGTCCCTTGATTCCCTTGATTAGCCACCAAAGCCTTGGAATTTGAAGACTTGAGAATCCCCATGCTTACCAACTTTACTTGTTCTAACATCAACATTTCTGTAAAAGCATCAAATGATGGCATAGTGAAAGAACTACCAACTGTCAAGCGATGGGTTTGGAAGCTAGAAACAAATGCTGCATATTCTAATGGAAGTTTTCCCAACAAATTGTAGACCAACTGTGCATCCTTCTTATCAATGCCACAATCCTTAAGTTGTGCTCTTAGCTCATTTGCCTTAGTGACATAGTCTTGGATTGTATCAAAATTCTTGGGATCTAACATTGTGAGATCATTGTCAAGCGGATAACCTCTAATATCATCAACTTGGCCATACAATTGACCAAACTTTTCCCAAGCTTCTTTAATTGTTTTACACTTATCAATTTTAAAGATTAGATCTTTTGATACATATTTCCTTAATGTTCCAAGAGCCATAGTATTTCTAGTGAGCCAATCCATATGAGCAATAGGATTAGCTTGAGGATCAGATGGTGCAACAATAGTTCCATCAATATAATGAGTTAATCCTTTTTCCATTAACTTACTCCAAGCATTAATTTTCCAAGAAGCATAGTTATGTGGAGTTAACAAGGGAAACTTAGGAGAACCCATAGCAGAAAAATGAAAGAGAACAAGATAGAGAGAGATGCACAATCACTCAAGACACCCCCCCAAATTCACTGAATCAAAGAACCCCCCCCAAAAAGATGATTTGGCACTTTATAATTACTGCGTGTACAATGGCCACTTACAAGCCAAACAAAGTGGGCTTCTGATTTTCAATTTTTTACAACAGCCTTAAGTAGGCTACAATAGACTCAAATGACTGATACAAAAGATCAAACTGAGATCTTATCTTTATAAATGCCAAAATAGGCCAAAAATGACCAAGTGCTGAAAGTACAATTTCTGATCACAATCACTACAAACTAATAGCACCACTGTGAAGTTTAGAAAAAATCATGCACTTTAAAAAAAAAGGCACCTGAAAAGGAGTTCATATGAGCCTGAACGAAGCCTCGAAAGTTGGAAAAATGGTGACAATTCAGCTACATCTAAGAGAAAATGATTTTTCTGGAAAGTCCGTGCACCAAAATCAGAAAATAAATGCACCACTGTGATGTACATGAAAAATTAGCCCAAATAAAAAAAAATTGCACTAAAAAAGGCTTCAAAATGACCAAGATATGAGCCTCTGAAGTTGAATTGCAAAAGCAAAAGCTCAAAGGAGAGGGGTCAAAATTTTCAAAAAGCAGGATGTCACAGTGTTGATGTCATCACTTTACAGCATTAAATTTGACAGTCGTATGCCCATCACTCACAGACATAGGTTTAAATTTGATGGCCGTATGCACGTCACCATCGCCATACCACTTTGGCGCGAAACCTACCGGAATATGCTATTCCGTGCTGGAAAATTCCGTGCCGGAAAATTCCGCCAATGGAATCTCAGAGAAAATCTTCTGAAGGAATATTCACAATTTGCCGTCATTTTTTTTTTAAATCTACCACCCGCCGGAGTTTTTGTGAGCGCCACCGGTGATGTGTTGGAGGAGAGGCCACGGGGGCCATGACCAAGAGGCCACGTGGCCTCTGCCGAGTGGCTATTGGTACCTGTGGGTACAATTCTGCAGCAGGGTACTCTGTGTACCCTGCGCAGAAACTTAAATTTTTTTTTTTATAAAAACTTTACAAAATATAAAATTTGGGAAAATGATTTTTTTTTTTTGATATTTTTAAAAATCAATTAGCAGAAATACATATTTAAAAAAAAATAATTTGTACCCGACGCAATAATGGCTGGGTCGTATGACTCGGCCAGCAATTTTCTTTTGCCTCGATGGACAACTTGTTCCGATTTGGACGAATTGGTAGTCAATCTTAGGGTTTTTGGCCCTTCTAAGCATGATGGCGATGTCCTTTTCAGCTAAAAATACTCCAAAGTGGTAGCTAGCTCCTAGATCTGGCAACCACCTTCAATCTTCAACCCTTTGCAGGTTTGGCCTCCAATGTCCAACTAAGACGAAAAAAAAGGCAAATCTGACTATCTCAGACACTCTGGATGCAATGGCGAACTCATATTTGATGCAACAAGCTCCCAAAATGCACCTGCCACACAAGGCCAAAAATGGAACCCTCCAAAAATCTCTCCAAAAGACTAACTAAAAGCACTCTAAAAGCTTTGATACCATGTAAGAATTGGCTATGAAGGTAGCCACCCAAGATCTAGAGGCCTAATAGAAAGCACAAGCATAAGAGAGATAGAAACAAGATGACAAGAATAAACTATATTCTATTAATAGAATATAATGTAATGATGCAATAGTATATAGGAGACCCCTTGATTATATAGCCAAGGTGAGAACATAGAAGGGCATAAGATTATGACAAGTGTCATAATCTTATGACATGAGACAACTATGAAAAGTTATCACTCCACCTAAAGTGGGAAAGAGATAATGTGATAATCACCACAAAAGGTGGAGAGATAATCACATGATGTGTCCACAAAAGGTGGAAGTGATGTGGTAATGACATGTCAAGTCCACCAAAAGTGGAAAATATCCAACAACCTCCTATGTGGTCCCTAAGTAAACTTAACTAAGGTGTAATCATGACCTAGGACAAGGTACAATATATTTAATTACACCAACACCCTTTTATCATCAGAGAATGTAATCAATGTTTTCTTGGCGGAATTTATCAATCCCTATTCATCCCCTTGCAATTCTTTGTAGAAGTTTTGATGTTTATTTATAATATGATGTACAGCTTCAATTGTTGCATTGTTAGAAACATCTCTCTGATTTGTTTCTTGAAACTTCTCCATAATCCATCCATCCATCCTTTTATGTTCTTTTAATGCAGCAAGGGTATGTGAATATTTTCCCCAAAGTTTATTCAACCAAGATGTTAAACTGTCTTGCCTTTTCTTGATTATTGCTACAATTGCATCATGTTTTCCTTGGGAGTAAGCACTTTATCCTTCCCAATGATCTCTTGACTGAGAGCTTTCACCTTGAGTAAACATCTTGGTTGACTTCATTGTAACACCTAACAACTCTTTTAGGCGGTCATTTTCTCTCAACATCCTTTCATTATTTGTTTTTTACATTTCTCTCTCCTTTATCAACATCTAAATTTGGGCCTTGTTTAGTTTTGCAATGTTAATTCCAATTTCTGTTGTAGCCACAGGATCAGCCTCTCCAACCTTTAAATTCATGACATGCCCGAATGCCTTTTTGGTGTCAATAACTACTGATTTCATATGGGGTGGATATAAGGCACAAATCATCAACGATCCTTCATTTGTATTGTATTTAGATCCTGCATACACTCCTATTACCTTTTCTTGGCTAAGCTTGTGTGTAGCATTACTGTCTTTTAAGAAACTATCAAAGATTAGTGTAGAATTGATATCAAGCCTAGGAAAGATCATGACACTGGAATTTTCCAACATTTTCCTCCCCTTTTCAGGGGTCATACCCATTTTTTCCTCGTCCACACATCTTCTTAAATCATTCAACAATTGTTCTTCATTACCTGTAGTAATATCATCAACCTTTTCCCTTATCTCTTTTCCCTTTTGTTTATACAAAAATGATTTAAACTATGGAGAATTTATGAATTCATCATCTAAAACAAATGATCTGTATTCTATATTCCTTGCATCTGCCTCCATAGTTTCTTTAGCTCTCAATTCTTTGGTAGGACAAATATACTACTGAGTTCTTAATTTGGTCATTTTACCTGGTTGGTTTTGTGGCATATTATCTTTAGATGTCTCTTTCCCAGAAGACAACTGCTCTGCATCTTTTGACCACAATTTTTGCTTCTTCTTCTTCTAGATTCTGAATCATATCATCAAAGTGATAGGGCACATGTTGATACCCTCCAAAATTTATCCTTATTCTAGCAGAATTAATGTACCCCTCTGGGTCAAAATACTTTTTGAGCGATCCTCTTTTCATGTTGTACTATAGTAGTTTATCAAGGATCAAATTGTATCCTTCTTTAGCCAGCACAGTAAAATCACCAAAACATAATGTACTAGGCATAAAAGCCTGCTTTCCAAAGGAGCTGAAATTCATTACATTGGAGTAGTCCATTTGTCTGACAATTTCCAAATATGCAATTCTGTTCGGGACTGTCTTTGGCAAAATGAATGGGGAATTTTCAAACCCATAAAATCTAATCATAGTAGCTCCCTCCAAGCAATACCAATCTCCCCAATTATGATCAATTGGCACATTGAAATCCTTTGGCTGAAGAAATCTCTTTATCTCTTCAGATCAAGAGTAATTATATGGATGATTGTACAATTTGTACAATGTCTTCACAAAGCATTCTTCAAAATGAACAAAAATAGAGTTGGCAAATCTATTGTCCCAGATAGCAGTCCATAATTGAACAGGTAATGTTGCACCTTCCTTATCAGTTTGAGAAATTCTCATCTCCTTGGGCCACAGTCCCAACTCTTGTCCAAAATATAGCACCATATGCATCAACAATGAATAATTCCTGAGATGAAAAATAGAAGCTCCTCCTTTTATTGCCCTTAATCTAGAATCAAGCTCCTTAAAAATGTATGAGGCGTAGTCAAAGGGCCTAGAGTTGTGATACTAAATATCTGCAGAGATTATCATGGGCACAATTGACATGTACTCAGGGACATCCATTCCCAATACCTGGCCCACTGAGAAATAAGTATATTTCATATAAGGTTCAAATAAGTCAACATGAAAAGGAGGTCCATCACTATCCTATAGAGGGACTGGTTTTCCACCTTGTCTAATCCTATGAATTGGCAACCTCCAACCCTTATAGATTGTATCCATTCTTCTAAACTCCATTTCCAATTCTTCACATATGATTTTTTCATTACAAACCCCCTCCAAATTGAAAACTTCCCTTATTTCCTCTTTTGATAAATGTATCTGTGGCTTCCCAGATGGATCACATATAGCCTTGAGTTTTGAATTATAGTGGATAGCCAACAATTTCACCAATTTAGCATTAATGAACACATTAGGGCATACCAGCTTCCTAAATTAAGCTTCCATGGGTTGCATACTAGTTCAAAATGATTTCTTCTATGATAGTGAAAGTTAAACAACTCATACCCCCTTATTGCAGTCCAAATGTCTCCTATGATTTTGCACTTATCATCTAGTTTATCTACTTCTGCCCTAAGTTGTGCAGATCTTCTGGCTTTAGGTCCAGAACCCGATAATTGGTCAACAAGGTCCTGATTTAATCTTCGCTCATTGGCCTCATGTTTTGTCTCAGTTTTCTGTTTCTTTCCTTTCAGTTGACTACTTTCACCATGCTTTCTACCTTTTGATTTCCCTAAGCTGGGAGATTCCATTTCCTCAAAATGATAGTAATTAAAACCAAAGGAACTAAGTAAGAACTTATTGTATTTGCTCAAAGCTTTTGGAATGAAAGAATGCCTTGGTTCTCCGTTCACTTCTCCAATTCTTCCGCTAGCAATTCCACACTAATGTCTCCAATTGAATTCTCCTTGTTATGTTCTTTCATGCCATTAATGTGCCAGCTGAAGCACAAATGAAGTATTTTTTGAAATTCATACTATCACATCAAATGTGCTGTCGGTGAGACATTTTCAAATCTGGGGCGATAAATTTTTTCAACGTTCAATAAACCTTTCGCCGAAACATCCTGTAGTCTCCCCGAAACTTTGAGGTCTCACCGACTATTAAAAAATGTACATCACTCTAATGTCTCGTAGTCTCATCAACATTAGGAGTATCACTGATAGTTATTGCTTTAATCTTATGTATCACTATGACAATTTTGAGTCAGGGAGATGTTCCATAGATTATATTGTGTCTTACCGAAATACACCCTGTGGTACTTTTCTAGTCACTGAGACACAATCACCTTTTCGCCATTGAAACCATACTTCGGCGTGACTCTCATATTTCTTGCCGATAAAATTAGTCTCACCAATGAAGTAAATTCTATAGATAAGACTTTGAAACTCAAAAAGACTCCTACCGATGCTAATTGTCTTGCCGAACTTGTTATTCCAATAAATCTTAATCACATGCTCTATTAGGTGAAACTCTCCCCGAAGCACCTCATCGATGTGACTTTAATAATCAGTGGAACTTATGCCACTGACCTTTCTTTTGCCAATGCATATCTTTATCGGTGTGACTTATGGGTCGGCAGGACTACATGACTTTATCCTGATAGTCTTTTGATAGAATCCCTTTGCGCTTTGTCGGCAAGACCTGATGCTTTTGGTAATACTTCACTCCGATGACTTTTAGTTTGGCCAAAATGTTTCCTCGTGCACCGGTTGGTAAGACATGTGTTAATTCATTGACTTATTCTGACAATAGCTCTCTTGCCGAGATGATCCTTCTATCGCCAAGACAATAAATTGTATCCTACCGATATGTGTTTATAGATGGAATATTTCGGTATGACATTCCTGCACTCTTTCTGATAGACTATAGAAGATAGACATTAGTAAGGATGCTTTATGGATCGGGGAGACCCTCACCATCTCTCGCCGATATGAATTATACTATAAAATATTAAGGACTAGATGGATTATATTGGACCACATGACAAAATATGGGAAAAATGTTATGATGAGAGAATTTTGTGCTTATGGTAAGGATTAATTTGGAAACTCATGAATATAATCAACTATGAAATTTTCAAAATTTCATAGTTCTAATAGGTCCTTCATATTTAGCTTCATTGTTTGAGCAAGTGAGCTGAAAGTGGAAAGACCTTAGTGTCTTTTCATTGTGTGGGGATATTAAACATATCCCAGCTTCTATGCCAACCTTGCATCTTGCTCTGTTGAAGTGCAAGGTCCATAGTTTCGAGGTTTGACTACTCTCATATTCTTTGATAACCTTTGGGAGCACTTGATCTTCATCATAGATGACGTAGGTGCCCAACCCCGTAGCATGGTAGTTTTTGAAAGGATTAGTATCCATATGTTCACTCAAGAGAACATCTTCTTGATCGGTCCAATCTCTGACCACTTTTTTGTCTTCCACTAGCTCAGCGCAATACATTTCTTGCTTGGTGATAGAAGTATGAGCGGCCTCAAAATTGATCATGGATTCATCGGCCACATGTTTGAATTGCAGAGCTTTAGATTCTATCTTCATTTTTGCATCGCGCTTGAACCTAAGGATCATGTGAGACCAATCTAGGGATAGGTATCCACCTACCTTTGAAGTGAATTCTTGGGATATACAGAGGCCAAACATGGGGGAGACATCTATGATCATAATATCTTGCGACACTATGATACTAGGGTAGGTGAATAGGGTCAAGGGAAGGTCCTTGATTAGACCAACAGTTTTGACTTTGTTTCCATCAAGCTGCATCAATCCCTTTTTTAAAGGTTCATAACTGAGCCCTAAAGCCTTAGCTATCTGTTTTGGCATAACTATGGTGCTGGCACTAGAACCAATCATGGCATTGTGTAATAACTTCTCTCCCACAATAAGCATTAGAAAGAAGGGATTGGGATTTGGCTTATCTCTTACCTCAGTGAGAGCCTCCGCTTTGCTATTTATGAGAACTTTGGTAGGAGGTGATTGATCATCAGCCTTTTCTTTGATCAACTGCTCTTCTATAGTAACGTATTTTTCTTTGGAATAGCTAAAATATTCCAAAGGGATACATTAGCAGATGATTTTTTCAATTGTTCCACCACATTGAAGGGTGGCAGATTCTGAGATTTCTGCTCCTTAGCTCTTGTTATAACAATTTCCTTTTATGGTGGACATTATAGCACCACTGCGGAGGTACTAGTCATTGGTCGAAAGCACTTTTAGGTTGCAGACTGACTAATTGTGGTATGATTGGTTCACCCATGAATCTCCTCTTTGAGTGGGTGTTGTAATTAGACTATACTTGTGGTGTTTTAGATGTGGATGCATCATTGACAAACACGCTTCTTCTTCTTCTTCCATCCATGAGATGAGCGCATGATCGGGAGCGATGCCCGCTTCTTGCTCTAGTGACATCCCCTATATTTGTGTAGTGAGCACCACGTTGTCCATTTGTGAAGAGGTGTACACATAGCTTTTGGGATATGATGTTGTGCCTTTGTTGCACTACTCTACCACCTTTTGCTATAGGTTGTCACACGAATAGTTTTGGGGAATGTGTGAATCGCCACAAGGGAAGCACTAGGGGTTGGTGTCATCAATTATATTGTTTTTCCCCGTAGTAAGCTCTCTGCTTGAGCTCAGATTAGTGGTCTACAATCGAGAAGGTACTAACACTATTTGATTTGTTGTTTGCACCTATGGATTTGTGTGAGCACCTCCTTAGAACTGGTTTTGTTAGTAAGAAGACCTTCTACCCTGATAATTTTGATAGGTCAACTTTAGAGGCATAGCCTGGTTGCACTTGATAACGGTTATCTCATTGGCCATGGCCCACAACAATTCCTTTACGTCACTCATATCCTCCTTTGAAGAGCTAGATGTAGACACAACATTTTGCAGTGCGCTTGGATATGTGTACATAGATTGAGGAGGAGCTAGCGCACTAGTAGAAGGCATCTCTTGAGTGGGAATTGATATTTCTAGAAATATAGGAATGATGGGTTGAGGTGGCAACTTCATGGCATCTATCAAATTGTTCTTCTTGATAGCGACGTTGTAGGTACCTGGTAGTGTGGTCCCATCCAAAGAATGGATCATCATTGAAATGTTAGGATTGATAGATTTCAAGTAGAACATGAATGCCAGATCGACTAGCAGGCAGATATTAACTTGGATTCTATGCCAACTTGTATGGAACCAAGCATTGAAGTCAGCTATGGCTTCGTGTGGAGCCCTCTTTATGACCAACAATTGATAATATAGCAAGGATTGGTCTCCTTCATTCAAAATCTCTGATAGAAAGGATCTCCAAGCTCATCCTTGGTACTAATAGTGTTTTCCTGCAGCTTTTAGTACCAATCTAGCACCTTGCCTCTAAAAGAGGTAGCAAGCAATATTAGTGCTATATTTTGGACTGTAATGCCATGTACTAGATATACACCCACATTTTGCAAATGTTCAGATGGTGTTCTTGAGTTGTCCTCGGTAAATTTAGGTATAGCTTTTAGGGTGAAAACTGAGATAGCGGCCCAAACAGAAAGCACTACTAGCACTACAAGAGGACTTCTAGCATCCCATGCTATATAATTTTTGTTAGTGGTAGGAAACATGGCTAGCAGAAAGAGTGGATGAAGCTGAACGTTCACTAATAAGGTCATGGGTTGTACTGTCCCTAATGGTAGTACTAATAAACTAGGATTATTTGTTGTTTGGGACCTTGTAACAGGCCAATGGCTCATACACCCTCCTTAAAATTAGGTTCATTTAAGGTCAGTCCCATCGGGTGTGCTAGGAAAAAGAAAAATTATTAATGCCAAAAATTGGAAAGGTAACAACCCTTTGTGGGAAACTCAATTTATGGGGGACCTATTGCACTAAACTGAGTAACCTCCAAAATTTTAAAGCTAACTTATTCTGTAATTAGTTTTTTGGAATGGAAAAAAGGAAGCAGATATAAAAAATAAAGGATCTAACTAAGGCGATGCACTAGAATTTAGATAAAAGGAACTATAAACCTATCTTTTGGATATGATCTAAGGGCCCGTTCAACAATTTAATATGTCATAGAATGATAGAAAATAAAGATTGAAGAATGAACAATACATTAAATGACATAAAATAATTCTCACACCCATTCACTGAAAAGATGAGTTAATGACATGATCTAAACCAACAAATTTGCATTCAAATTATAGAAGTTATAGAAATGAACCATTCAAACAATAATGACATAGTATAAAGTTAATCAAATAGCTTGAGAAAAATAGAAAGGCTGAGAAATGGTATAGTCTATGAGTCTTTTTACAATAATCTAATAACGACAAAAGGCCTGGTGTCTAAAATTCTATAATTCTTGAACTCTCAGAACTCAAAAATTTTTAACCTCTAACCCCGAACCCCTCTTTATATATAGCCAACATTCCCACCACCTGGCGAGCAGTAATTGAAAAGATTTGGAATCGTGGGAAATTATTTAGTAGCAATGATTCCTTTAGTCGTTGCAACAGAAAAATATTCAGACCATAACATTTGGTCACTTCCCATCCAGGTGCATCCCCTGCAAATGATAGTATTGGTCTCGAAAAATTCTCGAGTAGACAAGTGTCGCCACCCAGTATAGGTAGTTAGAATATGCAACATCATATCACAACCCATAGCTTGCTCCATCCTCTATAATGAAGAAGCATCTGCAAGGAGACAGATGGCAACATGGCGCAACCCATGGTTCATTCTCCCCTCCCTTCACTAAAAGTTGGCGCTGGCATGACACTTAGCAACAATGTTCACTATGGATGCTGCTTGTGGGGCCTACCAAATCTTTACACAAATGAGAACTATGTGGCACGCAGACGGGGCCCGATGAGGGAGTGAAGGGAAGTAGTTAAAAATAGCCCACGGTGAAGAAATGTGGGGGCATAGCAGGGGCTAGTAAAAGAGAAAAGGAGAGAATTTCTTTAGAGAGCACTAAGAAAACATGTGGCGGAGGCCGATGATCATTTATCAAAAGGGGTTGATGATGTTCATTTGAGGTATAGGCCGGTACTTAGCAAAAAATAAAACTTGAAGGGAGCTTGATGAATTTTATATTCATAGAGATCACTTCCAAAGGAAATTTTTTTATACTCAAATTCTAGGACCTTCCTCAAGCTATTAGGCTTCTTCCAAGGAACCAAGATTTGATACCAATTATTGAACATCTGGAATACTAGGAGGGGGGGTGAATCAATATTCCATAAAACCATTCAATTAAAATCCATCTAGCCAGTATCATAATTTTGACTAAATCAACAAGAAAGAACATAGAAACAAATGATTGCAACCATACACATGAACACTAGGATTTTTATGTGGAAAACCCAAAAAGGGAAAAACCACAATGAGGGTTAACTCACAATATATTATATCTGGCTACAAGATATTAAAGGGATCACTACTAGGACTCATCGTCCTTAAAAGGCTCACTACCAGAATACAAAAGATGGATAACCACCAAGATAGAAAGATTGTGGCTCACTACCAAAAGACTTGAACTGATAGAATACATCTTCAATGTGTAGGGTTCAGTTCCAATGAAGATCAAAATATGAAGTACTACCACACACAATAGTCACTCAAGAAATCTGCTCTGATTCATAACTAGTAAAGCATTTAGGCTCAAATATTCTTTCACCTTTCTTCCACACTTGCACACCCACTTCTCACTCACACTTTCTCCTCTTCAAAACATCTCTTATATAAACAAGTATATATTATTCATCAATTAGGTTGGTCTAATTAGATGAAAAAATAATAATAAAAGCTCTCTTGTTGGCACCATATATGATTTAAAACATTTTATCCATGTAGTGCATTATACCACGTTGGTTAAAATCCATAAATCATAACTAGTCTCCTTAATGAATTGCATATGTTAGGTCAACCAAGACTAGAACACAATTCATAGAGTCTCCAAACCAACAAAAAAACCTTAATGAAAACACCTTTTGGATCTAAGACCACATCAATTTCTCATCATACTACCATCATAGAGACTACCAGCAAAACTACAATATAAGAATGTTCACCTTAAGAGAATGCTGATTCTCCCACACTAATATGCAGAGAAAGGAACAACAAAATATAGAGTTGAACTCTGTCAGAGATAAATTTCTGCTCACAACCCAAAACATCTCAAGATCCAGGATATAGCTATCTAAATGAGTCTTGATAACATGGTTAAGAGATTAGAGTCATATATGTTCTTGTGGTGAATTCTGGACTCAAATACCAATGCACTGGCTCATCACAAAAGAAAATTACTGGTAGAGAACAACTTCTAGTAAACCAAGTAAACTTCCCATATAGTTGTCACAATGTTGAAATCAATAACAACATAGGAACAACCAACACAAACTATCCATAGTTCATGCTCATGTTGCAAGGCTCCATAATTCCAACACCTTGCACATAAGCCAATACCCATCCTACTAATTTTTTCATTAATTATCACCATGGATTTACTTAATTCACACGCTTGACTGCACCCTTATTAAAATTCCTTAACCTTTGTGATGATAACCATGCCTACAAATCCATTTACGCAAGGATAAATCTATTGTGCACACCTAGATAATTTACTTGTCCATCACTTGATCTCGGCTAAAGAACTTGCATGATGATGGTGCAATTACTAGGACATGAATTAATTTATACACATACTATCCACACTTAATTCTATACAAAATTGAATAAAAATTGAGTTGATTTAACGTTTATTTCTTTGGAAATAGAAATTGAGCCATCCTAGAGTGAATTTTTAGATTTTATGCAATCTACCATTAAATGTGGAGGTACTACCTCTATCCCTACATTTTCTCTATAAATTTGGACACTTTTCTCTTAAGCAAACATCTTGCTATCTTAGCAAATTCAGCCCTATGGATACCCCTATCTACCTGACTAGTATGAGACAATATGCCTTTCTTGGCAAGATAACCAACCAATGACTTAGGAAAGTTTTCAATATTAGAATCCGAATGACCCAGGTGGCACTGAGGATGGTGCTCAATGATGACTTCATGGATTATGACAAGCACTACAGAGTCAATTCCAACCTCTCCTCAGGCTTCTTCACTTCATTGTCAGATATCAAGTTATCTAGGGAGTAAATGCAAGTAGTTGGAACCATGGTGGTTCTCCCTGATTACTTAGGTAATCTTGATTAAAGCTTTGATGTCGCTTGGACTGGAATAGGGATCCTTGCTACAAGAGGCATCCTTCACTTTCTTAATGAAGGATCTATGGTACCACTACTCCCCCTAATTAGTAATCTTCACATTGTCAACCTCGATTAACATTGTCATAATTCTCACTTAGGCTACTTGATTTTAATGGACAAGGCTCGAAGAATTGATTAACTATGTGTTGTGATAGGTTTTGGGATCGCTCCTTTGTAGAAAGATTAATACTCTCAAAGAAATTTTTTTATTTTGAATTATGTATACAAAAATACTTGTTATACGATAAATATCATTTTCTAGCATTTAATCTTATCTTTCTCTTATGTGATGGTGTATTTTTTTCAAACTTTGAATTATGTTGTTTATATGTTTGATGATTGTGAAAGCACATGATTATGTTCTCTTAATTTTGAGGAATTTTGACCTAAGAAAGGAATAGACCAATTTTATGAACCAAACCTACACCCTAATATTTATAGACCTATCAATTAAAATTAACCCTAAACTAATACTAACCCTAACACTAATTAAAATGAAACTAAGGCTTTGAATTACAACACAATTGATCATGAATTAGTGAAATTTACTTTTACAAATCAGTTTTTCTATACTTTTCATTCAAATCTTAGCTAGTTTATCTTTTAAGTAAGATATATATTCTCCAACCAAAATATTATAAATTCACATAACTTTGTGTTTTTTATAATGAATGTATGTGGAATTGAATGTGTATTTTCCAATTATTTCCATAATTTATGGATAGAGACCATCAAAATGGTTGTTGGTGTTGAGTGACACCTCACATGTTTGAATTCTAAGCTTCTATATGATTCTTTATCATGGATTTTGGCAATGTGATTTTCCTTTTGAATTCAAAATTTTTCTACCAAGCAATACTTCTTTAATCCCAACAATTATTTTGAATGTCTATTTTTTCCCTCCCTATCATCAAAATAAACATTAATTGGTAAATTGTCCTAGGTGATTTCTTTATTATCCACCTTTTCTGAATTAGGAGTGGAATTATCATAAATTTAGAAAATAGAGGATTGATATTCAAGTTGTGACATTAAATCTTGAACAAATTACCTTTTAAAATGCAATTCCAAACTCCTTGTCCATGTTATTGCATTTAGGGACTGATGACTTTCTAGATGTTCACTTTCCTATGAAACACACTCTTGATTTTTGGATTTTTAACCTTCTTCACAAGGAATATGTGGTGTCATGAATTTTTTTCCTTTTCCTATGGATTCTTCAAGGCTTTGATGAAGAACCTCAAATTTTCAAGCTCACAACATTCAAAATTATCTTTTGGAAACCTATCAACTACAATTTTACTAACCTTCTTTAGATCTACCCCATCCAATGTAAGCTATGATAATCCTTCAATTATTTTCTTGCAAAAAGATGATTTAGATAAGGGAATTACTTTGTGGATAACCAGGCTCATCCTAGTTAGAATTTTTTTACAATTAATCTCAGTATGATCCCTTGTGTCATAGATCCCATACTTATTTGACCATCTGAAACTAAACAATTTTTTTTGAAAAATTATTCTATTTAGGATTTTCTAGACAATTTTAATGTTCATGTCATAATAATTTTCTCTAAGGCTTAATTCAACCCTAGAATTCTTATTTCCAAAGGTATAATTTATAATTTTACATTGCAAGGCCCTCCTTCTAGCACCAATTTTATTGAAATGGTTGTTACACACACAATAACATGTAGATAAATCTTTGTCACTAAAACAAAGGAACCTATCTATCTTGAAACAATCACTAGCTTTTCCTTGTTATAGGTAATCTTAGCTATCTCAAGGCTTGAGAATATCAGGTCTTGACACAATAGGTTCACTCAAGGTTAGTTGTGCAAATTTTTGTTAACCATAAGGGGCCACCAGTTTTAAAGACTTTTAACTTTGACAAGATGAAGAAATGCAAAGATTCAACAAATATAACATGCATTACTCTTCATATTTTTTAGTCCAAATCATTCTAAAAGAAACTACTAAGAGATGAGATTTAAGAGAGAAAATTCCTAAGAAATTAAGTTCTCCCAACTATTAGCCACGTCATCATAGAGAAATAACTAAACCAAATCATAAACTATTTTGTACTTTAATAGATTGCTTCACATCTAAAACAATATAATGCAAGAAGTTTGAAGAAAAAGAACCGTTCACCATTGAAATAGTATCAAAATGCACCCAAATCTAGCACAACAAATTGAATCTTCCAATAGGAGTATACAACATATAGTTATTCAATATTTACAACATGGAAATAAACTTCAAATTGCTTTGATATTAGAAAATTCTATTGTAAATACAATTTTATAAATTGGAATTAAAGAAAAAACATGACTTAAATGTAAAATTGGTGATGTTCCAACTTTATTCTAATTATTTCAACAATTTTTTATCCTCAAAAAATAATAATATTTTATCGTTTATAGAATAAAAGGCAGCAACCAATTAAAAGAGAGCACATAACTATCAAAAAATAAGCCAATCATTAAACAACACGTGACACAAGATAATTGGTGGTAGTTGAGAGGTATTTTTCCCATTTTCTAGAAATAAAATCAAATTCTCCATCTTATAAAACAAAATTTGATTCATGTGCGAAATTGATCACTTAAGCTACCCTATCCCCCACTCAACATTGACCATGTGGCTGATTCTCATTCCATCACTAGCTTCCTTTGCATCACAATTTACCTTTCTACCACCGGGTTCCTTTATGCAGTGTGTGATGGATCTGTAATTCCATGACCTAGGGACAAGTGTCAATCCCTTGTTTCATCACATGACTCTTTCACACCACATTTTTCTCAATTCTTGCTTGTCCCCTTAATGCAAAGTGCCATGGCACCATTGATGTCATCCAAAGGAAAAATGTCATAATCCCACACCATCGTAGTATTTATTTGTATCAAATTTTCAAGTCTTGAGTTCCTAATGCAAAATGTGATATGTGTGGTCAAACATGATTGAAGAATGTGGCCATATCTTATCCCATCACATGCTCCTTTTGCATCACATTTTTGAATCAAACAACTTATCTTCAAAGTGTGATGCATGATGAGAAAAAATCATGGAAGGAAATGAATGAAGAATATGCTTGCAACATATTCCATCGAAATGTCACTTTCTTTTTGCATCATGTGATGTCTTTACATCATGGTTATGAGTTGAGAAGGAACAAACAAAAATGAAATGTATGATATGTTGGATGTTGTGGTTGTGTTTCCAATATGTGGTTGTCATTGATGTCAACACTATTAGAATTAATTCATTAGAAGCTGTATATGTCAAGGATATTGTGAAAATTGTAATGGGATGAGTTGCAGGTTGTCAATGGTGAAGTGAATTTCAGTATGTCGGTAAGTTCTGTAAATTGATAATCATAGGTTGTGTACTAAATGGTTTTTTGTTGAGTGTATCTAGTTTATCCACGTCGAGTTTCAAAGATCTGCATGAAGTTTTGATCTAGTTATGAAGATTTATATTTTGACAATTTTTCTGTTGCTTCAATGTTACTGATTGAAGATGATGCGATTTCAGTTAGTTTAGTTGCTACGGATGCTTCTAGATCATGCTCTATCTTTGTTGCACATCCACATTGATTGTTGTGCTTGTGGTTGGTGATTTTCTCTTGCATGTTCATGTTTTTCTTGTTCTTGGCCGACATGGTATTTGTAGAAAGTTGTGGATCTTCGAGGAGTAATTAATTGAAGTATTTTCATGTTGGAGATGTTGATTTGGGTCTTCACTAAGTTGTGGCTGACCTTGGTTGATTCACATTAATAATATTTAGTGTTTTGGGCTGATAGTTTATATTCATTTTATTACTTTGTTGAGGCTGACATGTAGGGATGAAATTTATTGTTGCGGATATATATAAGCAATTGTTTATTCAAATTGAGATATTCTAGTGGATTTCGAGTGTGTATGTATGTGCGAATAAAGTCCTAATCATTCAAAGGTAGAGCAGAGTGTGAAGAAATGTTCATGTGCTTAACCAAAACTATGATCAGGCATTAGCAGATGCTAATTTATCAGTTCAAATCCCTGCGAATGTAATCCAATTCTTTCTGTAAGACAGCGTGTCTTCCTTTGGGTGGTTAGCCTTGTTGTAATTGAGTAGTGAGCTATAGGAAGTGTGCCAGAATGCATGTGCATTCCCCATATTTCATTTCTTTGTACTTTTATCAGGGTATAATCTTATGGACTAATCTCCACCGTGGTTTTTCCCCTAATAGGGTTTCCACGTAAAAAATCTTGGTGTTGTGTGTTTCTGATGTGTTGATGATTTATGCTTTCTTGGTTCATAAAAAAATCTAAGAATAAGGTAAATAAGTTGAATAATTTTTAAATTTTCAGGACAACTAATTCACCCCCCTCTTAGTTGTTTTCCCTTGTGTTGCCAACAATTGGTATCAGAGCAGGTTCCTTGGAAGAAGTTTAATAGCTTGAGGTGATCCGGGATGACAACTTACAAGATAGATAGTCTGATATTTGATGGAACAAATTATCCTTTGTGGAAGACTCAAATGGAGTGTCATTTGAGATGCATTGGGGAACCCTTTTGGAACATTATATGCAATAGGTATGTTATTCCTCAGAATGGTCCTACTAATACATTGAGATTAGAGATGCTGAGTATAATATAAGGGCTAAAGAAGCATTGTTGAGTGCTTTGACTGATTCTAAGATGACAAATGTTATGGATCTGAAGACTGCTTATGGGATCTGGAAAAAGTTGGAAACTTTGTATGAAGGTGATGCTAATGTGAAGATTGCTAAGTTGCAAAGTTTGAAAGGGAAATATGAAAAGTTGAGAATGGGTAATGATGAGAACATTAATATTTTTATGAAAAAAGTGAATGAACTTGTGTGTGGTATCAGATGTGCTAGTGGACAGATAGATGAATTGGAGATTGTTTCTAAAATGCTTAGATCCTTTCTTGATTCATACAAAGTAAAAGATAGTGCTATTGAAGAGCTCTAGACTATAACAAATGTAACCAAAGATATGTTGGTTGGTAAGCTTACTACTTTTGAGTTGAATGAATTTGGTGACACCCTTCGTAAGGTTGAATCTACATTTAAGGCTATTACTTTAAGAAGAGATAGATAGAGATATGATCTGTGTGAGAGTTCATCTAGAAAGACATTCAAGTATGAAGATGAAATTAGACAGATTGAAGAAGAAGAAAGAGAGATGGTACCACCTATTGTCAAAAGAGTACTGAGAGGAAAAGGTAAGTATGAAGGAAAATTTCCTCTTAAATGTTTTTCTTGCAATAAGATAGGTCATTTTGCATCAAGGTGTCCAGAAAGAGCTCCTAAACCAAGACATAACAAGCCTAGATTTAAAAAGAAGTGTTACTATGCTGCTGATGAAGGTGTGACAGATGATGAATCTGATAAAGGAAATAGAATTGATGATGAATGGATATTTATTGATATACAGGAAAATAATCTTGTATCTACTGAATCTACTAGTTGTACAAATGTGGAGAAAGCCCTAGCTACTCGAGTTGAAGAGAAATATGAATGGGTGATTGATAGCGGATGTTCACATCATATTACAGGAGATAAAAGTAAGTTTGTAAGCTTGAAAAAGTATGATGGTGGTGTTGTGAGATTTGGTGATAATACAACTGGTGTGATCCATGGTAGAGGATGCATTTATCTTGATGGTAAGCATAATACTGATGATTTCCTGTATGTGGAAGGATTGAAGCATAATCTTTTAAGTGTTGGTTAAATGGTTGATAAGGGATACAATCTCCAGTTCAAGGATGGAAAATGTAGAATATTGAGTTCCATAAATGTAATTGCATCAGGTACAAAAACAAAAGGTAATATGTTGCTAGTAAAAGTTGTTTGATTGCTCAAGTTGATGAAAGTTGGTTATGGCATAGGAGAATGTGTCATGTTAACTTTGATAATATTGTCAAGATAAGCTCTACTAAGGCTGTGAGAGATCTACCTAAGTTGGTGAAACCTATTAATGCCATATGCAAGGAATGCCGGTTAGGAAAGCAAACTAGAATTTCATTTCAGAGTAAACAACATTGTTCAAATGAATTTTTGGTGCTTGTGCATACTAATTTGTGCGGTCCCTCGAAGGTCAAAATTTTACAAGGTTACAATTATTTCTTGTTACTCATTGATGATTATTCTAGAATGGTGTGGGTTAATTTCTTAAGGGAGAAATTTGAAGCACTGGAAAAGTTCAAGATTTTTAAGGCTATGGTTGAGACAGAGATAGTTCTGAAGATTAAATGTCTGAGATCAGATAGAGGTGGTGAATTCACTTCCGGTGAATTTAATTCTTTTTGTGAAGAACATGGAATAAAGAGACAGTTGTTTGCACCACGGACCCCTCAACAAAATGGAGTTGTGGAAAGGAAGAATAGAACAATTAAAGATGCTGCTAGAACTATGATGTTGGAAGGAAATGTCCCTCATATATACTAGAGAGAAGCTGTGAGTACTGCTGTGTACACACTCAATCGGGTACAAATTAAAGGTGATATTGGTAAGACCCCTTTTGAGCTATGGACTGGTAAAAATCCTACTATTAAATATTTCAAAATCTTTGGGAGCAGATGCTACATTAAAAGAGATGAAGATATAGGAAAGTTTGATGTGAGGAGTGATGAAGGTATCTTTCTAGGTTGTTCTACTAAAAGCAAGGCCTACTAGTGTTACAATATAAAAAGATTAAGGAAAATGGTTGAAAGTGAAAATTTCAAGGTTAATGAAGACTTAGGTACACCATCTAGAACCCGTGGATATGATTTTGATGATCAGAATGATAATACAAGCAAAGGAGATAAAGTTCAGACTACAAATCAAGTGAAAATCATTCCATTGAATCAAGAAAATAAAGAGGAAGAAGAAACTAGTGATATTGTAGAAGAGAGAACACAAGAGCCTGAAGTTGAAGAACATTATAAGAAGACTCCAATGTATGCAAGATTGAATCATTCAGAAGATCATATTATAGATGATAAGGAAAAAGGTGTCCAAAACAGGAGAAAGATTGCAGAAGAATACTGCTTGATTCCAAAGACTAAGTCTACTAGTGTGAATGAAGCATGTAAAGATGAACATTGGGTTGAAGAGATGAAAGAGGAGCTAAATTTTTTTGAGAAGAATGATACATGGATTCTTGTTCCTAGACTTAAGAATAAGAATGTGATTGGAGCTAAATGGGTGTTTAGAAACAAATTGAATGAGCAAGGTGAAATGGTTAGAAAAAAATCAAGACTGGTATGCAAAGGATATTCACAGATGTAAGGACTTGATTTTGAAGGGACTTTTTCCCCTATTGCTAGAATTGAATTTTTAAGATTATTTCTTGCTCATGTTGCTTACAAGAACTACAAGGTTTATTAGATGGATGTCAAGTTAGCTTTTCTAAATGGTGAATTGGAAGAAGAAGTGTATGTTGAGCAACCTGATGGATTTCAGTTGACTAATAAGGGAGATATGGTGTGTCAGTTAAAGAAAGCTCTGTATGGACTTAAGCAAGCACCAAGAGCTTGGTATGCTAGATTGGACAAGTATTTGCTAAAGCTTGGATTCAACAAAGGTACTACTTATAGTAATATATATTTCAAGATTGATGATGATAAAGATTTGATTGTTGAAGTCTTTGTTGATGATATCATTTTTGGATGAGATGAGGGTTTGTGCATGAAGTTTTCTAATAATATGAAAAATGAATTTGAGATGTCAATGATTGGTGAGATGAAATTATTTTTGGGATTGCAAATTAGTCAGCTAGGTAAAGGGATTTTTATATCTTAGTCCAAGTATGTGAAGGAATTGCTGAAGAAGTTTGGTATGGAAGATCCAAAGCCACTTGGTACAATCATGGTGACTGGATGCTAGTTGACAACAAAAGATGATTCACCGAAAGAAAATCAAACTAGATATAGATCAATGATTGGTGGATTGTTGTATTTAACTCAAACTAGGATTGATATCATGAATTATGTATGTATTGTTACAAGATTTCAAGCTGATCTAAAGGAATCTCATGTAACTACTGTGAAGAGAATTTTTAGATACTTGAAGGGAAGAGTTGAATTTTGCCTATGGTATCCTAAAGATGATGATCTTACTTTGAGTACCTTTATTGATGTTGATTGGGCAGGAGATGTAAATGACAAGAAAAGTACTAGTGGTGGAGCATTTTTCTCAGGTAAGAAGTTGATTTCATGGTTAAGTAAGAAGTAGAATGCCATTTCCTTATCTACTACAGAGGCCGGATACATTGGTGTTGCTAACAATTATACTCAAGACCTATGGATGAAGTATATGTTGAATGATATTAGTTGTGTATAATGAGCCTATTGCTATATTCTATGATAATTCAAGTGCTATTAACATTTCTAATAATACGGTGTTGCATTCAAAGACAAAGCATATATCTATAAAGTCTCACTTTTTGAGAGAAAAGGTAAGTGAAAAGGAAGTCAAACTGGTGTATGTGCCTACTAAGGAGAAAATTGTAGACATGTTTACCAAGCCATTGCCTAAGGATACTTTTGAGTATCTCATAGGGAAGTTAGGGGTGATTACCCCTCCTAATTAGAACTAAGGATGCATTGCATTGCATCAGTTCGTGCATTTCATAGTTATATCTTGATCTAGATTGATGTTGTAGTGGCTGCTACTTAGGGGGAGTAGTTAGATGTTCAGATGTTCAGATATGTGGTTCAAAGTTTGTGTGGAGCTTAGAGATCTTTTTCATTGATGTCAAAGGGGGGGAGGAGTAATGTGAAAAATTTTCTAGAGAAGAAGAGCCTTGTGGGAAAGAAGATCATGTGAAAGAGTTGAGGAGAAAATGAGTCAAAACCTAAGGGGGAGTAAGTGTCAAGAGTTAGTTGCGTTGATGGTTTTTTTCACATCATGTGTTTCCATCAATGCCAAAGGGGGATATTGTTAGATGTTGTGGTTGTGTTACCGATATTTGGTTGTCATTGCTATCAACACTATTAGCATTAATTCATTAGAAGCTGTATATGTTGAGGGTATTGTGAAAATTGTAATGGAATGAGTTGCAGGTTGTCAGTAGTGAAGTGAAGTTTAGTATGTCAGTAAGTTCTATACGTTGATGATTAGAGGTTGTGGACTAAAGGGTTTTTTTCTGAGTGTATCTAGTTTATCCATGTCGAGTTTTAGAGATCAGTGTGAAGATTTGATCTAGTTAAGATGATTTATATTTTGACAATTTTTTTGTTGCTTTAGTTGGTGTTACTGATTGAAGATGATGCGATTTCAGTTAGTTCAATTGCTGCAGATGCTTCTCTAGTGATTCGTGATGCTTGTGGATTCTTCTAGATCATGCTCTATCTTTGTTGCACATCCACATTGATCATTGTGCTCGTGGCTGGCAATTTTCTCTTGCATGTTCCTATTTTTCTTGTTCTTGGTCAACATGGCATTTGTAGCATGTTGTGGATCTTCGAGGAGTAATTAATTGAAGTGTTTTCATGTTGGAGATGTTGATTTGGGTCTTCACTAAGTTGTGGTTGACCTTGGTTGATTCACATTAATAAAATTTTAGTGTTCTGGGTCGACACTTTATATTTATTTTATTATTTTGTTGAGGCCAACATGTAGGGATGAAATTTCTTGTTGAGGATATATGTAAGAAATTGTTTATTTGAATTGAAGTATTCCAATGGATGTCAAGTGTGTATGTATGTGTGAATAAAGTCCTAATCATTCGAAGGTAGAGAAAAGTGTGAAGAAGAGTGAAGAAATGTTCATGTGCTTAACTAGAACTATGATCAGGCATTAGCAGATGCTAATTTATTAGTTCAAATTCATGCGGATGCAATCTGATTCTTTTTGTAAGACATGTCTTCCTTTAGGTGGTTAGCCTTGTTGTAATTGAGCAGTGAGCTCTAGGAAGTGTGCCTAAATGCATGTGAATTCCCCATATTTCATTTCTTTATACTTTTAACAGGGTATAATTGTTGATGGGTGTTTTAGCACTTTCTCAACATAGGAAGTGCATAGATGCACTACCACTCTTGAAAAGAAATCTGCAACAATGAGTTGCTAAAAATCACCCCAAGGTCTCTTGAGTGTTAGGTCGTGACTTGCTTGGAATTTCTCAGTTGGTTCAATGTGATCTTGCTGGTAATCATAGGCAGACTTATGGGGTTAAGCTGGAGGGAAGTTGGATGTTAAAATGGAGCTTTGAGATGGGGAAGTTGGTGTGCAATTGTTGCAAGTTCAAACAGTAGTCTTAAACTCCTATTTCAGCTTCATATTTGGCTTTACAATGTGCAATGAACCTTAGCATAGGTTACTTATTAAAAAAAGGAAAAGGGTAGGGAAGAGAGGAAGTTCCTGGATCTGAAACTAGTAGTGAATAGTGATCTGTTGGATGCTGTGGTTGTGTGGCTGATATGTGGTTGTCATTGATGTCAACACTATTAGCATTTGATGTATTGAAGGTTGTATATGCCAATGATATTGAGAAAATTGTAAAAGAAAGTATTGTAGGTTCCTAGTGGTACTGTGAAGGTCATGAAGGTGTCTTGTTTTTTATGTTGAAGATAAATTACTGTGGACTAAAAGGTTTATTGTTGAGTGTATCTAGTCCATCCTCCAGAAGTTTCAGAGGTCTGTGTGAAGATTTTCTCAAAATTATGAAGATTTGTGTTCTGACAGTGTTTATGTGGTCTCTATCAGTTTTCTTGATTAAATTTGGTATAGTTCTAGTAATTCTAGTTGTTGTGGATGTTTCTCTATTGTTTCTTGGTGTTCTTGGATGTTTCTAGATCGTGCCATATCTTTGTGGTACGTCCACATTGATTGATGTGCTTTTGGTCAAATATTTTTCTCTATATGTTTAGTTTTTCATGTTTTTGGCTGACATGATGGGTGTAACGTGTGGTGGATCTTTGAGGTGAAATTGATTGAAGTATTTTTGGGTTGGCATTGTTAATTTGGGTCTCCACTATGCTGTGGCCAACCTTGGTGGATTCACATTGAAGATTTATTTGTAAATTTGGACCAACATTGAAAATATGTTTTATATCTCTGGTCGACTAAGTTGTTGATGTAATCTCATGTTGCGGATATATAAGAGCAATTGTTTCATCAGTGTAAAGTGTGATCCATTTGCTCCTATGTGTGTATGTGTGAATATCATTTGATTGCAGAGTAGAGTGTGAATAAGACTGAGTGAAGTGTGAAGAAGTTTGAGTGAAAAGTGAAGAAGGTTTTTTTGTGCTTAATTGGAATTGTAATCAGGCTTGTATAGAGGCTATTTTCTTAGTTCACAATTTGGATGGTTTTAATCCAAACTTTTCTTTAGATAGTGAGCTCTAGGTAGCGTGCCTAAATGCATGTGCATTCCCATTATTTCTCATTATACTTTTAACAGTGTATAATATTGTGGACTAACCTCCACCATGGTTTTTCCCTTGACAGGGTTTCCACTTAAAAAAATTTTAGTTTTCTTTGTGTTTCTGATGTGTTGAATGTTTATGGTTTATTTTTTATTCATCAAATCTAAGATTGAGTTAAATAAAGTTTGAAAAGATTTAAGTATTCTATGACAACTGATTCACCCCCCCTCTTCGTTGTCTATCTTTGTTTTGCCAATAGTTGGTATCAGAGCAGGTTCCTCTAAAGAAGTTTAAAAGCTTGAGGTGATTTGAGATGGCATCATACAAGAAGGAAAGTCCTAGATTTGATGGAACAAACTACTCATTATGGAAAGCTCAAATGGAGTTTCATTTGAAGTGTATTGGTGAACCCTTCTGGAAAATTACAAAGAATCAATATGTTATTCCTCAGAATGGTCCTTCCACTGCTGATGAGATTAAAGAGGCTAAGAATAATGTCAGGTCTATTGAAGCTTTGCTAAGTGCTTTAAAAAATTTGGAAATGAAAAATGTGTTAGGTTTGAAAATAACTCATGAGATTTGGACGAAGCTAGAAACTTGTATGAAGGAATGTACATGTGAAGATGGCTAATCTAAAGAGTTTGAAAGGTAAGCATGAAAATATGAAGATGGGTGAAGATGAAAATATTTCTTCTTTTATGCAAAGAGTAAATGAACTAGTGATGGGTATTAGATGTGTTGGTCGTACCCTGGATGAGGAAGAAATTGTGACTAAAGTGCTCAGGTCATTACCTCCTTCCTACAAAGATAAGGCTCATGCTATTGAAGAAACCAAATCATTAATGAATGTGACAAGGGACACACTGATTGGTAAAATTGCTGCCTTTGAGTTGAGTGAATTTGGTGATTCTGTTCCTAAGACTGAAATTGCATTTAAGGCTACTGTATTCGGAAGAAACAAGCAAAAATATGATCCAAGAGAGTTCTAGAAATATATTCAAGTATGAGGAAGAAATGAAATAGATTGAAGATGTAGAAAGAGAAGTAGAGGAGTTGGAAGCACTAATTGTAAAGAAAGAAGGTAGAGGACAAGGTAAGTATAAAGGAAAGATGCCTATCAAATGTTTTTCTTGTAGTAAAATAGGCCATTTTGCATCAAAGTGTCCTAAAGGAGTTACTAGATCTAAACCTTACAAATATAGATTCCAAAAGAAATCTTACTTTGTTGAAGAAGATGTGACTGATGATGAGTCTGATAAAGATAATGGAAATGAAGATGATTGGGTTTTCATTGCTATTAAGGAAAATAGTCTTGTGGCTACTGAATTTGCTAAAGTTGAGAAAGCTCTTGCAGTTCGAATTGAAGAAAAGGATGAGTGGATCATTGACAACAGATGCTCACATCATATGACTGGTGACAAAAGAAAATTTGTAAGTCTAGAGAAGTATGACGGCGGGGTTGTAAGATTTGGAGATAACAATACTTGTGTGATTCATGGCAGAAGATCTATTTGTCTTGGTGGTAAGCATAACACTGATGATGTTTTTTATGTTGAAGGCTTGAAGCACAACCTATTGAGTGTTGGATAGATGGTAGACAAATGTTATGATCTTTAGTTCAAATGTGGAAGATGCAGGATATATGGAAGCTCTGGAAATGTAATTGCCTTAGGTAAATAGACAAAAGGTAATTTTTTTACCTGAATGCTGCTAGTGAAAGTTGTTTAATTACTCAAGTAGATGAAAGCTAGTTATAGCATAGACAGTTGTGTCATGTGAATTTTGATAAAATTGTCAAAATAAATTCCACTCAAGCAGTAAGAGATCTACCTAAGCTCGTGAAGCCTACTAGCACAATTTGCAAAGAGTGTCAAATGGGAAAACAGACTAGAGTTTCCTTCTCGAGAAAACAACATAACTCAAATTGATTGCTAGAGCTAGTACATACTAATCTATGTGGTCCCTCCAGAGTCAGAAGTCTCCATGGTGAAAGGTACTTTATGCTGCTTATTGACGATTATTCTATAATGATATGGGTTGCTTTCTTAAGATAAAAATGTGAAGCATTAGAAAAGTTCAAAAGTTTCAAAGCTATGGTAGAAAATGATAAAGATCTAAAAATAAAATGCCTAAGGTCAAACAGAGGTGGTGAGTTCACCTCTAGGGAGTTTAATTCTTTCTGTGGAGAGCATGGAATCAAAAGATAGTTATCTGCTCCTCGAACCCCTCATCAAAATGGCATTGCAGAGAGGAAGAACATAACAATTCTAGATGCTGCTAGAACAATGATGATTGAAGGAAATGTGCCTCACATCTATTGGAGTGGAGTAGTAAGCACTGTTGTGTACACTTTGAACCAGGTAAATGTAAATGTTAATTATGGTAAGAATCCTTTTGAAATATGGTTTGGTTACAAGCCTACTATTAAATATTTCAAGATCTTTGGAAGCAAATGCTACATCAAGAGAGATGATGATATAGGTAAGTTTGATGCAAGAAGCGATGCAGGAATCTTTCTAGGTTACTCTATTAAAAGCAAGGCCTACTGGTGCTATAACAGAAGATTGAGGAAAATAGTTGAGAGTGCAAATGTCAGAGTTGATGAGGATTCTACTAAATCATCCAGATATTGTGGATATGATTCAGATGAAGACAATACAAACAAAGGGAAGAATTTTCAGACACAAAATCAACTTCAAATTGTGCCATATGTTACGATAAATCAAGACAGTTAGGAAGCAGATACAAGTGCAAGTGCAAAAGAAAGAATAGAAGAATCAAAAGTTTCAGAAAATCCTAAAACTTTGAGGTATGTAAATCTAAATCATTCTGAAAATCAAATTATAGGATATAAGAATAAATGAGTGCAAACTAGAAGGAAGATTGTAGAAGAGTATTGCCTGATTTCCAAGATTGAACCTAAAGATGTCAAAGAAGCATGAAATGATGAACATTGGATGAAAGCTATAAAGGAAGAACTGATGTAGATTGAAAAGAATGATACATGGGTACTAGTTCCTAAAACAAAATATAAAAATGTAATTGGTACTAAATAGGTCTTTCAGAATAAGCTAAATGAACAAGGTGAAGTGGTCCAGAATAAAGCAAGACTAGTATGTAAAGGGTATTCACAAATGGAAGGTATTGATTTTGAAAAAACCTTTTCCCCTATTGCCAAAATTGAAGCTATTAGATTATTTCTTGCTTATGTTGCATACAAAAACTATAAAGTCTATCAAATGGACATGAAGTCAACTTTTATGAATGGTGAGCTAGAAGAAGTCTATAAAGGTGTCTTGTTCTATACGTTGAAGATCAATTTTTGTGGACTAAAGGGTTTATTGTTGAGCATATCTAGTCCATCCTCCAGAAGTTTCAGAGGTCTGAGTGAAGATTTGTTCAAAATTATGAAGATCTATGTTCTGACAGTGTTTCTATGGTCTCTGTCAATGTTCTTGATTAACGTTGGTATAATTCTAGTAATTCTAGTTGTTGTGGATGTTTCTCTATTTTTTCTTGGTGTTCTTGGATGTTTCAAGATCATGCTCTATCTTTTTGGTACGTCCACATTGATTGATGTGCTCATGGTCAAATATTTTTCTTTGTATGTTTGGTTTTTCATGTTCTTGGCTGACATGATGGGTGTAATGTGTGGTGGATCTTCAAGGTGAAATTAATTGAAGTCCTTTTGGGTTGGAGTTGTTAATTTGGGTCTCCACTATGCTGTGGCTAACCTTGGTGGATTTGCATTGAAAATTTACTTGTAAATTTGGGCCGACATTGAAAACATGTTTTATATCTTTGGCTGACTAAGTTGTTGATGTAATATCATGTTGCAAATATATAAGAGTGATTGTTTCATCGGTGTAAAGTGTGCTCCATGTGCTCCTATGTGTGTATGTGCAAATATCATTCGATTGCAGAGCAGAGTGTGAAGATGACTGAGTGAAGTGTGAAGAAGTTTGAGTGAAAAATGAAGAAGTTTTTTCTGTGCTTAACTGGAACTATAATCAGGCTTGTATAAAAGCTATTTAATCAGTTCACAATTTGGATGGTTTTAATCCAAACTTTTCTTAGGATAGTGAGTCCTCTTTTGTATTTGAGCAATGAGCTCTAGGAAGTGTTCCTGAATACACGTGCATTCCCATTATTTCTCATTATACTTTTAATAGGGTATAATATTGTGGACTAACCTCCACTATGGTTTTTCCCCTAATAGAATTTCCACATAAAAAAAATCTTGGTGTTCTCTATGTTTCTGATGTGTTGAATTTTTATGGTTTATTGTTTATTCATCAGATCTAAGATTGAGTTAAATAAAGTTTGCAAAGATTTAAGTATTATGTGACAACTGATTCACCCCCCCTCTCAATTGTCTGTCCTTGTTTTTCCAACATGATCATGAAGGATTCCATTGGGGACAACCTTCCTAAAACTGAATTTCACTTAACTAGATTACCTCATAGTATCATGAAATTAGTGCAAGCTTCTAAGGACTGTAGATATTCAACCATTCATTCACCATAAGCATGAATAAAAGATAGAAATTTAGAGAAGCTTTTAATCTAAGTCTAGACTAACTTTACACAACTGTTCATCATCAACAAACAACTAAAAGTATGGACAAAGAAAGGAATCAACACAACAAAATGCTTCAGAACCATTGAACAACATTAACTAATCCACTAAAGAAAACTAAAACATGAAGAACAACAAAGTAAATCTACTCAAGTTAACTAACTATGGGAGAAGAACCATATAACATGCAACTAAAACTGAAGAATTCATGAAAATCCAATGAACTATTAAAATTTCAGTAGCATGCCTTTACAACAATTCAACTCTCTCTTGAAAATGAGAGGAGATCCCCTATTTATAGTGTTCAAAAGGAAAAATGAATGGCCAATATTGATTTGCATTGTGTGGCCAAGATTCACTACAAAATAGGGTTTCACCTACCCCCAAATATATTACAATTTAAAATTACATTCTTGTGTTTTCTCTATTTTGTCCTCATATGGCAACACTATAGCTCTTTTATCTTTTGTTGATTTACTTTTGCTGTAGCTACACAGTGAGGAACTCATCATCAATGATTGGATTTCCTTCATCTTTCTTGGCAGTGGCATATTCCACAAATTTACCCATCAAAACTAAAAGCTTATCCTTTTGAACAATCTCTAACTGGAGGATCTGAAAATGCAACTTCTTTGATTAACTAGCCATCTCTTCTCCATGTTGGGCGCATTTTGGAGAAGCCTTCATCACTTGCTCTGATTAAACAAATGCATTGGTAGCAAAATCACTGAAGAGTGGAGAAATTTTTTTCCATGGTGCCCTCTTCCATCTTCTTATGGAAATATCCTTTAACCCTTTCAATATCCAACTCCTCAACAAACATATCTTGATTAGTCATTAATTTGAGATAATCCTCATTATCTGCCTGATGTTCTTTGGCCCACTCGAGATCGAGCTTGAATTCATGCAATACCTTCTCCAACACATCATTTTGATGATCAAGTACCATTTTCCATGTTTTGATCAACCACTGATCATCTTTGACGACACCCAATTATTTTTCCTAGGCCTTTTCTGGCATCTTGAGGTTGGCCTCAACCTTTGGATTGGTGATCCTATAAAATTCTACATAGTGGAGGCATACCTTTTCCATGTCCTCCAGTTTCTTTTGTATGAGCCTAAATTTATTGGTCATTCTGACAGCATGCCCTATGCCCATATCACCATTATAGATTACTCATCGGAACCATTCTTTGGTGGCCTTTATCCACGGTTTCCTTTTCTCTAGCTTGTCAATGTGCTCTTTGGAAAACAATTGTGGTGGCGTCGAGGAGGTGGTGGGGAGCTCTTCTACTGATGAACATTGTTGGATATATGCTATTAAGTCAACCACTTGTGCCTTTAACTCTTCCTTAGAGGTCTTATCTTTGTTCATTTGATGCACTATAGTGGCAATGAACCCCTAAATATGGTCAATCTTCTGTTCTCTTGTGGCTATTCCTAGATCAAGGGTAGAAATATTATAACTCACCCCTTCTTTTCCCATAATTGGAGTGGCTATTTGCACTATTATAACCCTATTTGCACTATTCTATTTGCTTCTTCTTTCTTCGTGCTTATTTGGCCTCAAGCTAGGATGGCCTCTTTCCTTGCTTTTGGGTTCCTCAGAGTTGGAGCTTTCTTCTCCAATTGTTTCTAAAGCCATCCAAGCATTTGAGATTCTCCCCTTGGTAATTCATAACCACACTCTTCTTTGTGGGTGTGTTCGATTTCCAACTCCTTATTGCCTGGAGTCTCTTGTTTGGTATTTTCTCCTTCTTCTTCATTAGAATCCAGAATAAACATAGTTTACTTCCATGGGGACTTGGTGGTGGCATGTTCTTTGGGGTTGTCCTCCCCTTCAACAGTTTTCTTTTCTTCTTCTTCACTATGCCCATGCTCTTCAGGATGTTCCATTTCTAGGCTCTTGTGGGCTTCAGACTCTTCTTTAGGTTTATCTTCTTCTTCCTATTGAAGCGGAACCTCCTCATCATGCTTAAGGCTCTCTTCTTTCTCTTCTTTTGCATTTTATTCTTGTTCTTCTGAGGGAGGCATTCCTTTATTGTATTTTTGGCTTTTATCATGCTCCCCAATTGGAGGTTCAGTTTCCTCCCACATTCCTTCTTCTTTATTCTTTTCTTCCTTAGAAGGTGGTCTTTCTACTTCCTCTTCGACATTCTTTAGCTGTTGGGCCAACTCCTCCTCGAGCTCCGCATCAAAGGTCTCTACAACATATTTGGTGCCAACATATTCCTCATCCTCTCCAAAGGATTCTACTTCTTCATATTCATGCACCGCTTCATCAATTGGTAGGTGTTGGAACTCGAGGTGCTCATGGTAATCATCTACTTCCTCTTCCAATTCTTTTGTCACTTCTTTCTCTTGTCTCTCCAATTCCTCTAATATTTCCATAGTGGATTTAATTTCTGGTGGTTTAGTTGGAGAAGTAGAGGCAAGAAGATTGGCAAGAATCTGTCCCAAGGTAGCTTGTATAGTTGGGTTCATCAACACCACAAATATCTAGGTAGGAATTTTTTGCATGTGTCAAAAGAAGGCCTCTGGAAGTGAGAGTTTAGGGAATGGCATTTTTGCTGTTGCTAATGGGAGAGAGGTAATTAGAGACATGGAGGAAGAGGAGAGCGGATGGTTGGTGGTAGAAGAAGAGTCTATTATAATTATCTGCATTGTGGGTGGAGAGGAATCAAGGTGGACTGAGATATCCACTACAAGCGGGGAAGTAGCAACCATTTCCTAAGAGGTAGGTAGAGGGGTAGTGGTAGTGGTAATAGTAGATGCAGCAGGTAGAGACTTTGGCTGCTTGGCCTCAAATTCTTCTCCCTGATGGAGGGGGTCTTATTGAATGGTATCAAGACTGCTCGATGTCTTTGGCCTTTTGAAGGATTCACCCTCCAAATGTTTCCTCGCGTATAAACGAGGTTTATGCTGCCCTTTAGCCATCTGTTTTCTTTTTCTTGACCTAGTGACTGGAGGGGATTAAGAAGCTTCATATGTTGAGGCAGAAATTGTCCCACTATCAGTCTTGCTTGCAGGTTCATCCTCAAGCTTCCTATAGGTCAGAGTGACCCCTTGTTGTTTCAATTGGAAAATTTTCTTGTTAATCCATTCCTTTGTTCTAGCCTCAATTGGCTTTGTTAGGATATAGAGGTTATCAACCTCTTGCTCATTCCAATTAATTAGCGATAGCGGTAGATTGGAAACTACATGGTATTGAGGATCAATTACCATATTCTCATCCCCCACTACCCGGTCAAGTACCAAAAATAAGTTGACCTTCTTAAGAAAATATGTAGTCATGCGGATGTAGTGCTTCATTCACACTTTAGTATCATCCTTGCAATTGGCCCAAAATTATTGAACATTATGCACATGAGCGTATTCAATCAAGGCCATCTTCTTAAGTTTACCATAGGGGTCCATTCGTGGCCGAGCAGTGTGGAACTTCAGGTTATACTCTACGAGTTCTTTATCTGAATTGTCTGCACACTGAGATGTGTGGAGTTCATACTACCCTTGGTTGAAGGAGAGGGGATAAGGAATCCCCGCCTTATGTTTGCTGCTTAAGAGGGTGTGTGCATGTTGCATCTACCGAGAGAGTTCTAACAATATTATCTAGTCATTTGGGTATCGAGGCAGCTTGTATGGTTTCTTCAAGAAACCTTCAACCCAGATGTAGGTAAACTTTGGAAATTGTATAAATAGGAAGGAATTTTTTTGAAGGAAAGCATTAGCACTATGGGAGACCCTTCTCTCAAAGTCACCCCAAGCAATTTGATAATGTGGCCTATGAAGGCATCATTAACTCTACAATAATCCCTCTTGAAATTCTTGTACTGTAGTTGAGGGTATTTGTCATAAACCTTCAAATCTCAGCCTAGATCTATATCAAAGACTCTAAAAAATCCTTTGTATTGTGTCTTGTCAGCCAACAAATAGACTAGGTAGGATGTCATGTAGAATCACGAGGTCTTCTTAACAACCACAAATTGCTCATGAAAGCAATTGCTAATTATCCCTGCCCAATAGAACTTGGTTTTTCCTCTAAGGATGTCTTTGAGGAAGTACAACATCCTATCCTGGAAGTAGATAGCAGTCAGAAGGCCCATTACTCTACTTAGGAGGGTCACCAAGTCATGGTATTCCTCATAGAAGTCACTGCGGTAGAGTTCCTGGGGCACCTTCACTACACTGCCCCTCTTTTCTTTCAGCCAATATTGATTTATGATCTTTTTTCACTTGAGAGGGTCTGAATCCCACATTTCTTTGGAATATTCCTTGGATACTTCATCCATCTCTCTGAATGTAGGGATATGAAAGGCTCTCTCTATTGACTTGGCAGACAAATTAGCCAATATGTTCCCATCCCTGTCAACAATGGTTCTGGTCTCCTCTTGGTATGTTTTCCTACAGGCCATTACTAGTTCAGGAGCAACAAGGGTGGGCAGTAAGTTTACAACTTTAGCCAATCTACTGCTTCTGATTTTTCTTGTATTTTCTATTATGGGGCTGATCTGGACCCTTTGCTTAAATTCATCAATGTCTATGTTCTCGATGTTTGTCTTTGAGACTTCCTCCCAATGTGTGGTGACCTTGGAGTTGAGGGGTTCCCCTCAAAACTTATACTTCATTTGGTCTTTTTCTTCTTTACCTTGGGGTACTTTGGCTATTTTATTTCCTTTGTCCTTCTCCACAACTGCCTTTGAGGGTCCTACACCTAGGTCTATATATCCTACGGGCGAGAGAGAGGTAAGCACATTCAAACATGAAAACACGGGAAAGTTAGCCAAAATCCTGTAAAAAAATGTTAGATTAGATAATTCACCATTTAAGAATCCTGACATATCCTCCAGATTGACATTGTATTTTCATAGGAAGGAGTTTCAATAGTTCGGGTCCAGGGGTGTGGACTTCCCTAGGCTAATGACCATTTTGGAGCTACTGCAGGAGGGACGGTGATCAGGGCATGATGATACAGCTGTCAAAACTCACCTTAAGATCTGGTTAATGTATGGGGTCCACCAAGGAGGTCACTGTATTTTGGCATGTGGGTCGAGGTCACTTTGATGTTTCAAGAGCGTTAAGTGCATCATTTGGACAAGCAGTATCAAGGAGCAGCTTAGCTGTTTGGAATTTGTTGTGAAAACTACACTAGCAAGACGACAACCTACAGGTGGAGTTCCATCGGGTGGGACCTATGGTTCTAGAAGGTGGTGGCATAGCTCAATTGACATTCAAATCGTTGCGGGTCATAAGGAGTGGATGGATGTTGAGTGATAGTTGTTTAAAACAACAAAAGTCAAATGATGGTTCAATAGGAGCAACCCGCTGTAACAGGTCCGACAGGAGGTGGAGCCTTCATGTTTACTTTGTTTATCACTTGGAGAATCCATAGGAAATGGGGAAGTTGGGTTCCAGGTTGCGGGTGAATGGTGACTACTTTCTGTTTGATAATGGAGGGGCCAAGATGGAGTTCCGAAGATGATAACTTGACAGAAGGGACTCACTTAAGGTTAGAAACTTGGTCACTTTCGTTGCTCACATAGAAAACCATGATGGGGTCAGGACTCGAAGGGTGGAAAGGCAGTCCTCAGAAGTCACTCGGGATGGTGGTTTCACCGTGACGGCCTGTAGACGAAAGTCTGCGAGGCGGGGCCCAAGAATAGTTGACACCTAGTCATTTTAGAGAACAAATGGAGTTGGTTAGCAGAGGCAAGCCCAAGATCAGAAGGTTGGGAGGATGGGCGATGAAAGCTGTTTTGGATGGTGAAACATCGACATACTTCCCTGAGAAAACGTCCACAAGGCAGGACCCGTGGTGGACCAGGACCCAAGGTTTTCCCAAGTTTAAATTTGAGGGGTGGTGACTAAGGTGGAACCCACTTGCCAGAAAGTTGTGTTTCAACAGCCATTCAGAACGGTGAAGCCATAAGGAATTTTGCAAGAAGAACTCTAAGGAGGCAGACCTAAATGTGTCCATGGAATCTCATTTCAGTTTGTGAATTTTTTGCTAAGTTTAGGCGGCTAATGAGAAGGGTCCTCCCGCTAGGGCGGACCCAATGGAGGAGTTTTCCATTGTTAGGTTCAATTTGTCTTCAAAGTTTGTTGATGGTGATGGGAGGGTTCGAGCCTATAGGAGGTGAAGGAACTAGTTGCTGAAAAATGGTGGAGTCTAAGTTTTGCTATTAGCTAACGAGGTGATTTTGAGGTTTGTCAAAATTTCAACATGTGGGTTTTATGTGCCCTAGTCAACTCTAACTAATTTTCAAGTTTTCTCCCTTTTAAATTTAATGACTTTTCAAAAATCAAAGAAAACATAATAGAAGGCATGTGAGCAAAAACCCTACCTTGAAGATCTAATGAAGGAGGCTGAGGAATAGTTAGCAGATGCTTTGAATCATTGGTGGAACTTGTCAGGTGTGAAGGTGGCACTAGAAGCTGGCTCTTACTCTTCTTTGATCAAGTTGACAAGTGAAAATGACAACTGAAAGTTGTCTATTTATAGAACATGGTGCATTAAATTCCCTACATTAATGATCATATGGCAACATTCTAGGTTGGTGGGCAACAATTTTGAAAATGGCCGTGGGAGCATCAGAACCTGCCAGGTGGAAGGTAGCCAAAGCTTGGCCATTGATCATTCAATGATGAGAAAATGACATTGGAAGCTTCGGGTTCCACAAGGTGGAGGGCTACTGGAGAAAGGCCGTTTCGAACGACCATGGGGTGACAGAAACCCATGAGGAATGGCCCGATAGGGCCGACATGTCTAGCTCCTTAGATGACAGTTTTGTAAAGCAAAGGAAAACAACCAGGGAAAATTTGTGAAGGCCCAGAGCCTTGAAAATTGTAGGGGAAAAAAACATGGTCAACTCAAGATGACTTCCCTAAAGCTCGTTGACCACTTAGAACACAAAAATAGGGCGCATGCAAAATGAGGTGGCAACAAAAGCAACCCAGCGATGCAAATAGGAAAGAGAGGGTTCCCGTTCCAAATGGGGTGGGTGTGTCGAAGGCACAACAAATGGCGACTCTATTGGGGAACGCTCTTGAGCATTCTAAGGATAAATGTTCAGTCAGAACCCAAAATCTTTGGTTTGGCAGACCAGGGGCCGACTTCCAAAGGTGAACTAAGAGAATTGGATCCTTAATTGAATCAACCCATGAAACATTTCAGAAGTATGGGTATTTAGTGAATTCATTCCCTTCCATTAGAAACTGTGACAAGTGGCAGTTAATTGAACCAAGCAAGCTACATGAGTCATCCAACCCCAAAATTAACCTGGACATTGCCTTGCTGCCAGCCAAGCATCCATAGCCCCAATGGAGTTGTCACTGTGACCCAACGAACATTTCTCTACTGCCATCCAAGTGTCCATAGCCTTGGTAGAGTTATCCACACACCCATACAGTTGCTTGATTCCAACATTTTCTTTTATTTTCTTTCAATACTTCTTTTAATATTTTCTTCTTTTGCTCAACTGTGTAAGCATCGAAGCCTACTATGGGTTTGGGAACCACAGTGGTCACTGGAGCAGAATTAAGATTTTTGGCTTGCTAACTCATCATAAAAACCACTGTACAACTCTTTGGAAGAAATTAATATGTGTTTTGTGCTAGATCTGAGGTGAGCGTAAAAGGAAGATTCAACCAAGGGTTGGGTTCTAAGTCAAAGTTCAAGTGAGGAAACCATTTCATGGCAACTATCAGAGACCAATGGTTGAGAGTGAATATTTAGCCAAATAACACTGAGAGCGGGCAACAAAGTGAACCATTCATTGAATGAGCATAGCCATTGCAACATAAATGAAGAGACACTCTCAAAGAAAAACAGTCAAGGAACGAGAAAAACAAGAGCAACGTGGAATGACAAACAAAGGAAACCAAAAGTAACCTAAACTAACCCATACACAAGTATTTACAAAAATAGCTCCAAAAGAGCTCAAGCCCTGAAATAGTGCTTTAGGTGTTTCCCATTGAAAGGAAACAAGACATCTTCACCAGTCAAGGTCTGTAGGTAGAAAGCATTATCTCTGAGAATTTCAACAATCTGAAAGGGGCCAATCCAAAGTTTGTTGAATTTGTCATGTCCCCCTTTCTTCTCATGGGCCTTGTCCCAACATAGGACTAGATCAACAATTCTAAAGGCCTTGAATTTGGCTTGTTGATCAAACCATCTCTTGACCACGCCCTGATGTTTGGAAAAATTTTCAATAGCATGATCACACACCTCTTGTAAGTGTAACAACTCAGCCAAGCAAGATTCTCTACAATCCCCTTCTTCGTAAAAGTCATTGATGAATTGGAGGGTGGGGATTTTCAAGTGAATTGGGAACATAGGCTCTAGGCCATAAACGAGGTGGAATGGGGAATCACCAAGGGCAGCCTTGTGATGTGTGTGATATGCCCAAAGGGAAAAATGAAGCTGGGTATGCCAGTCCTTAGGATTCCTATCGAGTAGTTTTCTGATCATACTGATCAGATTCTTGTTTGTGGATTCTGCTAGGCCATTACCCTGGGGATAGTAGTTGGATGAGAACTTGAGGGAAATACCATAATCAAAGGCCCAAATAGCGAACCTAAGCAAGGAAAAGGCAGGGCGGTTATCACACACTAAGGCATATGGGCAACCAAAATGATTTAAAATGAAGCTTTAAGAAAATTCATAACTACCTTTGATGTGCATTGCCTACATGCAATGGATTCTGTCCATCTAGTGCAATAATTAGAAGTAGTTATAATGTACCTATGTCCTGCAGATGATGATGGGCTTACCAGACCAATGAAGTCAAGACCCCATTGCGCGAACGGTCTCACCTCTAGAACTAGTTGCAATGGGACAATGATGTTCCTTTCTCTAGTTGTAGTAGTCTGGAAGAGATGGCATATACAAACATGGTTGTGAGAATCCTTGAAGACTATAGGCCAATAATAACCTATTCATAGGATCTAATGAGTAGTCAAAGGGCCAGATCTATGGCCAGTGCCAAAATTTTCATGAAATTCTTTCAATACCTGATCTACTTCTTCTTTGCCAAGGCATCTCAAATAGAAACCTTCATGATTCTTCTTGTATAGTATCAATCCCTATAGCATATAGCTATTGATTTTCAGATGGAGAGCACATTTATGAACTCCCTACAAGTGAGGTGGGAACTTGTTCAACAAATAATAGACAATGTCATCGTACCATTCCCCTAGGGAAATGTCTTCAAGCTAATATTGTTGAACTGTGAGCTCGAGTCCTACTTCAACGACTGTCTCAACTATTGTTCAGGTGAGTGCCTATCCTCTTCCTAATTTCATGCTCTAAATTTCCATGTCGTATTCTTATAGCAGGGTAACCCACTTGGCTCTTTGTTCTCCCAGCTCATTTTGTACGAGCAATGTCTTCACTGCTAGGTCGGGGACAATGGCGAACACCTTATTGCACAAGATGTAATTTCTGAACTTCTTAACTCCTCGGATGAGATCATACACCTATTTTTCCACATTGTGATATCTGAGTTCAACATCTTTCAAGGGAGCACTCATGAAGGAAATTGGGTGCTTGTTTCCATCATTGTCCTTTTGGGTTAAAATGCTAACACATGAGTGATCTAAAGCAAATGAATAAATGTAGAATGGCTTCATATAGTCTGGGCTAACTAACACTAGTGCTTCAATAATAGATTTTTTGATTTCTTCTAAGGCTTGCTTTGGTTCTAGAGTCCATTCAATCTTGGCATCTTGTTTTAACATAGCGTTGAGTGGCTTGACAATTTCAGCAAAGCCTGTAATGAACTTTCTGACAAAATTAATCTTTTCAAAAAAAGATTTCAGTTCTTTCTTGCTGCCTAGCAACTGAATCTTTAGTAGGGATTGGATGCACTCAAGGTCTATAGAAATTCCTGGTTCTGAAATAATATGCCTGAGCAATTTACCTTTAGTGACTCCGAAGATGCACTTCTTTAGATTAAGGGAAACTCCAAATTCTCGACACCTCTAAAAGACTTTACATAGGTTGGAGACATGACCACTCCACTTCTTTGAGAATATGGTCAAATCATCCATGTATATGATGATGCACTTTCCAATTAGATCTTTGAAGGAAATGTCCATTGAATGCTAAAAGGTGGCTCCAGCATTGATGAGCCCAAATGGAATTCTTCTATATGAAAATGAGCCCCACTTGGTGGTGAATGTTGTCTTATGGCGATCCTCATACTGCACCATAACTTGGTTGTATCTAGAATACCTGTCTAAGAAGGACATCATCTGTGAACCATTGACAATCTGCAACACCTCATCCAATGATGCCACTAGATAGTTGTCCTTTTCTAAAGCTTTGTTCAGATTGCAGAAGTCCACACACAATCTGATTTCTCCATTCTTTTTTCTAACTAGGACCAAATTGGCCACCCACGTGGAGTGCCTAATTGGAAAGATGATTCTGGCTAAAAGTAGCTTATACACTTCCTTGTAAATGATAGGCTCCAACAAGGCATTGATGGGGAACTATCTTTGCTAGAATGGCCGCACATCGAGCTTAAGAGAAATGGTATGTGTGTTAATGGATGTATCATAGGTCTTCAAATCTTCATAGCTCCATGCTACCACATCATGATACTTTTGCAAAGCATCAATAATTCCTTTCTTTTCTTCTACAATACAAACCTTGCCAATGAATACATTTTTTACTTCCTTAGTTGTTTTGAGGTTGTGGGTATCACACTGGTTGCTTATGGATTCCTTCTTCACTTATTGATCTTGATCTCAAATATGATCTAGGTCAAATATACATTCTAGCTGGACCACACCTCATGGAATAGTATTGGTTTTGAGGTTGATGACCCCCTCTATATCTAATTTAGCTTCCTTGGGCTTAGTTTCATCAATTATTTGTGTTGCAAACATGTCAGAACTAGTGATGAATTCCAAGATGTGCTTGTCATCATTGAATACCTAGAAATGAGTGACATTATTTGGCATAGATGGAGTGGAGGTCAACTCAAGAGTGAATCATTTGAGGCTAGACAGGGACAAAGGTTGTAGTGTGCTGGCTTCTTGAGCCAAAGCATAAATAGTATGATTCTAAGAATGTGGGATCGACTGCATATTAAATGCATCTAGACTTTCTAGAAGATCCCAAACTCTATGCTTATAGTTTGCAAGCCTTCTATCATGACATGATAATTTTCTAACCTATTTCACTACCAATTCAGAATCAACGAAAACTTGTAACATTTTAACATTCTTTCTCAAAGCCATTAAGAGACCATGGACCAAAGCCTCATATTCTGCTACATTGTTGGTACAATAAAATTGAAGCCTATGGGTAGAAAAGTAGGTCTTACTCGTAGGGTTGATGAGTTCGAACCTAGCTCCAACTCCTTGCTTGGACTTGGATCCATTGAAAATGCAATGTCCAAAGCTTGGAAGGTTCATTAATGCCAGGGCCAATGATGCATTCATTCCCTTTTGGTTGTGTGCTTACATCCATAACGTCTGGAGTAGGTATTGGTTCACCATGATTGGGGGTAAGTTGTCCTATTGGAATCTCCTTTTGAGGAGTGACTAGTCCTTTAACATGCTCCACTACTGCTTGGCACAAACAATACTCAAACTCAGAGTGGGAAGCATTGTGAACTCTGCACTAGCTTGGAAGCAAGAGCTCTTGGAAGCCCATTCTCGATCCCAGATTGAGTTGATCTTGTACACACTTCTCCATGAAATCTTGAAATCTGTCTAGCAACTCTAGGTCACCCTCTTCATAAGACTCTTTGTCTTCTTATTCCACTAACATTTCTATACTTTGAGGTGCATAAGCCAAGTTGTTCAGAGGATTACATTGCACCAGGAAGACCTTTGCAGGTAGTGCTTTGTGTTGAGGCTCTACTTCTTCGTGATAAGTAAAGGGACAATAATTTCCCAATTCCATTTCAGAAAACAACACCTCATTAGTGTTGTTATATTTTGTGATCATAAAATTCATGTGTGGCTCCCGATCTATTTGAATTTGGTTTGGTAGCCCCTTCCATGTCACCTACATGTGAGAAAATTATGTTGCAGCATACCCATTCAATGTAAGGGTGAAGTCACATCCTAGGATAATCCTATATGTGTGGGGAATGTCTACAACTTGGATATCAGTAACCTACTACACCCTTGGGTCTGCAACAATCTGCATTGGAATACGATTGATCTCACCAATGATGTTCACCTCAGTCTTGTCCAACTGGGTTACATTTCTTCTGGAAGGTGTGGGAACAATCTCAAGATCTTTGCACACAGCCAAAGGCATGACATTGGCTGATGCTCCTGAGTTAATCAAGCCATTGTGTAAATTCTTTTTGAATATTCTGATTATGGTGAGGAAGGGTGGCATTTCTAGCTTTCCTTGGAATAACCCTATAGGCATGTTGGCTTGGGCCACTTGAACTTTATCCTTCTCATTAGTCTTTGTCTCAGACTGTACTGGAGTCTACTCTTTAGCAGAATTTTTCCCAGCTCGTTGATTGGTGGAGATATCCTTCCTTTTTCCTATGATTTCTCGGATCATGGGCTCTTGTTGAGGCTCTTCAAAAGTGACTCTCTTGGCAGGTATTTCTAGTGTTGACTTAGAGGAGGGAGTTCCATTAATTACCCTAAAGAAGGCACGCCTTACTATAGGAACCTTGATAAACTCAAAGGAAGACAGGTTGATTTTAACTTTCTTGAATTCTTCAACAATGTATTCCCCCATTTGATCAATTTCAGGCTCAAAGGATCTACCTATGAACGAGCTAGCTGGTTGGATTTGTGTTTGATCTGGATGTTTGTTGTTGTTCAAATATTGTTTGGGAACATAAGGATAACTAGGGTTGTTGCTAGAATTAGGGTCAGGTGGGGTACTGAAGTTCTTAGGTGGAGTAGAGGTAGTAAATGGTCCCCCTATTTGTCTATTCCTCAAATTATAAGAAGAGGTTCTTTGATGGAACATTTGCACTTCATCTTCACAAGAATCTTCTTCATCTATTGGACCATTATCTACTAAAGAAAAGAGCTGAGATAGAGTTTCTTCATTGCTTACCTCTTTTACTTCCTTGTTCTTCAAGGAGGCAGCCATGCTCTCAGGCTCATTGCTCTCGCTTTGCAGAAATGGGGCTTGGTTGACCACATGCATGGAGGAGTCATAGGGCTTAGATGGAACTATGTCTCTATAGTTTGCACTATCAACAACATTCTGGACTTCCACTTGGAAGATTTCTACAGCTGTAATGAACTTAGGGTAATCCAACTCAGAATGTTTATTCATCTTATGAATCCGACACCATCTGAACAAGGTTGCTTCAGTGAGGAACACTCCACTAGTTATCTTTTCCATGTTAGCAGGTTGATCAAGAGGAGTGGGAACACCCCCATTATTGGGTCTTGTATTCCACGTTCTATTATGTCTCTGAGAGGGTCTCCTTTCAAAATTATAATTATAATTCTATGCTCATTCATAATTTTGTCCAAATGAGGTACTTGCCTCAAAGTTATCCTTGTTATCTTGGTTGAGATTGTCTTGAATGCTACATTGAGAAGCATGCAACTGGCTGTTCTAATTTCTCAAATGTGTCATCTCTGTGGACATCTTTCAGATCATCTCCGTTAGCTCATCCAACCGGTCCTTCTTTATATTACTTGGCTATGGCATTTGATTCTGAAGGAAGACAAATTGTGCCACTAGCTGATTTTGTTGAGCAGGCAGAAACTCGGGCCCTTGTAGGTATAGGGGAACTTTAGGCTACTGTGGATATGCTTACGACTAATAAGGCTACAAGTAGTGAGGCACTTGGGGTAATTGATTCATGGGTTTCCCAGGATGAGGAACTATAGGAAGCTGTGGTACTTGATTCATCAGGGGTGTTTGATGTTGCAAGGATTGAGTGAGTCCTAGAGCCTGAATAGGATGGGTAGCCTTCCCCAAGGAGGGCAACGACTAGAGATGTTTTGACCCAAGTCAATGTTGGAAACATCTACCTTAGAATAAGCATCAAATAGTCTAGTAATGGCTGGTCATATCCTTTTTATGAATGTAGTTGTGAGGTTATCCAATGTTGCGTAATAAATTGGCAAGGCAGTAACATCATTGAGCACACACAAGGCTTGCAACCTCATGTAGGCTCAGAGGAATCGATCATTTAAGGAGTTGATTGGCTCATTGATCTCCCTACGAACTGATGTGAATTGTCGATATAGCTCTAAAGGGCTGATCGGGATCTTGTACTTCTACAAGAAGGCATTCATTAGCAAATCCCAAGATGTGATGGATCCTGCCAACAAGTTAATATACCAATAGAAGGATTCTCCCCCCAACGAATAAGGGTAAATCCTACGTGCCACATCTTCTTGATTGATCTGGATGTCTTTCAATGTTGCTCAAAATATTTTTATGTACTCCTCAATAGTTCTTTGCGGATCCCAAGGATTGAAGTTTGAACAAAAGCTCTCTGGATTCTTGGGCATGTCATGGTAGGAATTGAAGTGAAATGGAGAAGGATTATTCCCTAGCCAATCCATGGGGGGAGGTGGGGTTGTATTTGTTGTTGAATAGTGATTTGGGGCCACACAGGGGTAGTGACAGTTGAGAGTGCACCTTGGACTTAGAGGGAAGGGAAAGGGGTAGGACCCCGGCTGTGGGAAGCAAGCGGTGGGAAGGCAGTGTGGTATGACTGAATGGAAGGGATGAAGGTGAAGGAAGTCTACTGTGTCTGGGGTGAATGGAAGGAGAAAGGAGGTGAAGGTGAAGGTGAAGTGGATGGAACGAAGAAGGAAGAAGAGGATACATCCCCTTTTTTAGTTCTTCTAGCCCTTGTGGGAAGCTGCAATTCTTGAAATTCACCTTTGTTTCGAGTAAACCTTAAAACTCTTTAGGATCTCTCAGGGGAGAGTGAATCACCTCAATCCAACTTAACTCAAATTTCTCTCCTTCTAACACTATTTCTGTTGATGGGTATTTTAGCACATTCTCAACACAGGCAGTGCGTAGATGCACTACCTCTCTTGAAAGGCAATCTCCAACAATGAGTTGCTAAAAATCTCCCCAAGGTCTCTTGGGTGTCAAGTGGTGACTTTCTTGGAATTTCTCAATTGGTTCAAAGTGATCTTGCTGATAATCACAAGGTAGACTTACGGGGTTAAGGTGGAGGGAAGTTGGATCTTAAAATAAAGCTTTGAGATGGGGAAGTTGGTGTGCAATTGCTGCAGGTTCAAACAATAGTCTTAAACTCCTATTTCAACTTCAAATTTGGCTTTACAATGTGTAATGAACCTTAGCATAGGTTACTTATTAAAAAAAGGAAAAAGGTAGGGAAGAGAGGAAGTTCCTGGATCTGAAACTAGTAGTGAACAGTGATCATGGAGGATTCCACTACAAATAACCTTCCTAAAACTGAATTTCACTTAACCAGATTACCTCATAGTATCATGAAATTAGTGCAAGCTTCTAAGGATTGCAGATATTCAACCATTCATTCACCATAAGCATGAATAAAAGATAGAAATTTAGACCAACTTTTAATCTAATTCCAAACTAACTTTACACAACTCTTCATCATCAACAAATAACTAAAAAGTATGGACAAAGAAAGGAATCAACACAGTAGAATGCTTTAGAACCACTAAACAACATTAACTAATCCACTAAAGCAACTAAAACATGAAGAAAAACAAAGTAAATCTATTCAAGTTAACTAACTATGGGAGAAGAACCATGTAACATGCAACTAAAACTAAAGAATTCACCAAAAGCCAATGAACTTCTATTAAAATTTTAGTAGCATGCCTTTACAACAACTCAACTCTCTCTTGAAAATGAGAGGAGACCCCCTATTTATAGTGTTCAAAAGGAAAAATGAATGGACAAGATTGATTTTCATTGTGTGGCCAAGATTCACTACAAATTAGGGTTTCATCTACCCCCAAATTTATTACAATTTAAAATTACATTCTTGTCTTTTCTCTATTTTGTCCTCATATGGCAGCACTATCGCTCTTTTGTCTTTTGTTGATTTCCTTTTGTTGTAGCTACATAGTGAGGAAATCATCATCAATGATTGTATTTCCTTCATCTTCCTTAGCAGTCGCATATTCCACGAATTTACCCATCAAATATCGAAGCTTATCCTTTTGAACAATCTCTAACTGGAGGATCTGAAAATGCAACTTCTTTGATCAACTAGCCATCTCTTCTCCATGCTGGGCACATTTTGGAGAAGCCTTCATCACTTTCTCTAATTGAACGAATGCCATGGCAGTGAAATCCATGAAGAGTGGAGACATGTTGTCCGTGGTCCCCTCTTCCATCTTCTTATGGAAATATCCTTTAACCCTTTCAGTATCCAAGTCCTCAACAGACATATCCTAATTAGTCATTAATTTGATATAATCCTCATTATCTTCCCAATGTTCCTTGGCCCACTTGATATTGAGCTCGAATTCATACAGTACCTTCTCCAACACCTCATTTCAATGATCAAGTGCCATTTTCCATATTTCAATCAACCACTAATCATCTTTGATGACACCAAATTATTTCTCCTAGGCGTTTTCTAGCATCTTGAGGATGGCCTCAATCTTTGGATTGGTGGTCTTGTAAAATTTCACGTAGCAGAGGCATGCCTTTTCCATGTCCTCCAGTTGCTTTTGGATGAGCCTGAATTTATTGGTCATTCTGATAGCATGCCCTATGCCCATATCACCATTATAGATTACCCGTCAGAACCATTCTTAGGTGGCCTTTGTCGAATTTTTCCTTTTCTGTAGCTTGTCAATGTGCTCTTTGGACAACAATTGTGGTGGTGTCGAGGAGGTGGTGGGGAGCTCTTCCACTAATGAACATTATTGGATATATGTTGTTAAGTTAGCCACTTGTGCCTTTAAGTCTTGCTTAGAGTTCCTATCTTTGTTCATTTGATGCACTATAGTGGTGATGGACCCCTAAAGACGGTCAATCTTCAATTCTCTCGTGGCTGTCCCTAGATCAAGGGTAGAAATATTATAACTCACCCTTTCTTCTCCCAAAAATGGAGTGGCTATTTGCACTGTTCTAGACCCTAATGCATCCATTGTTAGATGAGATTTGACCTTAGGATTCTTCTCTTTCTTTGTGCTTATTTGGGCTCGAGCAAGGATGGCCTCTGGCCTAGCTTTTGGGTCCCTCAGAGTTGGAGCTTTCTTATCCAATTGTTTCTCAAGCCATCCAGGCATCTGATATTCTCCCCTTGGTAATTCATAACCACACTCTTCTTCGTGGGCATGTTGGATTTCCAACTCCTTATTAATTAGAGTCTCTTGTTCGGTCTTTTCTCCTTCTTCATCAGAATCTAGAATAAACACAGTTTCATTGCATGGGGACTCATTGGTGGCATGCTCTTTGGGGCTATCCTCCCCTTTAGTATTTTTCTTTTCTTCTTCTTCACTATGCCCATGCTCTTTAGGATGTTCTGTTTCCGGGCTCTCCTGGGCTTCATACTCTTCTTTAGGTTTATCTTATTCTTCCTATTGAAGTGGAACCTCCTCATCGTGCTTTGCTCTTATTTTGCATTTTCTTCTTGTTCTTCCAAGGGAGGCATTCCTTTATCATGTTTGGGGCTTTTATCATGCTCCCAAGTTGGAGGTTCAGTGTCCTCCTCGATTCCCTCTTTATTCTTTTCTTCCTCAGAAGGTGATCTTTCTACTTCCTCTTTGATATTCTTTAGTTGTTGGGCTAGCTCCTCCTTTAGCTCTACGTCAAAGGTCTCTACAATATATTTGGTGACAACATCTTCCTCATCCTCTCCAGAGGATTTCGCTTCTTCATCTTCATGCACCACTTCATCAATTGACAGGTGTTGGAACTCAGGGTTCTCATGGTAATCATCTGCTTCCTCTTCCAATGCTTTTGTCACTTCTTTCTCTTGTCTTTCCAATTCCTTTGATATTTCCATAGTGGCTTTCATTTCTAGCGGTTTGGTCGGAGGAGTAGAGGCAAGAATATTGGAAAGAATCTATGCTAATGCATCCTATATAGCTAGGGTTATCAACACCTCGTACACCTTTGTAGGAATGTTCTGCATGTGTCAGGAGAAGGCCTCTGGAAGTGAGAGTGTGGGAATTGGAATTGTTGTTGTTGCTTTTTCTAGTGGAAGAGAGGTAGGTGGAGACATGGAGGAAGAGTAGAGTAGAGAGGTGGTCATGGAAGAAGAGTCTATTATCATTATCTGCATCGTAGGTGGATGGAGATATCCACTGCAGGTGGGGAAGTAGCAGCCATTGATTGAGAGGTAGGTAGAGGAGCGGTGGTAGTGGCAATAGTGGAGGAAGTAGGCAGAGACTTTGGTTACTTGGTGTTGAATTCTTCTCCCTCATGGAGGGGGTCTTCCTAAATGGTATCAAGACTGCCCAATGTCTTTAGCCTTTTGGAGGATTCACCCTTCAAAGATTTCCTTGCATATACATGGGATTTAGGTTTCCCTTCATCCATCTCTTTTCTTTTTCTTGACCTAGTGATGGGAGGTGATTGAGAAGCTTCCTCTATTGGTGTAGCAGTTGTCCCACTATCAGTCTCGCTTGCAAGTTCATCCTCAAGCTTCCCGTAGGTGAGAGTGACCCCTTATTGTTTCAATTGGGCAATTTTCCTGTCAATCCATTCCTTTTTTCTAGCCTCAATTGGATTTGTTAGTATATCAAGGTCATCAACCTCTTGCTCATTCCAATCAATTAGCGGCAATGGAAGATTGGAAACTACATGGTATCGAGGATCAATTATGAGTTCTTTATCTAAATTTTCTACACATTGAGATGTGTGGAGTTCATGTAGTCCTTAGCTGAAGGAGAGGGGATAAGGAATCCCCACCTTATGTTTGCTGCTTAAGAGGGCATGTGCATGTTGTAGCTATTGAGAGAGTTCTAATAGTATTATCTAGTCATTTAGGTACCGGGGCAGCTTGTATGGTTTCTCCAAGAAACCTTCTGCCCAGATGTAGGTATAATTTGGAAATTGTATAAATAGGAAGGAAAAGTAGTGAAGGAAAGCATTAGTACTATCGTAGATCCTTCTCTCGAAGTCACCCCTAAGCAATCTGATAATGTGGCCTATGATGATGTCATTAACTCTACAATAATCCCTCTTAAAATTCCTATATTGTAGCTGAGGGTATTTGTAATAAACCTTCATTTCTCAGCCTAGATCTATATCAAGGGCTTTAAACAATCCTTGGTATTGTGTCTTGTCGTCCAACAAATAAACTAGTTAGGATGTTATGTAGAATTGTGAGGTCTTCTTGATAGCCATAAATTGCTCATGAAAGCAATTGCTAATTATCCCCGCCTAATAGAACTTGGTTTTTACTTTGAGGATCTCTTCCACAAAGTAAAATATCCACTCCTAGAAGTAGACAATGGTCAGAAGGCCCATGAATCTCCTTAGGAGGTTCACCAAGTCATGGTAGTCCTCATAGAAGTCGCTACAATAGAGTTCTAGGGGCACCTTCATTGCACTGCACCTCTTTTCTTTCAGCCAATATTGATTTATGATCTTTTTGCACTTGAGGGGGTCTGAATCCCACATTTCTTTGTCATCTTCCTTGGATGCTTCTTCCATATCTCTAAATGTATGGATATGAAAACCTCTCCCTATTGACTTGGCAGAAAAATAAAACAATATGTTCCCATCCCTGTTGACAATAGTTCTGGTATCCTCTTGGTATGCTTCCTTGCAGGCCATTACTAGTTCAGGAGCAACAAGTGTGGGTGGGAAGCTTGTAGCTTTAGCCAATCTACTACTTCTGATTTTTCTTGCATTTTCTACTATGGGGCTGATCCGAACCCTTTGCTTAAATTCATCAATGTCTATGTGCCCGATTTTTGTGTCTGAGACTTCCTTCTAGTGCATAGTGACCTTGGAGTTGAGGGGTTCCCCTTGGAACTTATACTTCATTTGGTCTTTGTATTCTTTACCCTAGGGTGCTTTGGCTATTTTTTGTCCTTTTTCCTTCTCCATGGCCACCTTCGAGGGTCCTACACCTGGTTCCATATATCTTGCGGGCGAGAGAGAGGTAAGCACATTCAAGCATGAAAACACAGTAAAGTTAGAAAAAATCCTATAAAACAATGTTAGATTAGATAATTCATCATTTAAGAATCCTGACATATCCTCCAGATTGACATTGTCTTTTCACAAGGAGTTTTAGTAGTTCGGGCCTAGGAGTGCAGACTTCCTTGGGTTGATGGCCATTTTGGAGCTGTTGCAGGAGGTATGACGATCAAGGCACGATGGCTTGGATGTCCCAACCAACCTTAAGATATGGTCAATGTATGGGGTCCACCAAGGAGGTCACTCTATTTTAGCATGTGGGTTGAGGTCACTTTGATGTTTCAAGGGCATTAGGTGCATCGTTTGGACAAGTAGAATCAGGGAGCAACTTAGTTGTTTGGAGTCTTCCATGAAAATGACACTGGCAAGATGGCAGACCATGTGCAAAGTTCTACTAGGTAGGACCCATGGCTCTAGAAGGCGGTGGCATAGCTCAATTGAAATTCAAGTCATTGTAGGTTGGAAGGAGTAGATGGATGCTAACTGATAGCCATTAAAAATGACAAAATTCAAACAACGGTCTGATAGGAGCAACTTGCTGCAATAGGTCCAATTGGAGGTGGAGACTTTGTGTTTACTTTGTTTATCACTTGGAGAATCCATAGGTAATGGGGAAGTTGGGTTCTGGGTTGCGGGCATATGGCAACTACTTTCCATTTGATAGTAGTGGGTCCAGGACGAAGTTCTAAAGATGACAACCTGACAGAAGGGACTCGCTTAAGGTTAGGCACTTGGTCATTTTCATTGCTCACACAGGTAGCTGTGATGGGGTTGAGACTTGAAGGGTAGAAAGGTGGTCCTTAGAAGTTGTTTGAGATGATAGTTTCATTGCAGCAACCTGTAGACAGAAGTCCACGAGGCAGGGCTCGAGAACAGGTTGACACCTAGTCATTTCAGAGAATAAATAGAATTAGTTGGCAGAAGCAAGCCCGAGATTTGAAGGTCGGGAGGACGGGCGATGAAAGCCATTTGAGATGGCGAAACACTGACGAACTTCCCTAAGTGGACGTCTGCAAGGCAGGACCCATGGTGGACCAAGACCCAAGGTTTTTCCAAGTTTAAATTTGAGGGACAGTGACTAAGGAAAAACTTGCCTGCTAGAAAGTTGTGTTTCAATAACCATTCATAACAACGAAGCTGAAAGGAATTTTGCAAGAAAAACTCCTGGGAGGCGGACCCGAATGTGTCCATGGAGTCTCATTTCAGTTTGTGAAATTTTCACTAAGTTTAGGTGGCTAATGAGAAGGGTCCTCCCACTAGGGCGGACTTGGCAGAGGAGTTCACCATTGTTAGGTTCAATTCATCTTCAAATTTTTTTGATGGTGATGGGAGGGTTCAGGCCCGTAGTAGGTGAAAGCCCTAGCTATTGAATAATGGCAGAGAGTCTAATTTCCACAATCAGATAATGAGGTGATTTTGAGGTCCGTCAAAATTTCAACATGTGGGTTTTATGTGCCCTAGTCAACTCTAACTAATTTTCAAGATTTCTCCCTTTTAAATTTAGTGACTTTTCAAAAATCAAAGAAAACATAATAGAAGGCATGCAGGTAGAAATCCTACCTTGAAGATCTGATGAAGGAGGCTGAGGAACAGTTAGTAGATGCTTTGAATCATCGATGGAACTCATTGGGTGCAAAGGCGGTGTTGGAAGCTGGCTCTAACTCTTCTTTGATCAAGTTGACAAGTGAAAATGATAGCTGAAAGTTTTCTATTTATAGAACATGATGCATTAAATGCCTCACATTAATGATTGTATGGCAACATTCTAGGTTGGTGGGTAACAATTTTGAAAATGATTGCGAGAACATTGGAACCCGCCAAGCAGAAGGTGGCCAGAGCTTGGCTGTTGATCATTCAACAATGAGAAAATAGAAGCTTTGGGTTTTGTGGGGCTGAAGGCTATTGGACAAAGGCCACTTTGAATGGCCACGGGGTGACAGAAACCAGTAAGGAGCGGCCCAATAGGGTGGACCCGACTAGCTCCTTGGATGGCAGTTTTGAAAAGCAAAGGAAAACAACTAGGGAAACTTCGTGAAGGCCCAAAGCCTTGAAAATTTGAGGGGGAGAGAACATGGTCAACTCAAGATGACTTCCCTAATGCTCGTTGACCACTTAGAACACCAAAATAGGGGACACACAAAACAAGGCAGAAACAAAAGCGACTCAGTGAGGTGAACAGGAAAGAGAGGGTCCCAATTCCAAACAGGGCGGGTGTGTTGAAGGCACAACAATAATCTTGTAGACTAATCTCCACCGTGGTTTTTCCCCTAATAGGGTTTCTACATAAAAAATATTGGTGTTATGTGTGTTTCTGATGTGTTGATGATTTGTGCTTTCTTGGTTAATAATTAGCTCTAAGAATAAGGTTAATAAGTTGAATAAGTTTTACATTTAAGGGACAACTAATTCACCCCCCCTCTTAGTTTTCTGCCCTTTTGTTTCCAACACGATACAAGGAGCATTTGATAAAGGAATATTCCAATGGACAAGTTCCAAGCTCTCATCTCATCACTCACTCTCAATACATCACAGTTTTATATCATAGAGATGATAATGGAAAATATGATATATGATGGCTAATGGAAGCAATATTTAAGAGAAAATGGGATGCATGGCATATCCTCAGATCATCACATATTTCCTTCACATCATATTTATTTTTTTGAGAGCTCTAAAGAAAAAGGCGATGTATGAAGGATATGTGACAATCGTCAATCTTGTTTTAAAATTAGATCAATAGTCAAAATTTGAACAAAAATGGATAGCTGATAGTTCAAGCATAAAGCAAAGATCTCTAGGGAAATTGATGAAAGAAAGTGCTTCATATTTAATAATTTTTGATGAATATTCAGTGTAATTTCCTCCCTTAATGTGTACTTTCTAAAGGACATGGGAGTGTGCTTTAGTGAATCAATGGCAACTGTTATCTCTTTTGAAATATTCCCTCATGGATGGTTAGGGTCATTTAATATTGTAATGAAAGATTGAATTGAATTGTGTCGAGTGTAAAATGCCCAAGGCTTGTTTCTCCCTTGTTCTATAAAAGGATATTCATGACCTTTTGCATAGATCTTTGGTGAGTTATGTAATGAAATGCAAAGAATAGAGTCGAGGTAATTCTTAGGATACAGTGTCTGAGTTTTGTAATTAGTAATGTTGTATAATAGTACTAGTATTTTGTGTAATTCAATGAAAAAATTATAAATCCAATTATCTCCTGATGTATGGTTTACACAAATTATGAATGAAATAGATCAAGGATCTTTCAATTTTTCTCCATAGTTGCGTTTATGGATGTATGTTTCTAATTAAGGCTCTTGTTCACAGAATAGGTTAAATGCTTTAATGGGAATATAGGTTTTTGTGAAAGAATACTAGGATTTGATAATTAGAGTTGGTTAGGAAAATTGAGCATAATATTGTAAGGCATTGTTATGAAGCTCTTAAATGTTTTGATGAAATGTTGTTATGGAACCAAAATTGCACCAATTCTGACTTTGTTACCCTAGGGTAAGGAACTGATCTCTTTCTTTTGTGTGATTTATAGTTTTGGGATCAAACACACTTAAATCCTTTCAATCTTCAAGTTAGTTGAAAATGTGTGTTGAAATGAGTTCTTATTGTAGTGTAGAAAAATGTAACCCTTTACATTTTCTCACTTGTTTGGGACCTCCTAAGTTAAATTGGACTTAATAGTGCCTTAATATAGTGTTGTTAAATGTACCTCTTTACATTTACACATTTATTTGGGCCTTCTTAATTTATTGAGCTTAATTATGCCTTAATTGGCCTTTTAATTCATTTCCAAGCCCATTTAATTACATTTTCTAAAGGGGAAAGCTAGCATTAATTAATGCCTAAACATAACACTTCACATTGAGCAATGTGTGTCCTAGGTTTATGGATATGGGACCCATTTTACCATGGGTGAATGGGTCCTCCGTAAACCTTAGGAAGCAAATTTAAATTATGTTTTTGATGGTATTTTAAAATGTTCAAATCCATAATTCAATGTTAGCTTGTGATATTTGAATTTTGGGAAATTAAGGATACATAACTATAAATACAAGGTTATTTTCTAAGTTTCACCTAGACTTTCATGAGCAATTTTATGAGAAATTTATGAGCATTTCAAGAGAAATAAAGAGCATTCAAGAGTAGATATATCAGGGTTTTGTTACAACATTCAAGATTTATTCATCATGTCAAAGTCTTCTTGGATCATGCATGTTTTTGGAACTAACATTGTGATGTAGGTTTCATGATCAAATCAAGCATTCAAAGCATCATTTTATGTAAGATTCAAGTGTCAAGATCCACATCCAATTCATCCATCTCATGTAAGTTGCAAACCTCCTAAGGTCTCCATTATCAAGGTTTCATACAAGGGTCTATTGAGTGGTAATATAGCTTTGTTCATTCTTCATTCCCTCTTTATGTTTCATTTCAATTCAAGGTTTGATTACCAAAATGGGGTTTGACCAAGGAAAACCCCTACTCACCCAAAACAAACATTTTTCTCTTTTGTATGTGTGATTGCAGATTTAGGTTGAAGAAGGATTGAAGAACTTTTGGAGAGCAAGATTTACAAAGTTGTCAAAGTTGCAAAAAAATTCAAAATTGTTATCATCTTGCAAAAAATAAGATCCCAAAGTCATTTATGACATTTCGACTGTGAAACTTGGGAAAATTGGAAGATTTAGATTTGCATAAGAAGCTCCTAAAAGCTATAGAAAAACCTACAATTGGACCCATTTTCCCATGGGTGAATGAGTCTTAGATAAGATTTTGAAAAACACTTTTGGTGACTAGTAAACAAGTCTTTTCCCTTCTAAGATCTACAATTTATTTTCTAGTTCTGCTAGTATTGAGTTTAATATTATTGTTTCAAGTGTTAGATTGCATTTTTGTGTTGATTTGTTATTTTCTAATTTTCTCCCCAAAGTGTTGTTTGACCTTGACCCCCATCCTCTAGTCATAAGGAAATCTAAATATTCCCACTTTGACTTGATTCACCTAAGGGTTGTTAATCAATTCATTGTGTGGATCTCATTTCCTAATGTAATAAAGGAAGATAGGTCTATTTACTATAATTTTGGTGAACCCTCCTTTTCAATCCAACCTATTTTCTATTGTTCCATTATGGTGAACTTAACTTTTGAGCATCATATCTTCCTGATCTGACATCCATTTTCAGCCCTAGATCTAGTTGTTGCATCCATTTGCATTGCATTGAATTGATTTTCATAACTTGCATTAGTTTGCAACTCATTTAGGGTTTTAGGTTTTAATTTTTGCATCCTTTAAAATTTAGAAAATTCAAATTTATCAGTCATTTTCAATAGTGTTTACAAAGCATTGCATCATCATTCCTTTACATCTGAAAATTGAATCAAAATTGCATCTCAAGTTAGGTCTTTTTTCTTGTCATTAGCACTATTTTGCACTTGCATTTAGACCTCATTTTACAGAAATTTAAAACTATAACTCATTGTTTGAAACCAAAATTTGAAAACAATACAAACCATCTTAAAAAATTGCAAATTTATTTTTGAAAACCTTGAAGTGAGACCCATTAACCAATGGGTGAATGAGTCCTTGATCAGGGCTTTTCTTGAAATTTCAAGCATTAAAATCATTATTTCTGCATTCTCTGTTTCTATATTTAGTTTGTTGTTTCAGTTTTTTGAATTTTTGTTATGTAAAATTGTTCATATTAAGCATAATTTTTCAAAATAATTTCATTGCTTTAATTCCAATTTACATCTAAAAGACATCATTTTTAGGTTTTTACATAGCATAATTAGAAAATTATCTTGTTTAAAATCTAAAAATTTCTTATTGCATTGCACTTTGCATTCTAGGATATTTCATTTCATTTTACCTCTTATCCATTTTGGGTGCACTTTGGATTTGTGAAACTTGTATGAGCTTCACAACTTGGTGTCCTATTGCTAATACTATCATGAGACGTAGTTCGAGACTCATGTCATCCTATGATACATCACTCACCATGGATCTTGGGTTTTCTAACTTTTTCACTCATAGTGTTGACACTAGTCAACCCACTATGGATCATACCCTTAATACTTCATTTCCCATGACTTCCCTACCTACACCTAATGTGACTAATGTTGATACAATGATTGGAAATGTCCCTCATGAAAAAAATAGAACAATGGATGAAGAACTTGATAAATTACACAATTTTGTGAGTTATGACTGCAATGCTCCTCATGTAGTCCCTATGATAGATAATGTGAGGAGAATAATTGAAAATTAACAAGGAATAGATATTTTTTGTGGCTTAGCTCATGTCATTAATAAACATGTCTCTACCATAGGTATTTGTGCTCAAACTTTGGGATATACTCAAAGTTAAGGTGGAAATTCAATTCCTCCTTCCACAACCATAACCTCTATTCTGACATACACTAAACCAACTATTACAACAACCATAAAACCTACTAGCCATGTCAACACTTAGGTATTTCCACTAGGATTCCCTTTATCTTTGTGCATTAAAATGTCATATCTCCTAATCTATCCTCTCACAGACTTACAAGTCACTTGCTCTCCACATACATACATGCCTCCACCTTATACACCTCCATCTCACAACATTAAAAATGATCATGTCCTTAACACACTCTTACAAAATATTTCATCCCCCCAACAAAAAATTTCTACATTAAGTCAAAATCAAAATGGTTGACCTTCACAATATGTCAAAAGAAATCCCTTTTCCTTAGAGATATTGAGAACACAAATGCCACAAGGTATAGAGATCCCTATATTTTAGAAATATGGTGGGAAAGGAGATCCTTTTAGCCATGTTTTTGCATATACAACCCTATGTAGTGACTTCATTTTTAAGGATAAACTCTTGGCTAAAATCTTCCCTAGATCCTTGAAGGATGTTGCTTTGGAATGGTTTTGCTCTTTACCAAATAATTCAATATGTTCATGCAATGAACTTATTGATGCCTTATACAATCACTTCCAAATACATATGGGTCCTAAGATGACCTTGGCTGATTTAATGACATGCAAACAAAAGGATGATGAAAAATTTATTGATTTCATAGCACGATACCAAATGCTTTACTCACAAATAAACATTAAGATTCCCAATGATGACCTTCAAAGAATGATTATTTCCAATTTTCAAAACAAAGTCCAAACTAAGCTTGAGATGTTGAAATTTCCCTCCTTCACACAATTGTGTACCTCCCTCTATGATTATCAAAATTTTCTTAGTAGTCGTGAAGTGAAAACTCCCTCTATCCATCCTAAAAAATATTCATCCACATCTCATAACAATTATCAACCATTCAAGAAACAAAATAAGGGCCTTTTACAACTTAATCCCCCTCAACCAACTAAACATGTTGATAACCAATTGGATGCGATAAAGACAACAAATCCATATACATTTGTCAATAGAAATAGAAAATTCACACCTTTACCTAGCACCCTTCATAATATCATGTTAAAGCTCTTAAACTAGAAATTGATTTCCTTACCTCCTGTTAGAGCTCCTGATCCTACTAATCCTCTACCTTCTAACTATAGACCAAATTCCGATTGATATTTTCATCGACAAAATGTACATGATACAAAAACATTGCAAGCGTCTTAAAAATATTTTGCAAGACCTCATCAATTCTAATCATATTCAAATTGGTGGTGTTAACGATCAAGGTAATAAGTCTGTAGCCCCTCCTAATCAAAATATACAAATCTTTACTAATCCTATGCCAAATAATAGCATTGGCTATGTCAAAGCTAGTGAAACAAAGAATGACATGATGAATGTTGACATTAATGATGAAAACATGAAAAATAAAAAAAATTATTGGACTTATTGAAGTTCAATCTCATAAGGGCTTAACTAAGATGCTACTTGATATTGCTTTCTCACAACATGATATAATTAGACATGCACTTGATGGTCCTCTTTACATAGTTGAAAGAATCAATGACAAACCTACTGATGGGATATTAATTGATTGTGTTTGTGTAGAGAATGTGATCACTGAAGAATTCTTATTCATGCATGAGCTTTATCAAGATACTTATGAAAAACTAAAAGCATGGATCAAAATGCATAATGGTTTTTCTTTCCCTACGATAGGTTCAATAACTCTTCCTTTGAAAGTTGGACCATAATCATTATGTGTCTCCTTTTCCATCATCCCATCATTAGACCAATTTTGTGTGAAGTTAGGCTACCCATGGCTTCACTCCATGAATGCCATCCCATCAGTTGTGCATAAATGTTTAAAGTTTCCATTTGAAAATGAGATCTTTACTGTGCACCATAGTGGCTTTAATCCTGTTTCTTCCCATGGTAATTTCTCATTGGATTTATTTTGGCTTGAACCTTTGGAACCTATTAGGCCTCGTGAGGACTTCTTTTTCAAATCCTATAAAAAATTGAAGGGAAAAAACATAGCAGAATTATCCCTTACCAATATTCCTCAACCCAAGATTGAGCCTCCTATCCTTGATGAAACCATGATTGAACCAAAAGCCCTTCCAAGTAACCAATACCAAAACTTAGAAAATCCTCCACCTATTTTCTATAAGAGACCACAAGATAACCAAATAAGTCCCATTGTGCCTCCTAAAATAAAACAAGTTTAAAAAGCTAAAGAGAAAGTGGTTGAACAACCTCCCATGGTTTCTTCCATTGCTCCCTTAAGGGAAGAAAAGAAGCCTATGGTTGATAAAACCACTCCTACACAATCACAACTTGAAAACCAAATAAAAAGGAATTGAAATGCTAGAGAGTGTAGGTGTAGATGTCGTGCTATTTATCATTTGTTATAAGAAAAAGAAGAAAAAAAACATACAAAATAAAAATCCAACCTTACCTCAAGCAATTCATGATGATTCTTCTCCTTTATCGAAGCAAGAAAATCATAAACCTCAAACACGACTAGAATAAGAACCTTCTATGGATATTATCATTAGATCTTCTATTGTGATAAAGTTGGATGATAATAATGAAACTGCATAGATTGATAAGGAAGTGCATAAAAAATTAAATTTATTGTTTTCCCCTTCCATGAGCTTAAATGATAACAATCATGATGATCCTCCTACAAAGAGTGTTTCACTATGTGTTGAACTTGGTGATTGTCATAGTTTGGCACTTGATGTTGTCCCTTTGGCTAGTTGTCTACCTTCTACATACGATGAACATGATTGGGATGCAAATGACTTGCTATAGGTTGACTCACATGTGTCTTACTAGTCTTGTCTTTTTTTTCTTTTTCATGTTCTTCATGTGATTGCATGTGTGTAATGTGATCACCTGAACTATTTTTTTTGATGTATCTTCATGTTCATTCCCCTATTTGTACTTTTATTCTTATATATGTCATAAACCCTTTATCTTTTCTTTTGTCTTATGTTTTCCTTTTTGGGATGATGCAAGGTGTTGAGACATTTAGGTCTCTTCCATGTTGACCCAAAATATTTTTCTTTTTTTTCACTCTCTATGTGTCATTCTTCCTATTCCATGAGTTATTTGGGGAATGATGACATTTACAAGCTCTATAATATCATTGTAGCAAAGACATACGCTAAACCCAAATCCATGGATCCCTTATGTGATTTTGGGGGCAACCCCTTTTGCTTTTCATGATGTAGCTAAATTTGGAAACATATGAATCGACATAGGGCTTTCCAAATAAGTCCCCATCTCTTCTTTATTGTTAGCATTTATCATTTTCTACTTTAAAGTAATTTCTCACAATGTGGTGTTAGTAATTTCTTTAAAGTGGGGGCATACATTGGTATTATCATTTTTAGAGATCTTAGGCTATTTATTATGTTTCATTGTGTGGTATTCTTACTTATTGGTGGATTAATTGGGTTTGATGTCCTCCAAGAGTGTCACCTTTCTTCACATATGACTTTCCTCTTAGTGGTAATGCTACGTATTGCATTCCCTAAGTTGTGAATCTTTTATCCTAGACTTTTCCTCTCTTGGAGACATTAGGAATGATGTTCCCTAAGAGGAGACTTTACATGAACTAAGCAAAACCCCCTTGAACATGTCTTATTCTATTTTCATTTTGTTCATAAGTGTTTAGCATAACACAACTTGCTAACCTTATGAAGCTTGATGTTACAACCATTTTTCATGGCCACCAAGCATAGCACATTTGCTTGCCTATAGAGCCTTGTTTGTTCATAGGTGTTTAGCATAACACAGCTTGCTAGGCCTTATGAAGCTTGAATTTCATACTGTGTGGTGCCTTATTAAAGTTATCAAAGGTATAACTTTGGTATGGTATGGGAGCCTAACAATGTTCTCTCATTTAACACCCTTGGGGTATCACCTAGTGGACAATGGAGTTTCACTAGCTTGTGTGAGTGTGCATTGTTGTTTGCATAGTGGACAACGAGTTCCACTTGTAAATTTTTTTGGACAAATAAATGAGGTGTGTTCCACTTCGTGTTGGATAGTCAAAGCTTGATCTGCCTTTTTTTAATTTTTCTCTTCCTTTTTCTTTTAGTATTTGGCATTGTATGATTGAGTTTCTTGTCATTGTTGCATACATATATATTTTTAACATAAGAATGTGTCTCCTTGTGCCTTTGTTGGTTTTTCCATGAGATCTTAGATCTTGGAGGCTTGATCACCTTCCTTGATCTTTGTTGTCTTATCCACCCAAATATTTTACAATTAGACCTCTCTTGATTGTCTACTTTAGTGTGAGTTTGACGTAGGGTCATCCTCTCACTAAAGTTGGAGCTAAATGTAGTGTATAAAAATATAACCCTTTACATTTTCTCACTTGTTTGGGCCCTCCTAAGTTAAATTGTACTTAATAGTGCCTTAATTTAGTGTTGTTAAATGTACCTCTTTACTTATTTGCACCCTCTTAACTGATTGAGATTAATTATTCCTTAATTGGCCCTTTAATTCATTTACAAGCCTATTTAATTACATTTTTTGAAGGGGAAACCCAACATTAATTAATGCCTACACATAACATTTCACATTGAGTAATGTGTGTCCTAGGTTTATGGACCTGGGACCCATTCAACCATGGGAGAATGGGCCTACCTAAACCTTAGGACCTAAATTTAAATTATTTTTTGGTGATATTTTAACATTTTCAAATCCATAATTCAATGTTGTCTTGTGATATTTGAATTTTGAGAAATTAAGGATACATACCTATAAATACAAGGTTATTTTCTAAGTTTCACCTAGACTTTCATGAGAAATTTTATGAGAAATTTATGATAATTTCAAGAGAAATCAAGAGCATTCAAGAGTAGATATATCATATTTTTATTGCAACATTCAAGATTTATTCATCATGTCAAAGTCTTCTTGCATCATGCATGTTTTTAGAGCTAACATTGTGATGAAGGTTTCATGATCAATTCAAGCATTCAAAGCATCATTTCAAGTAAGAGTCAAGTGTCAAGATCCACATCTAATTAATCCATCTCATGCAAGTTACAGAACTCCTAATATCTCCATTATTAAGGTTTCATACAAGGGTTTGTTGAGTGGTAACATAGCTTTGTTTATTCTTCATTCCCTCTTTCATGTTTCATTTCAATTCAAGGTTTGATTACCAAAACGGGGTTTGACTAAGGAAAAAACCTATTCACCCAAAATAAACATTTTTCTCTCTTGTATGTGTGATTGTAGATTTAGGTTGAAGAAGGATTGAAGACATTTTGAAGAGTAGGATTTACAAAGTTTTCAAGTTGCAAAATTTGTCAAAATTGTTGTCATCTCACAAAAACTAAGATCCTAAAGTAATTTCTAACATTTCAACTACGAAACCTAGGAAAATTAGAAGATTTAGAACTACATCAAAGGCTCCTAAAAGATATAATAAAACCTTGCACTTGAACCCATTCGCCCATGGGTGAATGAGTGTCATATTAGAAAAACAATTTGGTGACTGGTGCACAAGTCTCTTCCCTTCTCAGATATGTAATTTTTTTTCTGGTTCTACTAGTATTGAGTTTAATATTGTTGTTTCAAGTGTTAGATTGCATTTTGGTGTTGATTTTCTATTTTTTGTTTTTCTCCCCAAAGTTTTGTTTGACCTTGGTCCTCACCCTTCAATCATAAGGAAATATGAAGATTCCCACTTTGACTCGATTCACCTAAGGGTTGTTAATCAATTCATTTTGTGGATCTCATTTCCTAATGAATTAAAGGAAGATAGATCTATTTATTATAATTTTGGTGAACCCCCCTTTTCAACCCAAGCTATTTTTTGTTGTTTCACATATCTTGTCCTATGGTCTTGGGAATGTAAAATGATTGAATGATTTAAGCCAAATTTTCTTATTTTCATAAGCCTCAAGAAAATTTGCCTAGGACACATGTCTCCTTTTTACAATATTTGGGATAATTGGCACAAGATATTGATGAATATTGTTAGGGACCACCATCCTAGGTTTCTTAGATCCTAAAGTGTAGAGGAAAAGTTGTACCTTTGAATTGTTTAGTGGCTAATCCCTCAAGGTAACTAATCATTGAAGTCCATCCTGATAAAAAGTCATTGAAGATTTACGTCTTAAGTCTAACTAGAGAGTATTAAATGTGAAATTTTCTTCATCCCATCTGAGTCACATAAACATATTGGAAACTTCTTTGGGGACAAAAAGTGACATATGTATGAGAAAAGAGTCAAGAATTTGGCGAATCTAAACACTAGGTTCAGATATTGAAGTTTTCATACTTGGAAGAGGTTTTGTTGCAGCAGTTTTAAGGAATTTGTGTGTGAATCTAATGTTGGAGGAGACCTAGAATAAAATTAATCTTTGAAAGAGATTCATATTGTTTGAAGTTTATACCTCTATGAAGAGAGGTGGCAACTATTTAAAAAGAACTTGATGAAAATGTGAAGAATGTATCAGATCTACAATGGCTTCCAATTAGGAAAGAAGTTTTGCAGTAGTGGCAACATATTCAAGTATTTTTATCTACATTTGAAAGTCTCAATTTTTTTTTCCTTTATTTAGTGAATGTTAGCATTAATAGAAAGAGATTTGAGAAAGCTAAGAATAAATGGTTGTAAGTAGGATAAACATGAATCACATAAATATTTGCATGAGGACTATTATTATGACTAGACTCCTACATTTTTAAACCCTACAATGTAACAACAACCAAAGTTCTAGTTATGTCCTTAGAGAAGGCATTTCTCTATGTGAAGATATAGACCATTAGATTTTAGTGGTATGCAAGGTTTCCCAAATCTTGTTCCTAATGAATTTAGGGAAAACTTACTAGAGTTTAGAGGGAAAATATTAGAATCAACATGTAAAAATTTACAATAATTCATGGGAATGACGGGAGATTATGAGACAGGCCATGAAGATGTTTTCATGAAGTTCTTTGTCCAATCTCTGAAGGAAGAAGCCAAAGATTGGTTTTCATATTTTATAACGTGTTCTATCTCTTCATGGAATGAGTTTATTGCAACATTCATAGAACAATTTGGTGAGAGAATTGATCCAAGTTCAATGGTAGAAAAAATTGTGAACATCCAAAAAGAAGAAGATGAGTCGGTTCCTGTATTTAATCTCATATTTTCAAAAATGTTAGGTGACATTCCTGAAAGTATGAGAAAAAATGATATAGTGTGTTTGCTTGTTTACCTTAGAGTATTTGACAATGAAATGAGTTATTCGCTGAGAGACAAGGAGCCTACAAAATTACATCAGACATATGTTATAACTATGGATATTGAAAATAATCTAAAGTACTTAATGCCAAAGGGATACATGGCTACAAGTGTTGGTTATCCTAGCACATCTCATACAAAAAAAAAATGGGATAGTCAATAAAAGTGATTGTCAGAGTGATAATACTTCTGTTGTTACATCCAGTCTATCATTGCATAATATAGCTAATAATGAACTCCAAGTTGAGCATGAGAAAATTTTAAGCAGTGTTGATCCTATGTCTCTTGTTCAAGAATTGTATGACATGAAGATGCATAATGGAGAATCACCATATGATTTGTTTGCAATGTTTTTGGATGCCTTTTTGGAGGTCCCAAAAAATTTCAAACCTAAGGATTCAATGTGCATTGATTTTTTTTATGAATTCTATGAGCTCCAGCACTGAGTACCTTGCCAATAGAGTTGAAGCCTATTGATCTTGATTAGGTATTTGATTGGATAGGGATTGTTGAGAAAGATAGATGTGATTTTGAAAAGAGTGTTGTATCCTAGGATGCTGATAACAATTGTCCTATTGAGAAAAATTAGAGAAAAATGCATATAATTAAAAAGAGTGTCAAAAAATGAAGATTCATCTTGTATAAATAAGGATAATGATTGTAATCAACTCACAAGCAACATATATGTAGATCAATATAGCAATGATGAAGATAAAGATACATGGCATGATGATATAATAGATATGCATGAAATATCTCCTTGTAATATCTTGGTTAATGAAGAAGTAAAAGAGATGCATGATGTCATTCTATGTCATGTTTTGATTAGTGACAATAGTGCAAATGTTGCAGATATCTAATTACAAATCAATGGGCGTGATATTGAAAATGAAATTTTAAGCATTCAATCTGAAGATTTTGAGCATAGTTTATGTAGTAATGAATTTTATTGTGATGAGGATTGTTGGATGTTGTGGTTGCGTTATTGATATGTGGTTGTCATTGATTTCAACACTATTAGAATTAATTCATTTGAAGTTGTATATGTCAAGGATATTGAGAAAATTGTAATGAGATGAGTTGTAGGTTGTTAGTGGTGAAGTGATGTTTAGTATGTCTGTAAGTTCTGTACGTTGATGGTCAAAGGTTGTGGACTAAAGGTTTTGTTGCTAAGTGTATCTAGTTTATCCACATCAATTTTCAGAAATCTGCCTGAAGATTTGATTGAGTTATGAAGATTCCCATTCTGACAATTTTTTTGTTGCTTCAATTGGTATTACTGATTGAAGATGATGCTATTTCAATTAGTTCAATTGTTTTGGATGTTTCTCTAGTGATTCATGATGCTTGTGGATGTTTCTAGATCATTCTCTATCTTTGTTGCATGTCCGCATTGATCGTTGTGCTCGTGGTTAGTATTTTCTCTTGCATATTCATGTTTTTCTTGTTCTTGGTCGACATGGTGGTTGTAGTGTGTTGTGAATCTTCAAGGAGTAATTAATTGAAGTTTTTTCATGTTAGAGATGTTGATTTTTGTATTCATTCAGTTGTGGCCAACCTTGGTTGATTTGCATTAATAATCTTTAGTGTTTTGGGCTGACAGTTTATATTCATTTTATTATTTTGTTGAAGCCAACATGAAGGGATGAAATTTATTATTACGGATATATAAGAGTGATTGTTTATTCGAATTAAGGTGTGCAAGTGTATGTGAGAGTGTGCTTCTGTGTATGTGTGTGAGAATATTGATCTAAATCATTCAAAGGTAGAGTAGAGTGTCAAGAAGAGTAAAGAAGAGTGAAGATTTGTTCATGTGCTTAATCGAAACTATGATCAGGCATTAGCAGATGCTATTTTATCAGTTCAAGTCCCTATAGATGTAATCTGATTCTTTCTGTAAGATAGTGTTTCTTCCATTGGGTGATTAGCCTTGTTGTAATTGAGTAGTGAGCTCTAGGAAGTGTTCCTGAATGCATGTGCATTCCCCATATTTCATTTTCATTATACTTTTAGTAGGGTATAATCTTGTGGACTGACCTCCACCATAGTTTTTCCCCTAACAGGGTTTCCACAACAAAAATATTGGTGTTATATGTGTTTCTAATGTGTTGATGATTTATGCTTTCATGGTTAATTATCAGATCTAAGAATAAGGTTAATAAGTTGAATAAGTTTTGAATTTCTATGAAAACTAATTCACTCCCCCTCTCAGTTGTCTACCCTTGTGTTGCCAAAAATTGGTATCAGAGTAGGTTCCTTGGAAGAAATTTAATAGCTTAAGGTTATCCGAGATGGCGAGTTACAAGAAGGATAGTCTGATATTTGATGGAAGAAATTATTCTTTGTGGAAGGCTCGAATGGAGTGTCATGTGAGATGCATTGGTGAACCCTTTTGGAACATTACATGTAATAGGTATGTTATTCCTTAGAATAGTCCAACTACTACTACTGAGATTAGAGATGTTGAGTATAATATCCAGGCTAAGGAAGCTTTTTTGAATGCTTTGATTGATTTTAAGATGACAAATGTTATAGATCTGAAGATTGCTCATGAGATTTGGAAAAAGTTGGAAACCTTGTATGAAGGTGATACTAATGTGAAGATTGCTAAGTTACAGAGTCTGAAAGGAAAATATGAAAGGTTGAGAATGGAAGATGATGAGAACATTAATACTTTCATGCAAAGAGTGAATAAAATTGTGTGTGGTATTAGATGTGCAGGTAGACAAATAGATGAATATGAGATTGTTGCTAAAGTGATTAGATCCTTGCATAATTCTTACAAAGTCAAAGCTAGTGTTATTGAAGAGCTCTAAACTATAACAAATATAACCAGAGACACATTAGTTGGTAAGCTTACTTCTTTTGAGTTGAGTGAATTTGGTGATGCCCTTCCTAAGGTTGAATCTGCATTTAAGGCTACTACTTATGGATGAGATAGAAAAAGATATAATCAACATGAGAGTTCATCTATAAAGACATTCAAGTATGAGGATGAGATCAGATAGATTGAAGAAGAAGAAAGAGAGCTAGAAGAGCTGGAAGCACTTATTGTCAAAAGAGTATCAAGAGAAAAAAGTAAGTATGAAGGAAAATTTCCTCTTAAATGTTTTTCCTATAATAAGATAGCTCATTTCACATCAAGGTGTCCGAAAAGAGCTTCTAAACCAAGACATAACAAGCCTATATTTCAAAAGAAGTGTTACTATGTTGCTGATGAAGGTGTAACATATCATGAATCTGACAAAGGAAATAGAAGTGATGATGAATGGATATTTATTTCTATCAAAAAAAATAATCCTGTATCTACTGAATCTACTAGTTATACAAATGTGGAGAAAGCCCTAGCTACTCGAGTTGAGGAGAAAGATGAATGGGTGATTGACAGTGGATGTTCACATCATATGACAGGAGATAAAAGTAAGTTTGTAAGCCTGGAAAAGTATGATGGTGGTGTTGTGAGATTTGGTGATAATATAGCTGGTGTGATATGTGGAAGAGGATGCAATTCTGTTGATGGTAAGCATAATACTGATGATGTCATGTATACGGAAGACTTGAAGCATAATATTTTGAGTGTTGGTCAGATGGTTGATAAGGGATACAATCTTCAGTTCAAGGATGGATAGTACAAAATATTAAGTTTCAAAAATGAAATTGCATCAAGTACAAAAACAAAAGGTAATATCTTTCACTTGAGTGACGCTAGTAAAATTTGTTTGATTGCTCAAGTTGATGAAAGTTGGTTATGTAATAGGAGAGTGTGTCATATTAATTTTGATAATATTGTAAAGATAAGTTCTACTAAGGTTGTGATAGATCTACCTAGGTTGGTCAAACCTACTAATGCCATATGCAAGGAATGTCAATTAGGAAAGAAAACTAGAATTTCTTTTTAAAGAAAAAAACATTGTTCAAATGAATTGTTGGAGCTTGTGCATACTGATCTGTTGGTCCCTCTAAGGTCAGAAGTTTACAAGGTTATAGGTATTTCATGTTACTCATTGATGATTATTCTAGAATGGTATGGGTTACTTTCTTAAGGGAGAAATCTGAAGCACTAGAAAAGTTCAAGATCTTTAAGGTTATGGTTGAAACAAAGACATGTCTAAAGATTAAATGCCTGAGATCTGATAGGGGTGGTGAATTCACTTCCAGTGAATTTAATTCCTTTTGTGAAGAACATGGAATAAGGAGACAATTATCTGCACTACGAACCCCTCAACAAAATGGAGTTGTGGAAAGAAAGAACATAACAATTGAATATGCTGTTAGAACTATGATGTTGGAAGGAAATGTCCCTCATATCTACTAGAGAGAAGCTATGAGTATTGCTATGTACACACTCAACTAGATAAAAATAAAAGGTGATACTGGTAAGACCACTTTTGAGCTATGGACTAGTCAAAATCCTACTATTAAATATTTCAAGATATTTGGAAGCAAATGTTATATTAAGAGAGATGAAGACATAGGAAAGTTTGATGCTAGGAGTGATGAAGGTATCTTTTTGGGTTATTCTACTAAAAGAAAAGCCTACCGGTGTTACAATAAAATATTGAGGAAAATGATTGAAAGTGAAAATGTCAAGGTTGATGAAGATTTAGGCACACCATCCAAAACCTGTGGATATGATTCTAATGATCAGAATGATAATACAAACAAAGGAAATAAAGTTCATGCTACAAATCAAGTGCAAATCAATTCGATGAATCAAGAGAATGAAGAAGAAGGAGAAACTAGTGGAAGTGTAGAAGAGAGAACACAAGAGCCTAAAGTTGAAGAGCATTGTAAGAAGACTCTGAGGTATGCAAGATTGAATCATTCAGAAGATCAAATAATAGGAGATAAGAACAAAGGTGTCCAGACTAGGAGAAATATTATAGAAGAATAGTACTTGATTTCAAAGAATAGGCCTACTAGTGTGCATGAAGCATGTAAAGATGAACATTGGGTTGAAGCAATAAAAGGGGAGTTAAAATAGATTAAGAAGAATGATACATGGATTCTTGTTCCTAGACCTAAGGATAAGAATTCCATTGGAACTAAATGGTTCTTTAGAAAAAAACTGAATGAGCAAGGTGAAGTGGTTAGAAACAAAGCAAGACTAGTATGCAAATGATATTCACAGATGGAAGGAATTGATTTTGAGGAGACCTTTTCCCCTATTGCTAAAATTGAAGCTATGAGATTATTTCTTGCCTATGCTGCTTACAAGAACTACAAGGTTTATCAAATGGATGTCAAGTCAGCTTTTCTAAATGGTGAATTGAAAGAAGTGTATGTTGAGCAACTTGATGGATTCCAGTTAAGTGATAAAGAAAATATGGTGTGTCAGTTGAAGAAAGCATTATATGGACTCAAGCAAGTCCCTAGAGCATGGTATGCCAGATTAGACAAGTATTTGTTGAAGCTTGGATTTAACAAAGGTACTGCTGATAGTAATTTATATTTCAAGAGTGATCATAATAAAGATTTGATTGTTGAAGTCTTTGTTGATGATATCATTTTTGGACGAGATGATAGTTTGTGTATGAAGTTTGCTAATGAGATGCAAAATGAATGTGAGATGTCTACAATTGGTGAGATCAACTTCTTTTTGGGATTGTAAATTACTCAGTCAAATAAAGGGATTTTTATATCTTAGTCCAAGTATGTGAAGGAATTGTTGAAGAAGTTTGGTATAGAAGATTCAAATCCAGTCAGTACACCCATGGTGACCGGATGCAAGTTGACAACAGAAGATGATTCTTCAAAAGCAAATCAGATTAGATACAAATAAATGATTGGTGGATTGTTGTATTTAACTTAAACTAGGAATGATATCATGAATGTTGTATGTATTGTTGCAACATTTCAAGCTGATCCGAAGGAATCTCATGTGACTACTATGAAGAGAATTTTTAGTTACTTGAAGGGAACTATTGACTTTGGCATTTGGTATCCTATAGATGATGATCTTACCTTGAGTGCCTTTACTGATGCTAATTGGGCAAGAGATGTAAATCATAGGAAAATGAATAGTGGTGGAGCATTTTTCTTAGGTAAGAAGTTGATTTCATGGTTAAGAAGCAAAATGCCATTTCCTTATCTACTGTAGAGGCCGAATACATTGTTGATGCTAACAATAGTAATCAAGTTCTATGGATGAAGCATATTTTGAAGGATATCAGAGTTGTGTATAATGAGCCTATTTCTATATTTTGTGATAACTCAAGTGATATTAACATTTCTAAGAATTTGATGCTACATTAAGAAACAAAGCATATATCTATCATGCTTCACTTTTTGAGAGAGAAGGTGAGTGAAAAGGAAGTTGGAATGGAGTATGTGCCTACTAAGGAGCCGACTGCAAACATCTTTACCAAGTCATTGCCTAAGGATACTTTTGAGTATCTTAGAGGGAAGTTAAGGGTGATTACCCCTCCTAATAAGAACTAAGGATTCATTGCATTGCATCAATTCATACATTTCATAGTCATATCTTGTTTTATATTGATGTTGTGGTGGTTGCTACTTAGGGGGAGTAGTCAAATGTTCAGATGCTTAGATATGTGGTTTAGAGTTTGTGTGGAGTTTGTAGATCTTTGTCATTGATTTCAAAGGGGGAGAAGATTCATGTGAAAAACTGGTGAGAAGATCCTCGTGGAGAGAAGATCATGTGAAAGTATTGAGGAGAAAATGAGTTAGATCCTAAGGGGGAGTAAGTTTCAAAAGTTAGTTGCATTGATGATGTTTTTCAAATCATGTGTTGTCATCAATGCCAAAGGGGGAGATTGTTGAATGTTGTGGTTGTGTTGTTTATATGTGGTTGTCATTGATGTCAACATTATTAGCATTAATTCATTTGAAGTTGTATATGTCAAGGATATTGAGAAAATTGTAATGAGATGAGTTGCAGGTTGTCAGTGGTGAAGTGAAGTTTAGTATGTCAATAAGTTTTGTACATTGATGATTAGAGGTTGCGGACTAAAGGGTTTGTTGTTGAGTGTATCTAGTTTATCCATGTCAAGTTTCAAAGATCCAAGTGAAGATTTTATCGAGTTATGAAGATTCTCATTCTAATAGTTTTTTTGTTACTTCAGTTGGTATTAATGATTGAAGATGATACTATTTCAGTTAGTTCAGTTGTTGTGGATGATTCTCTGATGATTCGTGATGCTTGTGGATGTTTCTAGATCATTCTCTATCTTTGTTGCATGTCCGTATTGATCGTTGTGTTCGTGGTTGGCAATTTTCTCTTGCGTATTCATGTTTTTCTTGTTCTTGGCCGACATGGTGGTTGTAGCATGTTGTGGACCTTTGAGGAGTAATTAATTGAAGTGTTTTCATGTTGGAGATGTTGATTTGGGTCTTCACTAATTTGTGGCCAACCTTGGTTGATTCACATTAATAATCTTTAGTGTTTTGGACTGATAGTTTATATTCATTTTATTATTTTGTTGAAGTCGACATGAAGGGATGAAATTTCTTGTTGCGGATATATAAGAGCGATTGTTTATTCAAATTGAGGTGCACAAGTGTATGCTAGAGTGTGATTTTTTTTTATGTGTGTGTGAATATTGATCTAAATCATTCAAAGGTAGAGTAGAGTGTGAAGAAGAGTAAAGAAGAGTGAAGAGTTGTTCATGTGCTTAACCGGAACTATGATCGAGCATTAGCAGATGCTATTTTATTAGTTCAAATCCTTGGGAATGTAATCCGATTATTTTTGTAAGACAGTGTGTCTTTCATTGGGAGGTTAGCCTTGTTGTAATTGAGTAGTGAGCTCTAGGAAGTGTGCCTAAATGCATGTGAATTCCCCCTATTTCATTTTCATTATACTTTTAATAGGGTATAATCTTGTGGACTGACCTCCACCGTGGTTTTTCCCCTAATAGGGTTTCCACGTAAATTTTTTTGGTGTTATGTGTGTTTATGATGTGTTGATGATTTATTATTTCATGGTTAATTATCAGATCTGAGAATAAGGTTAATAAGTTGAATAAGTTTTTAATTTCTGTGAAACCTGATTCACCCCCCCTTTCAGTTGTTTTCCCTTGTGTTGCCAACAGAGGATCATACTGATAATGAGCCTGTTTACTTTTATGAGTATGAATTCTCCAATGAGGATGATATAGAGGTGTTTTCTTCACATAAAGGATGAAATGATATGAATGTTGATGAAGTCACTTGTTCACAAGTGAATGAACAAATTTCATATGATGAATACCTGGAATGTAGTTTGGGTTTGAAGATAAAAAATTGTGTGTTTAGTATCTTGATCCTAAGCATAGTGTTAGAGATCATAAGGATGTTGATGATGGTGACTATGATGCTAATGAACATGATTATTTCCTTCCTTCTTATGATTTATTATGTGAAATGTGATGTAGAGTGGCAAGGAAGCAACACCTTTTCCCAAATGCTTCTCTCAAATACTCTATATGCACACATCAACTTCACTATTCCCCTCAACAATGCAACTTGACCACTCAACTTGACTCACAAAACCAGACATCTCAACAGGACTTGGGGATTATGTAAACACTCTTCACATAACAAAACATGACCAAACAAATAGACCTTGCACCCAAAAACATCCATTCTTCCATCACTCCTACACAAGGCCATGCAACTTTGTAACATTCACCAATAAGACAATAAAAATAAAATATGATTAAAGGAATTAATCATTCCATGAAACATGGTTTTAGACTCCTAACACCATCCTCCACAAGTTCCCAAAATTATATGATCAAACACCCAAAACAAATGTATCAAAAGATTGATTTACAAGCCATAAACAAGGCTTAACTAGGCCTGTAAAAGGAAGCTTTCAACTTGTCAAGGCACACCCCAAAACCAATAATGCCTTTAAAATACTCCAAAAGATTCCCCAAGACATTTTCCATGCTTTCCATCCATTCTATTTCCTCAAGTACTCAGAAAATAACAAATAATGTATTCAAATGATCACATTTTAGATTGTACAAAGCAAAAAACAGACCTAGGGCATCACATAAATTTTTCAAACCTCCATTTTTCAATATGAAACAAATTGAAGCATCTAAAGGAGTCCTAAATATACCAATCCACCAAGTTTCAGATTTTTCCCATGGTGGAAATGGGAATTACATCCATTTTGGTGACCAAACCCTTGTTTTGAAAGGTTTCAGACCCACTTTCACTAAAATTGATGTAACTTACTCAATACTTGATAAAATTAACTCAAATCACCGCAAAAATAAATATTAATCTTCCCTCTTGCAATTCATATACATTAGAAGTCCGTATAGTGAAGTAACAGACCGTACCATGCACAAGAATGGGAAAAAATGCTATAAAAAAAAATAGAGTTTTCTTTGTATTGGTGCTTCAAAACTTCAACAACCTTCTTTCCTCAACCCCATGGATTCTTTATAAACATTTTCCATCCTCACCAATTTCCTTTAACTAATTTTTGAGTAAAGGAGCTGTTGTTAAGGTGTTTACAACATTAAAATGAGATTACATCATATTGTCAGCATGACAACTTTGCATTTTGTGAAGCAAATTTTAATCCTAAACTCTTATGACTCCTAAAACCACTCTAATGGATTCAAAATAGCCTTATTATAAAATTTAAACCTCAACCTTGCATATCCAAGAATAAATTTAGGATTTTTCCTTCTCAAGGCTTACATGACAACATTTTTGCAAGATTGCAATTTTCTACATTTTGACTCCAAAACTCAAAAACTCACCCTATAACATGCTTGATGGTCTTGTTAGAACTTATTCATGACAAAATACTTCAAAAATATTCATAATAACCAAATAATCATCATTCACCATCAAATAATCAAAAATTGAGGATGAGGTGTAGGTGCTCCTGCACCAAAATGGAGATGGAAATTTCTATGACACATGAAAAGGATGTTGATGTGCATAATATTAGAAAATGTGTTGATTTAGATCGATATGTGAAGCCACTAGCTCATGAAATTAATGATGAGATGGAATGTTCTTGTTTATTTGTAGAAATGGACATGCTTTCATTCAATTAGGAGTGCATTGGTGCCAAAGAGAATGAAGATGCTTCTTCAATTGATAACAAATAAATTTTAGATAATAGTGAATCTTTGGAATATAGGTTAGCATGCTTATCAATTGATAGTGCACATGAAGTTACTAGTACACATGAATTTATTTTTGTTGACCCTATTAACTCTAAAAAATTTAGCATTCAAAATGATTCATGTGTTCATATTGACCTTGTGGAGGGTAGTATTGTCTGTGTTTCTCATTACAACAGTGAATATGTTATGAAAATCAATGTGAAATTTTTGGCTTAGGATTAGGTTGCAAATTTTTTGAGCCTTTATTTGAAACATTTCACATGGATTGTATGATGGAATAAAGAATTAGTTTGACATAATGTATGGACTTGAGATGGAAATGTTTGTTGATGCATGGGATGTTGATAGGACTGATGTTTGTTATGATAACCTTGATTTGAAGGTGGAGAAGGATACTATGGATTTTGATAGATCTTATTTTCGTACCACTGAGGCATGTAATAGTATGATTGATTTGTAGTGCTAAATGAATGTGAATGTCAGTATATTATAAATTAGTTTGAGAATATTCCTTTGTATGAACACTTCTTGTTCATCACACAAAATGAATGCATTCTGATATGGGACAAATATCAGAGGATGACTCCAAGGTTTAATATGAGTCTTTTATTTAATTTGATTTCTTAAACTTGGAGCTATAATTTGACTTCAATAAATTAGAGCATATGCTTCTTTATGGGACTATTGAATAAATTTCTTATGAAATTTTTATGTTTTATGTGAAAACTAATAATGAAGTTAGTTTGATTGATACTAGTTGTGCAATGATATATGAATGTTTCAAGTTTTTAGTCTAGTTGAGAAATCATTTAATGGGACATGATAGTGAGTTGGGTAAGGTAAAATGTCACAATGGTTATGGATTTCAATTAGTGTTTGATTTCAAATTTTAGATTTCCAAAATTAATGGTGACATGGGAAAGCACAGTGATAAGGTTAATCATGCTAGTGGTGATGTTGGTTTTCAGGTATACAATGGCAATGTTTTTAGACTTGGTCTAGTGCAGACAAACAAAATAGAGTGTTTGACAGGGGTAAATATTGGTTCTACATTTTTGGGGGCCTAGGGCCACAAAATGAAGTTTGAAGAATGATTTTTAATGCAATATAAAGGAGAAGTTATAGATCCACCCAATGGATTTGGGACTTGGTCTACTCCCTAGAGATCTAGAATCTTTCCATGCCCGCAAGGGGCATGCATCCTCGAACATGAGCCATTGATGGAACCTTCAAAATTTTCTAGCCTTGGTCATTTATCCTTATTTTTGAGCTTTTGGATGGGTCATATGAATTAGGGTTTATCCTTTCTTCAAAAGAAAACCTAACTTTTGGTCACCTTGGTGGCATTCTTTTCCTTTATTGATTGGTTGAGTCAGTTTCTAGTTGGTCTAGTTATAACTTGTGTCATTGTTCTCATGCCTTGACTGGCTCCTTGCTTCATTTTCACTTCTCAAGCCCATGCACTTGATTATATTTTATTTTCCTAAGTCTCTATTTGAGTCTTTGTAAAATTTGGCTCAGTATGAAGATTTTTTATCTTTTGGTCAATACTCAAAACTCTATTGGTCACTGCCTAGGTTTTCATAACTTTCTCTTTCTCTACTATAGGATGATTAAGGTGATAAGAATAAATGGTTTTGGTGTTTCATATTGGTTTTAAAACCTCTCTTAGCTACCAACATGGTTGTCAAAACTTCTCTTTTTTTGATCAAGACTATCCTTTTTAAAGTTCCTAATTTTGAGTCATGCATATCATTCTATTGAATATTCCCTTGTTCATATTACCTAGTGATGACCACCTTTTAAAAAAACATTTAATGCATGTGCGAGATTTATCACTTAAGCTACTCTATCCCCCACTCAGCTTTGACCACATGACCAATTCTCATTTCATTGCTAGCTTCTTTTGCATCATAATTTACCTTTCTACCATTGGCTTCCTTTGTGTGATGTGAGATGGCTTTGTAATTCCATGACCCAAGGATAGGTGTTAATCCCTTATTGCATCAAATGAATCTTTTGCATCACATTTCTCTCAATTCCTGCTTGTCCCCTTAATGAAAAGTGTGATGGCACCATTGATTTCTTCTTGAGGACAACTGTCATAATCCCACACCAACACAATATTTCTTTGTATCACATTTTCAAGTCTTGAGTTCCTAATGCAAAATGTGATATGCACATGTGGCCATGATTGAAGCACGTGGCCTATCTTATCCCATAACATGCTTTTTTTGCATCACATTTTTGAATCAAATAAATTATATTCAAAGTGTGATGCATGATGAGAACAAAGCGTGGAAGGAAATGAATGAAGAATATGCTTGTAAAATATTCCATCTAGGTGTCACTTTATTTTTGCATTGTGTGATGTATTTGCATCACAGTTATGAGTTGAGAAGGAACAAAAAGAATGTGATGTATGATACAAGGATAATTTGATAAAGGAGTATTCCAATGGACAAGTGGTAGAATCTCCTCCCATCACATGCTTTCAATACATCATAGTTTTAAATCATGGAGATGATAATGGAAAATGTGATATGGGATGGCTAATGGCAACAATATTTAAGAGGAAAATGGGATGTGTGGTATATACTCAGCACATCACATATTTCCTTTACATCACATTTTCTTGTTTGAGAGCTATAAAGGAAAAGGCAATGTATGAAGGATATGGATGAAAGAGAGTGCCCCATATTTGGAAATTTTTGATGACTATTCAATGTAACTTCCTCCCTCAATGCACACTTTCTAAAGGATGTGGGAGAGTGTTGCAGTGACTTAATGAAAACTGTTATCTCTTCTGAGATATTCTCTCATGGTCAATTAGGGTCCTTTAATATTGTTAAAAAATATTGAATTGAATGTTGTCAGGTATAAAAGGGTTGAGGCGTGTTGCTCCCTTATTCTATAAAATGGAATTCATGACCTTTTGAAAAGATCTTTGGTGAATTTTGTAATGAAATGCAGAGAATACAATTGAGGTCATTCTTAGTATACAATGTTTGAGTTCTTTTATTGGTAATGTTGTATAATAGTACTAGCATTTTGTGGAATTCAATGAATTTTTTTTGAAGCCAATTATCTTCTGGTGTATGGTTTGCACAATTATGAATGAAATAGATCAAGGTGTTGAAATGCACAAGACAACTAAGAGGGGGGATGAATCAGTTGTCAACAATCAAATTCAAAAATTCCAAAAAATTATTAACTCCACATCCACTTTAATCTATTATTAAGTATGAGCATGAAGTGAAAATAACATAAAGCAATATCAACACAAGAAACACCAGATTTATGTGGAAAGCCCAATAAGGGAAAAACCACTGTGAGGATTAACTTGCAATATAGAGTAATTGAAAAACCATTTACAAAGAGGCTCACTGCCCAAGATAGGACTCACTGTCTAGATAGGAGGCTCACTACCTACAAATAAGACTCACTGTCCAAAAAGGAGGCTCACTACCTATAGATAAAGAAAGATAACAAAAAATCCACCACAATAACTTTCACACATCTGCAACCTTGATCAGAGGATTGAAAACACCGTCAGCTCACCACATTTAGGAGTCTAACACATTGAAGTCCTTGCTGCCTTAACTTACTTTCTCACGATCTCTTGCATCTTCTCAAACTTGTGGTGTACCATCCTTAACATATTTCCTTGATAAGAATGAGAGTGAACAAAACCAACACTTAACCAAGACCCGAAACAACATCTTGGATCAATCACATGCTTCCTTAATTGATACTTATCCTTCGCATGACATGTAAACACCAGGTTGACCAAACCTAATGAAAACACCAATAAAATTTGAAGTACACACTTCCACAACAAGAGGATAACATGAAAACCATATAACATGCTTCACCATACATAGGAACACATCTTACATGCCTTCAAATTCATCCACAGCTACTGCAACAACCTTCAAACACAAAACACTTTCCATTAGTCCATCCAGACTGTATAGACACACACAATAACTCTGAAACTAATCTTTCAAAGCACCAAACCATGAATGCCTTTGATAGAACATAGATAATGCCATTACAAGCCTTCTCCCAAATATGGAAGACTTGAAACAAACTAGAGGAGGATTGTGGAGAAGATATATTTCTCCCAATCCCCAGACAAACAACTCTGCTAGACCAATTCACAAACCAGTGAACACAACTTTCACTCTTCATCAAACCAAAAGCTATAATCTAGGATATACCACACAAGGATTCCCTTAACCAACACTTTAGATATGCACAAGCATAGGATCAACATAGAAGAAATACAGAGCACATTCTAAACACACACACAATTTTGACTTCACTATTTATTAATTTTCTCAAAAGCACTTGGTAACCTATCATATTAGCACACTTGCAACACCATAAAGATAGCTCTAGGTACTCACAACATCTCAACAGTATCTCAACTATACATGCACCTCCTACAATCACTTGTTTCCTTTCTCTGCAAAAACCTATACTATGTTAACATCAATGACAACATTAATGACAACACCACCATACTCATTCATACTTGCAACAATCTCCCCCTTTGTCATTGATGGAAACACACAACTCTCTGTCCCCCTTTGACATCAATGGAAAAGAACATTTTTTTTTTACATAATTATGATCACTCCCCCTTAGGAGTGCACCCACACATCTCATACTGCAACAATGATACTTCCTACTCCCTACGAGGAGTAGACCCAAGTCATCAATCCAAATGAATGATGAATTTATAGATCCACTGGATTGATGCACCTCCATGTGCACCTAGTTCAGCCAAGGAGGGATAGTAACCCCCAAATTCTCCCTAAGATACTCAAAAGTATCCTTGGGAAGAGCTTTAGTAAATATATTAGCAATTTGATCCTTTGTAGGCACATATTCCATCCTGACTTCATTCTCCAATATCTTCTCTCTCAAGAAATGATATCTGATAGATATATGCGTTTTCCTTGAATGCATTACCAAATTCTTTGAAATATTTAATGCACTTGTATTATCACAAAAGATAGGGATAGGCTCATCACACATCACTCTTATATCCTTCAATGTTTGCTTCATCCATAGTACTCGTGTGCAACAAGATGCTGCTACAATGTACTCAACTTCTGCAGTGGATAAAGAAACTAAATCCTATTTCTTGCTTAGCCATGATACCAACTTGCATCCAACCTGGATAAAGAAATTGAATCATGTTTCTTGCTTAGAAACTGAATGCACCACCACTTGTACTCTTCCAGTCATCTACACAACCAACCCAATCTACATCAGTGTAAGAACTCAAAGTGAAATCAGTATCCTTAAGATACCACAAACCATAATTTGGAGTCCCCTTTAGATATCTGAATATCCTTTTCAAAATTGTAACATGTGTTTCTTTAGGTTATGCTTGAAATATAGCAACCAAACATACTACATGCATGATATTCAGTCTAGTAGTAGTAAGATATAACAGTCCACCAATCACAGATCTGTACATTCTTTGATCAACTTTAGGAGATGCATCATCCTTACTTAGTTTGCATCCAGTCACCATAGGGGTGTTGACCAGTTTGGAGTCATCCATTCCAAACTTCTTCAAAAATTCTTTAACATACTTTTATTGTTAAATGAATATACCATTATCAGTGTGATTCACTTGAAGTCCAAGAAATAAATTCAACTCACCAATCATAGACATTTCAAACTCTTTTTGCATCTCCTCTACAAATTTCTTGCACATACCCTCATTTCCTCCAAAGATAATATCATCAACATACATAACCACTATCAACATCTTGTTTTCTTCAACCTTGAAATAGAGATTACTATTCGTGGAGCCTTTGTTGAACCTTTGTTGTGTCAATTAACTATCCAACCTTGCATACCATAATTTGGGAGCCTGTTTTACCTTTTTCAACTTACAAACCATGTTCATTTGATTTGATAACTGAAATCCCTCTAGTTGCTCCATGTATACCTCTTCTTCCAATTCTCCATTCAAGAATGTAAACTTAACATCTATCTAGTATACCTTAAAATCTTTGTGAGCAAAAAATTCCAAAAACATCTGAATAGCCTCCATTCTTTCCACCGAGGAAAATGTCTCCTCAAATTCTATTCCTTCAACATGTGAATAACCTTTCCACACAAGCCTTGCTTTGTTTCTTACTACTTCACCATTCTCATTCAACTTATTCCTAAATACCCATTTTGTACCAATTACATTCTTGTTTACAGGTCTAGGAACCAATTCTCATGTCTGATTTTTCTCTATCTGTTGTAATTCCTCTTTCATTTCTCTAGCCCAATTTTAATCTTTTCATGCTTCACACACTATTTTAGGCTCTATCTTGGAAAGTAAACACAAATTTATCTCAACTACTACCACTTTTCTTCTTGTCTTCACACCTTCACTTTTGTCTCCAATTATCTATTCTTCCAGATGAGTTTTCTATACATACTTTGGAGTCTTAAGAGCAGGTTCTGGAGCTTCTTCTTATTCAATCTGCTCTTCTTCTTCCTTATTCTATTCTTGTACTTGTATGCAGATATGTTCATCTAGTTCAATGTCACTTATTTCAACCGATCTATGCATATCTTCATCAACTTTTACATTTGCACTTTCAACAATTTTTTCTTAATCTTTTATTGAAGCATCTATAAGCTTTACTATTAGTTGAATATCCAAGGAAAATACCTTCATCACATATATCATCAAACTTTCCTAGGTTTTTATCATCTCTTTTAATATAAATTTTTCTTCCAAACACCTTAAAGTACTTAACAGTAGGAATTTTTCCATGCCACTGTTCATAATGGGTCTTTGTGTTGTTACCTTTGACTTGAACTCTATTAAGAATATAAACAATAGTGTGAATTGCTTATCTCCAATATATTTCAGGTACATTTTCCTCTTTCATCATAGTCCTTGCAGATTCTTGAATAGTCTAGTTCTTCCTCTCAACAAATCCATTCCATTGAGGAGTTCTAGGAGCAGAAAAATGCCTCTTTATACCATGCTCTTCACAAAACATGTTAAACTCATTGGAAGTGAATTCTCCACCTTTGTCATACCTTAAACATTTTATTTTCATATTCACTTTATTCTCTACCAAATCCTTGAACACTTTGAATCTATCTAGAGCTTGAGCTTTCTCCCTAAGAAAACTAAACCATGTTATTGTAGAATAATCATCAATTAGAAGCATAAAATACCTATCACCATTAAGACATCTTGTTTGTGTGGGACCACAGAGGTTTGTATGAATCAATTACAACATTTTGGTAGTTGATTGTTCCTTTCCTTTAAAGTTTCATCTTGTTTTTTTTCCCAATTGACAACTTCTACAAACAATATTGGTAGGCTTTGTGATCTTAGGAGAATCCCTTAAAACTTCTCTTGAACTAATCCTAATCAAATTGTTAAAGTTTACATGTCCCATCCTCTAGTGCCATAACAAAATTTCATTAACTTGAGACACAAAACATTGACCAATTTCCACCCTTAAGCTGATAAATGTTTCCATATGTTCTTCTTCCTGTAGGTACCATAGTTCTGGACCCCTTTTTGATCTCACAAGTATTATCTTGAAACAAAAGCTTAAATACTTTGCTACACATTTTTCCAACACTCAAGAGATTATGCCTTAAGCCCTTAACATAATATACATCATCAGTATTGTGTTTTCCATCAAAAATAATTGTTCCTTTTCCAACAATCATTGCACCAGAATCATTTCCAAACATGACTAATCCTCCATCATACTTTTTAAGTTTAGTGAACTTAATTTTGTCTGTAGTCATATGATTTGAGCAACCACTGTCAATTACCCAATAATATTAAGCTTGCCTAGCATGAAAGGTAGTAACCAGAGTACCTTCCATTTCTTCCTTCTTGTTTTCTAGACCACATTCCCTTGCACATCTTCCCTGGTTAATAGATACTGATTTATTCTCTAAGGATAGAAACAAAAAATCATCATTATCATCCTCAATATCAGATTCATCATAAAAAATTATACAATCTTCTCTCACATAATACAATTTCTTGAAATTTTTATCCTTTTTGTCTTTATTGTATCTACTCTTCTTGTGTATGGCTCTATTTGGACACCTTGAAGAATAGTGACCAATATTTCTACAACTGAAACATTTAAAAGGTAACATAAATTTTTTACTTACCAATACCTTTCTTCAACTTCCTTGTAAATTTTTCTTCCAACTCCTTTGAACTATCACCATCTAGATCATCTTCTGTATTTGTTTCTTTAAAGGTTGTTTCTATTTTCTCCTTTTCTTTTCCAAAATTCCTCATTTCAAATATGGTCAAGGTGCCAAATAGTTGTTCTTTAGTGAATTTCTTTGGGTCATAAACTTCCTCAATAGCTGAGACCTTATCATTGTAACTCTCTGGTAGGGTCATTAGAATCTTCTCCATTACATCTTCATCTATCAAAGTACCACCTTGATTTTTTACTTCATTTACTATAATGTCAACCCTATGAAAATAGCTTGCAATGTCTTCACCTTCTTCCATTTTCAAGTTCTCATATCTATGCTTAGCTGTTAACTTCTTTGATAATTTGAATCTGTCATTTCCTTCATAGATATCTTTCAACTTTTCCCAAACTTCATAAGCAGTGCCCAATGAAATAAATTTTTTCAGCTTAGTATTAGATAAAGCACTATAGATAGCATACCCTTCTTTTTCATTTTCTTCATAGGAAAAAATCTCATCTGCAAAAGGAGGACCACTTGTTGGCTCGACATATTTTGTCTCAACAACTTTCCAAGTCTTGTAGCCAAGAGAGATCAAGTAACCTCTCATTTTCATTTTCGAGAAACTATAATTAGATCCATCAAACATAGGGATTATCAATTTGTGTACCATCAGATCTACCTCAAGTGGTTAAGCCCTTCTCTGAGGAACCAAAGCTCTGATACCAATTGTTGAAATGTACAAGAAAACTGAGAGGGGGGGTGAATCAGCTGTCACCAATCACATTCACAAATATCAAACAATTATTAACTCCACATCCACTTTAATCTTTTATTAAGTATGAGAATGAAGTGCAAATAACAGGAAAGCAATATCAACACAAGAAACACTAGAGATTTATGTGAAAAAACCAATAATGGAAAAACCATGGCGAGGATTAAATCACAATATAGAGTAATTGCAAAACCGTTTACAAAAAGGCTCACTACTAAAGAGCTCACTACCTAAGATAGGATTTACTCTCCAGATAGGAGGCTCACTACCTACATATAGGACTCACTATCCAAAAAGGAGGCTCACTACCTCTAGATAAAGAAAGATAACAAAAAATCCACCAAAGCAACTTTCACACATCTGTAGGCTTGATTAGAGGATTGCAAACACCGTTAGCTCACTACTTTTAGGAGTTTAACACATTAAAGTCCTTGCTACCTTAACTTAATTTCTCATGATCTATCATGTATTATCAAACTTGTGGCATACCATCCTTAACATATTGCCTTGTATTTATACCATCCTCAATCTTAGAAAATTTCTCCAAGGTCGGCTACACATGCTTCATTTTACCAATTTAAATTAGTCCAACAACTCAACATTCCCATGGTGGATAAGAATGAGAGTGGACCAAACCAAAACTTAAGCAAGAGCCAAAACAACATCTTGGATTAATCACACACTTCCTTAATTGATACTTATCCTTGGCATGATGTGTAAACACCAGGTTAGCCAAACCTAATGAAAACAACAATGAACTTTGAAGTACATGCTTCCGCAATAAGAGGTAAACATGTGGACCACATAACATGATTCACCATGCATAGGAACACATCTTAGATTCCTTCAAATTCATCCTCATCTACTACAACAACCTTCATACATAGAACACTTTCCATCAGTCCATTCAGACTATACAGACACACAGTAACTCTGAAACTAGTCTTTCAGAGCACCAAACCATGAATTCCTTTGATAGAACATAGATAACACCATTACAATCCTTCTCCTAGATCCAAAAGACTTGAAACAAAATAGCAAAGGACTACAAAGCAGATACATTTCTCCTAGTCCACATAAAAACAACTCTGCCAGACCATTTCACAAATAGGTGAACACAACTTTCACTCTTCATCAAACCAGAAGCTATAATACAGGCTATATCACACAAGGATGACCTTAAACAACATTTCAAATCTTCACAAGCATAGGATCAACATAGAAGAAATACAGAGCACATACCAGAGCACATTCTGAACACACACACAATTTTGACTTCACTATTTATTAATTTTCTCAAAAGCACTTGGTAACCCATCATATCAACACACTTGCAACACCATAAAGATAGCTCCATGTACTCACAACATCTCAATAGTATCTCAACTATACATGAACCACCTGAAATCACTTTTTTCCTTTCTCTACAACAACCTATATTGTGTTGACATCAATGAAAACATTAATGAAAACACCATGATACTCATTCATACTTGCAACACAAGGATCTTTCAATTTTTCTCCATAGTTGTGTCTATGGATGTATGTTTTTTATTAAGGATATTGTTCAAAGAATAGGTTAAATTATTTAATGGGAATATAGGTTTGTGTGAATGAATACCAAGATTTGATAAATAGAGTTGGTTAGGAAAATTGAGCATAATATTGTAAGGAAATGTTATGAAGCTCTTAAATTTTTGAATGAAATAATGTTATGGAACCCCAATTTCACCAATTTTGACTTTGTTACCCTAGGGTAAGCCATTGATCTCTTACCTTTGTGTGATTTATAGTTTTGGGATAAAACGCACTTAAATAATTTTAATATTCAATTTAGTTAAAAATTTCTATTGAAATGAGTTATTATCTTGTCCTATGGTCTTGGAGATGTAAAGTGCTTAAATGATTTAAGCTAGATCTTATTCTCACAAGCCTCAAGAAAATCTACATAGGAAATATCTACTTTTTATAGTATTTGGGATAATTGGCATAGGATATTGATGAATAATATTAGGGACCACCCTCCTAGGTTTTGTAGAGACTGAAGTGTAGAGGGAAAGTTGTAACTTTTACCCATTCATTGGCCAATCCCTCAAGGTAACCAATCATTGAAAACAGATATTTCATAGGTTACCTATGAGATCATTTTGGGAATTAAAAACCACCAACAAGGCTAATGACAAAAAAATGCTAGGTTTTTCCTTTGTTATGAGTTTTATGAGCACTCCATTACTCGACCACCAGACTACCGAATACCTGACCAGTACCTTTCTCCTCCTTGTTAACCTTGGAAATCTAACTTTAAGACTTTGACATAACCCTTTTTACACCTTTCCTTACAAAACTCATGAGCCCACAACCTACTTGTTGATGGTGTTTTCTGCACAGCAACAACTTAGACATAATACAATATCCTATCTCTCTTGAAAGGTCATCTTCAACAATAAATTACTGAAAATCACCCCAAGGTCTCTCAGGTGTCAGGTCATGACAATGCATAAACAACTCAGATAATATGTGAAAATGCTGGTAATCACAATCAGACCTTACTACAAGCAAACTATTTCTTTCCAAATTTATCAGACCTTTAAATCCTGAATCTAACCAAATGATAAAGAAATAGCAAAAGATAAGGGTGCAAAGATGTAATGAGACCTAAACTATTTCTAAGATGATCAATGCAAATGACAGATATCTGGAATGGACCAATCTCAAATAACTAATCCTTGCTTAACCCACAATGCAATATCACAAGAACGGTGCAATATTCTAAGGTATATAGATTTTCAAATCATAGACTTTCATCCACAATCGAGCTAAGCACACTATAGATATATGGTCCAAGTTGACTTCACCAGCCTACTACAATCAGATAGCTACCGGGAGTATAGACCAGAGATTGCTACAAACATTCCATATATGAAATCATTAACATTATTCACCAAACTAATCTAATACTAAATCTAACACTAAAACTTTAGATCTTTAAGCAATTTCAAAGATGGAACAACGAGAACCATGCAAGATAAACCAATACAAAGAATTCACCAGAGAAACCACAATGCCTTCAATTGTATTAGATCACCAAGATGCAACAACAATTCCACTATTCTATTACAATATTTGCTTCAAGAAATAGCTACTATAAAATGCTCTAGCTCTTTTTTAATCTAGCTTGTCTCTATTATCCTTCTAACTGACTCCCTCACAATGAGGCAGGAATGCCTTATATAGAGAATCCTAAAAACATGTCGGCCTAGCCAAACATTTACAAAATATAATAGCCAAAACAAGTTGGCCTTAGGAATTTCAAAATAAGGCACACATTAAATGCTGATACATGATCAAGGTCGGCCCAAACACATTCCTCAATGTAGCCCAGATCAACACATGCCCTATAATAATAGGGATGCACAAATCTCAAAATGGGCATTAACTACCACCTCCCTTATCCTTATTCTGATCCAATGATCTATGAACCCTTAAAAATACTCTATCCAGCTCAGCAATAGGTGGCAAGGGTAGAATCCTGATCCGGCATTCAATGGAATCAATCTCTTCTTTTGACTGCTTAACAATTTTACTCCAATCACCTTTATGCGCCTGGTACTTGTCCATCACAGCCAAGTAAGTTGCTGCATCATCCAATTGGTGTCTTGTTATAATGTTTTCAAAATCAGGGGCATAAACATCATGCCACCATTCCCTTAATTGTTCTAGGCTCAGATACTTAGGAGCAATCTTCCTCCTGCCAGTCACTATCTCAAAGAATGCAATACATCCATCGTAAACTCCAGTTAGATCACCATCCATCTGCTTCTTTCGTTTATGGATCTTCCTGATGGCTTTCTGCCGAATTTGCAAGGCCTTGAACCATTCCCAAGGCTCATTAAGTCTAGATGAAGGAAGGATTCCATCTACATCCAACTGATCCTTACCATACTCCATAATTACTTTAGATTTCTGTAATAGAAGGTTAATATCTTCCTTGTCTTGAGATAAAACATGTTCTAACAAGTCCTTGGCTCTTACTGCATCCTTTCCAATCGAAAGGATTTCCTTTATTGCATCATCTCCTTTCGCTTGGACATCCTTCAACCAATCCATTATAGTCTAGGTAGAAGTCTTCATCCTTTCAATTTCAGAAATCGTTTCCTTAGGCAAGAAACCAGCAGCAGTAGAAGAAGATGGGTGAAGAGATTGCAAAGGCTTCATTAAGTCCTCTAGACACTTCTTAAGCCTCTCATTCTCCTTTTTAAGCTCATGCTTGGATTGTGTTTCTTTCCTCAGTCTCCCAATTATTACTGCACTAGACCCTTCATACTCTTTAATATCCTGCTCCATAGAAGCTGGTCCAAGATTAATAGTTTGCACATTGTAATCTTTTCTAGTGACCTCATCTTTACTTTTATCCGCAGCAGGGGTGGCAATGTGAATAACCCTGTTACTTGCTTCATCTCTTTCTATCCTCAAAACTACCTTGGCCATCTTCTTCTTCTTACCTTTGCCAATCTTAGCCAACATCTCATCCCAATTGAGGGGGGTGTCCTCAACAACAACCTGTTTCTTTCTTGTAATCTCCTTTTCCAACCAATCCGGGACAACAGGATCCACTCGAATTTCATCTGTCTTTACCTCTTCATGTTGTTCTGCTATTTCATCTTTTCCTTTCTCTGGGGACTGATCACCCTGGTTACCCAATTCAGGCTCTTCTTCTTGCAAAGGTGATGGGGTTCTAACAGGGGCATCCTCCTTCTCAGGTGATCCATTACCTTTGCTGCTTGCCAGAGAATCCTCATATTGTACTAGTGGAGAAGGGTGCATTTCCACATCTTCAACCTCAAGCTCAGCTGCTGCACCAAAGAGTTCTCCTTCCTTGAATGGTTCTGCCTCTCCACTAGTCTCTTGCTCTCCATGGGTTGTCTGCTCAAGTACACTTGGTGGAGGGGAAGTAGCCTTTTGTTGTTCCACAGTGGAAGCCACTGGAAGAGGGTTTGCTTTTTGTAGGGTCTCCTTGGGAGATGGAGTCGTTGATGTCCTTGAGTAAACTCTGGTTTTCTCTCCTAAGCTTTCTACATCAACCACTGGAGGGTTTTCCTTATCCTTGGGAGTTTCTTGATCTTTCTTCTTTGAGCCTCTAGTTGTCCTTGTCCTTTTTGGCTGTGGAGGAATATCTTCCTTTTCTGTCTTCTCAAGTTCTTCCTCCTCTGCATACTTACCTATTCTCAAGGTTTGACTCATTTTCTTCCCTTTTGGTTTCCTTTTCTATTTCAGATCATTTTCCTTTGGGCCTCTGATTTTAATTTTGAAGGGCGAGCTCACTTTAGTTTTCCTTTTGGAATCTTCTTCCCCAGATTCTTCTGAGGTGGAAAGACGATTCGGGTTTCCCATTAGATTGAAGGTACAAGATACCTTTTCACTTTCAATTTCCCATATTTTGTGCTTCAACCATGATTTGGTAAACTTCATGACAGGGGCCATTAGGTCTTCCAATTCAGTTACCTCATTTTCAGCCCAATTTACCTCTCCAATTGATCTATCCTTGACTGACTCATATGCATGATCTTGCACCAGATTCTCATCATCTCCAACTGGTTAGGGATCAACTTGAAATTGTATAGTCTGATCACATCAATTGGAAGCCTAGAGTATCTTTTCTTCCTCCCCTCAAAGTCATCTTTAATGTTTTCCCAGTAATCTTCTAGGTCATCCTTATGATGGTATTCTTTGGTGGCCTTCTTCTGTGCTTCTCCAGTGATATCAAAGTTTGTCCTTTTAGAGTGAAAAGAGAAACCATATGTACTTAGTTCATCCCCTAATGCATGTGCTGATTGAATTGAAGGACAAACCTCACTTATGCCAATTCTCAGAGGGAAATCTCCACCAAACCCTGTATTATGCTTTTCCTTTTTAACAATAGCATCAAACTCACATATCTATCTTGTAACCTCCAATAGCACAATGTGATCAGTAGGATATCTAGGCAACCGATATGGAGCAGCTTGACATCCATCAATTCTGATGTAAGAAAAAGTGGGGAATTGTATGAACCAAGATCCATATTTCTTTATTAGCTCCTTAGCTCCATTAGATAATCTCACATGCTCTACATTTTGGAGCAACCTAGTAATATGCATTATGAATGCATCATTTTCCCTTCTAAAATCTTGATGTCCAAGGTGCAATTCCGGGTATATGTCATAGACTATATCTTGTCCAAATGTCCCCTTTGGATTCAAACCCCTGTATGGGTAGAATCTAGCCAACACATATATCAAATAGGAGGACATAGTGAACCCTTTTGTTTCCAGCACATCTCTCATCTGTCTATCAATCATTGCACTGATGAGCCTCACCCAATGGTAATTAATACCTTGCTCAATTTTGTTGATCACATGGACCATCCAATTTTCCAGCACTCCAGCACTCTTTAAACTGGCCACTCTACTCAATAATGTGATTGCATCATATATGTCTGATCTAAATTTGATCCTGTGTAATTGCTTGGGCAGTTTGGAAAAGTGAGATTTTGGTTTCTCCAACCAGGAATTGATCATCTGCTAGGCTTTGGTGGGCTCATCCTCATAGTAAGTTCTAGCCAAGTCTAGATCTAGGGCACACACACATTGCAAGTATGGCATATCGAATGCTTGGGCAATAGAAACTGGATTGAAGTTTTCCAAGACTCTTCCTTCGGTGCTTACGACCCTCTGTGTGTCAAAGTCATATTGTCGTGCACATTCTAGTATCAACTCATAGCACTGGATTGTAGGAGGGAATCCTGCCACATGGACCAATCCAGACTTCATCATCCCCTTGGTCAGGGCCGATAGATCCTTCTGAGCTGTTCTTGCCTTAAATTCCTCATACCTCCATGCTCCTACATTAGTGTCAGAGACCTTAGACCATACAGAAGATATCTTACTATTAGGCACCTGGCTCTTTGTATCCAATCTCAATCTTTCTGCCTCTATAACTGAGGACCCTTCAGTATCACCCTTAGACTTTCCCGTAGCAGCCTTGCTTGACTCAGCCTGCATTCACAAAAGAACCTCATGAATATTCAACTATCATCCATATTTCAATCAAAGGTAAGCATGAAACCACATAAAACAATTAATATCCATCATTAATCATCAATCTTTAAAAATCCGAAAAATGAAGCAATCCGGGAAATGAGGTAAACCGAGAAAAAATAGTCAGGGTAGAATTCGGAGAAATCCGACCCAGACGGACTTCTACGACCAAGACATCATTCATCAAATGAATCATTAATATGGACAAAAGAGCTGTGTGATTATCATAAACTTCATTTATTAGCAACAAGAAATCATCATTTAGCATTTACTTCATCACCCCTAACACTAAAAATTGAAAGGAAATGGAACCAGGCAGGAAACCAAAAAAATCTGGATAGGCCAGATTTTTGCGGACCATTCAAAATTCCAAAATTCATCATACTCCACGGATACGGCAGAAACCGGGAAAATCCGGGTGCGCCAAAATTCCGTGGACACCTCAGAAACCTGACTATCGTTAATCGCGCGAACTATTAATCGGATGATCATGCAAACTTCCCTATTTGAATCCCAATGGTCTCAAAATCCATCCTAATAAGCAAAACTTTGAATGCACACAAATTTGGATTCCAAAACTCCCAAATGACTGACCCTCATGGCGAAACAATGATGCCCTAAATTCAATAACCAGACCTCCACCATGAAAACTAGGATAAGCTCAAAGTTTCAAGCACCATCCTTCAAAATGATCAGGCTAAAGTACGGTGAGATCCCTCAGGGTATGAGCAAAGCTGGGCTAGACACAAAACATGAAAATCACAATAACCCTACCAAACCTGATAAATTCGGGAAAATAAACCAAAACCCTAATCTTCACAAAATATAGCAAGTTGCATGCCTAGAAGGTAAGTCCTACCCAAACACCTATCTACAGGGATATATCTGACACTCAATTGATAAATGAAAGCATTCATAGTGCAGGTGATAAAGCTCGTGAAGAGATGGGTCAAACCCTACTTTGCCAAATACATAACCATAAAACAAGCAAGGGCCGACCTGAAGCGACTACCAATCAACTCAAAAGATTCAATTAAAGAGCAATCAAAGGAGGAGTCAACAAAGACTTACCATAGATCTATTCCGAACGAAGCCCAAACTCAAGGAGGTGACTGCGAAATAGTGTGCCCTAGCAATGGAAAACTCGACACCAGTGCTCATACGTGGGATTGTTGACATTGGAAGTGGAGTCTTTTCCAAAGTTTTCCATTTCTTGTTTTTGTTTTTGGAGTCTAGTTTCTACCATAAAATGAGATTTCTCAAATGAAAATGAAACTAAATGCAAGGATGACACTATGAAAGCTCTAGGTTCAAAATGACGACTAGGAAGAATAATATTTTTGGATTTTTGGGAATAAAATATGCAAGGTATAAACTAGAATGCAATTTGAAGAAAAGGATACCTAAACACTTCTAAGCTCAATCTTTGTTTTCGATTTCAGTTACTAAAGGACTTATTGAAAATGACAAAGTGACAAGGTCAAAATGACTAGTGATTTTTCCTAACTAGACTATTGAGTTGGAAAATCTCACAAAAGGGATAATGACTAAAAAAGGGAATGATGATTAAGTCCACGATAACCTAGTTTCGAGAGCAATGACATTGAAAATTGTGTTGAGATTAACCTAATCCAAAGTATGCAAGGATGAAAACCTAGGGTCAAGCTAATGCCTAATGTATGCAACTAAAAATTTGATGGATGAAGCCTATGGTCACGAATGCAAAATAATGGTTGAAGATTTTGAGCAATTTCAAAGTTGGTTTCTGACAGAATCCCCTTGAAAATAGTGTTTGAAAAAAGATTGACAGAATTTAGACTCAGTTTGGACTTTGTATGAAGATTTTGCTTATGTCAATAAAATGCGTCATTTGAGACCTCAAATGTGTCGCAGGATTGTAAATGCATTTCGGTATAGCACATGCGGCTATGGGACTGACAGATGCGACTGAGTTTTGCAAATGCGGCTCTGTGAGTTTCAGATGCATCGCGACGCAAACAGATGTGGTGTTTTGAATTGCAAATGCGGTTTAACAGGTCTAATGCATTGCAAAATTTTGCAAATGTGGTTTGACAGAGCAATTGCATTTCAAGAGTTGCGATATAGTTTGCTAAGATTGAGGTTTTTGATGTATTGAGAGAAAATCTGATTTGTCTAATGTTGAATGTTTTGTGTAGAAGTGAAAATGTGGTGAATAATGTTGAAAAATCCAGTAAGCATTTGACAAGCACAATGTTCTGAGTGTAATCAAGTGCACATAAGACAAGTACAATCCTAATAGGCCAATAGGCCAAGGGTTTGTATACTTGGTATAGCCCATTGATATACCCCGGATTGGTGCTAAACACCTTTCCTTCTTGAGAGAAGATAGCTTTGAAGTTTGGTGGCATTGGCTCCCCTCCACGACTCATTAACGTCATTCAAGCACACCAACTTTGGATTCTTGGGTAGCGACTTCCCAAAAATTTCTCTCTACTCAAGGGGATCAATAGTGAGTGTCTTCAGGCATGATACTGTACCCTGCACTATACCAAGCAATGGCTGAAAAATGGTTGGACTCTAAAACAAAAGGTGTTTAGTATGGGCATTACATTCGTAGGGCATGATCCATGTGGTGAGAGTCCCCTTTCAGATCCATCTCATCGGAACCATATGCGTGATTCTTGGGCTTTCCCCAAGAATCCACTTTTATATACTGACTGGAAGTCCCTCGGGTTAAGGGTGCTACTAGTATGATTCGTCCTGGGGTGAGTACTTTTTCCCACTAGAACAGGCCCAAGTTCTAGAGTTAGTAATCATTTCTCTTACACCTAGGATCACCTAAAAGCGCAAGGGGAGAGGATACTTCGATTACTAAGTCTTGAGGGTGACAAAAAATAAGGTGGGTCTATTTTTTTGATCACCTAGTTTTTAAAAGGTGAGAGCATAATCACCTACCACCTTCAAGCATAGTCAGACAGAATCAAGCACACGTTCATTTTAATGCATCAATGTAAGTGTTTTCTACACTAGAAATCACAAACACATTGTTTGAGAAATAAGTCTTCGACTAACAAAGCTACAAAACCACAAGTTATTAGTTTCATCCACTAGTCTTGGACCCACAAAATGTAACCGCCACATGCTGCAAATTAAAATTAGTAAAGAAAAAACCTATGCTAGGTAGAATGCAGAAGAAAACCAGAATGTCAAAGAAAACAAAAAGAACAAAAAAACATCAAAAAACCGAATGCAAATAAGAAGAAAACATTACCAGGAAAATGCGTCACAATAGAGCAAATGCATCGCTTAGTGTTGCAAATGTGGCTCAGTCCTACATTCTGGTATGATAGGCAGATGCGTCGATGCACTGTTCAAATGTGGCTCAATGTTACAAATGCGGCTTTCTTGACCTCGTTTGCAACTCAACAGGCCGATTACATCATTTTAGATGATGAATGTGTCGTGATGCATCAGATGCAACTCAATAAAAGTCAAATGTGTCACTTCGTACTTGTACTTGCAAAAAAAAAAAACATACAGAAACAAAGAATAAAAGCATCGGGTTCACCAATGTATCTAAGGGTAAATTTCCTAAGGTTAGATTAGATTAATTAAATCCATGATAAGCATAAACCCAAAGAAGTTATGAAGCACAAAGAAAGCTTAAAACAAAATGAAACGATTATACCAGTCGGTTCACGAAGCTTTCATGGTTCACCTCCATAACACCTCCTAGCTTGCAACATATGATTGATGCCCTCAAATTGAGTGTGTGAGCATTTCGACTATGACATTGTCCTATGCAAGTTTTGAATGATTTAAATAAAGATTATACCTATGCCTATGCCAAATGACTCTAAAATGAAAAATAACCCTAAGTATTTATGCGTCAGAATAACCAAGTTCCTATGTGTAATGCCAAAATGTGAGCAAAATAGCATTTTATAGAAAATGCCATTTTGAATGGACGGACGAGATCGACTTTCAACAAAGACCTAAAATCAAAGGACAAGATTTAACCTGATAATCCCTAATTAGGGTTAGGGAAAAATCCTTAAACGAGCAGTTGAGATGTCATTTGAGAGAATCAAATTGGCGGTGGAGAATAAATGAGAAAATTAATTAGAAAATAAGGATTTTCAAAAATCAAGAAGATAAAGACTACTTGATTTGTGAGATTCGAAAAATCAAGAAGATAAGAGTTGAACTGACAATCAGATTTGAAAAATCAATAATTTGCTCAATTACTTGATTTTTGGAGGAAAGTTACCATTTCGAATTAAATTAATTCAAAATACGGATTTTGTGAGATAATAAATAATCAATTTTTAGATTATTTACTAAAATGAGCTGCCAGTTAAGAATGTGATATCATTTTAAATATTTTCATTTATTTAAAATGAGGGAAATATTAATTTTGACAATTAAATAATTAAAGATAATTATTTAATTTAGAAGATATGATTAATAATTAAATAAATTAATAAATTCATTTAATTATGAGGATTAGTGACATTAAATAAATAAATAAAATTTATTTATTTAATAATGAGGAAGAAATAAATGAAGAAAGGTAATTAAATAAATTAAGAAATTTATTTAATTAGGGGAAGACTTAGACAATTAATGACGCATTTAATAAATAAATAAAATTTATTTATTTAATAATCATGAAGAATAAAAGGACATAAATTAATTAAATAATTATGAATTATTTAATCAATAGTCGAATGTGGACCAAGGACATAATTAAATGTCATAATTATGCTAGGATGAAAGTGGTAAAAATAGAGCTTGCAGGCCTAGGTCATTTTTAAGTGTACAATTTCAAGACAAGATATTCCAGTTAATTTCTAAGAGAGCTAATTTCACTATCCAAACAACCATAAATCAATTTACTGTATATAATTTCCTAGAATTTAGAATTTGAATGTAATGAAACTAACCATAATTACTAAAGATTTGACACCAAAATGTAGTACAAAATGAATTGTTTGACAACAAATATATTTTGATAAACCAAATATACCCTTGATATATTTATTTAAATAACAAGGAAAGATAAAACTGGAGACAACAAGTTAACATTCATTAATTCACTTCAACAAATAATTGAAACTAGAAGTCGACTGCCAATTATAACTTCATTACATTGATCTTCAAAAATATTTTATAATACATTTCAAAATTTTGTCCTGACTGACATGTCAAAAAGTGTCTTTTTAGTTACCCACTTTTAACATAAATCAAAAAGTCTTAATTATCATTGTTTACATAGGATTACAAAAAAGAAATGAAAGATGAGAAATGAAGAGAAATGATTAGATGTTGAAGTCCAGAGCACTTGCAAGATAGTAAGTCTGTCACTCATTGTAAGGTACCTGTGATAATTTAGATCTAGCAAGGTCCTCTCTCCATCATAGTATTTGCAAGGCTTGGTACTTCACTATAAGGCCTATTCTTCTAGGGGAGCTAGATATGTCTACTCCCATTGGTACATTGTGCAATCATGAGGCCATTTGTACTCCTATATTTTTTGTGTGTTGGCCAAGTGACTCTTCCATTTGCTGTCTAATAATGCTTTTCCATCCATGATGGATTTTGAGTATCCAACATCCATTGCAATTATTCCATCCAAGGTTAAATTGAGGCAATGACAATTTATCTCACCATCTTTCTATAAATTAGTGATGTAGTTGGGAAATTTTTTTCTAAACTCATCTATCCAATCCTTGGAGCCTTTCAGTTGATCATTATCCCTTAGTATCTTAGGCACGGACCACTACTTTATTATGTGAGATGAATCCATTCTCACCTTGATCTTTTGGTCTTCTGTAGATATGTATTGAAATTCATCTATGACCATTTGAACCATTTTATCAGTAGGCCTTAAAGCTATGAGGGCCTCAACACTCCTTTGTAAAATTCTACACAAAGTCATTAAGGTGTGATATATAGGTTGCCATTTCTTGAATAAGGGGTCCAATATAGGTACATGGGCCTTTATCTGATCAGTTGCTTGTGACAAGGAGACATAACATTCATAAATATTTTCTAATTTATCAACAATTAGTTTAACCTTGTGCTCCAAGATTTATTCCAATACCTTGAGGGTTTCTCTTTGCTCTTTCATTTGTTTCTTCATTAGTCTTTTGTAACTTCTCAATTTCTTATTTTAGCACATTTACTTGATCAACAATGATTGCACCTATATCAGTCTAGATGGTAGGGGGCCGATATACTATTAATTTTGTGCTTTGGGAAGGACCTGCTCCCTTCAACTACTTTTTCAATTTCACATTGTCTATAAATAAACTATTCACTTCATCATTCAGATCAGTCTGTGCTTTCTCATTTTTTGCCAATCTAAGCTCCATACCTTTAATCACATCCCTAGTAAACATTGTTGAGTGCATTACCATAGTATATTTTTCCAATGTTGATGTGTCTTGAAGTGTCTGTACCATGGTAGTCCCTCTCATTTCTTTTACAACATCAAGCAATCTTAGTTTTTTTTTCCTTTTTTCTTTGTCCAAAAGGCTAGGGTTTCAATTCTTGGATTGTAACCTATGCCACTCATTCCCTCATTTGAATTGAATTAAAAAACCAACATGGCATCTTCTTGGATTCTTACTTGATCTAGTAAGAATATCTTTTTTAACTCCATCCCAAGAATAATTAGTATATTTCTTTCTAAGACCAATTTTCTTGCTTCTTGAGGGTTAACAATAATTTCATTAATCCCAAGTTCTTCAAAAGTATGGGAAACAATATAGTCATGATGTGACTCCTTAATGACCATTTTATTAATTTGGAGTCTCTCCTCAAATTCTTTCATTTTCATCTTTAACCAAAAAACCTTAAACTCGGGAGTTTGAATAAATTCATCATCTTCAATAAATCTAAGGGCATAAATCACCCTTTCATCATCATGCACTTCTTGATCATTATGCCCATGTACATCCACACTTTCTTTTGGTTTGTGAGCATTAGTTACAAGCTTAGGCAATGGCTGATCAACTTCATCATCTTTAAAATTCAAAATTACATTGACTACCTCTTTAGTATCCCCTACTCCACGTATTTCATATGCCACTAAGGGGCCACTACATGTTTCTTCTGTCTAGTAGGACTTGGTTGCTCAAAGGATGCTTCTGATTGTATTGTGGTAGTGTTTGGCAGGGGCTTTGTGATTACAATAACACTTGGTTTGATGGGAAGCTTGGAGGGTTTTGAAGACTGGCCCTCAAATTTCTTTTATGGTTCAATATATAATCTTTCAAAGTTGTCAATTATTAATTTCATCCTTTTGATAGGATCCCCTTCTTCAACATAGAATCCTTGGAATCCAGTGTCCCTTTTCTTCTTCTCCTCCTCAAGCCTCTTTATGATTTACCACTTCCTCTTCCTTTGAAAAAACTCATGAGGTGTAAAGCAATTTCTTATTACATCTTCTCTGTAATCCATTACATGGGTAATCCCAGCTCTAGTGAGAAGTGTTTTCTTTATAAAATTAATATGCCCTTCAGGATCAAAGATCCTTTCTCCTCACGACTTAAATGAATGCCTCATCTTCAAATATTTTTGTAGTTCTTCAAGAGTATCAGACCCTACAGATAGCTCCTCACATTTAGTTAGGTCAGGGAGGAATGCCCCCTTTTTCTATCTATTCATAACATCCTGCTCCATCCATAACATTTTCCACATAAATTCTAAAAATACAATTCAAATATAAACAAATTTAGGTAAAACATTTGGGGCTTGAGGACACCCATAGACCCTTATTACTATTGGGTTTGCTAAGAAGAACTAGTCACCAAAATTGTGAGTGTGTCCCTACTCTAGCTTCAATGCTAAAGGTCTTAATACTTGCATTATTTTATTAGGAAATCTTGGTGAAATATGAACAAGAATGGCCATGACCTTTATTATGAAATCATCATGAAATATTACATAATCACTATTTTTACATCTACTATCCCAGATGTAACACCAGTTTTGTACATGCAACCTATTCCCTTCATCATCAGTCATTCCCAAACACATTATTTTAGTCCATCTGTTTCTATTTTGGTACAATATTAAATGACCAACAAAGAGTGTTTCTTGAAAGTGACGGGAGCTAAGTTCTCTCTTACTTGAAAAAATCCCTCATGTAGCCCTTTCTCAATTTTAGTAGCAAAGTCATACTCAATGTTGAATTCAGGATTTTGTATCTTCATTGTCATCATCATAAGATAGATTGGCATCCTCTCTTGAACATCTATTCCAAGAACTTGGCACAAAGAAAAATAAGTTCTTTTGAAATACACTTGGAATTATTCTATGGAAAATGGCTCAATTTGGGAGGGGGAGATAGGTATCCTCCTATTGTTTACACCCCTTTTCATGTGTAAAGGAAGTTCATCACTCCTATAGATTTTTCTCAATCTCCTATATTCCTTCTCAATTCTATCCAAGTCGATCTTAGTGATATCTTGCTTGTTTAACATAAAACACTCTATAATTGATTTTTTAGTCAACACCACTAAAGGTGAACCATTTGGTATTCTTATAGTCTTGGTAGCTGAGTGATAATATTGTGTCAATACTTTAATAAACTCAACATCTATGAAGACATTTGGGACTATCAATTTGGCCAAATCAAAGGTCTAAGGATTCAAAGCTAGAATATTGTCATCCCTTTTTTCATAGAAGTACCAAAATAGATCCCACCCTGAGATAGGGATAATTGGGTCTCTACATCCATGGGATGTATCTTTAAACACCTTTTTGAATCCTTTGTGTATAGAATTAGGTAATACATCTAAAATGGATTGTTGCAAGGACCTCTTCTCTCTTTTAGAAACCGTGGAATCTTCCTTTTTACTCGCAAGTTGACTTCTTTTGGGTGGAACAATGAAGAATTTACTCCTACTTGATTTCTTTAAGTGTCTACTTGTAGAAGCAAATTCAGTTCTTATACATTTTCTATAGAGTTTTTTTTGTGAACTTACGTAGAGAAATAATAGTTGCAAAGTCTTCCCGCTTGAACTCCCTTGCCTTTGGTACGCTGAGTTGTGTGAATGATTGCCAAAATTTTGTCGAGTCCCAAGTAATATTTTCTAGTGATCTTGGTCAGCTCACTATTAATGCTAATTCATGCAAAATATTTCATAATCTTCTCATATTTCGAGTTTGAATACATGTCTTTGATCTTGGGAAACTGAACGGTGTAATCATTAAATTCTTTAACAACTTGTACCACAGTACCATTCTATCATTTCAAGACCATTGTAGGGTAGTGTTAGCAGTACCACCACCTTGTGCACACCCCTTTAGACCCCCATAGGACAATGGGTAAATTCTAGCCGTTGGGTGATTGTTGACTGCCATACTACTCTATCATATCAAGACCACTGCAGGGTAGTGGTATGGAAGGGTTAGTAGTACCACCACCCTATGCACACCCTTTTGGACTCTCGTGAGACATTGTTCACATCCATACCATAGTGTCACTATTTACCCCTTGTAGGATGCAGTTTACTTCAGTTGTTAACATGTTATCACCGCCACCCCACACTATTCATATTTGGTTGCCAGGGTATTGCAGTAAGCGTTTCTACATTGACTTATAGGTCTCACCATATCACACTATTCATATTTGGTTTTCGTAGTATTGTGGTATCATTTATACATTGACCTATATGTCCCACCATCTCATGCATACCTCTATTGACTATTTCGGTTGTGTGGAATTAGATATTATTATGAATGCACTATTTTAGATATTGTTTTATTGAAAAGATTAAACAATTTTCTAATTTTTTAGTCTCTTAGTTTTAGTTTTCAGTATCAGTCAGACCTAAGAGATCATTTCTTTGTTTTTAATGAGAAGGCTTAGTTCGCATAATATTAAGATATCTATATGTATTATTAAATCACAAGTTTTCATTATATGTTTGCATCTAGAAAACATATATGACATACAAGAAATTATATTCTAACTAAACAAAATTAATTTCAAAATTTCAACCAAAGTAAGAAAACTAAGAAGAATGATTAAACCTAACTTTAAATGCACTTCAAATTAGTAGTGAACATCTCAGGTTTTATATACAATGTACCAGTAGAATAATGATGATTACATTCAGAAATGTATTAGTAAAACAATAGTGAATAAAAATACCTATACTCATAAATTTATTACATTCAATAATAAATTACACCATACATATAACCAAAGTTTAGGTGACAAGCTAACCTGATCTTAAGGTGACAAAACATCATCATAATCATCTGCATTGCCAACAAGATCAAAATCCTAATCATTCATGTCTGTATTTACTTTATTTTCTTCCTCGTACTCATATGTGACATGCAATGAAATCTCTCTCCCAACCTCTTCATTGGTAATAAAAATTTCTTCTTTAAACACTCCATCATCGTCTTCATTCACTTCGAATGTTTCTTGTAAATTAACATATTTCCCATCAAATATTATATCAACAACTTCCATGAATTTTCATTTTGAATGAGACTTTGTTTGAATGACATATGACCATCTTGGGCTTCTTACATCATCAGTTAGAAATTATTGGTCAATTTGAAGAGGGAAAACATACGAATCATTCGTCTTTGATAAAAATTGCCTTGTATTTGCATGTACAAATACATACTCATCAAATTGTATTGCAGATGGTCGGGTCCACTTACATTTTAATAATATAGGACTATTTTCACCATAGTCCACTTGAATAATTTCTTGGATGAATCCAACATAGAATTTCTTCTCAATTTCATGAAAAAAATCAACACTAACAACACAATCACAATTTTTCTTTCCTTTGTCTTTTTCTTCCACTCTTAAATGACAACCATAGGTCCACATTCCACTAAAACACATAGCCCATAAATTTGGAGATTGTGAAAGCTCACTTTCCTCCATTGTTATATCTTGACCTTCTTCTTTTGCATCATTGACTGCATTAGCAATCCATTCTTCAAATTTTGGAAAAGAATCACCTCCAATCAAATCAACTTGACATCTGCACTTTTGAGGTCGATGTTGCATCCAAGCTTTATTGTCTTCTTCATGTTTTCTACATAGAATATTAACGTACAAATAGTAATATTAATAATATAAACATGCAAATACAATTGAGTACAAAATTATTGTGTAATTTTTTTTTTACCTGTGCCACTTATTGAATGAAGATGTTTTTTGAAGAATATAGGCATGTATCACACTTCTTTCTTGATGTGATAGCTTGAAGTGACATCCATTTCCTTCTATTACTTCACCTACAACTGTCTCTTCTTCGTCATCACCCCATACACATTGATTGAAATTTTAAAAATTCTTCATATATTCTATGTAAAATCCCATGGCCTCTTGCATTGAATATCCCTCAAACATGCTGCCTTCCGATTTTTCTCTAGTACGAACAATCTTTTTTCAAAACCTTCATATATCATTCTATAGGATACATCCATCTTGTTCTTATTGGGCCACAATGCTTTAGTTCATATTGTAGATGTATCAAAAGATGCATAGAAATGTTAAAGATTGTTGGTGGAAATTCTCGTTCGAATAGACAAAGGACTTCAACAACCTCCTCCCTCAAACTATCAAAGTTCAAAGGATCTAATACATGTAAACTCATTCTCTTTAATATTAGACCCAACCTTATAACTACCAATCTTGGCCCCTTTACCAAACTTAATATATTTACCACAATAGGTAAAATATTCTCCATTATGACATGATAGTCATGGGTCTTGAGGCCTCTTAATCCATTAATGTTATTTTGGCTTCTAATACTACTACTTACAGATCTAGTGGGAAAGTGAGTCTGAGACATCAACTATAAGAATTGTGCACGTTGTTCCTTTGTCCAGAAATGAGGAGCACTAGGTTTTCTATATTTTTCATCATCATATTTTTCAACCCAAATATTTTGACAAATATTTAGTTTTCAAAAGTCTTCATGTGATGAAATAGTATCAAAAGCACCAAAAGGAGTTTCTATAATAGCATAGGTTATATTTTTCTCAGTATGCATAAAGTCAACAATATGACTAATGGCTATATCATTAAATTATGGCAACTTATAGAATATACACAACATTTTTACACCGCCTTCATTACATGGATAATATCTACTACCAACAATACCATTATTTTCAATAAATGACATTCTTTTTTGTCCATTCTCAACAATGTAATCACTTGTTATTAGCAATGGTGCTTCACAATTCTCTTCTTGACCATTGAATCATGTTTTTTGTTGACAATATGGATGATCCATTTTAAGGTAAGCATGATGTCCACAATAAATACACTTACAAAAACTTCTTGAGTGCCTCACAAAGTCTTTAAAGTTGCAAGTAGGACATCCATGGTATCCATGAACACTGAGACCAGACAATGTGCCATATGCAAGAAGATCATGAATCATAAACAATAAGGAAGCTCTTAAAGTGAATTTGATTGAATGGATATCCCTTAAAGATTGAATTATTTTAATTCCTTTCCACAATTCCATTATCTCATCATATAATGGTTTTAGATAAGCGTCAATTATATCTAAAGTCACACTTTTCTTTCCTTGTATAATCAATGATAGCATTAAGAAAAATGGTTTGGTTGCCAACCATGGAGGAAAGTTATAATTTATTAAAAACACTGGCTAGGTTGACCATTTAGTACTTTGATTTGAGAATGGGTTCACCCTGTCTAGAGCCAAACCCAACCTTATATTATGAGGATATTGAGAAAAATCAGGCCATTTGTTATAAAATTCCATCAACATCTTAGAATCAGACACATGTCATTGTTTCCCCATTAATGCTCTTATTTTGAGCATGCCATTGCATAAGTTCAACAATGTCTCTACACCTATACATTCAAAGTAATTTTGGGATTACTTGAAAGTGGCAAAGAACCTTTCTAGGAACTACAACTTATTTCAACCTTTGTCTATAACTCGCTTCATGAAATTTCAGACATTCACTCTCACTTGAAATATTCTTGTGAAATAATACACAACCATTCACACATGTGTGGATGTTTTCATACCCTAAGCCTAAATTAGTTATTTTCTTTTTACATTGACTTCATTTTGTTGGCAATGTGGAGTTAGCTAGTAACAATGAACTTAATAATGCCAATAACTGATCTACACTCTCATTTGTCCATCCAAACATCACTTGCAAGTTAAGAATTTGAAGGATTGTTTTCAAATGACTTAACTTGCAATTAGCATACACAAACTTTAAAGCATCCTCCATCAACTTGGCCCAATCATCATTTAGACCCTCATTCAAGATTCTATCAACTTCAAACCCTTTGTCTAACATTGCTACCTCTTCATCTATGTTTGGTGCCACTTCATCTATGTTTGGTGCCATGTCATCTATGTTTGTTGCCTCTTCATCTCTCACACTCTGTAATTCTATCATATCTTCATAATAATTGTAATTCCAAGGTCTTATACCACTATTCCCATATCTTATCATATGTCGATAAATTAGACTTCTTTTTCTCACCTTTCCACTAGGACAATCATTACATGGACATGGATATTTGTCCATGTCACTCTCATCAGCTACTCTCTCATCAAATGCATGGTATTGTTTCGTAGTCAACCTTCAACATTGATCCATCTATAATGTTGTACACATAGCAACAAAAATTTGTAGACTAAGAGACAATTTTATTTTATTTTTAAATGAAAGGAATTTTCATAGCAGTATAGTTATAGAGAGAAAATAAAATAGAGTTTAACTAATGAATTGTAAAAAATAGATTTTTTTATTTTATATTCAAATTTATGATTACATTACATTGGACATCTTTCAAACTCAAAGCATTACCTCACATTGCATAACTAATAACTAGATGTTGATAGATGACAAAATGTAAAAAATTGTAGAATAAGAGGCAAAAACTATTTTTTTAATTGAAAGGAATTTCCATAGAAATAGAGCTATAGAGAGAAAATAAAATAGAGAGTATAACTAATGAATTGTTAAAAAAAGATTTTTGTAGTTTATATTCAAATTATTGATTATATTGCATTGCACATCTTTCAAACTCAAAGAATTACTTCGCATTGCATAAATAATAACTAGATGTTGATTGATGAGGGTGCAACCTAAGACTTAGAAAATAACCCACAAACAAGAGAATAATTTTATTATTTAAAAAATGGAGCTTCTTACATGCAGAGGATCTCAAATCCCCAAGTTCTATAGCACATGCAAGTTATAGAAAACTATAGAATAACCCTTTCGCAATATGCGAGCTTGTCCCCAAAAAGTTACCCAAAAATTAGAAACCCACCCATAAATAGAGTTCCTCTTTAGTTTGGAGCCAAAACAACATTCACATTTTGAGTTTGGGCGGTTTGGCGCCAAAAAATTACAACTTGAAGTTCAAATTTCAAAGAACATTTCAATTGTATCTTCCTGAAAAGTCGTAACTACCAAGGCCGCTAACGATCTTAGGGACTCGGAATTGGTAGAACCATTTGAAAAGTTGAAAGGTCTCAAAGTCCAAACACGTTAACTCCAAAATTAGCTGTCTTGTTCGAAAGGATTTAAATTGATCAGGAAATCTAAGTGCCTCAAATCTAACTCAAAGATTTTCGATTACCGTCTGAAGCAAAAGCTGCAATATCTTTCCACCCAAGAATGAAAATAAAAACCGTGGGTGGGAATTCAGTGACAAGGGTATCCAAAAATGTAAGAACATCTAAAAACTGAGAAACTTGAAATTTAACTATTTTTGGGTGATGCAAGATTGCCCTTACACCACTGGATGCTCCTGCATCAGACACCCAGGGTAATTTGAGAAGTGACCCTATCACATCTCAGATGGTGGAGGAAAAAACCCAAATGGTCAACCTCTACCTTAGGCAACGAGGATGAATCTTCAACAGGCCTTCCTTTCCATTTCACCAAATATTCTTCATACTGCCTGTTCCTGGTACTCCTTCCCACATGACTATCAAGGATTTCTTCAATCTCCTCCTTTTCTGAAGTAGGTGCTGGAATCCCACACTGTTCCATCATTGGTACTTCCTCTACGCCAACTTTATGATACTCTATCAAATTTGAAATGTTGAACACAGGGGAAATGCTGAATCCATCTGAAAACTCTATCTCATATGCATTCCCTG